>CM077154.1:63786019-64386019 GCA_039583875.1 Platanthera guangdongensis
TCCTAGTTTAATTATGTTTCAAGTATTTTTATGCATGTTTTTGTTTTATTTCTTCTTAAAGTTTGTTGTGTTAGGATATTATAATTCCTAGTTTTATTATAGTTTTATTTGCTCATTATGTTGCAATTTTAATTTATTATGTTTTGATATAGAAATCTATATTTTTAGTATAGGTTTTATGTTTTATGTTTTATAGTGTTTTGTTATGAATATAATTAATTAATAGTATGTTATGTTTGTTATGTTTAGTTTAGTTTTAACAACTAATATTATGTTACTTATTTATGTTATGTTTTGTTATGCTTATTTTCTTGTAGGTCCATGCTACATGATGCATCCCACTTCAGTTAAACCCGAGCCTCCACTTGAAGCCAACCCACATGCAGCCCTTGAAGTTTTGGAGCAGCCCGGCCCCCTTTCCCTTGAAGCCACATGATGCAAGCCAAGCCCTCATGGTAAACCCGAGCCCATGCAACCAGCCCACAAAGTGCAGCCTTCTCAAGTTGGTCGGCCCCCTCCAAATGCAGCAACCACTTCAATGAGTAGCCCAGTTTAATGATGCAGCAGCCCAAACCCTTCCTTATGCCAACATTGGTTGCAGCCCCGACCTCTCCAAGTGCAACCCAAAGCCACACTCCAAAGTGGCCAGGCAGCAAACACGAAAATGCATGTATCAAGCCACCTTGCCTGGCTCCCCATTAAGTGCATGGCTGCGCTCCCCCCTCTTCTCCCCTTTATTATCTTTTTCTCCCCTTTCATATTTCTCATTCATCTTTTTTCCATCTCTCTCATTCTCATTTAAACTATACATTCCCCTTTCTTTTTTATTATTATTTTCTTTTTATTTTCCCAAAAAAGAAGTGCATGTATGGCTTTTTTCTCTCTCCCTCATTAAATGATGTTCATGCACTCTCCCCTACACATGGCCGGCCACCCCCCTTGGCCTCCTCCTCTTCATTTCATTCTAGATCCTTCTCCATCTCCTATAAAATCCACCCCATCCCTCAAGCCAAAGTGAGAAAGGAATTTTTTTTGGGAAGTGAAGTTTTAAGTTGAATGAGAGTGTTGAGTTGGAAAGTCGAGAGTGTTAGTGAGTTGTTATTTTCTTTCATTATTGTTGTAGTCTTTTCATTTTTGTAATCCTTTTCTTTCAACTTAATATAATATTGTCCTTTTTAAATATTGCGTTCTCTTTTATTTGTGCAAGTAATGAATATGAATTTCTTTCATCCTACTTTGATTTCAATTTCCATTATGCGTAGCTAATTCTCTTTAGCATTTGATCATAAGGATCCATGATTTAAGATAGGAAGTATTTTTACTTCGAAATTTTATTTTTGCTAACTTTCGCTCGAACCCTCTTTGATTTATTTCGAGCCGACTCCGTATTTCCGGTATGCAGTAGTAGGCCTTTGATCTCATTTCATAATAGTCGAGAGACTCATTGATTGAAAGATCACTCAAAGAGGGAAGGAGTTGCACGCAATCCTAGAGATAGGACGACGTAAATCCTCCGGATTGGAGTCAAATCCAATAGTGTGGATCATCTCGATAATGCAACTTTTGGCCCCTTTGATTTGTAAAGAGATTTCGATCAAAGCGTCTATAAGTTAGGAGACTTAATACTCTAGCGAGATTTTGTCTTATTTTCGGATCCGTCACGGTCGAGTTAATTCGCAATTATAAAATATTATTTTTATTTCTCCTATCTCTTTTCATGGTGAATCATCGATCAAGTGCTATCTTTTAATCCATAGTTCCGTTTTAGATTTCGTTTCAGTTTGATTTTAAAAATTCTCAAAACCCCTTTCTTCCGGTAGGATAATGTTCAATGTCAAGTGTGAGTAGCCAGTACTTGACAACCCCGTGTTTTAATACGACCTTGATACTACAATTCGACAGGTACACTTACCTGTTCGGGTTTTAGCCCATCAAGTTTTTGGTGCCGTTGTCGGGGAGATTTTTTCGTCAATATTAAGAAAGCGCTTACGCTATTACTTCTGCAAAAATCAAAAAAAAAAATTCCTTTCTTTTTCTCTTCTTTCTTCCTTCAAGTTTTTATTTCCATTTCTCGTTCATTTTTTTAGTGCATGACCCGTTCGAATCCGTCGCTACTTGTTGATTGGACCCAGAAATCGAACGCTCCTTTCGGAGACAACTACGATTCGGGGCGGGCTTCCTCTCAAACAGCGGTTGAGGATTCCGACGGTGATTGTAATTTTAATTCTGAAATGGGAGATCCCAACCCAGGAATGGCTCAGCAAAGGACCATGTCTGATTATGCTCGACCCAACCTGGAGGGGACTGAAACAAGTATGTTCGACCTGCAATTGCGAACAATAACTTCGAGCTTAAGCCTAGCATCATACAAATGGTGCAGCAATATGTACAGTTCGACGGATTACAAGATGAAGATCTGAACTTGCATATTGCCAATTTTCTTGAAATCTGTGACACCTAAAAATAAATGGTGTCTCAGATGATGCTATAAGGCTAAGAATCTTCCCTTTCTCCTTAAGAACTAAAGCCAAACAGTGGTTGAGTTTCTCTTCCAAGAGGATCAATCACTACTTGGAACATTTTAGTCGATAAATTTCTTGCTAGTATTATTCCCCCCCCCCCCCCCCGCCAAAACTGCTAAGCTAGAAATGATATAACTCGTACTCTCAAATTGCTTCTGAGACCCTCTATGACACTTGGGAGAGGTTCAAAGAACTTTTGAGAAGATGCCCTCATCATGCTCTGCATGTATGGTTACAGGTTCAGACATTCTATAATGGGCTAAATCAAGAAACTAAGCAAATGATAGATGTCGCTTCCTCTGATTCTTTGAACCGCAAAACTCGGGAAGCAGCTCTTGAGCTTATCGAGGACATGGCGATGAACACTTATCAGTGGAATTCGTCTAGGACTCGCCTATCTAAACATGTAGGTATCTATGAAGTGGACTCAGTTTCGCAACTGGCGTTGCAAGTGGAAATGTTGAACAAGAAGATTTCGGAGATGACTGCTTCCTCCGCCGCTAAGGTATATGAAAATGTGAATGTTGCTGCTGCCAAGCAGGTGGATTATCTGGGGAACATACCCAGGCCTGCTCAAAATAATTCTGCCAATAATTTTCCTGCTTTTTCTAATTTTTCCGCACCTCCTGGTTTTAATTCTGCTTCGAACTCTTATAATCCTGGATGGCGTAACCATCCTAATTTTTCTTGGAGTAACCCTGCTAATGCTACACGCCCACCACACGATTTCACTCCACCACCACCACAATATCAAAAACCAAAATTTTCAAAAAACTCCATCTTTGGAGGAAAAACTTTCTAAATATATAAGCTCGAATGATGCTACCATTAGAAGTCTAGCTGGATCCGTGAAAAATTTAGAGAACCAGGTCGGGCAACTTGCCAAGGTCATCTCGAGAGGCCACCCGGGGCTCTTCCCTCAAACACTGAACCTAACCCAAGGGAGCACGTGAATGCGATTTCCCTTCAGAGCGGTAAAGTTATTAACGAGCCCACCACAAGGGAAGAGCCATAGGTGATTGCCTCTCCTACTGCTGAAAATATTATCGTTACGGAATCAAATGATAAAATTTTTGAAAAAGAAAAAAGAGAAATCTAATTTTGAAAAAGAAAAGCCTACTTTTGAAAAAGAAGTTAACAATTTTCAAAATGATGCTCCGACAATTATAAAGGAATTTCAGCCACCTCCTTATCCGGCTAGGCTTAGGAAGGAAAAATTCGATGATCAATATTCACGCTTTCTTGAAATGTTTAAACAAATTCATATAAATTTGCCATTTCACGAAGCCATTAGCCAAATGCCGAAATACGCCAAATATCTCAAGGATTTATTAACGAATAAAAAGAAATTGGAAAATCTTTCTCATGTAACGTTAAATGAAGAGTGCTCGGCGGTCGTTAAAAACTCTAACTTGCCTAAAAAAATACACGATCCGGGTAGTTTTTCAATTCCTTGCGTTTTTGGTGATCTTTTTATAAAACATGCGCTAGCGGATCTAGGTGCGAGCTTCAACTTGATGCCTTTTTCATTGTTTAAAAAGCTAGGATTGGGCACTCTCAGCCTACGCATATGAGTATTCAATTGGCTGAACGATCGATTAAGTATCTGTTAGGTATCGTTGAGGATGTGCTAGTGAAGGTCGACAAATTCATCTTCCTGGTGGCTTTTGTCATTCTCGATATTGAAGAGGACGTCGAGGTCCCTCTTATCCTTGGTCGTCCCTTCCTAGCCACCGCTCGAGCAATCATAAATGTGAGTGACGGAAGACTTTCTCTACGTGTGGGAGATGAAGAGGTTACTTTTGATATTAATCAATCTATGAGAAATTCTTTGCAAAATGATGACACTTGTTTTTTTCTTGATGAATTAAAAGAAGACTCATATATTTCTCCAAATGATTTTTCGTCTTCTTCTTCTGAACTTTCTCCCAATATTTTTAAAAATACGGTTATGTCCATGCAAATAAATTTTGAAAATGAAACTATTTTTAAACAAAAGAATCTTGAAAATCTCATTTTTGAAGAAGACAAAAATCTGAAAAATTCATATGCAAAATCACCCGACCCTGAAACTAAAGTCGATCACGATAAGAACTTGGGCCAACAAAAAATTTTTAAACCTGGCGATCAAGTTCTTCTTTTTAATTCACGCTTACGTATTTTCTTCGGACACATTAAATCTCGATGGAATAGACCGTTTACGGTCAAGGAAGTTTATTCTGATGGAACTGTGTTGCTTTCGCACCCCGATAAGGGTGATTTTAAAGTGAATGGGCATAGACTTAAACTTTATTTTTCAAATGATTCTGTGTCTCCTGCAACAGAGGATCTTGTCTTGGACTCTTAAATGTTCATCTTGTTGTGGAACATTTTCTTTTTTATTTTTTTTTGGACTTATTATTAATAATTATTATTATGCAACTTTTAATTTTATTCGGACTTTAAATTGTTGTAATAAAGAACAATCTTGGGCACCTGCCCACGGACTCTATTTTTTTCTGCTTTTATTTTGCTCTTCCTTCCGGAGGCCACCCAAGCAAGTTCATGACCGCCGCTCCAACGTTGCTGATATAAAGATGGATCAAGTCAAACCTGCTGACAATCAAGTGCACTAAAAAGCAAGCATGAGGGAGCGACATCAACCTTCATCTCACGAACCCTTGGAAGTCCTGTTTTTTTTATTTTCATTTCCTTTCTGCATTTTTCTCTCCTGCTCAGTCTCCTTCTCATTTTTCTTTTTGTTTCTTTCATTGAGGACAATGAAAAATCTAAGCTTGGGGGAGGGTTTAGTTAGTTCTCTTTTTCCTTTTCTTTCAAAAAAAAAAATTTTTTTTTTCTAAAAAAATTAGCATAGTTTTGTTAAGTTTTTTGCTAGTATTGCTTTTATTTTAGCCTTTTCAAAAATCACAAAAAAAAGAAAAGCAAAAAATCCAAAAAATTGCTAAAATATATTTGAAAAAAAAATCTAAAATTATTTTCTATCTTTATTTTTATGTTTCTTCTAGTGATGTGTAGGCCCGTGCGGTTCCTTAGTTCTATTTAGATTTCGTTGAATTGGTTTTCTAAATTTATCAGTTTAACATAGCTTAGTTTTACTAGTTTTTTTTTCTTAAAAATAGGCATCCGATTTTTACGTTTTAAGTTAGCAATTTGTAGTTATGTCTTTTTATCCAGTTAGTTGCTTACGAATGGTTGCTAGGTAATATTATCTCTTTTTCATTTGCGGGTAGTCTTTCTTGGTGTCTAGAACTTGTCCCTAGCGACTCTCGAAACATTTGCGACGTTTTAACGTACTTTAGAAATGATTTAGGCCACCCTTTGACTCATTTGAGCTTTTCTTGCCCACCAAAAAAAATTTACCATTGCAAAACAATTTTTGGGCCTTTTTCATGTTCTTTTTGTTTTTAGCTCCACCTTTCATTTCATTATTTCACCAAAGCCAAAATCCCTTTCCTATTTCTCACACTAAACTTTGAGCTTAAATATTAATTTTGTGAAGGATTATATCTTTGAAATGAAAAGGAAAATTTATAGCTTTTATTTGGAGCTTTCCTTAAAGTTACAAAAAAAAGAGGAGTTATTATCAAAAGTATCATTAAAATGAAATGAAGAAAAAAAAAGAGAATAGTTTATTTTTGGCCAATATTATGAAAAGAAAAGAAAAAAAATACATGGCCTTATGTTTGTTTTAGCTTGAATTAAAGTACTTATCATTCCTCTTCATGTGTTTATGTTTTTTTTCTTTTTAAGCTCAACCTTGGTTTAGTGTTTAAGCCCTCATGTTTATCCTTGTTTTCATTTCCTAACCATTTACCTAAGCCAAGTTTTAACGCCTATAGAAGTCCTATTAATCTTTAGAACGTAAATTCGCGTAGTGGAGAGAGTGTGAACGGATAAGCCTATGGCCACCATCATTGATGGATTTCTTTGGAGGTTATCTTGAGATGATTTAGGGTTAATTGTTATTCTAGCAACCTAGTAGTTCGTTAATGCGCCGTTTATTTAGAACTTCTACTTTTGCTTTTCTTATTTTCATTAATTTTGGATGCTTTGTTTTAAGATTTAGATATGTGTAAATTTTCTTTATGTTCTAATGATATTTTTAGGTCTCCACTTTCAAGTTTTCTATTGTGCACTTCTCACCCCACTAGTTGTTAACATTGGAATTAGGATAGTTTAATTTTTCATATTTTGTTTTTCTTAATTATGCAACCTAAATCCTCTTTGTTTTTTTTCCTAGTTCTATACTTTTTATTTGCTTGAGGGCAAGCAAAAACTCTAGCATGGGGGAATTTGATGACTTATTTTAGTCATCGTTTTTGGGGTAGTTTAGTATGCAAAATTCCTAGTTTAATTATATGTTTCAAGTATTTTTATGCATGTTTTGTTTTATTTCTTCTTAAAGTCTTGTTGTGTTAGGATATTATAATTCCTAGTTTTATTATAGTTTTATTTGCTCATTATGTTGCAATTTTATTTTATTATGTTTTGATATTGAAATCTATAGTTTTAGTATAGGTTTTATGTTTTATGTTTACTAGTGTTTTGTTATGAATATAATTAATTAATAGTATGTTATGTTTGTTATGTTTAGTTTAGTTTTAACAACTAATATTATGTTACTTATTTATGTTATGTTTTGTTATATAACTAATGTTATTATGCTTTATTTTCTTGTAGGTCCATGTTACATGATGCAGCCCACTTCAAGTTAAACCCGAGCCTCCACTTGAAGCCAACCCACATGCAGCCCTTGAAGTTTTGGAGCAGCCCGGCCGCTTCCCTTGAAGCCACATGATGCAAGCCAAGCCCTCATGGTAAACCCGAGCCCATGCAACCAACCCACAAAGTGCAGCCTTCTTCAAGTTGGTCGGCCCCCTCCAAATGCAGCAGCCCACTTCACTTGAGCAGCCCATTTTAATGATGCAGCAGCCCAAACCACTTCATTTATGCCACATTGGTGCAGCCCGACCCTCTCCAAGTGCAACCCAAGCCTCCTCCAAAGTGCCACCCGAAAATGCATGTATGAAGACACCTTGCATGGCTCCCCATTAAGTGCATGGCCGTCCCCTCCCCTCTCTCTCCCCTTTATTATTTTCTCCCCTTTCATATTTATCATTCATCCCTTTTTCCCTCTCTCTCATTCTCATTTAAACTCATACATTCCCCTTTCTTTTTAAATTATTTTCCTTTTTATTTTCCCAAAAGAAAGTGCATGTATTTGGCTTTTTTCTCTCTCCATCATTAAAGGATGTTCATGCACTCTCCCCTACACATGGCCGGCCACCCCCCTTGGCCTCCTCCTCTTCATTTCATTCTAGATCCTTCTCCATCTCCTATAAAAGCCACCCCATCCCTCAAGCCAAAGTGAGAAATTTTTGGGAAGTGAAGTTTTAAGTTGAATGAGAGTGTTGAGTTGGAAAGTGGAGAGTGTTAGTGAGTTGTTATTTTCTTTCATTATTGTTGTAGTCTTTTCATTTTTGTAATCATTTTCTTTCAACTTAATATAATATTGTGCTTTTTAAATATTGCGTTCTCTTTTATTTGTGCAAGTAATGAATATGAATTTCTTTCATCCTACTTTGATTTCAATTTCCATTATGCGTAGCTAATTTTCTTTAGCATTTGATCATGAGGATCCATGATTTGAGATAGGAAGTATTTTTACTTCGAAATTTTATTTTTGCTAACTTTCACTCGATCCCTCTTTGATTTATTTCGAACCGACTCCGTATTTCCGGTATGCGGTAGTAGGCCTTTGATCTCATTTCATAATAGTCGAGAGACTCATTGATTTGAAAGATCACTCAAAGAGGGAAGGAGTTGCACGCAATCCTAGAGATAGGACGACGTAAATCCTCCGGATTGGAGTCAAATCCAATAGTGTGGATCATCTCGATAATGCAACTTTAGGCCCCTTTGATTTGTAAAGAGATTTCGATCAAAGCGTCTATAAGTTAGGAGACTTAATGCTCTAGCGAGATTTTGTCTTATTTTCGGATCCGTCACGGTCGAGTTAAGTCGCAATTATAAAATATTATTTTTATTTCTCCTATCTCTTTTCATGGTGAATCATCGATCAAGTGCTATCTTTTAATCCATAGTTCCGTTTTAGATTTCGTTTCAGTTTGATTTTAAAAATTCTCAAAACCCACTTTCTTCTGGTAGGATAATAGTTCAAGCGTGAGTAGCAGTACTTGACAACCCCGTGTTTTAATACGACCTTGATACTACAATTCGACAGGTACACTTGCCTGTTCGGGTTTTAGCCCATCAAGAGTAAAGTATGAAAATTAACCTTAACTTATACGGGAACATATAAGCAAGGGATCTTTTACAGGGCCCTCATCGTATAAAAAGTCTCATTCCAGTTTATACGATGGGGTGTCGGTTATTAACAACAATATATATATATAAAGAATTTAACATTAATTTATAAACTTGCCCGCACAAGCTTATAGACCAAGGGGTCGTTTTGTAGGGCCTATTGTATAAGCGTCCCATACCACTTATACAATAGGTGACATCGGTTTTATGCTATGACATGCAAGTGGGTTATGATGCGATCATGCAAGTGCAACTCACCGACCCGACTCTGTGCACACAGACCTTTAGTTCCCCCTTTCTGGAGCCTCACCTCCCAGGATACCTCCGTAGTGGCAGACAGAAGCGGGGGGTTGGGCCTCGCCCACCTCTAAACCATTAAAGCACTACCGATCAGACCTATCAAATGCCTCAACGTTGGTGCACTAAGCGGACTCCTGCGTACTCTTGCCGGCTGGAGCACCGGACTTCTGTTGGCGAAGTACTAGCCACACTTGCCGAGTCCACGTATTGGCGTCGGTACATCGACACTCCAATACCGAAGACCCACCACCTTTAATTTTATGCACATGCAACCTTATGTATCAGTACCGAGCCAAAGCTCCCCGAACCATCCCGTCCGTCACAAACATCAACCGAGCTAAAGCTCACCGGGCCATCCGTCCCCTCACAAATATCAACCGAGCTAAAGCTCGCCGTGCCACTCTGCCCCTTTCCACAACCACCAAGCCTACCGCTCGGACATCCTAGTCAAACTAACTTCCCGAGACACCGAGGTGTGTGAAAGTGAAACCCAAATTATTCTAGTTGCTCTTTAAGATTTATCACTCCTATAGTTTATGTTAGCCCAGGACTGCCCAAGGTATACCCCGTGAAGGGCTCTCGAAGGCACTAGGAACTACGATGAGATTACGCCAAAAGCTCTCTTTCGCAAGGCACTTACTATTATTGGTTGCTACCCAATTTCTCAACCCTTAGTTAATTTCACTGAGTCTAGCCCTAGTGCTTTTAAACACTTCCTCCCTACGGGAAGAACGATCTTTCGCCTATCCCGGGCACCACCTAACATTAGTCAACCTCTCACACTACAAATCTTGTCTTCCAATGATGAACTCCTTTATCTACCAAAACCAGCAACCTACTGAGGATTCAACTCTCCAAAATTCACTACCCACTCTAGATCAGTTTCCGCAGTTACTATATGCAGTTCACCCTATACTATATGAGATGTATAAAGGAGGTACTCCGGATTGTCTTCCAAATCTCCTATAAAATTTACCAGAGGTCTATCATAACAAATTTAGTTTAAAATCAGAGATTAATAATTTTTCTAATTAATTTGATATTTATTGAATTTTCTCAAATGTCTGGCCATGGGCAATTTTGAACATGAACTATATGATATACTCAAGTAATGGCCACCCAAAAATTTTGATCACTAAATTAATAGAGATATATGACTTGATACAAATTTCCATAATTATTCAGAAACTATTTGACCTCTAATTAATTTATCCAAAATATTTCCCATAATCATTTGTAAAGAATGAAGTACCAAACTTATTCATCAGAAAATTATAAAAAAATTACAAAATCTTAATATGGTTCAGAAAGGATCATTGTACAAAAATCATAATTTTAGAGGCTTTCTAGACTCCAAAATAAATTAAATTAAGTTTTCATGGAAAACCATACTTAATGAAGCAACCCTTACAACTAATCATCCAAAAATTCTTTAAAAATTTATAGAGCTTTATAACATAATAATAAGTCCGCTGGCTAAATTTCATCAATTTCTAGAGAGTAGTTTCTTCCTAACAAATTTCTAAGTACATATTACAAATTACCAATTTGTTAATGAAGTATCCATAATAATAATTCTAAATTCATAATAAAATTTCAGAGCTTGTACTAACCTCAAAAACTACTCAACCCAAATCTCATCACATTTCAAAGATTTTTTGGGACATTTTCTATCCCTACAAGGTTTGTGCCCTAAACTAGGGTTAGAGTTTTGAGGGGGTTTAAGGCTTCCAAATTCACTAAAATTTTAATCAGAGAACTATACTAATCCTATGGTCCGCTCCACAAAGTTTCAAGACAATCCAAGGTCATGTGACCCTATGATCTTCAAACCCTAAAAAATCCCCATTAAGGGACTTACCCTAGGGTTCTAGGGCTACCCTACACCTAACTACCCCAAATTCCATTGGAGGGTGAGTAATAATATAAAAAGTCAGTGGCCAAAATATCAACCTCTGTTGAGGTGATTTGACCACTAAAAAACCAAAAGGGATGCTTGACCTATTTAACCCTAAAAGGGGTCAACCTAGGGTTGGATCAATACCTAACCAAAAGATCTCCAAATGAGATGAAAATTTTACCAAAGCCCTAAAATGCCCTCTAAGACTTCCCACCAAAATTTGGGGGGATTTTGAGGTGTTTAGGAGACCTAATTAATTTATTCATCGATTATTAAATTTTCCTAAAAAACTATCGAAAAATATTCTCCAAAAATTCTGAATTTTGGACAGGCCCTAGGTATAGCCCTAGGTGTAGGTCCCACCAAAATGAGTGCCAAAATTTCAATTAATTTGGACCAAGGATGAAGTGTGGGCACTCAGTTTAATGTCTGCCTAGCCCTAGATGTAGGTCCCACCAAAATGAGTGCCCTGGTCAAACCATGCACCCAAATTGGTTCAAACCAATTTTGTATTAAAGTAGACTGACTGGTCAACAATTTTAATGCTAATGACTTTTTATGAAACAGCCTCTATGTATTTTTAAAAATTAGAAACATTAAATACATAAAGTGTGACATAATGAAATAATCTGATATTATATTCTATAGTATATTATCATATATAGCACGAATCTTGACGCAAATGAACGGGATCCGTTCATCTTCTACCTTGAGCCGACGACCAACATTTATCCCGCCTGGAGCTCCTTCCAAGTGATGCCGTCGGCAATCCGGTCACCTCCCCGGTCGGCCACCGCCACCATCACCTCCGTTGAGGTGGTGGCTGTCGCCAGGCGGTGTCACAGGCGCCGGAGAGCCCTATTCCGGCGATCCCGAAGGTTGTGTTTTTGCGGAAAAACTAGGAAAAGTTCGAATTGGAACGGGCTCAATTGAGCCCAAACCTTGACCCTAACGATTCCTAAGATCTACCCGTGAAAGAAGGAGTGGAGGAGGACCTTGCCGGCGACCTGAAGTCGTGAAGATCGTCGGAAAGTCATTTTTGAAGGCGGCGCCACTCGGTTTCTGCAACAAAACAGTGGGGAAGCTCGGTTTCTTCAGGTAAGGATTGGGAAATATTCCTCTCGGCCCCCTGAAGGTGTTTAAAGACTCAGATGGGGAGGGGAGAGGCTGGATCATCAATGGCCATTAATGGCCTTGAAAGCCACCTCTTGGCCTTGGTGGTTCAATGCATCCAGCCAGTGGAAAAGCCTGGAAAGTCTCCTAATCTTCTCAGGGTTGTTAGGTGAGATGAATCAAGCAAGAAAGGATGGCCCTTGGCTTCCCCATGGCATGAATGGCCTTTAGTCCATTTTCTCTCTCCTCCATTAAAGGAAAATTGGAGTTTTCTCTCTCCTGCCCCCTCATGGCCGAAATTGTTCATCACTCTAGTCTATTTGCAACCCATAAATCATCATTATTAATTAAAATAAAGTTATCCCAAGTGGGGGAGATGTGCTTGAGCTTGGGTTAGCCCATTTGGCTAATTTGACTTAACCTTAAGGTAGAGTTGACCTTGGTCAACATGGCCATTTGGGTTGACCCCAATGGGCCCTTGGTGACTTATTGGTCTCCCCTAAGGTCTATGTAGGGTTGGGTAGGGTTGAGTTGGCATCTTGGAGGTCACTTGACCCTTGGTAAGAGCACTTTGACCATTTTGGGGCTATAGTTGACTTGGATCAACATGACCATTTGGGTTGACCCCAAGGGGTCCTTGGTGGCCCCATGGATTCCCTTGAGGTCTAGGAAGGGTTTTGTTGGGTTACCTTGCACCTTGGAGGTCACCTACCCTTAGTAAGGGTACTTTGACCAGATTAGGGGCTTGAGCTGACTTGGGTCAACATGGCCTCTAGGACTGAACCTAATGTGTCCTTAGTGACCCATTGACCTCACTTTGGGTCTAGGAAGACCTGGCAAGGTTGGTTGGGCACATTAGAGGTCAACTTCCCTTTGTTAGGGCATCTTGCCCAATTTAGGCCTATGGTGGTCCTAGGTCAAATTGGCCACTTTGGGTTGACTCTAATGGACCCTTAAGGCTCTAGTGGACCCTCTAATAGGTTAGTGATATTGTGGTGGGGTCATGGAGTCATGGTGAAGCCCTAAGTTCACACCCTAGGTTTTGTGATGAGGCTGTGTCATAGGCAGACCAAGGTGATTCTCTCCTTGGCCTTCTATCACGTGGCCCTTTTTAGCTTCCTTGGGTTTTTGTCATGACCTAGTCATAGCCAAAACCACTCTTAGGGGTCTAGTTGGAAATGAGATGTTACAGAGTGAGCTTGCTCCACTCAATGCCTATAGATTTAGTCGATTTTTGTGTTGTGTCCAACAACCACTTCTTATGTACACATGTACAATCAGTATAAAATGGACTAACCTGCACTCAAGAACTCAAATGCACATCAAATACAGTTGGTGTGTGTGACATTGAATTGTTTGGCTTCTCAAAAATCAGGGACATTGGGAACAATGGACCCAACAATCTCCTCCTATTTGAAGAAGTCAAAACATCATTTCTATCCTTGGTCAATGCCACACACAACCTATAAAGAAAAACCAAAAATCATGGAAATTTAGATAAGCTAAGAGTAAGTGTACCTCATTTACTTACTCCCCCTATTTTGTTGCAAGGTGTTTGTCCTTTCTTGAGTGCCACATTACTTTCTTTCCCCTAGAAGATGTCGCACGCCATTGTCTTGGTTGGAAACGGGTGAGTCAAAGTTGTACAAGCGCCAAGAGGTGGATGATGCTACTACATCTTTGGTTCGAACGATTCGAGAGAGGTTGCTTATCGCTCAGGACCGGCAGGCGAAGTACTATAATGCCAAGCACAGGAACGTGGAGTTCACTGTCGGCGATTGGGTGTACCTGAAAATCAAGCCGTTCAAGGGTGTCTCGCGGGTGCGGCGCTTGAAGAAGCTAAGCCCGAGGTACCTTGGACCGTTTGAGGTTCTGGAGCGGATTGGTGAAGCAGTGTACCGGTTGAAGCTGTTAGTGGAGCTTAGTGGTCTATATAATGTATTCCATATATCTGTGCTACGAAAGGTGGTGCATGAGCATACGCAAGTGATCACGGTCGATCAAGTGTCGGTCGATAGTGGGTTGACAACGAAGGTCAAGCCCGTACGTATTGAGGACTCGGAAGTCAAGCGGCTACGCAATAAAGAGATCAGGATGGTCAAGATCCGTTGGGACCATTGCGGTCGGGAGGAGCTTTCTTGGGAGCGAGAGCAGACTATGCTTGAGGAGTACCCTGAGTTGTTTTACTCAGTTACCATTTAAGTTTTATGCTTATCTTTCCTTTATGTAATTTCGTGGACGAAATTCTTTTAAGAGGGAGAGAGTTGTAATGCCCCGAAACTCAAAAGAGCGACGGGAGACATTTTGATCCAAGTTTGGAATTTTGCAGGGGGCACACGGCCTGGGACATGGGTGTGTTCCAGGGCGTGTCGAGCTTGGGTCGACGACCTGGCCGTGTGGGCGACGAAATATGGAGTCGACGATCGTCGAGTAGCGACCACGGCCTCGGACACGGGCATGTCATAGGACGTGTGTGTCTCGGGTGGTTGGCCGATTTTATTCACAGGTGAAACATGGCTGGAAGCCCAGGCGTGTTCATTGGTGACACGGCCGTGTCAAATGGGATACGGGTGTGTCCAATACCCGTGTGTGTCTCAGGTCGCTACTGGCCTATGTCGATGGAGGAACACGGCCGGGAACACGGTCGTGTACTAGATGACACGGGTGTGTCAGGCCAAACACGGGCGTGTCAGGTGCCCGTGTAATTTTCGAGACGCGTCGATTTTGACGGCGAATGGGGGACACGGTGTAAGACCCCCCTCCCCCTTACCAAGGAGGGCTACCGGATCTTATGCCCAGAACCGCCGTCTTACGGTGGCACTAACTCACGGGTTAGTCGACACCGCAATACGCCGATTCTGCCGGCTAGTACGATCATTAACCTGTAGGCCAATATGAGAATAAAGAAGTAAAACTGTGTATAAAATGCCATCAGTCCACAAGTCACAGTACAATCATATAAAAGAAATGAATAGTACAATAGTCCACAGAATAGTACAGAAGAAAGAGTAAAAAGGGCTTATGCCCAGTACATCAAATCTCTCTCTCACAAAATAGTAAATGCGGAAGCTAAACTAGAACATCAAGACTCGTCCCACCTGAGGACGCACAGTAGTAGTGGTAGTCTGTTGAAGCGGTATCTGCTCCTCATGTCCTGCCTCCTCGACGTGCTGGTGCTCCATCTCCACGGGCTCCTAAAAATAGTTGGTCACCGACCATTAGTCAAAAAGACTAAGTCGTTTCCTCCACACCTCGCCCCGCAGCTCCTAGGCACCGAGCGGGAGGACGAAGCGGAGGATAACAAGGGGTAGCAAAATGGAAGCAGGTGACAATATTTATCTAAAGTGGTACTAAGTAATGAAATTCTACACTAGCAATGCTAAGTACAGTACAAGTAGTAAGTAAGAGCGGTGCAGTAAAGGAAAGTAAAGAAACAGCAGTATGAACAAGTAAATAAGCTAAGCTACCACTAAGCTATCATCACAAACGTACCCTAACTTATATAAATGCCCATACAAATATATAAGTTAGGATTTCCAGGAAATTTAACTTATCATATAAAAGAGCCCATACTAATTTATATGATAAGGATCTATGAAGCGTATGACCTAATATGAATGAATGATATGATGCAATTTTATGCGCAGACAAGTGCAACTCACACACAACGACTCTGTGATCACAGACCTTTAGTTCCCACTTTTTGAGAGCTAGCATCACTCTCGGGTACCACCGCTGTGGCTACGGCAGCAGCGGAGCGGGCGTCTCCGCTTCTAGACCGGTATGCACACTACCAAGCCTTAGACCCCTCTCATACGCCTCTGTACACGTCCAAGGTGCACTCTAGAGTCTCGCGTACGTACTTTGCTGACAAACCCGTCAGTCTTGTTGGGTCAGATGTGCGTTATCGGGGATCGTCCTCCAGACCGCAGTGTAAAACAACCAACTGGCCCCTCTAACTCTCACAACCGCCTGGTGCACCGTACTGCCATCGGTGTGACGAACGGCCAGTACCGCATGCCCCGCCATGATATTTATGCACATGCAAGTAATTCATACCGAGCCTCCCGCTCGCAGGACCAAAACCCGTCCTGAATCCCTCAAACCCAAACCCGGGTGAGAACGCACATTAGTGCCTTTATGTCAATTCCCTCCAACCCTAAACGGGTGAGCATATATCATGAAACTCTCCAACCCAAATACGGGCGAGAAGGTACAACCATGTCCTAACCTATTAAGATACTCTTGTCTACGGTTTATTATACTTAGAGATTTAAGGTTAATCCCAGGACTGCCCCCGGTATTCCCTGTGAAGGGCTCTCAAGGGGCACTAGGAACTGTGTTGGGATTACGCCCAGCGTTCCCTTTCGCAAGGATACTTATTTTAGTTGATGACTACCCATGTATCTCCCCAGCTCTCCTTATTGCTTAAGTATAACCCTAGTGACTTAAGGTATTACCGGGAACCGACGGTCTTCCGCCGATCCCCCACTCCAGTTGATGACCAAGACATGCACTTTTGATCCCTCACTAAGACAACTCTACCCACCAGGGTTACTCATGTTGAACTCTCTCTTATTTCTGCCGATAATCAATCCCCTGGTAATCCCTAAGGCAGGACCTATTTGTGTTATATGCAGATCATGACCTATGACTACCCTAGAAATGTGATCTTCCAAAACTTAAGGCATCTTGCCTCTAAATATTTATCCTAAGGTAATATGGACTAAGGGAACTACCCTAAGGATTCTCACAATTTTTCTTGGCCAAATAGTCATTTAATTAATTCTTCTAATTTAAATGCTAGGTCACTTTACACATGAAGTAGTTTGATTAAGTATCCACTGACCTAGGGAATTTTTCCTGAAATGTATATTTACAAAATATTGCTGCCTACAGAATTTCATAATTTTCCTGAAATTATTTATCATCATTTTCTATTTAATATCAATTCCACATAAATTCCATTTTCCAAATGAAGTATAGGCATCATGTACTCAAAAATTCCAGAAAAATTACAGCGCTTGTAGGACACTAATGTAAGACTATTGGCAGAGAATCATCAACATTTAATGTAAGATGGCCTATAGGATTCCATTATAAAATATTTACCAAAATGCCATTGAACTAATTTAACACAAGTAATGCATCCATTAAATTCTGAGAAATTTATGCAAACCTAATAATAACATTTTATAACAGTAGAATAATTTCCAAATTTTTCAGAGGTATAATTCCATCATTTCAAGAATTAACAAGATAAGGGTAAAATGAGAAATATAGGGTATCTACTCCAAATATTCTTCAAAACAGAGAAATCATATTTTTTCTAAGTCAAATGTGATGTTATCTATGCCTTAGCAAAGTTGTTTGGATTTGTACTTGAATAAATCCTATTTTCCAATTTTATTCCCAAAATAGCTATATTTAAAATAAATTCCAATAAATGAAATTTTGATTCCAAAAATTCCATCATTAATTTGAGGGGTTAAATTTACCCTAATGAACCACTGGAAATAATTTCATGACACTTGCATGTCACCATTAGGCTAAATACACAAATTTACATTTTTGCTATTTGCACACCAAGGCTTAACATAGGCTAGCACATGCAAGTGGATTCTCCCACATGCAGTGAACCCAAGGTGCTGAAAATTTTATCATGCACCAAGGATGACCCCACTGACCCACCACCAAAATTTGGGGCCATGGGGAGGAGTAGAACTCCATATATGTCATTTATTTAACTTTTGATATTTTACCAAAAACTATAGGAAAATATTTTCCAAAAATTCCTAAATTTTGGCAGGAGCTAAGTATGCCCTAATAATGCATGTGGCCAAAATGTGGGGCCATGGTGAATAATATTGTGACCTGGGCACCCAATTTAATTTCCTACAGGACTGTACACTACACCAAAATGTAAGTTTAGGGTGGCATATTAAAGGTACGACCCTAGGCTACATTTTTCATTAAGGGCCTAAGTTCTGAAAATGCCTCTAAGAGGCCTACATTTAACATGCAAGTGACAGCCAAAACAGGGACAGAAAATTAAATTTTGATGTAGCACGAATCTTGAAGCAGGATGGAGGGCATCCGTTCATCTTCCTCCTCCAGCCAATGGCCGAGATTTGCCCGACCTGGAGCACCTTCAAACCTCATTTCCCGGCCACCCCTTAGCCTCCACGGCCGGCTACCACCACCACCACCTCCGTTGAGGTGGTGGCCAACGTTTGGCGGTGAAATGGTGGCCGGAGGCGGCGGTTTCCGGCGAACTTGCACTCCATCAAAATTCCAAAATCCATGAAAAAGCTCACCTTGGATCTGGCTCATTTGAGCCCGATGTCTCGCCTAATAGATCTAGGAAACTAGTACGGGTAGAGGTGAGGTGAAACGGACCTCGATTGGGGCTTGGCGGCGGGTTTGGCGGTGGTTGGCCATGAAAAATTTCCTCTCCGGCGAGCTTGCTCCCGAACTCGATTCTCCACCAAAAGCTTCGATCCAGGTATCGAATTCCACTCCTTTGGACCTTCTGAAGCTAATGGGATGGTTGGTTTTGGCTGATATGGCTTGTATACAGAGATGCCATGATGGGAATTTCGGCCATGAGCTTTGGTTTCTCCTCCTTGGCTCCAAGTGGCATGAAATTGGGTTGGAAAGGATGATAATTGATGTGTGGGTTCAGATTTGTGCTTGGAAAGAGAGGAGGAGGGCCACATGGCCTTCATCCCCATTTTCCCTCTCTTCTCTCTCCTCTTTTTCCCCCAATTTCCAAAACTACCCCCTTGCATGCAATCTCTCTCCAATTTCATGAGGGTAGGGGCTGTCATTAACCATTAAGGCTGGTCATGGGCCAATTTGGTGGGCTTGGTCCAAGGGGAAATGGCTTGGCCTTCATTTCACTCTTTAGGTCAATTTGTTGACCAAATTGACTTTTAGGGTTGACTGGTCAACCATGGTGGGTGGACTGACCCCACTTGGTGGAAATGGGTCTAGTGGCACCACCCAACTTGGTTTGGGTCAAGGGGGTGCCCCACTTAGGTTAATTAGGCCTATGGGTGTGGGTTTGACCAAATTAAGCCCAAGGTTGACCTTGGTCAACTGGGGTCAAAATGTTGACCCAGCGACATACCCTAGGGTCCACTTAGATTGTTTTTAGGGTTAGGGCAATGTGGTGGGGTCATGGTGTGGCTAGGGTCCCTAATTAGGCTAGTTTGACCTAGTTTGACTTGGTCCTATAGTGGGCTCCACATGGCTACCACCCACTACCTAGGGTCAAACCTAGTTGATCTCCTTAGGTCTCACCCCATGCCTAACCCAATCTAAGTTGAGGGGTCCAGAAGTAACATGAGATGTTACAAATTCCAATAAACAAGAAAATAATTTCGTCCCCGAAATTTAAGTTCGGGTCTACGGGGTTCTATTTGCAAGAATTATCAAGAAATTTAAAGACATAACTTAAATGTACCTGATGCGAATAGCTCCGGGTGTTGCTCCAACATCAGATCCCTCGGCTCCCAAGTGTGCTCCTCCCGTCCATGGTTGGACCACAGCACTTTCACAAGAGGGACCTTCTTCTTCCGCAACACTCGGATGGTTGTATCGTCAATCCGGATCGGCTCCAATCTCACTGATCTGTCAGGCTCTACTGGTCCGGCTGTAGTAGTAATGTGCTGCTCCGGCCGAAGGAGAGCCCTTCGCAAGGAAGAGACATGGAAGACGTCATGTAATGCACCCAACTCCGGTGGCAGCTGCAGTCGGTAAGCCAAGGGGCCGATCCGCTCCAGGATCAGGTATGGCCCCATGTATCGTGGACTGAGCTTCTTGTGCCTCCGCACCCGAGAAACACCGTGTACTGGACGTATCTTCAAGAATACCCTGTCTCCAACCTGGAACTCCACCTTCCGGTGCCGAGCATCATAATACTTTGCCTGCCTGCTCTGGGCCTCCAGTAGCCGATCCCTGATCAATCGAATCTGAGCCTCAGTGTCCTCTATATAATCAGATCCCAGAGCCCTGGTATCCACATCCTGCACCCATGATAGGGGTGTCCGGCATCTCCTCCCATAGAGCGCCTCGTACGGAGCCATCCTGATGCTAGCCTGGTGGCTGTTATTATACGAGAACTCGATCAATGGTAGCAGCCTCTCCCAAGGCCTCCCCGTATCCAATATGCATAATCTGAGCAGGTCCTCCATGGTCCGGATGGTCCGCTCGGTCTGTCCGTCGGTCTGCGGGTGGAAGGCGGTACTAAAGGTAAGCCGAGATCCCAAGTGAGCATGCACGGCCCTCCACTCGCTCGAAGTGAACCGACCATCACGGTCCGAAACAATAGTCCTGGGGATACCATGATATCTGATGTACTGCTCCACAAATAGTCTCACCAGAACTGCAACTGGGGCATCCTTCCGAACTGGAATAAACCGCGCGACTTTGGTCAATCTGTCCACTATAACCCATATAGAATCATGTCCGGAGTGGGAGCGAGGCAATCCGTGTACAAAGTCCATAGCAATGTCCTCGAACTTCCACTCTGGAATTGGCAGTGGCTGTAGTAAACCTCCTGGGCTCTTGCATTCCGCCTTCACACGCTGGCAGGTCTCGCAATGGGTCACAAAATCCGTGATCTCCCTCTTCATCCCGGGCCAATACATAGATCTCCGCAAATCTGCCCACATCTTGGTGATGTCGGGGTGCACTGAATATCTCGAGCAATGTGCCTCTCTGAGTATGTCCTCCCGGATACTGCCTCCTGCTGGTATGTAGATGCGCCCCCGGAACCGAAGAAGATCATCCTGTAGCGTGTAATCCTCGACCTTGCCCCTCTCTAGGGCACTGAAAATCGGCTGTAACGCAGCATCCAGCCTCTGATGTGCTCGGATGCGCTCCTGTATATCATCGTCGCTGATCACTGAGCTCAAATACTCTCTATATACATCTGGCTCAGTCTCGGACACCACGGTAATGCGCATGTCCTCCATCATCTGAAGTAGCTCCATGGACATCAATCGGGGCTCCGGTCCAGAAGTGCCGGCCCTCCTGCTCAAAGCATCCGCAACCGTGTTCGCTTTTCCCGGATGATAGTGGATCTTGTAATCATAATCACAGAGAAACTCCAGCCACCTCCTCTGTCTCAGGTTTAGGTCCTTCTGAGTATCGATATACTTGAGATTCTTGTGATCTGAAAAGATGTCACAATGAATCCCATATAAGTAATGCCTCCATATCTTCAGGGCGAAAACCACAGCCCCGAGCTCTAGATCATGTACTGGATAGTTATGCTCATGCTTCTTCAACTGTCTCGAAGCATAAGCGATAACGTGTCCATGCTGCATCAAGACTGCACCCATCCCTTGATAAGAGGCGTCTGTGTAAATCTGGAATCCTTCGCTCCCGGATGGAAGCGCAAGAATGGGGGATGAGATGAGTCGGTCCTTCAGCTCCTGAAAAGCCGTCTCACACCGCTCTGACCAAACAAAATCTGTGTCCTTCTTTGTCAAGGACGTGAGGGGGAGTGCTATCCTCGAGAACCCCTCCACGAACTTGCGGTAATAGCCTGCTAGTCCCAAGAAACTGCGGATGTCAGATGCGGTCTTCGGCCGCGGCCAATCCCTCACTGTCTCTATCTTGGCCGGGTCCACTGCTAACCCAGCCCCACTGATCGTGTGCCCCAGGAATGCCACCTCCTACAACCAGAACTGGCACTTTGAAAATTTTGCGTACATCTGGGTCTCCCTCAGCCTCTGCAAGACCTGTGCCAAGTGCTCCGTATGCTCCTCCTGAGTCCGAGAATAAATAAGGATGTCGTCGATGAATACGATCACGAAGCGGTCTAAGAAAGGCTCGAAAACACGGTTCATCAGACTCATGAATGCAGCAGGAGCATTCGTGAGCCCAAAAGGCATCACCGTGAATTCGTATAAACCATAGCGCAAACTGAAAGCCGTTTTCGGTATGTCCTCTTCCCTGATACGGAGCTGATAATAGCCGGATCGCAAATCTAACTTGGAGAACCAAAATGCTCCCTGTAGATGGTCAAATAACTCATCTATCCGAGGCAGAGGATAGGTGTTGCGGACCGTCAACCGGTTCAGCTCCCGGTAATCTATACATAATCGAAGTGACCCGTCTTTCTTCTTCACAAAAAGAACTGGCGCTCCCCATGGCGATGAACTGGGTCGTACAAATCCTGACTCGACTAGCTCCTGCAGTTGAGTCCTGAACTCTGCTAACTCTCTAGGAGCCATCCTGTAGGGTGCTCGGGACACCGGCTTCGCTCCCGGCACTAGCTGAATCCTGAAATCCAAGTCTCTAGCAGGCGGTAGCCCGGGCAATTTCTCCGGGAATACGTCGGAGAAATCCCGAACCACCGGAATATCTGAGATAGTCGCCTCTGTCCCCACCATCTCGAAGTAGACAAGATAAACTTCTTCACCCTGCTCATGGGCCTTCACAGCCTGTACAGAAGATAACAGTAGGTGGCAAATAGGCTGGATACCTTCAACGATAACATGGGAGTCGCCATGTCTCAGCGTGATCCTCCTGGACGGACAATCTATCTGGGCATGGTTCCGATGCAACCAGGCCATGCCCAAGATCAAGTCAAAGTCCTGCAGCTTCAGGATAGTTGCCGGCGCCTCGAAAGCCTTGCCGCCTATCTCGGCCTCCATGTCACAATGTGCAGTAGTCCGCAGCTCCGATCCATCGGGTAGGCGTACCCTCATCTCTAGTCCAGGGAACCTCTCCACGCCTTCGAGTCCGTCGATGAAGGCCTCGGATACGAACGAGTGCGAAGCACCCGTGTCAAAAAGAGTATGAGCGGGCTTGCCGCTGATCATGACTATGCCTGAGGTTTGTTTATGTGAAGGTTAATTGTTATCCTATGGTTCCAGGTACTATATATATCATCGAAAAATTCAAGAAAACTCAAAATTAACTTCAAGTACCTGTGATGACCTCCTCGGGATTCCTCGGCTCTGTGAGGTCCAAGGCGTAAATCTGTTCCTGCTCGCATCTCCTGCCATGGTATCCCCGGCCTCGGCCTCGTCCTCGGCCTCGTCCTCGGCCCTGCTGTACTGGGGCTACTGGAGGTGGAGGAGGAGGAGGGGGATGGAATCGGTGCGGGCACTCCGACCTGATGTGCCCAGGCTGGCGGCATCCGTAACAAACCACTTGTCGATGGCCTCGGTCATCCTGTCTCCTTGGATCATGCATCTGTAGAGGTGGGGGAGCCAAAGCTGGAGGAGGCCCCTGCTCCTGCCTGAAGTTGGGACGACGACGTCCCCCACCCCTCCTGTATCCGATGGTCCTGCCTCTCTGAGAGCCCCTACTGCTCTCACCTGATGTCGATCCATCAAATGGTCTCTTCCCTCCGGCTCGCACCATCAGCTGGTCAGCCTCCAGCTTCTTCGCCATCTCGATGATCTGCCTGGATGTGCCATGAGAAATGAATAGCAAAGCCTGCCTCAAATCATCCCTGAGGCCCCGGTAGAACCTCTTCGCATACCTCCTATCGTCGGTGTCCTGAATCCCCGCGAACCTGGCCAAGTGGGAGAACTCTCTCTGGTACTCTATCACTGATCTAGTCCCCTGCTTGAGGTTCAAAAACCTCTCCTCCAAAGCATCCCTGTCCGTAGCAGAGACGAAGTGCTCCAGGAACACATCGCCAAACTCCTCCCAAGAAATCTCTGACAGCTCAAAGTCCGCATAAGTAGTCTCCCGGGCTGATTTCCACCATCTCTTTGCATGAGCCTCCAGCACAGAGGTGGCTAGAGGTACTGCCTGGCCGACTGGGCAGCTGATGCCCGCTAAGATCTCGTGTATGGCCTCCAGCCATTCTTCCGTCTTCACTGCATCCTCTGTCCCACGGTACGTCGGTGGGGACAGGCTCTTGAATGTACTCAGCCAGCTCGACCCCGGATTTGGCTGTGGAGCCGGGACTTGCTGGGCTCTAAAGGCATCCAAAATCGCCGTCAGGGTCTGCCCCATCTCCGTATGTAGGAATGGAGTGGCAGCTGGAGGGGGAGGAGCCACATTTTGCGGCGCTGCGACCTGTGGAGGTTGCATAAAGGTAAGGTTAAAGCAAAATTGGTCTATCAAATTGTACTTTGTGGACCATTTCTGTGACTTTTGTACATGGGCACACCACTGCTTCCGCTACATAGTTTGTCCGCAAACTAATGCTGGGGCGGGGGTGGTCCCATGTTGTGGACTTCTTTCTCATATGATCGTTGTTCGAGTGATACCAGTTTGTAAGACCCCCTCTCCCCCTTACCAAGGAGGGCTACCGGATCTTATGCCCAGAACCGCCGTCTTACGGTGGCACTAACTCACGGGTTAGTCGACACCGCAATATGCCGATTCTGCCGGCTAGTACGATCATTAACCTGTAGGCCAATATGAGAATAAAGAAGTAAAACTGTGTATAAAATGCCATCAGTCCACAAGTCACATTACAATCATATAAAAGAAATGAATAGTACAATAGTCCACAGAATAGTACAGAAGAAAGAGTAAAAAGGGCTTATGCCCAGTACATCAAATCTCTCTCTCACAAAATAGTAAATGCGGAAGCTAAACTAGAACATCAAGACTCGTCCCACCTGAGGACGCACAGTAGTAGTGGTAGCCTGTTGAAGCGGTATCTGCTCCTCATGTCCTGCCTCCTCGACGTGCTGGTGCTCCATCTCCACGGGCTCCTAAAAATAGTTGGTCACCGACCATTAGTCAAAAAGACTAAGTCGTTTCCTCCACACCTCGCCCCGCAGCTCCTAGGCACCGAGCGGGAGGACGAAGCGGAGGATAACAAGGGGTAGCAAAATGGAAGCAGGTGACAATATCTATCTAAAGTGGTACTAAGTAATGAAATTCTACACTAGCAATGCTAAGTACAGTACAAGTAGTAAGTAAGTAAGAGCGGTGCAGTAAAGGAAAGTAAAGAAACAGCAGTATGAACAAGTAAATAAGCTAAGCTACCACTAAGCTATCATCACAAACGTACCCTAACTTATATAAATGCCCATACAAATATATAAGTTAGGATTTCCAGGAAATTTAACTTATCATATAAAAGAGCCCATACTAATTTATATGATAAGGATCTATGAAGCGTATGACCTAATATGAATGAATGATATGATGCAATTTTATGCGCAGACAAGTGCAACTCACACACAACGACTCTGTGATCACAGACCTTTAGTTCCCACTTTTTGAGAGCTAGCATCACTCTCGGGTACCACCGCTGTGGCTACGGCAGCAGCGGAGCGGGCGTCTCCGCTTCTAGACCGGTATGCACACTACCAAGCCTTAGACCCCTCTCATACGCCTCTGTACACGTCCAAGGTGCACTCTAGAGTCTCGCGTACGTACTTTGCTGACAAACCCGTCAGTCTTGTTGGGTCAGATGTGCGTTATCGGGGATCGTCCTCCAGACCGCAGTGTAAAACAACCCACTGGCCCCTCTAACTCTCACAACCGCCTGGTGCACCGTACTGCCATCGGTGTGACGAACGGCCAGTACCGCATGCCCCGCCACGATATTTATGCACATGCAAGTAATTCATACCGAGCCTCCCGCTCGCAGGACCAAAACCCGTCCTGAATCCCTCAAACCCAAACCCGGGTGAGAACGCACATTAGTGCCTTTATGTCAATTCCCTCCAACCCTAAACGGGTGAGCATATATCATGAAACTCTCCAACCCAAACACGGGCGAGAAGGTACAACCATGTCCTAACCTATTAAGCTACTCTTGTCTACGGTTTATTATACTTAGAGATTTAAGGTTAATCCGAGGACTGCCCCCGGTATTCCCTGTGAAGGGCTCTCAAGGGGCACTAGGAACTGTGTTGGGATTACGCCCAGCGTTCCCTTTCGCAAGGATACTTATTTTAGTTGATGACTACCCATGTATCTCCCCAGCTCTCCTTATTGCTTAAGTATAACCCTAGTGACTTAAGGTATTACCGGGAACCGACGGTCTTCCGCCGATCCCCCACTCCAGTTGATGACCAAGACTTGCACTTTTGATCCCTCACTAAGACAACTCTACCCACCAGGGTTACTCATGTTGAACTCTCTCTTATTTCTGCCGATAATCAATCCCCTGGTAATCCCTAAGGCAGGACCTATTTGTGTTATATGCAGACCATGACCTATGACTACCCTAGAAATGTGATCTTCCAAAACTTAAGGCATCTTGCCTCTAAATATTTATCCTAAGGTAATATGGACTAAGGGAACTACCCTAAGGATTCTCACAATTTTTCTTGGCCAAATAGTCATTTAATTAATTCTTCTAATTTAAATGCTAGGTCACTTTACACATGAAGTAGTTTGATTAAGTATCCACTGACCTAGGGAATTTTTCCTGAAATGTATATTTACAAAATATTGCTGCCTACAGAATTTCATAATTTTCCTGAAATTATTTATCATCACTTTCTATTTAATATCAATTCCACATAAATTCCATTTTCCAAATGAAGTATAGGCATCATGCACTCAACAATTCCAGAAACATTACAGAGCTTGTAGGACACTAATTTAAGACTATTGGCAGAGAATCATCAACATTTAATGTAAGATGGCTTATAGGATTCCATTATAAAATATTTACCAAAATGCCATTGAACTAATTTAACACAAGTAATGCATCCATTAAATTCTGAGAAATTTATGCAAACCTAATAATAACATTTTATAACAGTAGAATAATTTCCAAATTTTTCAGAGGTATAATTCCATCATTTCAAGAATTAACAAGATAAGGGTAAAATGAGAAATATAGGGTATCTACTCCAAATATTCTTCAAAACAGAGAAATCATATTTTTTCTAAGTCAAATGTGATGTTATCTATGCCTTAGCAAAGTTTTTTGGATTTGTACTTGAATAAATCCTATTTTCCAATTTTATTCCCAAAATAGCTATATTTAAAATAAATTCCAATAAATGAAATTTTGATTCCAAAAATTCCATCATTAATTTGAGGGGTGAAATTTACCCTAATGAACCACTGGAAATAATTTCATGACACTTGCATGTCACCATTAGGCTAAATACACAAATTTGCATTTTTGCTATTTGCACACCAAGGCTTAACATAGGCTAGCACATGCAAGTGGATTCTCCCACATGCAGTGAACCCAAGGTGCTGAACATTTTATCATGCACCAAAGATGACCCCACTGACCCACCACCAAAATTTGGGGCCATGGGGAGGAGTAGAACTCCATATATGTCATTTATTTAAATTTTGATATTTTACCAAAAACTATAGGAAAATATTTTCCAAAAATTCCTAAATTTTGGCAGGAGCTAAGTATGACCTAATAATGCATGTGGCCAAAATGTGGGGCCCTGGTGAATAATATTGTGACCTGGGCACCCAATTTAATTTCTGCCCTACTCTAGGACCAGTCCTAGGAGAAATGTCCTACAGGACTGTACACTACACCAAAATGTAATTTTAGGGTGGCATATTAAAGGTAAGACACTAGGCTACATTTTTCATTAAGGGCCTAAGTTCTGAAAATGCCTCTAAGAGGACTAAATTTAACATGCAAGTGACAGCCAAAACAGGGACAGAAAATTAAATTTTGATGTAGCACGAATCTTGAAGCAGGATGGAGGGCATCCGTTCATCTTCCTCCTCCAGCCAATGGCCGAGATTTGCCCGACCTGGAGCACCTTCAAACCTCATTTCCCGGCCACCCCTTAGCCTCCACGGCCGGCTACCACCACCACCACCTCCGTTGAGGTGGTGGCCAACGTTTGGCGGTGAAATGGTGGCCGGAGGCGGCGGTTTCCGGCGAACTTGCACTCCATCAAAATTCCAAAATCCATGAAAAAGCTCACCTTGGATCTGGCTCATTTGAGCCCGATGTCTCGCCTAATAGATCTAGGAAACTAGTACGGGTAGAGGTGAGGTGAAACGGACCTCGATTGGGGCTTGGCGGCGGGTTTGGCGGCGGTTGGCCATGAAAAATTTCCTCTCCGGCGAGCTTGCTCCCGAACTCGATTCTCCACCAAAAGCTTCGATCCAGGTATCGAATTCCACTCCTTTGGACCTTCTGAAGCTAATGGGATGGTTGGTTTTGGCTGATATGGCTTGTATACAGAGATGCCATGATGGGAATTTCGGCCATGAGCTTTGGTTTCTCCTCCTTGGCTCCAAGTGGCATGAAATTGGGTTGGAAAGGATGATAATTGATGTGTGGGTTCAGATTTGTGCTTGGAAAGAGAGGAGGAGGGCCACATGGCCTTCATCCCCATTTTCCCTCTCTTCTCTCTCCTCTTTTTCCCCCAATTTCCAAAACTACCCCCTTGCATGCAATCTCTCTCCAATTTCAGGAGGGTAGGGGCTGTCATTAACCATTAAGGCTGGTCATGGGCCAATTTGGTGGGCTTGGTCCAAGGGGAAATGGCTTGGCCTTCATTTCACTCTTTAGGTCAATTTGTTGACCAAATTGACTTTTAGGGTTGACTGGTCAACCATGGTGGGTGGACTGACCCCACTTGGTGGAAATGGGTCTAGTGGCACCACCCAACTTGGTTTGGGTCAAGGGGGTGCCCCACTTAGGTTAATTAGGCCTATGGGTGTGGGTTTGACCAAATTAAGCCCAAGGTTGACCTTGGTCAACTGGGGTCAAAATGTTGACCCAGCGACATACCCTAGGGTCCACTTAGATTGTTTTTAGGGTTAGGGCAATGTGGTGGGGTCATGGTGTGGCTAGGGTCCCTAATTAGGCTAGTTTGACCTAGTTTGACTTGGTCCTATAGTGGGCTCCACATGGCTACCACCCACTACCTAGGGTCAAACCTAGTTGATCTCCTTAGGTCTCACCCCATGCCTAACCCAATCTAAGTTGAGGGGTCCAGAAGTAACATGGGATGTTACACACGGCCCGGGACACGGCCGTGTCACAGGCCGTGTTCCGCCCAGATTTTGCATTTCAGGCCCGAATCTTGGTCGTTCGTTTCTTTACTTTGGGATATGACGGTTGGGGGTTGTTTCTGATGGGATATACCCGTGATTAGAATTGGAAAACCCTCATTTCACTTGGGTATTCTCTTTCTAAAGCCTAGAGAGAGGGGAGAGCAAAAGAGGAAGAAGAAGCTTAGATCCGGTCACCGGCGGAGCTTCGGAGCTCCAAATCGCGAAACAACTTCGGATCTACGGAGGCAAGGAGAGTGCGGTGCTTTTCATCCCCTTACATTTCCATGGCGCCAAGGAAAAATGCTAGGGTAATGATTCTCTACTTGAGCTTTGTAAGCTCTACTTCTTTTACATAAGGAAGCTCGCTCTCGCGAGTTTGCGGTGAGTTTGAGGCGTTTCTTCGGGTAGACATGAATAGTCCCTATTGTGTACATGTAGAGTCTGTATTCGAGAATGGACAAAGGCATGATGTGTGAAGCTTACCCGGACAAGTTGGTCTGGATCGGTGATGTTGCATTGCATAAATGGCCGGAGAAGACTCCGTACGGATGCTTGTTTTTCGAGTTTTCTACGCGGTAGATTGCAACAGGGAGTCTTGGGGATTAACTCCAAGGTGCACCCGGAAAAATGGGCAGACGCGTGGTTCTGCCATCTTGTGGGCCTGGGAGTCAACTTGAACATAATTGGGTTATGTGATGTATGTAGACGATTTGGGACTCGGGATAGTTTGGCCCGCGCATTTGTTTTAAATTAACATTGCGGTGTGAGCAACGGGTCGGGCGGAACCGTACCCGCTCTATGTTGTTCAGTTAAAGAGACCAAAGTTACTTGGCACTTACCGTTGGCATAGATTGAGGGTCTTAGGCAGTGGCCAGAAAGGCCAAATGCTCATAAGATATTACCGTCCAAGGTGTGGTGGTGAGTCGGCGGACTTTGACCGTGATCACCGAGAATATGCCCTGAGAGCACGGGGTGTGTGGTCCGTGAGTGCCTACACCTATGTTATTGTGTTGTTTACACTATACTGTCGGATTATGCTAACAAAGTGTAGGGAAGGAGCATCATCGCCCCGAGTTGGGGGCAGGATCGTTATAATTTTTTCAGCATAGCTGACCGTTGCCTTTGTTTGCCACCGTGCGGTGGATTGTTACTTGCAGGTGCTGCGTAGCCGAGTGCTAAATAGTGGGCTAAAGCCCAAGTTGCTGGGCCGGCCCTCGAAGGCCTAATTTTGAGTGTTTCTGCTATTCATGTATGGCCGGCCTGCATGCCGAGGTTTGGAAAACATTGATATTCAAGCAAACTATTGTAATGCCTTAAGGTCAGTACTTTTGTATTTGTATGATCATTCCTGTTGGCTTTGTAGTGGACATTCATGCTAGTAGCTGGGTCCTTTTATTTGCAACTATTAAAATTACTTCCGCTAGAATGACTCTGTGTAGGACGTTATTTATTACTTGGATGGTTTCCATTGAGTAACCACCCGGTCTGTCTGTAGTATATGGCGTCGGGCCCCGACCGGACCTACTGCTATATGGTATGTGACGGATAGGGGGTGTTACAAAACCCCACATATGTTTAGGGTTGATTGTGTTTAGGTTCACTATTAGGATTATTAGATGACCCAACATGTATAGTGCAGGGCCATAGGTTTTTATCAGGGTCAAGGTCAGTCAATAACCTAGATTGATTGGTTCTCACCTTCAAAAGACTTAGAGACAAAATACCAGAGAAAAGTAATTTTCTAAGAGACAGAAAGTCGTTCAAAGATTAGCTGAACAGAGCTCGACCTTTGTCGAACACAGATCAACGAACTCAGATTTCTTCTCTGAGTTGAGTTCGACGAAAGCCTAGCTGAGATCGACGATCTCCGATCTCACCTCAGTAGTTTAGCTCGACGAAAGACTATCTCTGTTCAACGAACTTGGAGCTCAGTTTGGCAAGTTAATTTTTTGGTCAACGATCTTGGAGCTCAGCTCGACGAAGGAGAGGTTTTAGTTCGATGAATTTGGATCTCAGGTCGACGAGAATTTGTTGAGCTTGACTAATTTCTTCCAGTTTCAGTTCGATGAATTTTGATCTCAGGTCGACGAGAATTTGTTGAGTTCGAGTAATTTCTCCCAGGTTCAGTTCGACTATTTCTCTGATTGATTTCAGTTCGACTAAGGCAGATGATTTTCAAAATATAATATAATATGTCTGTAATGCTCTGATAATTAATGCACAATATTCTTATGAATATAGTCGTTCATGGCAGCATTAATTATGGTTTTCACAGAGTTATTACTTGGCTTATTTTATTGGGACAGTTGGGGAAACTCATTAAAGACAAATTCCAGCCATTCAACTCCCAGAATTTCTACAGTCAGTCAAGGAAAGGAATTCAAAATTCAAAGGCTGAAATCTGCATGAAATATATATAAGGGTTATTTTTTAAAGATAGAAAAAAGTAAGTTAGCTGTGACGAAAAAGAATTTTTCACAGAAAATTGAAAGAAGAATAACTATTATACAACTCAAGTTCTTCATCAGTTTTTGCTTCAGGGCTTGCAATAGAGAATCCATCAACATCTGTCTAAAAGCTTATTGAAGATCAACATGCAAACTGAAGGCATATACCCTGAGCAAAGCTTCCATTCTCCAAAATTATTCTACATCTCAGAGGGAGCTTTGACAACAACAGTAATCCACTAGTATTCTCAGAACATTGAGAAAGAGAAGACAATATCAATTTTATTCTCACCGTGTACAAGGTTTTAACTCCCTTCAAAAGTTATCCATTTTGTTGTTAAGTCTCCTGATCAAAAGACTTAGTTTAGTTTTTGGGCACCTGATCAAAAGCTCAAATGGTTGCTAGATCTCTCTTAAAAAATAGATCTTGTGGTGATAGGGCACCTGAGCAATAACCTGTGGTGGCAGGGTACCTGATCAAAAACCTGTAGTGGATTTCTACCAGGGTGGTAGAAGAGTGGATGTACCCAAGTTTATTGAGGAACCACTATAAATTTCCTTGTGTCGTTTGGTTGTGCTCTATTCTTTATTTTGCTATGCTGTGATATATATATTTCCTTTTCTTATTTATATATATATCATCTATTATTAATCTACTGTGTAAAGATAACTCAAAGTTTTTAAAACACTCTATTCACCCCACCACCCTCTAGAGTAAAAATAAGATTTATCCCTCACTTTCACTGCTCGAATGACAAAGCTAAACTAAGAACCCTGTAACTATAGGTGAGTGTAAGTGGAGTTTTAGTATAGACTAATTAGTCTTGTAATAAATTTACTCTTATAGTTTACGTTAACCTTGGACTGCCCATGGCATTCCCTGTGAAGGGCTTTCGAGTGCACTAGGAACTACGATGGGCTGAAGCCCAAAACTCCATTTCGCAAGGTAATTATTATTATTGGTAAACCCCATTTTAAGTTTACTTAATCTAACCCTAGTGCATTTGACTCTTGAACTTTTCCTAAGTGTATTTGGACACTCTCATCAGGGAAGGACGATCATTCGTCGCTCCCAGGTACGACCTTAACCTAGCCAACCAGGCTCTCACAACCTGATATACATTGATGACCTCAATCATACACTACAGGTTAAGTACACCACATACCCCTTTACCCCATATCAAAGTTCTCAAGATTCCCTGATATTGTTGTTTTACTATGTGCAGACCTAGAGAGCTAAATGACATGCAAGAATGGTGACCCCCATAAATATTCATCCGAATGTCATAAGATAATTACTGGAGGTCTATAGTGATGAGATTAGACTAAGTCCAGGAATTTGTAATTTTCCTAATTTAATTGACATTTATTTAATTTTTCCCAAATTAAGTCCATAGGTGATTTTGAACATGAAGTATTAGATTTACATAAGTTATGACCACCCAAAAATTATGAACTCCATAGGAGGCCAATAAATCAGAGAATACCAGATTTCATAATTTTTCATAAATGTTTTGGCCTCTAATTAATTAATCCGCAATAAAACTAATAATTATGGGTAAAGAATGAAGTACTAAAATACATCTTCAGAAAATTATGGAAAAATTACTGAATCTTAAAAGTGACCAGAAAGGACCTCTAACCAAAGATCATAATTTACCATGCTCATTAGGTACCAAAATAAATCAAATAATGTTACTTAGAAACAAGATCCTTGTGAAGCAACCCCTGTAAACAGACTTCCAAAAATTCCACAAAAATTTACAGAGCTCTAAAATGTCATAAACGTTCCTCTAACTAAATTTTACGATTTTCCAGTAAGAGGTTAATTCATAAGAAATTCCTAAATAGATAGAGCAACTTGATGGGTTGTGAATGAAGTACTCCAAATATTGATCTAAAAATTCATACCAAAATTTCTAGGGCTTTGTTATGGTCTTACATCATAACTGACTAAATCTCATCCAATTTCAAGTAAGAAAGTCATATATAAAACTTCTTCAAGAAAACCCATGATAGTGCGTTTTACGAAGGAACCTACTTGTAAACTCATCCCAAAATCATGTAAAATATTCCAGAGATTAATATGACTATAAAAATGACTCCTACCATCATCACATGGAAATCCAAGGTCATAGAACTCCTAAATTATTCCTTAATGTGCAAGGGCCTAATTAGGCACAAAGTTATTTAAGTGTAGTGCAAGAGTCCAACTACCACCTACAACGACCCTAGGGCATTACTCCACCGTAGAAACCCATGGGGTAAACCCCAAGTCCAAATAAGGACTAAACACACTAAGTCCTTCACAAACCCTAACAAGCTAAGTCCAAGGCTTGAACTAGGGCATTTGGGCTCAACCACCCAAACCCATCCCAAACCCTAAGAGAGGGTGACCCTACTGACCTTGGGACTCTGGCTAGAGCCCCAACCCCTTTGGGTAAGGATTGGCCCCTCCATGCCCCAAGAATCCTAAACCCTAAACTCACCCTTATGGGCCCAAACTTTAGTCACATAAAAACCTAAACAAATCATACTCAAATGGGTTGAGATTTTAACTAGTGAATCATGATGACCCCGAAGACCATCCACCAAAGTTTTTGGGTTGGTGAGGTCATTAAGTTCCTTAATTAAACTATACAAAAATTATTAAATTTTTACCAAAACTATAGAAAAGCTTTCTCCAAAAATTCTCATTTTTGGATGTCCTAGGATAGATAATATTGACTCTCTCCCCAAATTTCAGGTCATTTGGACATGTGGTTAAGTGGGGGCACCTATTTTAATCTCTGACTAGCCCTAAGTATAGACTGCACCATTTTGGATGCTGAGGCCAGATCACTGAGCGAAATTGGTTGAAATTTTTTTTAAATTAAAATAGACCTCAAGGGATACAACTTTGGTGTTGACACTTTTTCTGTAGAAGTATCTAAGTATTTTTAATAAATAGAAACATTAACTGAAATTAATGAGACAGAAAATCAAATAAAAGGAATTATATAATCCTAAGTTTAAATCGGAGGTAGCATGAATCTTGGCGCAAATCGTGTGGTAGTTGGTCGTCTTCAACCGCTGAGATTTCTCCATCCTGTAGCCCTTTCCAAGCAATACCGCCGGCCACCCGACCATCTCCCCGGCCAGCCACCGCCTGCAGCACCTTCGTCGAGGTGGTGGCTATCGCCTCGCGGCAGCACGGCCGCCAGAGAGGCTATTTCCTGTGAACCCGAGGGGTGAGAAAAACCTAAAAATTTTGGGAAAGAACTCACTTGATCGGGCTCAATTGAGCCCGATATCTCTCCTATTTGATCTAGGATTCTAGCATAGAGAGAGAGGGGGAGAAATCGACCTTCTGGGTGGAGCGCAGTCGTGCCGATTGCCGGGTCGCCTTTTGCGGTGGAGTTGTCAGAGTTCTGCAACAGCACTATGGAAGGACTAGATTTCATCAAGGGAAGAGTGTAAATGAGTCCTCTAGGTTTGGGGAGTCTTTTTAAAGAGTCAGAATGAAGAGAAGGGCACCATTAATGGCTAATGGAGAGGTTTCGGCCATGGGTGGTTACACTGTTACGGCCATTAAATAGTAACCAAAATGACCCCTGGACTTATCTACACTGAATGGGGAATATGATCAAAGCTTTGGAGATGAAGAGAAGGGCCATTGGTCTCCCTTGGCCATGAATGTTCTTCCTCCCACTTTCTCTCCTCCAATAAAGGGCAAGAGGAGCTTTTCTCTCTCCTAATCACCTTGGACAAAAATGATGGAATAATTCAGTAAAGTTACACCCCCTAAACCCATCTAGATGATTAAAAATGGAGCTAGCCCAAATGAACTTGGGTTTGAGCTTGAGTTAGCCTATTTGGGTTAACTTAACTCAAAAGGCGGTTAGCTCAACCCTAGGCCACATGGGGTGGCCTAGCTAACCCTAAGTGATGATTAGTGACCCTTGGCCTCACCAAAGATCTAGGGAGACCTTGGTGGGTGGGTTTGGCATCTTGGGTGTCACTTGACCCTTAAGAAGGGTACTTTGACCAAATTAGGGCTAGGGTTGGCTTGGGTCAACTTAGCCTCCTTGGTTGACCCCCAATGTGTTCTTAGTGATCCTAGAGTCAAGTTAGAACCCTAAAGTAAAACCATAGGGATAGCATTTGAAAAGTGTTAATTGCAGACCATGGTGGTCTCACCTTCTTTTCTAGGTTCACTTGGTCCTCTAGGGCTTCCTAGGATTTTGTCATGCCCTTGCCATGACAAAACCACTCTTGGGGGTCTAGTTATTTGAGGGATATTACAAATCCCAATACATAAAAATAAAAATTTCGTCCCCGAAATTCAGGTTAAGCCTACGGGGTTCTAGAGAAAAAGGAAAAATATGTAACATCCCTTAGAAGGTTGAAATTATACCTGCCTCGAAGAGTCCCTGGTACTTCTACAGCATCAGGTCCCATGGTTCCCAAGTGTGCTCCTCCTACCCATGGTTCCTCCACAGGACTTTGAATAATGGGACCTTCTTACGCCATAGGGTCCATACCGCTGCATCGTCAATCTTGACCGACTCCATGCTGACTGACCGATCCGATGACATAGGGCCATCCCTAACAAAGATCAGTTGCCCGGGCCATAGCAAATCTCTCCAAAGGGAAGAGACGTGGAAGACGTCATGCAGTCCAGCTAACTCTAGCGGAAGCTCCAGCCTATAGGCCAAGGGACCGATCTGCTCCAGGATCCTGTAGGGCCCCATGTATCTAGTCCTATGCTTCTTCCACCTTCGAACCTGAGAAACTCCATGCATCGGCCGAATCTTCAAGAACACCCAGTCTCCTACCTGGAACTCCACTTGCTGATGTCGTGCATCATAGTACTTGTCCTTCCTGCTCTGAGCCTCCAACATCTTGTACCGAATCAGCCTCACGTGAGCATCTGTGTCCTCCACGAACTCCGAGCCAAGAGCCTTGGGGTCCTCGTCCTGGACCCAAGATAGAGGGGTCTGACACCTCCGCCCATACAGAGCCTCATAAGGGGCCATACGTATACTGGCCTGATGGTTGTTGTTATAGGAGAACTCGATCTGTGGTAACAGTCTCTCCCATGGCTCCCTGCGATCCAGAATGCATAAGCGCAGAAGATCCTCCAAAGTCTGGTTGGTGCGCTGTGTATGTCCATCTGTCTAAGGGTGGAAGGTTGTGCTAAATGTCAACCGAGAGCCCAGGTAAGCCTGAACCGACCTCCACTCCTTGGATGTAAAACGCCCATACAGATCTGACACAATCATCTTGGACACTCCATGATAGCATACAAACTGCTCCACAAACTTCCGCACCAGATCAACTACCAGGGCATCCTTCCTGACTGGGATAAACCTAGCCACCTTTGTCAACCTGTCGACGATGAACCAAATCGAATCGTTCCCTGCATGCGACTGAGGTAGCCCGTGTGTGAATTCCATGGCTATATCCTCAAACTTCCACTCCAGCGCTGGAAGTTGCTTCAGTAACCCAGCCGGACTTCTACACTCTGCCTTCACTAGCTGGCAAGCCTCACAATGTGTCACAAAATATGTGATGTCCTTTTTCATGCCCGACCAAAACATGGTCTTCTTAAGATCTGCTACCATCTTCATGATACCCGAGTGCACGGAGTATCTGCTGTAGTGAGCCTCTACCATAATGTCCTCCCGAATCCAGCCTCCTACTGGTATATAGACTCTACCACTAAAACAAAGCAGCCCATCTCTCTATGAATAATCCCCAGCCGTGCCTTCCTCCAAGGATCTGAAAATGTGCTCCATCCTTACATCCAGCCTCTGCTAGTACCCGATGCAATGCTCGATGTCGTCTGTGGTACTCATCGATGCGAGGTACTCCCTGTACAACTCTGGATCATCCTCGGATACTAGGGATATCTACATCTCCTCCAACATACGCACCAGCTCCATAGCCATCAACTGGGGCTCTGCTCCTGATGTGGTGGCTCTCTGGCTCAGTGTGTCTGCCACCATGTTCGCCTTGTCGGGATGATAATGCATGGTATATTGATAGTCTGATAGGAACTCTACCCAGCACCTCTGTCGGATATTCAGCTCCTTCTGAGTGTCCACATACTTCAGGTTCTTGCGATCTGAGAAGATATCATAATGAACCCCGTAGAGGTAGTGTCTTCAGATCATCAGAGCAAAAAATCACCGTTCCCATCTCCAAGTCGTGCACCGGATAGTTCTAATCGTGCTTCTTCAACTATCTGGAAGCATAAGCGATCACGTGTCCATTCTGCATCAGAACGGCACCCATCCCCTAGTATGATGCGTTGAGGTGAGCCGGCCCTTCAGCTCCTGGAAAGCAGCCTCGCACTATAGCGTCCAAATGAATGGGGTCTCCTTCTTCGTCAGAGATGTGAGTGGGAGAGCAATCCGGGAGAACCCCTCTACGAACTTCCGGTAATAGCCGGCAAGTCCTAAAAACGCCTCACATCGGTGGCTGTCTTCGGTGGTGGCCAATCTCGAACTTCCTGAACCTTCGCCGGATCCACTGCCAAACCTGCTTCATTGATAATATGGCCCAAAAAGGTCACCTCCTTCAACCAAAACTAGCACTTGCTGAACTTCACACACAACCAATGCTCCCGGAGCTTCTCCAAGGTCAGTGCTAGGTGGAGAGCATGCTCCTCCTCAATCCTCGAATAGATGAGGATGTCATCTATAAAAACTATGTCAAAAATGTGAAGGTAAGCCTCAAATACCTGGTTCATCAGGCTCATGAACGCGGACGAGCCATACGTGAGGCCGAAGAGAATCACTGTAAACTCAAATAGCCCATATTTACTGCTAAAGGCTGTCTTCGGAATGTCCTCCTCCTGAATACTCAGCTGGTAATATCCTGATCGCAGATCCAACTTCGAAAACCAATGATCTCCCCCCAATTGGTCAAACAGCTCGTCAATCCTGGGCAGGCGATACATGTTTCGGACCGTGAGCCTATTCAGTGCTCTGTAATCAGTGCATAAGCGGAGCGTGCCGTCCTTCTTCACGAATAAAACTGGAGCTCCCCAAAGCGAGGAGCTCGGCCTGATAAATCCTGCTTCTACCAACTCCTGTAACTGCCTCTGAAACTCTACCAGCTCCTTCAGGGACATATGGTAGTGTGCTCTTGATACCATCTTAGCCCCCGACATGAGCTGTATAATGCCCCGAAAATTGTATCAAGCTGGTCGTGTCCAAGAGTATTTTTTGGTGCCTGTATAGGGGTACACGGTCTAAGACACAGGCGTGTCCAATGCCATGTGGTTCTTTGTGTTGGTCGGCTGTGTCCAAAGAAGGACATGGCAGGAAACACGGCAGCGTGACACGGGCGTGTCAAATGACACAGGTGTGTGCATACCCGTGTCACCACCCGTGTTCCCAAGAGTCGTGTTGGTTGGCGTGGCGGTTACTGGTGACACGGCCCTAGTACACGGTCGTGTTGGAAACTGATACGAGCATGTCAGGTTGAAACACAGGGGTGTCTCGACCCATGTCAGTTTCTGTGCTCGACGATCGTGCCTGGATCGAGGCACACGTCCTGGGACACGGCCATGTATGAGGCCATGTTCGGCCCAGGTGAAAGATAATAGTTGCCAACCTAAATCACCTAGAGGGGGGTGAATAGGTGAGTTGTGCGTCTTTTTGCAGAATAAAAAATATCTCAACCAAAGTACAGATCTATCTACCAAACAAGCAAACACAGACGAGGCAAGATTTTTAGTGGTTCCCCATCCTTGGGTACATCCACTTTCCCTCACCGATCTAGCAATACACTAGACTCGGCTACTCCACTATCTCGGATTGGAAAACAATCCTACCCTCAGAACAACGTTTCTACAAACTTGATCCACAAACGGATCTACACTCGGAATGCAAAACTTCCTACAATCTCGGAGTTAAAAACTCCTACACTCGGAGAAAACTTCTCCTACAATAATGAAATAAAGTAGTACAGAAATACAAACAGTAAATCATCTTGTTCAGATCTGCAACAAAAAATCAGAAATTCCTTCTTCTAGGCGTGCGGCTTTATCAGAATATTGAAGAAGAATCTCGGCAATATCTGATCTGGAACTTCTCGACTTTACACGATCGAATGAGAAGATGAAGCGTTGAGCGGAGATCTCGATCTATAGTCTTCTTAATATGAATCCTCAAAAAGGTAAAACCCTAGCAGGTCGAAAATCTGCGATGGTAGCGGCGGCGAGTTTCGTTCTTGGAGAGAGAGAGAGATGAGACAGAATTCTTTTTGGAAAGTACGGCTGCAAAAACTCTTAGAATGATTTTCTTTTAGAACTTACGGTTTGTCAGATTAGACAAGACCTTTTATAGGAGAAGAAAATATTAGACTTAAATTAGTCATTATGAGAGAGACACGTGGACCAATCACATCATCGTTTAAGAATAAGACCGTTAAGTATGGACTTAAAGAATTTCTGAAAAGTTCAAAGTAAATTACTCGAGTCAAGCAGAACTACTCGAGTATATGCAGCACTACTCGAGTAGGTAGAAGATGACTACTCGAGTACATGAGAAAAATTACTCGGGAGAAAAAGAAATCATTACTCGAGTACATGTAGTCAAATACTCGAGAAATAAGAATGAGAAAGACTCAGTTACTCGAGTAACAAAAATGACTTACTCGAGTACTTAAGTACTTACACGAGAGGTGGAGTAAATTACTCGAGTACAATAAATACTACTTGAGCATATAAGAATGAACTACTCGAGTATACCAGAAACTACTCGAGAGAAACACTAAGAAAATTTCTGGAACAGGAAAAATTGAACTACTCGAGTATGTAAGATAATCTACTCGAGACATAGGGAATTACTCGAGTATATAAGATGAATTACTCGAGACAATTAGAACTACTCGAGTATATAACATGAACTACTCGAGTAATTCACTTAGAGAAATTTTCTGGAGGGGGAATCTGGATTACACGAGTAAAAGCATTGGACTACTCGAGTAGTAGATGAACTACTCGAGTATATGATTTAGTCTACTCGAGTAAGTAGGAACTACACGAGAGTCAGAATCCAATTACTCGAGACAGAAGATAGAACTACTCGAGTATATATATAATACTACTCGAGTATTTCACTTAGACAAATTTGAGAAGAGAAAATCTGAAAACTCGAGAGATAAAAGGAAACTACTCGAGTATACAAGATGAACTACTCGAGAGCCATAATTGGACTACTCGAGTATATCTTAACTACTCGAGTAAGTTAATTACTACTCGAGTATAAACTCAGTAACTTACTCAAGTAAGTAAGGGACTACTCGAGTACTTTACTTAGGAAAATTTTTCTGACAGATGTTCTTCTTATACGGTGTAAAAAGTAGCGAATAAGAAAGAACAAACGGATAGACTTTTGAATAATTGAAATTTTATTATCCAAAAAAGATATATTTACAAAGGTATGACCTCCCTTATATAGAATAGAGGAGATATGAGAGAGTATAAACAAACAATGTGGGACTAAACATGTACAGGGCAGAGCGGCTAGAAATAAAGGAGACCGCATAGGCCGTGCGGTTAGACAGACGGGTTAACCGTACGGCACCTCCAGTAGGATAAGAACAGGCCGCACTGAGAGTCTGATAGACCGCCCGGTCTCCAAGCACCAGAGGAGACCGCCAGACCGCTCGGTCAACAAACCGCCAGACAAGACCGCAAGGCCGCCCAGTCTAATACTTCAACACTCCCCCTCAAGCTGGAGCATAGATATCAATCATGCCCAGCTTGTCACAAATGTGGAAGAAGGAAGTAGAGACCAGCTTGGTGAAGATTTCTGCCAATTCCTTGTCAGAGGTGACAAATGGAGTACAAATCTGTTTCTTCAAAATCTCTTCCCGAATGAAGTGACAGTCAACCTCTATATGCTTTGTTCTCTCATGGAAGACCGGATTTCTGGATATGTATATAGCGGCCTTGTTGTCACAGAACATAGGGAGAGGACAGTCATATACCTTGCCCAGGTCAAGCATGAGAGCCCGCAACCACTTTAACTCACACGTGGTTGACGCCATACTCCGGTATTCGGCTTCTCCACTGGATCTGGAGACAACAGACTGTTTCTTTCTCTTCCAACTCACGAGATTACCTCCAACAAAGGTACAAAAACCTGATGTGGATTTACGATCGCCTTTGTCATCCGCGTAACTTGAATCGGAGTAGGCCTCAACCCTCAGATGACCATTCTTCTGAAAGAGTAACCCTTTGCCTGGTGCTGCTTTGATATACTCTAAAATCTTCAGGGCAGACTGAAGATGGCACTCCCTGGGAGCTTGCATAAACTGACTGACCTTGCCTACAGCATAGGCGATGTTGGGTCTAGTCACCGTGAGATAGATGAGTTTGCCTACCAAACGTCTGTACCTTGTGACATCAGATAGAAGAGGCGAGTCATCCGTCCACGTTTTGTCTTCTCCAATAGCCATGGGAAACCGAGCCGGTTTGGCACCTGTCAATCCTGCTTCTTGTTGAAGATCAAGGGCATACTTCCCTTGGGAGAGAACCAACTAGTCAAGTTTCCGAGAGATTTCTATCCCCAAAAAGTATTTCGGGGAGCCCATATCCTTCGTGACCAAGTGCTGACGGAGGTGCTTCTTCGTCAAGTCCACCCTATCTCGGTCATCGCCAGTAAGAAGAATATCATCCACATATACTGCCAAAACCACCAGTCCCGAGGCCGTTTTGCGAATGAATAAGGAGTGATCGGCCGAACTCCTTCTAAAGTCGATGGTAGCCACAATACCACTGAATTTGTCGAACCATGCCCTAGGGCTCTGCTTTAGGCCATAAATGGCCTTCTTCAAATGACATACACGTGTCTCCCCCTGAGCAACATACCCAGGAGGTTGCTCCATATAGACGTCCTCCTGAAGATCGCCATAGAGAAAGGCATTCTTCACATCAAGCTGGGAAATAGCCCACTCCCGGTTAACAGCCACAGAAAGGAGAACCCGGATGGTGCTGAGGCGAGCAACCGGAGAAAAGGTATCAAAGTAATCAATGTCGTAAGTCTGAGTGAAGCCCTTGGCCACCAGCCGGGCCTTGTAGCGATCCACAGTGCCGTCGGGGCAAAATTTCACGACGAAGACCCAGCGACAGCCAACCACATCAGTGCCCACGGGAGGAGTAATAAGGGTCCAGGTACCCCGTTCAGTAAGAGTAGCCATCTCCTCATCCATGGCAGACTTCCAATGAGGGAGAGCAAGAGCCTCCTGGTAGGTGCGGGGAGTAGAAGTAGCAGAGATAGCCAAGGAAAAACACCTGCGAGAAGGAGAAAGCCGATCATAGGAAACAACTGCCGCAAGCGGGTGTTGAGTACACGCCCGCACCCCTTTGCGAAGAGCAATGGGAAGATCCAGGTCGACGGGAGTGTTAGTGACCGAAGCGTCCGTGGCGGAGAAGGCTGGCCCGGGACTAGAGAGAGACGGCGGCAGAGAGGAGGGTGGAGGGGTGGGCGGGGAGACGGACTGAGAAGGAGTCGGTGGAGGAGGAGACGGAGGTGGGAAAACGTCGAGAGGCGGGGAAGGAACGGAGATATCAGAAGGAAGAGAAGAGGTAGGAGAGAAATATGATGCATTCTCGAAAAACGTCACATCCGCGGAGACAAACTGCTTGCGGAGAAGGGGGTCAAAGCAGCAATAGCCTTTTTGAGTGGTAGAGTACCCCAAAAAGACACACTTGGTGGAACAAGGGGAAAGCTTGTCGCGGGTAGTGGAGGGAGCGTGAACAAAGGCCGTACAGCCAAAGACACGGAGAGGGAGAGGAAAAGGTTTCTTGTGGTGGTAGAGAATGGAGAAGGGGGTCTGGCCGTGGAAAACTATGGAGGGAAGGCGATTGATGAGATAGCAGGCGAGGAGCACAACGTAGCCCCAGTAGGAGCGAGGGACGTGCGTCTGCATCATGAGAGTACGAGCAACATCAAGCAGGTGACGGTTTTTACGCTCCGCCACCCCATTCTACTGGGAGGTGTAAACACAAGTCGTTTGATGAAGCAGGCCATGTTGTGAAAGAAAGAGGAGAACTCATGATTCAGATATTCCTTGGCATTATCAGAACGTAAAACTTTAAGAGAAATAGCAAATTGAGTCTGAATCATAAAATAAAATGATTTCCAAACAGAAAAGAGTTCAGAGCGATCTTTTAACAGATACACCCAGGTACAGCGTGAAAAATCATCTATAAAAGTGACAAAATAGGAACTACCCCGACTAACAGTGAGGGTAGGAGCAGGACTCCATACATCAGAATGAATAAGATCAAACGGGCGAGAGGAGCCACGTCCTTGCTTTGGTGGGAAGGAGGAGCGATGATGTTTGCCAAGCTGACACGCATCACAGTTGAGCGGAGAACTGGTAGGAGGTAAGTGGGGCAGAAGCTGGCGAAGAATCCGAGGAGGAGGATGTCCAAGGCGAAGATGCCATTGAAGGAGATCTGTGGAGGAGGAGTAGGCGGACAGAGCGGAAACATTGTCGAGGAAGTAGAGGCCGCCGCTCTGAGTCCCAGTAGCAATCATCCGCTGGGTCCTCGGGTCCTGAAAAGAACAAGTAGTGGGAGTGAATAAGACGGAGCAATGAAGTTGTCGGCATAAAGTAGTAACTGATAACAAATTGCACGGGAACTTCGGGACATATAGGGTGTCCTCCAAGCAAAGCGAGGGGTTGAGTTGAACAATGCCCGTCCCATGAACCGGGGACGGGGAACCATCCGCCACATGAATCGGGGGTAAGCGGTCATGTGTCTCAAGACGGGAGAAGCAATGAGGGTTGCCCGTCATATGATTTGTAGCACCGGATTCAATCAGCCATTTACCTTGGCTAACGACGTGGGCACTACCTGACGTCGTGGCCACAGAGGCAGACGACCGAGAAGAGGCGGAGGCCGAAGAAGGAGCATCACCGGAAGGGCGAAGATGAGGATGTTTCTGCCAGCAGCGGTCAACAGAGTGGCCGGTACGACCACAGTGATAGCAAAGGAATTGGGATGAACCCCGTCCGCCGGAGTGGTCGCGGCCACTAGGTCCCCCTCTCTGAGCTTGGTGAGCAAAGGAGTCCTGGGAAGGGGGGAGGCCAACAGAGGCCGCTGGAGCAGCGAAGTAACAGCGGCAATGCAAGCCGCAGTGGCATCCAAAGTAGGAGATTCCGCCTCACCCAAGATCTACTGGCGGATCATATCATAAGAATCGGGAAGACGAAGAAGATAACAAACAACCAGGAGTTCCTGGAAGTGTTTGTGCTGTTCGACCAAGTCCGCGGAGAAGGGGCGATTCTGGAGGATTTCAGCACCAAGAGCCTGAACCTGCTGATAAGCCGCAGCAGGAGACATGGAAGGGCGGGCGAAGAGGTCCGCATAGAGAGTATAAATACGGGACGTCTGGCCCCCCTTCGAATAGAGAGCAGCGAGGTGAAGCCAGGCGGCCTTGACCGTCTCATCATGGCGAATGACGGGAAGGCACTCATCAGAAAGGCTATTGGCCAGCCAGGTGCGGACAAGAGCATCACTCGCATCCCAGTCATCAAACTTAGGAGAGGTACGAGGAGGAGGGTCATCAGTGAGGTGATGACGCTTGCGTTGAGAGCGAAGGAGAAAGTGAAAGAAACGCTCCAATCGGGATAGTTGGAGCCAACAAGCTTAGAAACGGTGCCAAGGTTGCCCGAAGGAGGAGGTGGAGAAGGAGCTGCAGGAGTTGTGGTGAGACCGAAAGTAGTCATAGAACACAACAAGAAACCGCAGCGGATAGAAAAGGAAGAAGCCGCGAGAACACAAGCGGCTAGAAAGCAGTCAAAGGCACAGCGGGGAAGAGGTCGCGCGGACTGAGAAGGCCGAGCAAACAGAAGAGAAGATGAGGCAAGAAGCAGCGACTAGAACAAGTCGCAGACCTGGCGAACAGAAACAGGCCGCAACGACTAGGAAGTCGGAGAGGCAAAAAGGAACCAGGAGCGCGGCAACAACGAGACAGGTCGCGGCGACAAATAGCAGCAGGAGAAGAGAACCAAGGAGAAGCAAGCCGCGTGAACAGGGCAGCGGACAGAAGAGAGGGAAAGCCGCAAGACAGGTCGCGGAAAGCGGAAAACAAGCCGCGAGAATCAGAGAGCACACACAATCAGGAGGAAATGACCGTGTCCTCTGATACCATGTAGAAAGTAGCGAATAAGAAAGAACAAACGGATAGACTTTTGAATAATTGAAATTTTATTATCCAAAAAAGATATATTTACAAAGGTATGACCTCGCTTATATAGAATGGAGGAGATATGAGAGAGTATAAACAAACAATGTGGGACTAAACATGTACATGGCAGAGCGGCTAGAAATAAAGAAGACCACACAGGCCGCACGGTTAGACAGATGGGTTAACCGCACGGCACCTCCAACAGGATAAGAACAGGCCGCACTGAGAGTCCGATAGACCGCCCGGTCTCCAAGCACCATAGGAGACCGCCAGACCGCTCGGTCAACAAACTGCCAGACAAGACCGCAAGGCCGCCCGGTCTAATACTTCAACACTCCCCCTCAAGCTGGAGCATAGATATCAATCATGCCCAGCTTGTCACAAATGTGGAAGAAGGAAGTAGAGACCAGCTTGGTGAAGATATCTGCCAATTCCTTGTCAGAGGTGACAAATGGAGTACAAATCTGTTTCTTCAAAATCTCTTCTCAAATGAAGTGACAGTCAACCTCTATATGCTTTGTTCTCTCATGGAAGACCGGATTTCTGGATATGTATATAGCGGCCTTGTTGTCACAGAACATAGGGAGAGGACAGTCATATACCTCGCCCAGGTCAAGCATGAGAGCCCACAACCACTTTAACTCGCACGTGGTTGACGCCATACTCCGGTATTCGGCTTCTGCACTGGATCTGGAGACAACAGACTGTTTCTTGCTCTTCCAACTCATGAGATTACCTCCAACAAAGGTACAAAAACCTGATGTGGATTTACGATCGCCTTTGTCATCCGCGTAACTTGAATCTGAGTAGGCCGCAACCCTCAAATGACCATTCTTCTGAAAGAGTAACCCTTTGCCTGGTGCTGTTTTGATATACTCTAAAATCTTCAGGGCAGACTGAAGATGGCACTCCCTGGGAGCTTGCATTGTAACACCCCCTATCCGTCGCATAGCATATAGCAGTAGGTCCGGCCGGGGCCCGACGCCATATACCACAGACAGACCGGGTGGTTACGTATGGAAACCATCCAACCAATCTCAACGTCCTACCAGAGCATTCTAGCGGAAGCAATTTATTAAAGTTGCAAAACAAGAACCCAGCACAAGCATGAATGTCCACTAAAACCAAAGGAATGGCATTACATAATACTCAAAAGTCGGCCTTAAGGCCTTACAAGATGTTTCATTTGTCTATTACATGATTTACCAACCTCGGCACGCAGGCCGGCCATACATGAATAAAATAGAAAACATTTCCACTTGGGCCTTCGAGGGCCAGCTTCGCAAAAAGGGCTTTAGCCCGCTATTGACCGCTTGGTCCAGCTGCACCTGCAAGCAAACAAACCACCGCACGGTGGCAAACAAAGCAACGGTCAGCAATGCTGACCAAATTATAACGATCCCGCCCCCAACTCGGGGCGGCGATGCTCCTTCCCTGCATTTCATTAGCACAAGCGAGCAATGCATATAATCATAGCCATTTCATCACAGACGTTGGCTCGTACGGCCACACGTCCCGTGCACTCAGGGCACATTCTCGGTGAACCGGTCGATGTTACGTCAATTGAAGCCATTAACATTCCGGACTCACCACCGCCACTAGACGGCCATTCCTATGAGCAATTCGTCTTCATGGTATTGGTCACGTCAATTTAAGCCATCGACCACCGAAGACTCACATCTATGCCAACGGCGAGTGCCATGTAACTTTAGGTCTCTCAAACCCGAACGACATAAAGCGGGTACGACTCCATCTAACCCGTGCTCATATCGCAACGGCAATTTAAGCCATTTGCGCGGGTCAAACTTTCACCGAGTCCCATTCTACCGCAAGACACATAACCCCGTTATGTTCATGTTGGCACTCAGGCCACCAAGTTGGCAAGACCTCGTGTCCGCCCAGTTTTCCGGGTGCACCTTTGGGTTAGTCCCCAAGGCTCCCTGCTGCAATCTACCGCGTAGAAAACCCGAAAAACACCAAATAGCACGGAGTCTTCTCCGGCCTTATGCAATGCAACATCACCGATCCGAACTACATGTCCGGGTAGGCTTCAACCAAAATGCCTATGTCCGTTCTCGCATACGGACGCTAAACAACGGGGACTTTACATATCTACCCGAAGGAACGCCTCCAACTCTTCGCCAACTCGCGAGAGAGGGCTTCCTATGCTAAGAAAGAGAGCTATCATGCTCAAAAGTGAGGATCGTTACCCTTGCGTTCCTCTTTGGCGCCATTGAAATGTAATCGGATAGAAATCACCGCGCTTGCGTTGCCTCCGTGGATCCGGAGTCGGCTTGCGATTCGGAGCTCCGAAGCTCCTCCAATGGCGGATTTAGCTCCTCTTCCTCTAGCCTTGGCTCTTCTTTCTCCAAGGGTTTGGAGAGAGGATAAGTAATGAGAAGTGTGGATTTTTCTAAGTCAAACCCGTGTATATCCTCCCAGGAACCATCCCCAGCCGTCGGATCTCAACCTAAGAAAACGAGCGGCTTTGATTCGGGGCTGAAATGCCCAATCTGGGCCGAACACGGCTTGGCACACGCCCGTGTCCAGGGCCGTGTGCCGCATTCGCCGTCAAAATCGAATCTTCTGAACACGCACACGGGTATCGAACACGCCCGTGTTCGAGCTGACACGCCCGTGTTCCAGCTGACACGGCCGTGTAGCCGGCCGTGTACCCCATGATTTTCCCCCGTTTCCAACCCGAGCACTGCACGGGTTCTAGGACACGCCCGTGTCCTTGCCCGTGTCACATTGACACGCCTGGGCCCCCAGGCCGTGTACACGGGACATTTCGTCGAGGGGAGGACGACGACTCGCTGACACGGCCTTGGACACGCCCGTGTCCGAGGCCGTGTGCCTTGTCTCGACGACCGTCGAGTGAATCTCGACGATTTCACCTTGACGCTCGTCGACACGGGTCGACACGCCCTGCGACACGCCCGTGTCGCAGGCCGTGTGCCCATTCTCGACGAATCGTCGAGAATAACTCGATGATTTCACGGCTAAGTGTCGACACGGGTCGACACGCCCTGCGACACGCCCGTGTCGTAGGCCGTGTGCCCATTCTCGACGAATCGTCGAGAATAACTCGACGACTTCGCGGCTAAGTGTCGACACACGCTTGACACGCCCTGGGACACGCCCGTGTCCCAGGCCGTGTGCCTTCAGCCAGAAACCAAAACTGGCCCAAAACGTCCCCCTTTGCTCCTTTGAGTTTCGGGGCGTTACAACTCTACCCCTCTTAAAAGAATTTCGCCCACGAAATTACATAAAGGGAAAAACATGTACAAAACAAAATTTGTACCTGAGCGGAACAACTCCGGATATTCGTCAAGCATCGTCTGCTCTCGCTCCGAGAGAGCTCCTCACGACCGCAATTGTCCCACCGGACTTTGACCATCCTGATCTCTTTATTGCGTAGCCGCTTGACTTCCGAGTCCTCAATCCGCACGGGCTTTACCTTTGTCGTTAGCCCACTATCCACCGGCACTTGATCGACCGCGATCACTTGCGTAGGCTCTTACACCGCCTTCCGAAGCGCCGAAATATGGAATACATCATGTACACCACTTAGCTCCACTGAAAGCTTCAGCCGATAGGCCGCTTCTCCTACTCGCTCCAGAACCTCGAACGGTCCAAGGTACCTCGGGCTTAGCTTTTTCAATCGTCGCACCCGCGAGACACCCTTGAACGGCTTGATCTTTAGGTACACATAATCACCCACAGCGAACTCCACGTTCCTGTGCTTGGCATTATAGTACTTTGCTTGCCGGTCCTGAGCGATGAGTAACCTCTCCCGAATGGTTCTCACCAAAGAAGTAGCACCCTCTACTTCCGAACGCTTATACAACTTTGACTCACCCGTTTCTAACCAAGACAACGGCGTGCGACATCTTCTACCATATAGGGCCTCGAAAGGCGCCATCTGAATACTTGCTTGGTAGCTGTTGTTGTATGCGAACTCCACCAAATAAAGGTGGTCCTCCCATTGCTTTTCGAAGTCCAAGACACACATGCGAAGCATGTCTTCCATCGTTCTATTGACCCTCTCGGTCTGCCCATCCGTTTGTGGATGGAAGGCTGTGCTAAACTTCAGCTTTGTTCCCAACATTTGCTGCACCAGCCTCCAATCATTGGACGTGAACCGCCCATCACGGTCACTCACGATGCTGCGGGGCACACCATGAAGCCGCACTATGTTATCCACATAAAGCTTTGCCAGCTTCTCCACCGGATCATCCTTCCTATGCGGAATAAAATGCGACACCTTTGTTAATCGATCGACCACCACCCAAATGGCGTCGTTCCCCTTCTGCGACCTTGGCAAACCATGCACAAAGTCCATAGAGATGTCGTCGAATTTCCACTCCGGAATAGGCAAGGACTTAAGAAATCCTCCCGGCTTTTGGCACTCCGCCTTTACCAAGGCGCAGGTTTGGCACTTCGCTACGTATAGCGCCACATCCTTTTTCAAACCCGGCCACCAAAATAGCTTCTTTACATCACGGTACATCTTCGTGCTCCCCGGGTGAATCGAGTACTTGGTATGGTGCGCCTCGTACAACAACTCCGCCCGTAAACTGCCCACACTTGGGACGCACAAACGACCGTCTTTCCACAACAATCCGTCCTCCACAACGAATTGGGAATTTGACCCATCCAGAGCCTCTATCATGAACTGCTTCATATGAGCATCCATATCCAAAGCCTGCCGAATCCGATCAGCCAGGTCATATTGGACTTCAGTCCAATTCAGCACTGCTTCAGCACTAGATTGTCTATCCACACAAACAATCTCCAACGCCTCCAGCTCCTGCACCAACCGCTCATCATGCACTGATAGCCAATTAGCTTGAGCTGGGGCTCGACGACTCAACGCGTCCGCAACCGCATTCCCTTTGCCAGGCACGTAGTGGATCTTGAAAGTATAGTCCCCCAGGAACTCCATCCACCTACGCTGCCGCATATTCAGATCTTTCTGATCAATCAAATACTTTAGGCTCTTGTGATCGGTGTAGATATCAATCTTCACACCGTACAAATAGTGTCTCCACAGCTTCAAGGCAAAAATCATGGCCGCCAACTCCAAGTCGTGGACCGGATAATTCCTCTCGTGCACTTTTAGCTGTCTCGAGCCATAAGCTATCACGCTGCCGTGCTGCAGTAGCACGCAACCCAAACCACTGCCCGAAGCATCTCTATATATCTCATAGCCTTCGGTTCCACATGGCGAACTCAACACAGGCGCCGTGGTCAACCGACACTTCAATTCCTCAAAAGCTCGCGCGCACTCCGGCGTCCAAACGAACTTATGATCCTTCCTCGTCAAAGTAGTGAGAGGTAGCGCTATCCGCGAGAAGTTCTCTACGAAGCGCCTATAATAACCGGCAAGCCCCAAAAAGCTCCGGACTTCTGCTACCGTAGCAAGCTCAGGCCACTCCCGTATCGCAACAATCTTCGCCGGATCCACCGCAATACCCTCTCCACTCACTATATGCCCAAGGAACGCCACTGAGGATAGCCAAAACTCGCACTTTGAGAACTTGGCATACAACTGGTTTCTCCTGAGCGTCTCCAACACCAAATGGAGATGCTTGAAGTGATCCTCCTCACTTTGCGAGTACACCAAAATATCGTCGATGAAGACGATCACGAAATGGTCTAGGTACTCCCTGAACGTCCTGTTCATCAAATCCATAAATACTGACGGCGCATTAGTCAGCCCAAACGACATGACCGTAAACACATAATGCCCGTATCTCGTACTAAACGCTGTCTTCGGGATATCACTCTCCCTTATCCGCAGCTGATAGTACCCCGACTTGAGATCTAACTTCGAGTACACCGTCGACCCGACTAACTTATCAAAGAGATCATCAATCCTAGGGATCGGGTACTTATTCTTCTCAGTCAGCTTGTTTAGCTCCCGATAATCAATACACAATCTCAAGCTTCCGTCCTTCTTCTTAACAAAGAGGACCGGTGCGCTCCAAGGCGAAGAACTCGGGCGTACAAACCCTTGCTCCAACAACTCTTGCAATTGAACTTTCAGCTCCGCCATTTCCTTAGGCGCTAGCCGATACGGAGATCGTGACACAGGCTTTGCACCTGGCACTAGCTCGATAGTAAAATCTATCTCCCGTTGTGGCGGGGCTCCAGGAAGATCTGCAGGGAACACATCAGGGTATTGCGATACCACTGAAATACAATCCATAGCGGGCTTCGGCTTTGCAACCTCCACTAGAGTGAAGAACAGTTCTGCTCCGGCACGAACTGCCTTAACCACTTGAAGAGCAGACATCAATGTTTTGCTCGACCCCTTTAAGCCCTTAAACGTCGTCTCACGACTCGCTCCCAGCTTGACTTCCTTGCTACCGCAATCTATATGGGCCTGCTGCTCCGAGAGCCAGTCCATGCCAAATATGACGTCAAACTCCACTAACGGAAGTAAAGACGCCCGCAGGTCGAACTCCTTGATAAATTGTAAATATACCTATTTTTCTGTACATTAATTTAGTCGTTTTTCTTTCTTTTTGTCGTTTTTACTTATTTTTATTCAATAAAATGCTCCTATTTTTGTAAATATTATACTAACTTATTTTATTTTATTTTTCAGGAAAAAATCAAAAATCTGCCAAAATTTGACATGTCACGCCCGTGACAAATGGGTCACGCCCGTGACCAGGGCGTGACACGTCAAAAGCCGTGAAATCAGCAATTTTCTGAAGTTCAAAGCCTGTCACGCCCGTGTCACCCGAGTCACGCCCGTGACCCAAGCCCGTGACACTCCACTCGACGATTTCATCTCGACATTCGTCGAGTGTCGACACCCGCCTGTCACGCCCAGAGTCACGCCCGTGACCTGGGGCGTGACCTTTCCAGCTAGCCCGACAAGACCCGCGCGGCGACTTTTTGGCGCACCGCGCCCAGATCCACCTGCCTGTCACGCCCCCTGTCACGCCCGTGACCAAGGGCGTGACCACTGCGAGACCGCCACGTGTCCAGCCCGAAGTCAACTTTCCCGTCAAATCGCCGGCCGCCTTCCAAATAGTACTGTCACGCCCCCTGTCACGCCCGTGACCAAGGGCGTGACCCTTGTAAATTTTTTCTATAAATTCAGAGCTGCTGCTTAGGATTTCTGTTCCCCTTTTGGGCACCATTTTGTATAGGGGAAATGCTGCTGGATTGCTTCCAAGGCCCTTGTAAGGGATTTTCTCCCTCTCTCTCTCTTTTTTTTGTATTAGCTTTGTAATCGTTTTTAGACTTAATAAAAATGTAGATTTTTTTCCCATTTCATGGTTTTGGAATGCATCCATGTGCCCCTCTCTTATACAATCTTATTTATGCTTTGTTTTAACTTAGTTTTTTTTCGTTCTTTTTTATATGCGTGTGTGTGTGTATGAGTGTAGTTCTTTACTTTTATGTTTTCATTATTTCGTTTACTTAGCTTAGTTTAGTGCTAGGATTTTTCTGCACTTTCATATCCATCCTTATAAACTATAAAAATGGTTATAAAGATAGTTTTTGATCTTTCTTACTTAACCTTTTCGTTATTTTTGTAAAACTTTTCATGCTTTTAACTTTTCTTCCACTTTTTAGGCATTTTTATAGCATTATAAGAATGGATAAGTTGTTATTTTGCTTTTTCGAACACTTGCATTTTCAATTTTATTGTCAAAACTTTTTCCTCTTTTAATTTTTTCGTTCTCTTTTTACGCATTTCTACCGCATTCTAGCGGTAGAAATGTATTCGTTTTTATTTTTCGATCACTTTCATTTTGCGTTTATTTGCAAACTTTTTCGCTCCGTTTATTTTTATTTTTGCTTTTTATGCATTTCTACCGCATTTTAGCGGTAGAAATGCAGTTGTTTTAATTTTTAGATAACTTAGTTTTTTTTTACATTTTTTGTACTTGCGCATTTATTTCCGCCTACTCGTTAAGAGTTAAATGGCGCCTGCTTATTTTAATTCTGTAGAGTGCGTGAGTTTGTAATTTTCTTTATTTCCGCCTACTCACTTGAGTTTAATGGCTGGATTTCATTTCAGTAGAGTGCGTGTGTTTTCATTTATGTCGAGAGAGTGTGTGCGTGCGTTGCATTTATTTTGTCCTACTCGGTTGAGTAGGACCCGTATTTATTTTCTCCTACTCATTTGAGTAGGACTTGCGTGTGTGCGTTTTACTGCTTTCATTTCTCCCGCCCACGCATTTGCGCCGGGACTCGCAATTTACTGCTTTCTTCAGTCCTACTCGTTTGAGTAGGACTTGCAATTTTCAGCTTTCATTTACTGCTTTCATTTTATCGCTTTCATTTACTGCTTTCTTTTTCTGCTTTCTTTTCTGCTTTTCCGCAAGCCGTCCCCATTCCGATGAGTGGCTAACCATTCTTAGCCCTCGGCATCGAAGAGCATTGGGACAGATAAAATAGCTTAAAATAACTAAAGGTCTAATCTTTCTAATTAATTAATAGCACTTAAGGTTTGCCCGGGGTTAACGACGCGTAGGACCACATATCGATGTGTGGGCCCTATTTCCGTAGTCCATATGCTAGCCAGCCGAGAGGCCGTGCATATGGACCGATCACCCCTTGGCAAAGAGAGTGCCAACTCTACCGGATTGGGTTCCCCACCCAATAGCGGGGTTCTTAGCGTAATGCGGGCGTTAAGAGGAATCCTTCGTCGGACGAGAGCCCGGTCGAATAGTCTTAGCGTTCAGGTGAGCGATAGCCCTATAGCTAGGTGAGCTCATTTTAGTGGAACCTCCACGGCCAAGTCTCCGCCTTAATTAATTAGAAATTTAGGAGCTCTTTTTATTTAAAGTCTATTTTAGTTCAATTGTTTTTTTCGGTGCCATCGAGCTAAGCTCTTCATCGGCACCACCTTCATGCTTTCATTTTCTTTCTGTCTTTTTCTGCATTTTTTATTATATATAAAAATATCCCGACAAGATAATTATCGGTAAAATAATAGTCCCCTCCAGGGAAGAGTAGAAATAATCGAACCGGACCCGAGAACAATACGACCTCGATATTCCACCCGGAATATCCTGTACTACTCACGATAGGTGCACTTGCCTCCTTTCGTTAAAACTCGATTTCTAAACCTTTTTTATATCCAAAATAAATAAATAAATACGCGCGACCCGTTTTCTTAAATAAATTCACTTCTGCCTTTTTCTCAAATAAAACCGCCGGGTCGCCGCGTGACCGCAAATAATTTTGGAGTTTTAACCACCAAGTTTTTGGCGCCGTTGCCGGGGATTTTTCGCTTTATATTTATATATATATATATATAAATATGGCCAATATAATAATAATAATAATAATAAAAACTAATACATATGTATTTACAAATTTATAAAACCAAAAAAAATATTTGAAAAACTCAAAACAAAAAAAATTTTGAAAAACCTTAAAAATTAAAAATTTGAAAAAACTATAAAACTAAAAAAAAAAAAAACTAAAAAACTAAACTAAAAACAAAAAAAAAAACTAAAAATAAAAATCCAAAAAATGAAAAAAACTTAACAAAAAAAAATATTAAAAAACAAAACCAAAAAAAAACAACAAAAACAAAAACTAAAAAAAAAAAAAACAAAAATTTGAAAAACTTTAAAAAAATATATATTTTAATTTAATTTAACTTATTATATTTTGATTCGGCGCGCTTTTCACTCTTGTGCACGCTAAGGGATCACATTTTTATCACGTAGTGGTCGCTAAGGCCTTAGCTACCTACGACCCCCCCCCCCCCCCCCCCACGCACATGCCCCCCTACCGCCCGCAACTTTTTAGCCGAATTTTTCGTTTTTTGTTTTTTCTATTATTGTATTGCTTCTTTCTTTTTCTTCTAAATAATGCAGGGTTTCAACTTGGGCCTCCCGCGCTCGTCTAAGGGAAGCTCCTTCCCTCCCTTTTTTTCTTTTTGTACTTATTTTATTTTGTATATTATCTGTTCCGCATACTTAGATTGCAACATTGGGGACAATGTTGGGTTTAAGTATGGGGGTGTTTTCCTATTCTGCACTTTTTATATTCAGTACTTAACAAAAAAAAAAAATATACAAAAAATGCAAAAATCAAAAACTTAAAAAAAAAAAAAAAAAAAAATTTCATTATTTTAATAATAATTAAAAAAAAAATTTTCAACAAAAATCATAAAAGTTCAAAAAAAAAAAAAATCATAAAATAAAAATTCAAAAAAAAATCTCTCTTCCCCCCTCATCTTCTTTTTTGTAAACACTTGCGTCTTGCCTGCCCGCGACGGTCGACTCATCGAACCAACCATTCAAATAAGAGTCTGTTCGCGGGGCCGCAATCGAGTTTTTACTTTGCCTTTTTTTGTAAATATCTCTCTTTCCCCCCCTATCTTCTTTGTAAATAACACTTCTTTCTCTCCTCTTTCTTGTAAATAACTTATCAAAATAACTCTAAAAATCAAAAAAATTAGAAAAACCAAAAACCCTAAAAAGATAAAAAGTCTAAAAAATCCTAAAAAGATAATAATTAAAACACAAAAAAATGATAAAATCCCTAAAAAATTCAAAAAAAAAATATTTTGTTAAAATTATGTAACAAAATAAAATCGAATATACCATTTCTTAACCCTTTTTGCTTTCCAAAAATCTAGTTTCGAGTTAGTTTATATGCGAATTTTAGTTATTCTTTGCTTACTATTCGTTTATTAATTAAAGTTCGATAGATTTAAGTGTCTGGGGTTAAGATTTAAAGAATTTTTTTTATGTCTTTTCCTTATAATAGGGAACTTGTTTTTCACCACCACTTCTAATTTTATAAATAGAAGCTCGTTTTTTATGTTAGAAAATAACATCCATGGATTTCAATTATTTCAACTTCATGCTTTTAGAAACATTGGAACGTTCATTTTAAAAAGGTTGCTCTCAAAAACTTTTTGATTAAAAGGTAGTTTTATTTTTGAAAAACTAAACCCACTTCCATTTTTTTTCGTGTCTTAATTGACATGATTCCCCCATATCCCTTAAAAGATCCTATGTCAATGGGAATAAGATTTCGTTCCGTAAACATAGGCACCCAATAATTTAAAAAGATTATATATGGAGTAAGAGGATAAAATTCATTACTCCTACAAATATACATTGGGTTAATTTTATCCTTATGAAGAAAGAAAAAAACAATTTATGTGTTAGGAAAATAAGATTTCGTTTTCCTAACTATCCAAAAGAAAAAATTGGAGGTTCGAGAAAAAATTACCTCGCCTCAATATTCAAGCCTTCTTCATAATCCACCAAACCACTTATCTCATTTCAATGATTCTAGAATTAATTTAAATTTTTTTGAGAGCATAACTTTTAAATTGCATTATTTCCTTTAACTTCTTTTAAGCAAAAGTTTTTTTTATATAAATCCAATCCATCTTTGTTAAACTAACAAAAATAATTTTTTGCTTTCTATTTTATTTTTTCTAGAAGTCTTTTTGAAACTCTTCCTCTATTCATAACATTTCATAAATTAGGATTTAATTCTTTAACCCCGGATGTTTATTTTGATCTTCCTTTTAATTAAGTCAAGCGGTAGCTAAACTTAGGATTTCTTTTATTCCTTATAAGTTCATCTCCAACTTTTGCTCTGGAATAGCAAAAGCTTAAGTATGGGGGTATTTGATGAATTGTAAATATACCTATTTTTCTGTACATTAATTTAGTCATTTTTCTTTCTTTTTGTCATTTTTACTTATTTTTATTCAATAAAATGCTCCTATTTTTGTAAATATTATACTAACTTATTTTATTTTATTTTTCAGGAAAAAATCAAAAATCTGCCAAAATTTGACATGTCACGCCCGTGACAAATGGGTCACGCCCGTGACCAGGGCGTGACACGTCAAAAGCCGTGAAATCAGCAATTTTCTGAAGTTCAAAGCCTGTCACGCCCGTGTCACCCGAGTCACGCCCGTGACCCAAGCCCGTGACACTCCACTCGACGATTTCATCTCGACATTCGTCGAGTGTCGACACCCGCCTGTCACGCCCAGAGTCACGCCCGTGACCTGGGGCGTGACCTTTCCAGCTAGCCCGACAAGACCCGCGCGGCGACTTTTTGGCGCACCGCGCCCAGATCCACCTGCCTGTCACGCCCCCTGTCACGCCCGTGACCAAGGGCGTGACCACTGCGAGACCGCCACGTGTCCAGCCCGAAGTCAACTTTCCCGTCAAATCGCCGGCCGCCTTCCAAATAGTACTGTCACGCCCCCTGTCACGCCCGTGACCAAGGGCGTGACCCTTGTAAATTTTTTCTATAAATTCAGAGCTGCTGCTTAGGATTTCTGTTCCCTTTTGGGCACCATTTTGTATAGGGGAAATGCTGCTGGATTGCTTCCAAGGCCCTTGTAAGGGATTTTCTCCCTCTCTCTCTCTTTTTTTTGTATTAGCTTTGTAATCGTTTTTAGACTTAATAAAAATGTAGATTTTTTTCCCATTTCATGGTTTTGGAATGCATCCATGTGCCCCTCTCTTATACAATCTTATTTATGCTTTGTTTTAACTTAGTTTTTTTTCGTTCTTTTTTATATGCGTGTGTGTGTGTATGAGTGTAGTTCTTTACTTTTATGTTTTCATTATTTCGTTTACTTAGCTTAGTTTAGTGCTAGGATTTTTCTGCACTTTCATATCCATCCTTATAAACTATAAAAATGGTTATAAAGATAGTTTTTGATCTTTTTACTTAACCTTTTCGTTATTTTTGTAAAACTTTTCATGCTTTTAACTTTTCTTCCACTTTTTAGGCATTTTTATAGCATTATAAGAATGGATAAGTTGTTATTTTGCTTTTTCGAACACTTGCATTTTCAATTTTATTGTCAAAACTTTTTCCTCTTTTAATTTTTTCGTTCTCTTTTTACGCATTTCTACCGCATTCTAGCGGTAGAAATGTATTCGTTTTTATTTTTCGATCACTTTCATTTTGCGTTTATTTGCAAACTTTTTCGCTCCGTTTATTTTTATTTTTGCTTTTTATGCATTTCTACCGCATTTTAGCGGTAGAAATGCAGTTGTTTTAATTTTTAGATAACTTAGTTTTTTTTTACATTTTTTGTACTTGCGCATTTATTTCCGCCTACTCGTTAAGAGTTAAATGGCGCCTGCTTATTTTAATTCTGTAGAGTGCGTGAGTTTGTAATTTTCTTTATTTCCGCCTACTCACTTGAGTTTAATGGCTGGATTTCATTTCAGTAGAGTGCGTGTGTTTTCATTTATGTCGAGAGAGTGTGTGCGTGCGTTGCATTTATTTTGTCCTACTCGGTTGAGTAGGACCCGTATTTATTTTCTCCTACTCATTTGAGTAGGACTTGCGTGTGTGCGTTTTACTGCTTTCATTTCTCCCGCCCACGCATTTGCGCCGGGACTCGCAATTTACTGCTTTCTTCAGTCCTACTCGTTTGAGTAGGACTTGCAATTTTCAGCTTTCATTTACTGCTTTCATTTTATCGCTTTCATTTACTGCTTTCTTTTTCTGCTTTCTTTTCTGCTTTTCCCGCAAGCCGTCCCCATTCCGATGAGTGGCTAACCATTCTTAGCCCTCGGCATCGAAGAGCATTGGGACAGATAAAATAGCTTAAAATAACTAAAGGTCTAATCTTTCTAATTAATTAATAGCACTTAAGGTTTGCCCGGGTTAACGACGCGTAGGACCACATATCGATGTGTGGGCCCTATTTCCGTAGTCCATATGCTAGCCAGCCGAGAGGCCGTGCATATGGACCGATCACCCCTTGGCAAAGAGAGTGCCAACTCTACCGGATTGGGTTCCCCACCCAATAGCGGGGTTCTTAGCGTAATGCGGGCGTTAAGAGGAATCCTTCGTCGGACGAGAGCCCGGTCGAATAGTCTTAGCGTTCAGGTGAGCGATAGCCCTATAGCTAGGTGAGCTCATTTTAGTGGAACCTCCACGGCCAAGTCTCCGCCTTAATTAATTAGAAATTTAGGAGCTCTTTTTATTTAAAGTCTATTTTAGTTCAATTGTTTTTTTCGGTGCCATCGAGCTAAGCTCTTCATCGGCACCACCTTCATGCTTTCATTTTCTTTCTGTCTTTTTCTGCATTTTTTATTATATATAAAAATATCCCGACAAGATAATTATCGGTAAATAATAGTCCCCTCCAGGGAAGAGTAGAAATAATCGAACCGGACCCGAGAACAATACGACCTCGATATTCCACCCGGAATATCCTGTACTACTCACGATAGGTGCACTTGCCTCCTTTCGTTAAAACTCGATTTCTAAACCTTTTTTATATCCAAAATAAATAAATAAATACGCGCGACCCGTTTTCTTAAATAAATTCACTTCTGCCTTTTTCTCAAATAAAACCGCCGGGTCGCCGCGTGACCGCAAATAATTTTGGAGTTTTAACCACCACTCCTGCTCTCCAATACGAGTCTTAACCTCGCAGATCCTAACCGCTCGCATCGAACACCCATTGGGCAATAACACATCCAACTTGTCCTTCGCCATCGAAGAAGGGACTCCGATGCGTGATATAAATCCTTCGGACAAGAAGGAGTGTGAAGCTCCCGTATCAAAGAGTGCTCGTGCGGGATTTTCACAAATCATTACAAATCCTAAACAAGCAGTGGTAAGGTAACATATACATAACAAGCATATAAAGGAATTGACTTGCTATAAATTAAACCGTACCTGTCACCACGTCAGCTTGTTTAATGGCCTCTTGTTGGCCAAGATTATAGACCCTTGGTTGGGCCGGAGCATAGTGGGATGCGGTCGACTCCACCGCCTTTCCCTTCTCTTCGTAGGTAGCTCCTGGCCTCCTTTCGGACTTAGGACGTCCGCTCCAACAATCACGGGCAAAGTGCCCCGTCTTGCCGCAAGTAAAACACGCACCCGGGGTCCGACCCGTAGTCGCCCCAGAAGCGCCAGAAGGAGCTGGACCCGAAGTCCTATGCTTCTTGAAAGTCCTCCGATAGCCAGACTTCGAAGTAGTCGGCACTTTAAACTCAGATTTCTTTTCAACCAAGCCTTTCTTCGCTTGTACACTCTTCATGTCCTTCTCCAAGGACCGGGCAGTATTGACCAAGGTCAAGAGACCCTGCGTCATCGGCCCCGACAGTAATAGTCTCAGCTCATCCCTCAGACCTTCGTAGAAGCGATTAGTCTTGCGCTCCTCATCCATGATGGTAGAGCTCGCATAACGACTCAACCGCGTAAACTCGTGGAGATATTCATCCACGCTTCGCTCACCCTGCACCAACCTCAGGAACTCATTCTCCATTGAAATCCTCTGAGTAGAAGGGAGGTATCTTGCTAAGAACAATTCCGAGAACTCTTCCATCGGAACGTCTATCAATTGTCTTCCTCTCAGATGATGCAGCTCCAAGCCTTCCCACCACATCCTCGCTTCCCCGTCTAGAAGGAACGTAGCGATGGTGGTCATTTGCCACTCCTCCGTCTCCGTCGCTGTCATGACTCTCTTCACCCTAGAGAGCCAGTCTTCAGCCTGCGATGGGGTTCCCAACCCCGAGAATAACGGAGGGTTAAAGCTCATTACATGCTTCAACTGCCTCTCAGTCGCCCTCCTTGGCACTATTGGTTCTACAACCACTTGCTCCATCCTCCTCGGCTCCGCCTCTTGAAGAGGTACTTGCTCCATCACAGGAGCGGGCTGCTGCGCTTGCCTCCCAGGCTGCGCATTTATCACGGCTAACACCGCTTCAGCCACCAATCTTATATTTTCAGCCGACAAAGGTGTTGCGGGAGCAACTTCTGGTGCACTACTTGCCTCAGAACCTCGGCGTTCTGACGGCCCAACACCACTTCTGGTCACCTATAGTGGTACAAAACACCGTTAAGCGACCAAATAACATTGCAAACAGCAATTATAGGAACACGCAGGTTCCTCAAACACGAGTATTTTCATTCCTAAGTGGACATTCATGGGTTCTTTTTACTGTTATTACGATGACGCACACAATGTGCTCACCACCCCTTAAAAAGAATTCGCCCACGAATTCACTTTAAGCCCAACCAAAACCAGTAGTCTGATACCAAATTGTAACACCCCCTATCCGTCGCATAGCATATAGCAGTAGGTCCGGCCGGGGCCCGACGCCATATACCACAGACAGACCGGGTGGTTACGTATGGAAACCATCCAACCAATCTCAACGTCCTACACAGAGCATTCTAGCGGAAGCAATTTATTAAAGTTGCAAAACAAGAACCCAGCACAAGCATGAATGTCCACTAAAACCAAAGGAATGGCATTACGTAATACTCAAAAGTCGGCCTTAAGGCCTTACAAGATGTTTCATTTGTCTATTACATGATTTACCAACCTCGGCACGCAGGCCGGCCATACATGAATAAAATAGAAAACATTTCCACTTGGGCCTTCGAGGGCCAGCTTCGCAAAAAGGGCTTTAGCCCGCTATTGACCGCTTGGTCCAGCTGCACCTGCAAGCAAACAAACCACCGCACGGTGGCAAACAAAGCAACGGTCAGCAATGCTGACCAAATTATAACGATCCCGCCCCCAACTCGGGGCGGCGATACTCCTTCCCTGCATTTCATTAGCACAAGCGAGCAATGCATATAATCATAGCCATTTCATCACAGACGTTGGCTCGTACGGCCACACGTCCCGTGCACTCAGGGCACATTCTCGGTGAACCGGTCGATGTTACGTCAATTGAAGCCATTAACATTCCGGACTCACCACCGCCACTAGACGGCCATTCCTATGAGCAATTCGTCTTCATGGTATTGGTCACGTCAATTTAAGCCATCGACCACCGAAGACTCACATCTATGCCAACGGCGAGTGCCATGTAACTTTAGGTCTCTCAAACCCGAACGACATAAAGCGGGTACGGCTCCATCTAACCCGTGCTCATATCGCAACGGCAATTTAAGCCATTTGCGCGGGTCAAACTTTCACCGAGTCCCATTCTACCGCAAGACACATAACCCCATTATGTTCATGTTGGCACTCAGGCCAACAAGTTGGCAAGACCTCGTGTCCGCCCAGTTTTCCGGGTGCACCTTTGGGTTAGTCCCCAAGGCTCCCTGCTGCAATCTACCGCATAGAAAACCCGAAAAACACCAAATAGCACGGAGTCTTCTCCGGCCTTATGCAATGCAACATCACCGATCCGAACTACATGTCCGGGTAGGCTTCAACCAAAATGCCTATGTCCGTTCTCGCATACGGACGCTAAACAACGGGGACTTTACATATCTACCCGAAGGAACGCCTCCAACTCTTCGCCAACTCGCGAGAGAGGGCTTCCTATGCTAAGAAAGAGAGCTATCATGCTCAAAAGTGAGGATCGTTACCCTTGCGTTCCTCTTTGGCGCCATTGAAATGTAATCGGATAGAAATCACCGCGCTTGCGTTGCCTCCGTGGATCCGGAGTCGGCTTGCGATTCGGAGCTCCGAAGCTCCTCCAATGGCGGATTTAGCTCCTCTTCCTCTAGCCTTGGCTCTTCTTTCTCCAAGGGTTTGGAGAGAGGATAAGTAATGAAAAGTGTGGATTTTTCTAAGTCAAACCCGTGTATATCCTCCCAGGAACCATCCCCAGCCGTCGGATCTCAACCTAAGAAAACGAGCGGCTTTGATTCGGGGCTGAAATGCCCAATCTGGGCCGAACACGGCTTGGCACACGCCCGTGTCCAGGGCCGTGTGCCGCATTCGCCGTCAAAATCGAATCTTCTGAACACGAACACGGGTATCGAACATGCCCGTGTTCGAGCTGACACGCCCGTGTTCCAGCTGACACGGCCGTGTAGCCGGCCGTGTACCCCATGATTTTCCCCCGTTTCCAACCCGAGCACTGCACGGGTTCTAGGACACGCCCGTGTCCTTGCCCGTGTCACATTGACACGCCTGGGCCCCCAGGCCGTGTACACGGGACATTTCGTCGAGGGGAGGACGACGACTCGCTGACACGGCCTTGGACACGCCCGTGTCCGAGGCCGTGTGCCTTGTCTCGACGACCGTCGAGTGAATCTCGACGATTTCACCTTGACGCTCGTCGACACGGGTCGACACGCCCTGCGACACGCCCGTGTCGCAGGCCGTGTGCCCATTCTCGACGAATCGTCGAGAATAACTCGACGATTTCACGGCTAAGTGTCGACACGGGTCGACACGCCCTGCGACACGCCCGTGTCGTAGGCCGTGTGCCCATTCTCGACGAATCGTCGAGAATAACTCGACGACTTCGCGGCTAAGTGTCGACACACGCTTGACACGCCCTGGGACACGCCCGTGTCCCAGGCCGTGTGCCTTCAGCCAGAAACCAAAACTGGCCCAAAACGTCCCCCTTTGCTCCTTTGAGTTTCGGGGCGTTACATGCATAAACTGACTGACCTTGCCTACAACATAGGCGATGTCGGGTCTAGTCACCGTGAGATAGATGAGTTTGCCTACCAAACGTCTGTACCTTGTGACATCAGATAGAAGAGGCGAGTCATCCGTCCACGTTTTGTCTTCTCCAATAGCCATGAGAAATCGAGGCGGTTTGGCACCTGTCAATCCTGCTTCTTGTAGAAGATCAAGGGCATACTTCCATTGGGAGAGAATCAACGAGTCAAGTTTCCGAGAGATTTCTATCCCCAAAAAGTATTTCGGGGAGCCCATATCCTTCGTGACCAAGTGATGACGGAGGTGCTTCTTCGTCAAGTCCACCCCATCTCGGTCATCGCCAGTAAGAAGAATATCATCCACATATACTGCCAAAACCACCAGTCCCGAGGCTGTTTTGCGAATGAATAAGGAGTGATCGGCCGAACTCCTTCTAAAGCCGATGGTAGCCACAATACCACTGAATTTGTCGAACCATGCCCGAGGGCTCTGCTTTAGGCCATAAATGGCCTTCTTCAAATGATATACGCGTGTCTCCTCCTGAGCAACATACCCAGGAGATTGCTCCATATAGACGTCCTCCTGAAGATCGCCATAGAGAAAGACATTCTTCACATCAAGCTGGGAAATAGCCCAATCCCGGTTAACAGCCACAGAAAGGAGAACCCAGATGGTGCTGAGGCGAGAAACCGAAGAAAAGGTATCAAAGTAATCAATGCCGTAAGTCTGAGTGAAGCCCTTGGCCACCAGCCGGGCCTTGTAGCGATCCACAGTGCCGTTGGGGCGAAATTTCACGACGAAGACCCAGTGACAGCCAACCACATCAGTGCCCACGGGAGGAGGAACTAGGGTCCAGGTACCCCGTTCAGTAAGAGTAGCCATCTCCTCATCCATGGCAGACTTCTAATGAGGGAGAGCAAGAGCCTCCTGGTAGGTTCGGGGAGTAGAAGTAGCAGAGATAGCCAAGGCAAAACACCTGCGAGAAGGAGAAAGCCGATCATAGGAAACAACTGTCGCAAGCGGGTGTTGAGTACACTCCTGCACCCCTTTGCGAAGAGCAATGGGAAGATCCAGGTCGACGGGAGCGTCAGCGACCGGAGCGTCCGTGGCGGAGAAGGCTGGCCCGGGACTAGAGAGAGACGGCGACGGAGAGGAGGGTGGAGGGGTGGGTGGGGAGACAGACTGGGAAGGAGTCAGTGGAGGAGGAGACAGAGGTGGGTAAACGTCGAGAGGCGTGGAAGGAGAGGAGATATCAGAAGGAAGAGAAGAGGTAGGAGAGAAATAGGAAGCATTCTCGAAAAAAGTCACATCCGCGGAGACAAACTGCTTGCGGAGAAGGTGGTCAAAGCAGCAATAGCCTTTTTGAGTGGTAGAGTACCACAAAAAGACACACTTGGTGGAACGGGGGGAAAGCTTGTCGCAGGTAGCGGAGGGAGCGTGAACAAAGGCCGTACAGCCAAAGACACGGAGAGGGAGAAGAAAAGGTTCCTTGTGGGGGTAGAGAATGGAGAAGGGGGTCTGGCCGTGGAGAACTGTGGAGGGAAGGGGATTGATGAGATAGCAGGCGAGGAGCACAGCGTAGCCCCAGTAGGAGCGAGGGACGTGCATCTGCATCATGAGAGTACGAGCAACATCAAGCAGGTGACGGTTTTTACGCTCCGCCACCCCATTCTGCTGGGAGGTGTAAACACAAGTCGTTTGATGAAGCAGACCATGTTGGTGAAAGAAAGAGGAGAACTCATGATTCAGATATTCCTTGGCATTATCAGAACGTAAAACTTTAATAGAAATAGCAAATTGAGTCTGAATCATAAAATAAAATGATTGCCAAACAAAAAAGAGTTCAGAGCGATCTTTTAACAGATGCACCCAGGTACAACGTGAAAAATCATCTATAAAAGTGACAAAATAGGAACTACCCCGACCAACAGTGAGGGTAGGAGCAGGACCCCATACATCAGAATGAATAAGATCAAACGAGCGAGAGGAGCCACGACCTTGCTTCGGTGGGAAGGAGGAGCGATGATGTTTGCCAAGCTGACAGACATTACAGTTGAGCGGAGAACTGGTAGGAGGTAAGTGGGGCAGAAGCTGGCAAAGAATCCGAGGAGGAGGATGTCTAAGGTGAAGATGCCATTGAAGGAGATCTGTGGAGGAGGAGTAGGCGGACAGAGCAGAAACATCGTCGAGGAAGTAGAGGCCGCCGCTCTCAGTCCCAGTAGCAATCGTCCGCTGGGTCCTCGGGTCCTGAAAAGAACAAGTAGTGGGAGTGAATAAGACGGAGCACTTCACACTAAGGTGAATTATGGATATAAAAAGAATGCTAAGTAATAAAGCAGTGTAAGCAATCAAGGAACTATGAAAAAGATAATAAGATCAAAAACATTGAATTATATAAATATGATTATCCAGAAATATCATTAACAACTAAAATCCATTTCCATAGCTCGTGAGTCTTTTGGGCTAGCTCTGATGATGTTTCTTGTCTTGTTTCTCCTGTTGTCTTCTCTGATAGTTGTAAGGTTTAGGATACTACTTGGGGGGTCTGGGAGGAGCAGCTGGATTATTTCTTCTATATTCTCTGTCATAGATCCTCCTTTTGGTCATGGACTTCTCATACAACTCCCATTCATGGGAACTGTAGTGAATATTTCTGCTCTCATGGAAATCCAAAACTAATTTGAGAGTTTCCAGGATGAGAGACTTGGAAGTGGGAGACCAGACCTTAGCATGTTCAGGAGCTTTAGTAGGAACAGACTTGCTAGCAGAAGGACCTTCACCATATTTCATTTTCTTCTTATAAGTCAGTATCTTAGGAGGGGATTTGAGAAAGATATCAGCAGGATCATCTTCCCAATCCTGAGCATAAGAATCTGGAGGAGCAACAGAATCACCAGGACTTGGAGAGAATGTGGGTTGCAGAGGAGGAGCAGGAGCAGGAGCATCAGCAGCAGCTTGTGGGTTAAGGTGATGAGGAATAATGTTAGGATTAGCAGTAAATTCTAGATGAATCTTCTTGTGCATCCATACAGCAGTGTCATAAATGTGGAATTTGACACTCTGTATCTGATCTAGAACATCATCATGGATCTCTTTAACTTTGGCTTCCCATAATTCTTTCTTGTGGGCATCAGATTTTTCTAAATATTCTTTTACCAACTTCTCCCCCTTTCTGACTTCAACAGATAGTTGGGAGATGGCATCATCTTTGAAAGTTCCAACTTACTCACAAATATTCATCTTGGTTGCTTCAGCCCTTTTGTCCAATTCCATTTGATTATTAGCAAGAGTCAGACCTTGCTCCATAACCTGTTCAACACTGGTGATGGTGTGGTCTAAGGCTTTGCCACCAATTTGGAAGAGATGTTTGAGCTGATCAATATTGTGCTAGATCTCAGCAAATCCTCTGCTCATCTCAGTTTCTAGAGCAGTTACCTTGTCTATGACAGTCTTGATACAAGTATCAAAGTATGATCTCTGGTCGTGAAGAAGAAGTACAATATGATTCATCAAATCTGTGGAGGCAGGAGCTGTAGCAGCAGGAGGAGCAAAAGTTGATGGAGAAGAAGGAATAGGAGGAGCTACCCATGGAGCTATTTCAGAGAGAGTGACTGAGCTTTGAGCTCTTATAGTGGGTATCATGACATCCTCTTCATCCATTATCTGAGGGATAGAGAAATCCAAATTTCTGAGAGGAGCTTCAGCTGGCTCAGGTGAGAGCTCATCAAAAATGAGAATTGGTTCTTGCTGTTCTTTGGGGGCATCAAGAGATTTTGCTGGAGAAGTGTCTGAGATTGTCCAGGAGTTGGGTCCTTGGGAATTTCAGTGGATGGAGCTGGTGGAGATAGAGGAGGATGTGGTTCATCTGCAGTTAACTCTTCTATCATTTCATTTATGGCAGCATCAGTAGAAAGGAGTGCTTCTTGAACCTGTTGATCTGAGAGGATATCTTCTGGAGTGACTGGTGGAGGAGTAGGTGGAGGAGGAGGAGGCATCCTTTCTTGAATAGTAGGAGCAGGCTCCCCCTGAATAGGTGCACCAGAGGAGCTGGGGACCTGAGATGGAGAAGGAGATGTAGTCCTGTCCTCTGTGTCTATAGTTTCAGTAACTTTGGCAGCTTGAGAGGGATTTTGCAACTTTAACTCCCATCTCTTGATGGAGGAGATGGAGACCTTCTTCATGTGGTGAATGAAACTTCCTTTGGAGAAACTGAAAACCTCTGGATTGATCTCATGGAGAAGCAGGGAAATTATCCTTGTATAGTTGGGGGATTTTATACTCTCCTTAATCTTATTAAGAATCAACAAGCCAAACTGAAAGGTTTTTCTACAGACTATAGTTTGCATTAATTCAAAGAAATAAAGGGGTATGGCCCTGATGGAGTTGGTTTTGCATAGAAGAATCTTACCAATGACATCAACCAAGAATTTTCCTTCAACATACATATCAGACCTATTGATATATTTAGTATCAGCAGAAAGTCCACAGAAAGAGCAAGTTCTGGAATAGTCTTCATCACTCAGAAAATCATCTGCATTTGGAGCTGGCTGTCGGAGAAGTCGAGAAACAAAGGTTGGAGTGAGTTTAATGGTGATATCTTTGACTGCAGACTTCAAAACTGTGCCATGGTGCTTGACCTTGACATTCCTGAAAAACTCTGCAACTTCGGGGAAGAGGATGCGACATGGTTCTTGGAGAACGAATGTTAAGCCAGCGGTGTCGAGCAAAATCAGGAGATTATGGAAATCGGCGGATAGGTCTGCAATCCCGACAGTGACTAATTTTGAGCCAACACCGATCTTAGATGAGGTGGCCATGATTCAGAAGTCTTGGAGATGGGGAAACCCTAGAAAGCATCGACGGGGAGATGGAAAGGGCGCAGCTCTGCAACTGATGGAGGAAGTCGAAGAGGCAGACAGGTAGTCGAGAGACGGAAATGATTTCGTGTAGATGAAAATTCCGGATTTTCTTATTTATATAACCCTAGGTTTAGGTCTAATTATTTTAAAAAAAATACTGAAGTAAACCATAGAATAGGTGGCATAAGCCTTTCGTTTGCGCATAAGAAAATTTGAATAAGAGATGACTCGACACATACACGAGTGAGGAAATATCTCGAGTAAATAAGTCTGGAGTTACTCGGGTAAGTATACAGAAGTACTCGAGTAGATGTATGGAAGTACTCGAGTAGGTCAATGAGGTACTCGAGTAAGTGAAGTTGACTACTCGAGTATGTCAGTCTGCTACTTGAGTAGGTCAAGTCGACTACACGAGTATATCATTCCACTACTCGAGTAGGTCAAGTTGACTACTCGAGCATGTCATTCTACTACTCAAGTAGGTCATATACTTACTCGAGTATGCTGTTACTTACTCGAGTCAAAAACTTAAACTTTAGGAAAACTCCAACTTTTGACTAACCTCTGAGCCTTGTGCTTTCTTGGAAGCCCAACTTCTTCTAGTCTTCCTTGTTGAGCATCCCAAGTTCTATTTTGAAGAACGAGAACTTGGTCTCGTCCAGCGGCTTCATGAAAATATCTACAATTTTCCTATCTGTAGGGACATATTGAAGGTCTATGTCCCCATACTCCACATGCTCTCGGATGAAATGATACCTTAGCTCTATATGCTTTGTCCGGCTGCGCAAGACTGGGTTGTTGGATATTGCTATTGCGCTGGAGGAGTCACAAAACAATGGAATCTTTGCAAACTTCATGTTGTAGTCTTCGAACTGATTCTTTATCCACAGTAACTGTGCACAGCAACTGCCTGCAGAGATGTACTCTGACTCGGCTGTTGAGATTGCCACACAGTTTTGCTTCGTGTTACTCCAGGAGATAAGCCTTCTTCCAAAGAATTGGCAAGTCCCTGAAGTACTTTTTCTGTCGTCTTTGCTACCTGCAAAATCTGCATCTGAAAAACCTATTAGTTCTCTATCATTACTTCTTGGGTACCATAAGCCAAGATTTGGTGTACCTTTAAGGTATCTCAAAATCCTCTTCGCAACAACGTAGTGAGATTCCTTAGAGTTCACCTGAAATCTAGCACAGACACATGTTGAGAACATTATGTCAGGTCTACTTACAGTAAGGTAGAGCAAGGATCCAATAATGCTTCTGTACTTGGTTTCATCAAAAGGTTTCCCTTTTTATCCTTGTCCAGATACATTGTTGAACCCATTGGAGTCCTCATCGAGGTTGCGTTCTCCATTCCGAATTTCTTAATTAGCTCTTTGGTGAACTTGGTCTGTGAGATGAAAATTTCATCTTCAGACTGTTTCACTTGAAGCCCTAAGAAATACTTCAGCTCGCCCATAATGCTCATTTCAAACATCCCTTGCATAAGTTTTGAAAACTTATTGCAGAGGTTGTCATCAGTAGAGCCAAAAATAATGTCGTTGACATAGATTTGCACTAGCAAAATCTTGCCTTTAATTTCCCTAAGAAATAATGTCTTGTCTATCTTTCCCCTTGTGAACTTGTTCTCAAGTAGAAAGCTAGACAGTGTCTCACACCAAGCTCGAGGAGCTTGTTTTAGACCATATAATGCTTTATGCAGTAAATAAACGTAATCAGGAAAGTTAGAATCAACGAAACCTGGAGGTTGTTCCACATACACCTCTTCCTTTATGTCACCATTAAGGAAGGCAAACTTCACGTCCATCTGGTAGACAGTGAAGCCTTTGAGTGCAGCGTATGTTAGGAATAACCTTATAGCCTCCAGCCTTGGCACTGGAGCGTACGTCTAGTCGAAGTCGATTCCTTCTTCTAACGATATGCTTTGGCGACAAGTCTGGTCTTGTTCTTTACTATCGTTCCATCCTCATCCATCTTGTTCCTGTAGACCCATTTTGTCCCAATGACGTTCTTACCTTTGGGTCTTAGAACAAGCTTCCATACTTTGTAGCGCTTGAACTGGTTCAGTTCTTCTTCCATCGCCATTATCCACGATGCATCTGAGTTTGCTTCCTCAAACTTATTTGGTTCAACCTGCGAGAGAAAACTTAAATATAGATTCTCATTAGTTGTACCTCTACGAGTTCTGACACCATCTCGGGGATCTCCTATGATCTGGTTGATGGGATGATCCTTCAAATGTCTGAGCTCTAGAGTTCTTGTATCTGGATTGTCTTCTATCACTGGAGTGACTTCTTCATCTTGGATGACTTCTTCATCTTGATCATCAGCCTCTCTAATAGGGGTTGGAGTGGTGATCTTGATGAACTTTTCACCTTTGTCATTGGACAATTCATCCAAGCTAATTTCTTTCAGGTTTGCACCTGCATTTTCAATACGCACACTAGAAGAGTTGCTTTGCAGCAAGCTCGTCTCATCAAATACAACATGTATCGATTCTTCTACCACCAGGGTGTTTTTATTAAAAATCCTATATGTCTTACTATAACCTACAAAAATACCTTCAAAACTCTTTTCGCTAAACTTAGTAGTATGATACTTGCCATTGTTTAGCACGAAGCATTTACGGCCAAAAATTCTAAAATATGAGACTGTTGGTTTCCTGCCCTTCAGAAGTTCATAAGGTTTCTTATCATAGTTTTTGTTTATGAGAGCTCAATTTTGCACGTGACATGCAGTGTTGACGACTTCAACCAAAAATATTCCGGAAGTGAAGCATCACTCAACATGGTCCTGCAGGCCTCTATGAGCATTCTATTCCTTCTCTCGGCCACTCCATTTTGTTGTGGAGTACGAGGAGAGGAAAACTCATGAAAGATACCTAAACTTTCACAAAATTCTATCATGGCCCTAGACTTAAGCTCTGTTGCATTGTCACTTCTGATTTTGACTATGGAGCAGTTGTACTCATTCTAGACTTGCCTGACAAAATTAGTAAAGATGTCAAAGGTATCTGACTTGTGTTTCACAAAGAACACCCACACAAAGCGCGAGTAATAATCAACAATTATCAACGTATAATCCTTACCTCCCAAACTTCTAATTTGTAGTGGACCAAACAAGTCCATATGCAGTAGATGAAGACATCTATTAAAATCCTTGCCAATAACGCTTTTAAAGGTAGCCCTTGTATGCTTTCCTTTTACTCATGCATGACAAGGTCTATCTTTGACGTACTTGACATTTGGGGCATCACGTACTAAGTTTATTGAAAATAATTTATTTACAGTTTTGGAATTAATATGTGCTAATCTCTTGTGTCATTGGTCACCAAGAGACGCACTATCTTTTGCTAAAAAACACACTGGTGTCGAAGAGTCTATACAGATGAAATTCAAACAAAAATTGTTTCTACTTCGAGTGCCGGATAGAATCGTTTCCATATTGTCAACAGATTTTGTCAAGCAATTGTCATCGTAAAACTCAACTATGAATCCTTTATCGCAGAGTTGGCTTATGCTTATAAGGTTATGTTACAAACCTTCAACGTAAGCCACATATGAGAAGGATACATTACCGTTAGTAATCATACCATAGACTTTAGTAATTCCACGCTCTGAACCTCCAAAGATGACCTTCGGTCCGTTCAGAGCTGGAGTAAAATTCTGAATAAGGCTTCTTGTCCCGGTCATATGCCAAGAGCATCCACTGTCCAAATACCAGATTGGCGTTTTGTTGGCCTTTGGACATTCCTGCAATCACAATCAGTTAGCCTTAGGAACCCAAATACGTTTGGGTCCTTGGTCTCGGGTTAGAACACTCCCCCTACGAATATTAGCATTAGGAGTGATCTTCCTCATATTGCCAACATGCGGGGTTGCAGCATTTCTAGGATTAAACCAACAATCAATGGCAAAGTGACCAATTCTGCCACAACACCAACAGTCAAATCTATTGTATCTTCGCCTTAAGTTCTCCTGCTTGACCTTTTGGAATTGTGGTCTAGCAGGAGCAGCACTCTTGGAGGAAGATGTCTCATGATGATGGCAATCACATGGATTCTTCTCCTTTACAGGCTTTTCTACAACAGGCTTTGCCTTTGGTGCCTTCTTGAAGTTATGACCATGATTGAAAGGGCCATAGCTCTGAAGAATGACTTCTTCATAAGGTGCCTTAAAGACACTTTCGCCAAAGTTTCTGGGTCGAGTCCATCCTTGATAACGGGACTTTGGCATTACATAGGTAGGCCTAGCAAAGTGCCCGTAGGATGAGTCAAAATCAAACTCATTTGAAGGAAATATAACCTTCTTGAACGTGGTCTGATCTTGAGGGGCTTTACCCTTCTCTTTGGCTAAGGCGTTTTGGCGGCCTTATTCTTTCGTTGAGCCCTATTTCTCCTAGAGGATTTAATAGGAGCTTCTTCATGGCCTAATCCAGCACCCTTGGCCTTGGCTGAGAATTCAGCAACGAATGGAAGAACTGTCTTGGGCTTCGAGAAACTTTCAACTAGTTTCTTTTCAGCAACAAGTTGGGCTTCCAGTTCCTTGATGATTTCCTCTTTGAGGTCAAGGTGCTCAAGAGCCTTGTTATATTCTTCAATAGCATTATTGAAGTTTTCTTCGAGCGAGTCATTCTTTGCGACTTTCTCTCTCAAGATGCTCTCTTCAGCTTTGAGAGACTTTATCTCTTTAGCCCGTGTTTTCACGACTCGGCGCCATTTGTCGTAAGCCATGATTAACTCATTATATTGGGCCATGAGTTCTGACTCATCGATAGAAGAGCTATCCTCACAATCATGTTCATAAACTTCAGAATCAGAGAGTGGAGTGTGAGTGTTTACTTTCCCAGTGAACTGGGGATCTTGTTCATCATCAGTTTGAGCCATGAGTCCAAAATAGGCTTCTTATTCTTCACTCGACTCAGATGAGTCAGAGTCACTAAGGGTTTTGCCATTTTTGGCCATCAAGCTCTTTTATGTCCTCTTCTTGTTGTACGAGGACTTCTTTTCCTCTCTTCTACCTCCCTCCTTCTTCTTGTGAGGGCAGTCAGCGATGACGTGTCCTGGCTTATTATAATAATAACAAACAATGTCAGTCGAAATATGTTTGTTCTGTTTAGAATTATACCTGTCATGGCTGCTTGAGCCTTTTCTTTGCCGATCACCCTCGCGTTGTGATCTTCTATAAGAGGAATCCTTGCCTTTCCATTGCTTCTTCTTGTTCAAGAATTTATTGAACTGCTGAGAGAGTAGTGAGAACTCTCCTTCTAATAGTTCAGAGCCTGAGGTGCTTGGCTCTGAGGTTTCTTCTTCACTAACTTCTGGTGCTGGAGTAGGAGGAACAGCCTTGGACTTCTTAGAGGTGTCTGCCTTTAAAGCAACAGACTTCTCTTTGAATGCAGACTTGTTTTTCTCTTCTTCAGCCTTCCTGGTATTGAGTTTGATCTCATAGGACATCAGCTTCTCGAAGAGATTCTGAGGATCTGTCTCGGCCAGTTTTCCAAAATCCCTTATAGTACAGACCTTGTTGTCCCATTCATTAGTCAGGGATCTCAAGAACTTATCATTTAGCTCTCCATTAGTGAAGACTTTTCCATAGACCGTTAGCCCATTCACTATCTTGAAAAAATTTTCAAAGGTGTCAGCAATGGTTTCTGTGTTTCCTTGTCGGAAAGCCTCATACTTCTTAGGGATCTTCTATCATCCCTTACTTCTTCTGTACCTTCCATCAGGGTAATAATGACTGCCACATCTCTTTTGTAGACTGGCAGTGAATCAGATTTTGCAGCATTGAATCATCGACTGCACTTGCTATGATTTTGTTCGCCTTTTTGTCCAATGAGACAAGTGCAATCTCATCCTTATCTAGATCCATAAGTTTCTTGGGGACTTTCTTAGTTGGATCTATAGTGGAGACTGTCATGGGAATATAAGCACCTTTTTCAACTATCATGAAGATCCTTGGATCCACAGCTTCCATGAACAACTTGATTCTCTCTTTCTACATAGGGAAATTATTTTTGTTGCACAAAGGAAGCTTGGCAAAATCTTTAGCCTTGTCCATTTGGTAGATCTCAAATGACAACAATTTAAGGATCTGATTAAGGTGTTAACCTGTTAACGATCAACCTGCCTCTGATACCAATTGAAAGATAATAGTTGCCAACCTAAATCACCTAGAGGGGGTGAATAAGTGAGTTGTGCGTTTTTTTGCGGAATAAAAAAAATCTCAACGAAAGCACAGATCTATCTACCAAACAAGCAAACACAAATGAGGAAATATTTATAGTGGTTCCCCAACCTTGGGTACAACCACTTTCCCTCACCGATCTAGCAATACACTAGACTCGGCTACTCCACTATCTCGGATTGGAAAGCAATACTACCCTCAGAACAACGTTCCTACAAACTCGATCCACAAATGGATCTACACTTAGAAGGCAAAACTTCCTACAATCTCGGAGTTGAAAACTCCTACACTCGGAGAAAACTTCTCCTACAATAATGAAATAAAGTAGTACAGAAATACAAACAGTAAATTCTCTTGTTCAGATCTGCAACAGAAAAATCAGAAATTCCTTCTTCTAGGCGTGCGTCTTTATCAGAATATTGAAGAAGAATCTCGGCAATATCAGATCTGGAACTTCTCGACTTTACACGATCGAATGAGAATATGAAGCGTTGAGCGGAGATATCGATCTGTAGAGTCTTAATCTGAATCCTCAAAAAGGTGAAACCATAGCCGGTCGGAAATCTGCGATGGCAGCGACGGCGAGTTTTGTTCTTGGAGAGAGAGAGAGAGGAGACAGAATTCTTTTTGTAAAGTACAGCTGCAAAAACTCTTAGAATGATTTTCTTTTAGAACTTAGGGTTTGTCAGATTAGACAAGACCTTTTATAGGAGAAGAAAATATTAGACTTAAATTAGTCATTATGAGAGAGACACGTGGACCAATCAGGTCATCGTTTAAGAATATGACTGTTAAGTCTGGACTTAAAGAATTTCTGAAAAGTCAAAGTAAATTACTCGAGTCAAGCAGAACTACTCGAGTATATGCAACACTACTCGAGGAGGTAGAAGATGACTACTCGAGTACATGAGAAAAATTACTCGGGAGAAAAAGAAATCATTACTCGAGTACATGGAGTCAACTACTCGAGTAAATAAGAATGAGAAAGACTCAGTTACTCGAGTAACAAAAATGACTTACTCTAGTACTTAAGTACTTACACGAGAGGTGGAGTAAATTACTCGAGTACAAGAAATACTACTCGACTATATAAGAATGAACTACTCGAGTATATCAAAAACTACTCGAGACAAACACTTAGAAAATTTCTGGAACAGGAAAAATTGAACTACTCGAGTATGTAAGATAATCTACTCAAAACATAGGGAATTACTCGAGTATATAAGATGAATTACTCGAGACAATTAGAACTACTCGAGTAATTCACTTAGAGAAATTTTCTGGAGTGGGAATCTGGATTACATGAGTAGAAGCATTGGACTACTCGAGTAGTAGATGAACTACTCGAGTATATGATTTAATCTACTCGAGTAAGTAGGAACTACATGAGAGTCAGAATCCAATTACTCGAGACAGAAGATAGAACTACTTGAGTATATATATAATACTACTCGAGTATTTCACTTAGAAAAATTTGAGAAGCGAAAATCTGAAAACTCGAGAGATAAAAGGAAACTACTCGAGTATACAAGATGAACTACTCGAGAGCCATAATTGGACTACTCGAGTATATCTTAACTACTCGAGTAAGTTAATTACTACTCGAGTATAAACTCAGTAACTTACTCTAGTAAGTAAGGGACTACTCGAGTACTTTACTAGGGAAAAGTTTTCTGACAGATTTTCTTCTTCTAGGGGAAATCAGCATCAAGTCTTTTCACATAGTCCTAGAGCTTGAATATGAAGTGTATCCCAATAGAGAGGCTACACATGATTCAACACTTTGGAACACACAATGAGGGATTACATTATATGGTCCTGTGTTTGGTGACCTATTGTAGACTAACATTGGTCTACACTTCCCATTAGAATCTTGCAAACACATAACTCAAACCAAACATCAAATACAACTTAATTCATCTTAGTTCAAGGGTGACTTCATCAAATCTGGGTTAGTGTGGATACAATACCCAACACCACGTTTGATGATTTTTGGGCGGATCTGAGCCGTTCGTTTTCTTTAATTAAGATCCAACAGCCCAGGTGTGTTCCTGCTCTGATAAGGCCGGGAATGGAGGTTAAACTCCTCATCGCCTCTTTACCTTTCTCTTTCTAAGGAGTTGGAGAGAGGAGGAAGGAGAGGGAGGATTCCGGCCGCCGGCGGAGCAACGCAGCACCATTTTGAGAACCGAGAGGGGATCCACGGAGGAAATTCCATTGCGAAGCCTTCTATCCGTATAGTTTTTCCATTGCGCAGAAGCGTACTACAAGGGTAACGATTCTCTACTTGAGCCTGTGAAGCTCTCCTTCTTTTACATAGGGAAACTCGCTCCCGCGAGTGTGCGGTGAGTGTGCGGTATTCCTTGGGGTTGACATGAATAGTCCCCCTTGTGTTGCATATAGAGTCCGAAAGCGAAGTATGGACATAGGCATTGTGTGTGAAGCCTACCCGGACATGTTGGTCTGGATCGGTGATGTTGCATTTTGTATGATTTGCCGGAGAAGACTCCGTGTTTTGTGTTTTCGGGTTTCTACACGGTAGATTGCAACAGGGATCCTTGGAGATTAACTCCAAGGCACACCCGGAAAACTGAGCGGAAACATAATTCTGCTAATTTGGCGGCCTGTGAGTCATCCTTGTACATAACTGGGTTATGTGTTGTTTGGATTGTTGCGGGATCAGTGAGAAGCTTGGCTCGTGCATACTTCTTAAGGTGAACTACGCGTTGTAAGCAACAAGCAAGTGGAATCGGACCCGGACTATATGGTTCGATGCGAGAGACCCAAAGAGGGACAAGCCATTAGCATAGTCGGGAGCCTTAGACAGTGGTCAGAAAGGCTAAAATGCTCATGTTGTTGCCATCCCGGGGATGGTGGTGAAGCCACGGAATTGACCGGATTCACCGATAATGTGCCCTGAGTGCACGGGGTGTTTGGGCTGTGAGAGCCTACACCTGTGGTGTAGTATATTCACATTTTTATTGTTTATCTGGGCTAATGAAATGCAGTGAAGGAGCACCGCCATCCCGAGTAAGGGGAGGGGTCGTTATAATTTGGTCGGCTTTGGCTGACCGTTGGTTTGTTTGCCACCGTGCGGTGGAATGTTGCTTGCATGTGCTGCGGAGCTGAGTACCAAGTAGCGGGCTGATGCCCATGTTGCTAAGTTGGCCCTCGAAGTCCAAAGCGAATAGTTGTATTTTATTTTGTCATGTGTGGCCGGCCTGTGAGCTGATGTATGTAGGACACTATTTTGTTAAGTGAAACTCTTGTAAGGCCATAAGGTCAAGTTCTTTCAGTGTAGTTGTTATTTCATTCTTGTGGTAGTTGTGGACATTCATGTAAGTTAATTTATCAATTATGTGTTCTTTATAACTGTTTAAAAGCTTCTGCTAGAATGCTCTATGTAGGACCAGTAGTTATAGTTGTATGATTTTGGTATTCTTATGTAACCCTTCCGTCTGTCCGTGGTATATGGCGTCGGGTTCCAGCTGGACCTTCTATTATATGTCATACGACGGATGGGGGTGTTACAATTTAGTATCAAACTTTTGGTTCCGGTCAACTTAAATGAATTCGTGGACGAATTTTTTTAAGGGGTGGTGAGCACATGTGTGTGTCATTGTTATAACATCAAAAAGAACCCATGAATATCCACTTAGGAATGAAAATGCTCTTGTTTTCTGGAATCTGAGTGTTCCAATGATTGTTTTTAACAATCTGTTTGTCGTCTAATCAAGGGTCTTTGCTATTATAGGCGGCTAGGAGCGGTGCTGGGCAATCAGAACGCACGCAATCGGCGTAAAGTAGTGCACCGAGGGACGTGCCTACGACACCTCCTTCAGCTGAAACCATCAGATTGGTTGCTGAAGCAGTCTTTGCTATGATAAATGCCCAACCTGCAGGGCAAATGCACCATGTACCACCTATTAATGAGCAAGAACTGATTAGGGCGGCAGAGCCGGGAGTGGTAGAGCATGTGGCAGTTGATCAGGTAGCACAAAGGAGAGCTACAGAGAAGCAGCTCAAGCATGTAATGAGCTTTAATCCTCCAAGGTTCGACAGGATTGGAACGCCAACTCAAGCTGAGGATTGGCTCTCTACGATAGAGAGGGTCTTGACGACCACAAAAATAGGTAAGTGGTAGAATACCACCATAGTGACCTTCCTTTTGGCTGGTGAGGCGAGGCTGTGGTGGGACGAGTTGGAGGTTCATCTCTTAGTGGGAAGGCAACTTGCAGATGTGCCTATGGAGGAATTCTCAAGGTTGTTCTTGGCCAGATATCTAACCTCTGCTCAGAAGCTTGAGATGGAGAATCAGTACCTTATTCTGACTCAGGGAGGCAGAAGTGTGGATGAGTATCTCCACGAGTTTACGCGGTTGGGTCGTTATGTTAGTGCTATGTTTTCTGAAGAGGAGAAGAAGACCAACCGATTCTATGAGGGTCTACGTGGCGACCAACAACTTCTCCTTATTGGGCCTAAGGCGCAGGGCTTCTTGCCTTGGTCAATTCGGCCCGGTCATTGGAAAAGTTCGTGAAGAAAGTGCAAGAGAAGAAGGATCCAGGGGAAAATAAGTCAGAGTTCAAAGTGCCAGATGCAAAGTCGGGTTTCCGCAGATGGAATAAGAAGCCGAAGACTTCGAGCTCAGCCCCTTCGTCTGGGGCGGCGGGGGAAACCACAAGTCAAGTCCCAGGAGCATGCTATAACTGCGGAAAGATGGGGCATTTTGCTCGAGAGTGTTGGAGCGAATGTGCAAAGTCCGAGAGGAAGCCTGGAGCAACCTACGAAGAAAAGGGGAAGGTGGTGGAGTCAACCACATCCCACCATGCTCCATCCCAGCCTAGAGTTTACAACCTTGCTTTGCAAGAGGCCATAAAACAAGCTGACGTGGTGACATGTATGAGTTAAATTATAGCAGTTTAACTTTATGTAGTTGTTACCTTTTTATATGTTGGCTTGCATTTGTTTGTGCTAGGCTTTGTGTTGATTTTTGACTGTCCGGCGAGAGCCCTGTTTGATACGGGAGCTCCGCATTCCTTGTCCGAACGATTTGTATCGCACATCGGAGTCCCTTCCTCGATGGCTAAGGACAAGTTGGATGTGTTGTTGCCCAATGGGTGCTCAATGCGCGCGGATAGAGTCTGTGTGGTTAAGATTCGGATTGGGGATCAGGAGTTTGACTTGCAAGCATCGGTACTACCGTTAGTGTAGTTCGAAGTAATTTTCGGTATGGACTGGCTCTCGGAGCAGCGAGCATGTATTGATTGCAACCAAAAAGAGGTTAAGTTGGTACTGAATACTGATCGGGAGTCTACATTCGCGGGCATGAAGGGGTCGGGTAAGATTTTGATTTCGGCCCTTCAGGTGATCAAAGAAGTTCGGTCTGGGGCAGAGCTGTTTGTCACATTAATGCAGACTTTAACGACTAAGCCAAGTTTGAGTAGTATTCCAGTTGTGTCCAAATATCCTGATGTGTTTCCGGATGATCTCCCAGGAGCCCCTCCTGTAACGCCCCGGATTTTTATGACGTACGCATGATGGGCGTTACGTGGGCTTTGATTGTACTTTGAGCATGGTTTTTTCCCGCGGGCTTGCGAGTGGTTCTTTTTGGTTGCTGAGTTGCACGATTCCCCAGCAAACCGTAGTCCAAATAAGGGACTCGGTGAGGCCTCTTAGGGAATGCCTGCATGTTTTCGCGCCCGGGGAATGTTGCTCAAAAATCAGTTGTTGGTTCAGGAAAAAAGGGTAAAAAGTACTTAAGGCAAAAATGGTCTAGGAAGTCCCAGGAACATTTTTCACAAAAGGGGAAAATGGTCGTTTTTGTGCTAGACACGCCCCCTGTCACGGGCGTGACCCAGGCCGTGACCTGGGCGTGACCTCCTTGACTCGACGAAGTTTTCGTGCGTCGAGTTAAGCTCGACGAATGGGGTACACGCCCCCTGACACGGGCGTGTCATGGGCCGTGTCCCGCTTCGTCGAGTGTCGAGTGTTGATCGTCGAGTATCGAGCGTCGAGTATCGAGTGTCGAGTCGTCGAGAGAGGGGACACGGCCTGTGACACGGGCGTGTCACAGGGCGTGTCAGGCTGGGTCGAGTGTCGACACTTTTTGTCGACGAGGTGTCGAGACACGGGTTACACGCCCTAGGTCACGGGCGTGACCGACCCGTCACGGGCGTGTACCCGGCCGTGTACCGTGTGGATAAGCTGGAATTTGCCGCTTTTCGGCGCCGCTTATGGTACACGCCCTGTGTCACGGGCGTGACACAGGGCGTGACCGGCCCGAAAATCGAATTTTTCCAGTTTTTTTGTGCCGTTCATTTCCTTGATCCTGCATCGAACGGTTCAGCTCTGTTCTGGGTAACATAAGTCCGAAACAGAACTCTTGATTTTCATCTTCTTCCTCTTCATCTTCATCTTCTTCTTCCTTCTCCTCAAAGAGCAAGCACAAAGAGCAAGGGAGCAAGCAAGACAAGGAAAGAGAGAACAGCCGTCGCGACATCGTCTCGGTTCAGGCAAGCGGTGTCCTCCACCCTTGCCAATCTTCGTACTTGATTCAATTCTCTATTTTTTTTCCTAGTTTTAGATCTTATGTTGAAGTCTTATGATCAATCCTCTTGTTTGTAAATTATGACCTTGCTCATGATGACCTTGCTAGTTATGTATAACCTTGCTACTTTCCAACTTGTGATCACGCCAAATATGACCTTGCAAACAAATTCCCTATGCTCTCATGTACTTATCAATTTGCCTAATTCCTTAGGTTAATTCCATATGACATGTAGCTAATTCCTTAGGTTTAGTTTTGTTGGTTCTCACATCTATGTTGGATTAAGTCATGTAGATTCAAATGTATGTGATTCTTCCTTGATCAAACACATATGATTCATGCTCCAAATGTATGTGATTTATGTATTTCTCACACTCTACGTTGGAAAGTGGGAGTCATGTGTGAGGACGATGAAAGGAAACGCATAACCTTGGGTTATGGGGTGTTTTGCGAGGCGAAGTCGTGAAGCATGGCGGGAGCGTTTGTGTGAGGATTTTGCAAGGGGTGGTGTGGTTTCAGCCTGTGGCCACCGGGTTTTGTTTTTGTGGTTAGAGAGACCACTTTGGCCCCGATTTGGGCTGGTTTTGTTTGGTGCGTTCCACTTTAGGGCCGCCACCGATAAGACCCTTGTGAAATTGAACTTAACCGCTGCTTATGCTTCACTTGTCTAGTAGATTCTTGTTCTATGAATGATGGACTAGGCATGTGTTTTGCCTTTTGTTTCTGCGGTTTGAGCAGGACTTGGCATACTAGTACGCACTTGGTGCGGTTGATCCTTTGGAATGACAGTATTTTTCTACATGTACGCACTTGTTTTGTGCACTCTTTTGACTTAAGCATTGTTATGGGGTCGGTAAGCCCCTTCTTGATTCATTATGCCATTTGTACTCTCTTTTGTATAGTTTGCTTGATTGCTGAGGTATTCTTTCTTGAATGCCTCAGGTGCAGGTTGTAGCCGGTTGAGCGGCTAGGTTGGTTGGAGGTGTTTCTTGGGAGCTAACCGAGCATTCAAAGCGAGGTAGTTCTTCTTTTGTTGTACAGACATATATGTGCCCCAATGGGTTCGTGTCAGCTTGTTGGCGCCCATTTGGTGGATTTTCTTTTATGTAAATATGAACTACTGCTAATGTAACTCCTGTGGATGGAATATACTTGCTTTTGGGATGGTTTTCTGGTAGGTTGCATTAGGTATTTTGACGCTAAACCAAAACTATTATTGTATCTCATGCATACATGACTTGATAAATTAAGACTTATTTTCAAATAACGTAAACAAAGAGGATTTCTTATACTAATATCACTATAGGCTGCATATAGGAGCTCATGATAAATAAACCAAGGATTTCCGCCGCGTAACAATGTGTTTTGATAGCTAAGGCCGAGGGATACGGCCAGCAAACGAACTAGTTTTCTTACATATAATTGTTGAACTTGAATTCACAAAGTAAGCGTCAAGGGTTGCCTGAACGTGTGCAGTTATCCCCTGCACGACGTGGCATCATAACCCGTAGTTCCTCTTGCTCTGATACGAGGTACACGTTGAGGAAATGCGGGTTGGGATATCTGATAAAATTGGAACGATACAGAGAAGATTAGCATGGCCCCTGCGCAAGTTAGACCCAAGATTTGTGGGTCCCTTCAGGATTCTTGCGCGAGTTGGTGCATCTGCCTACAAACTGGAATTACCTGTGAACTTTCCTGGTGTTCACAATGTGTTTCATGTGAGCCAACTGCGCAAGTGTCTGCGGAATGACACGCAAGTGTTGGACGTGGTGCCGCCATTGGCGCCAAACCTTTCTTATGTGGAGATGCCCATCCGGATATAGGACTCCCAAGATCGTGTGTTGCGGAAAAAGAAGATTCCGATGGTAAAGGTGTTATGGAAAAATCAGGATGTGGAAAGCGCGACGTGGGAGCTCGAGTCAACGATGAGGGCGGCTCACCCTCATTTGTTCCCGTAAGCTGGTATGTGATTTAGTGTTTGATTAGATTCATGTTTTGGTTTGCTTGTGTGTTGGATTTTGTGAAAAGTTTCGAGGCGAAACTTTTTGTTAGGGGGAGTGATTGTAACGCCCCGGATTTTTATGACGTACGCATGATGGGCGTTACGTGGGCTTTGATTGTACTTTGAGCATGGTTTTTTCCCGCGGGCTTGCGAGTGGTTCTTTTTGGTTGCTGAGTTGCACGATTCCCCAGCAAACCGTAGTCCAAATAAGGGACTCGGTGAGGCCTCTTAGGGAATGCCTGCATGTTTTCGCGCCCGGGGAATGTTGCTCAAAAATCAGTTGTTGGTTCAGGAAAAAAAGGGTAAAAAGTACTTAAGGCAAAAATGGTCTAGGAAGTCCCAGGAACATTTTTCACAAAAGGGGAAAATGGTCGTTTTTGTGCTAGACACGCCCCCTGTCACGGGCGTGACCCAGGTCGTGACCTGGGCGTGACCTCCTTGACTCGACGAAGTTTTCGTGCGTCGAGTTAAGCTCGACGAATGGGGTACACGCCCCCTGACACGGGCGTGTCATGGGCCGTGTCCTGCTTCGCCGAGTGTCGAGTGTCGATCGTCGAGTATCGAGCGTCGAGTATCGAGTGTCGAGTCGTCGAGAGAGGGGACACGGCCTGTGACACGGGCGTGTCACAGGGCGTGTCAGGCTGGGTCGAGTGTCGACACTTTTTGTCGACGAGGTGTCGAGACACGGGTTACACGCCCTAGGTCACGGGCGTGACCGACCCGTCACGGGCGTGTACCCGGCCGTGTACCGTGTGGATAAGCTGGAATTTGCCGCTTTTCGGCGCCGCTTATGGTACACGCCCTGTGTCACGGGCGTGACACAGGGCGTGACCGGCCCGAAAATCGAATTTTTCCAGTTTTTTTATGCCGTTCATTTCCTTGATCCTGCATCGAACGGTTCAGCTCTGTTCTGGGTAACATAAGTCCGAAACAGAACTCTTGATTTTCATCTTCTTCCTCTTCATCTTCATCTTCTTCTTCCTTCTCCTCAAAGAGCAAGCACAAAGAGCAAGTGAGCAAGCAAGATAAGGAAAGAGAGAACAGCCGTCGCGACATCGTCTCGGTTCAGGCAAGCGGTGTCCTCCACCCTTGCCAATCTTCGTACTTGATTCAATTCTCTATTTTTTTTCCTAGTTTTAGATCTTATGTTGAAGTCTTATGATCAATCCTCTTGTTTGTAAATTATGACATTGCTCATGATGACCTTGCTAATTATGTATAACCTTGCTACTTTCCAACTTGTGATCACGCCAAATATGACCTTGCAAACAAATTCCCTATGCTCTCATGTACTTATCAATTTGCCTAATTCCTTAGGTTAATTCCATATGACATGTAGCTAATTCCTTAGGTTTAGTTTTGTTGGTTCTCACATCTATGTTGGATTAAGTCATGTAGATTCAAATGTATGTGATTCTTCCTTGATCAAACACATATGATTCATGCTCCAAATGTATGTGATTTATGTATTTCTCACACTCTACGTTGGAAAGTGGGAGTCATGTGTGAGGGCGATGAAAGGAAACGCATAACCTTGGGTTATGGGGTGTTTTGCGAGGCGAAGTCGTGAAGCATGGCGGGAGCGTTTGTTTGAGGATTTTGCAAGGGGTGGTGTGGTTTCAGCCTGTGGCCACCGGGTTTTGTTTTTGTGGTTAGAGAGACCACTTTGGCCCCGATTTGGGCTGGTTTTGTTTGGTGCGTTCCACTTTAGGGCCGCCACCGATAAGACCCTTGTGAAATTGAACTTAACCGCTGCTTATGCTTCACTTGTCTAGTAGATTCTTGTTCTATGAATGATGGACTAGGCATGTGTTTTGCCTTTTGTTTCTGCGGTTTGAGCAGGACTTGGCATACTAGTACGCACTTGGTGCGGTTGATCCTTTGGAATGACAGTATTTTTCTACATGTACGCACTTGTTTTGTGCACTCTTTTGACTTAAGCATTGTTATGGGGTCGGTAAGCCCCTTCTTGATTCATTATGCCATTTGTACTCTCTTTTGTATAGTTTGCTTGATTGCTGAGGTATTCTTTCTTGAATGCCTCAGGTGCAGGTTGTAGCCGGTTGAGCGGCTAGGTTGGTTGGAGGTGTTTCTTGGGAGCTAACCGAGCATTCAAAGCGAGGTAGTTCTTCTTTTGTTGTACAGACATATATGTGCCCCAATGGGTTCGTGTCAGCTTGTTGGCGCCCATTTGGTGGATTTTCTTTTATGTAAATATGAACTACTGCTAATGTAACTCCTGTGGATGGAATATACTTGCTTTTGGGATGGTTTTCTGGTAGGTTGCATTAGGTATTTTGACGCTAAACCAAAACTATTATTGTATCTCATGCATACATGACTTGATAAATTAAGACTTATTTTCAAATAACGTAAACAAAGAGGATTTCTTATACTAATATCACTATAGGCTGCATATAGGAGCTCATGATAAATAAACCAAGGATTTCCGTCGCGTAACAATGTGTTTTGATAGCTAAGGCCGAGGGATACGGCCAGCAAACGAACTAGTTTTCTTACATATAATTGTTGAACTTGAATTCACAAAGTAAGCGTCAAGGGTTGCCTGAACGTGTGCAGTTATCCCCTGCACGACGTGGCATCATAACCCGTAGTTCCTCTTGCTCTGATACGAGGTACTCGTTGAGGAAATGCGGGTTGTGACACCTCCTCAGCGGGAGATTGATTTTACTATTGAGCTGGTGTCGGGTGCCAAATCAGTGTCACGCTCTCCGTATCGGATAGCGCCAAAAGAGATGGCGGAGTTGAAGGTATAACTGCAAGAGTTGTTGGATCAAGGGTATGTGCATCCAAGTTCGTCACCTTGGAGCGCACCAGTCCTCTTCGTTAAGAACAAAGATGAGAGCTTGCGACTTTGTATTGACTATCGGGAGTTGAACAAGCTTACGAACAAGAATAAGTATCTGATCACAAGGATTGACTATCTATTTGATCAGTTGGTTGGGTCAACAGTATATTCGAAATTAGATCTGAAGTCTGGTTACTACCAATTAAGGATAAGGGAAAGCGATATCCCAAAGAAAGCGTTCAACACGCGGTTTGGGTATTACGAGTTCACGGTCATGCCATTTGGGTTGACCAATGCGCCATTCATGTTTATGGATCTGATGAAAAGGACGTTCAGAGAGTACCTGGATCATTTCATGATAGTATTTATCGATGATATCCTGGTGAACTCGCAGTGTGAGGAAGATCACTATAAGCATTTGCATATGGTGTTGGAGACGTTGAGAAGAAATCAGTTGTATACTAAGTTCTCCAAGTATGAGTTCTGGTTATCCTCGGTAGTGTTCCTTGGTCATGTTGTTAGTGGAGAAGGGATAGTAGTGGATCCGGTGAAGATAGTGGCGATACGGGAGTGGCCTGTGCTGACTACAGTGACGGAAGTCCGGAGCTTTTTGGGGCTTGCCGGCTACTATAGGCGCTTCATAGAGAACTTCTCGCAAATAATGCTACCACTCACGACGTTGACAAGGAAGGATCAAAAGTTTTTGTGGTATTTGGAGTGCGTGCGGGCTTTTGAAGAATTGAAGAGGCGGTTGACCACGGCGCCTATCCTATGTTCGTTGAGTGGGACTGAATGGTTCGAAATCTATAGTGATGCTTCGGGCAGTGGTTTGGGTTGTGTTCTGCTACAGCATGGGATCACGATAGCCTATGGTTCACGACAATTGAAGGTTCATGAGCGGAGTTATTCGGTCCATGACTTAGAGTTAGCGGCCATGATATTTGCTCTAAAGCTATGGAGACACTATCTGTACGGTGTGAAGGTCGACATCTACACCGATCATAAGATACTGAAGTACCTGTTGGATCAAAAGGACCTAAACATGAGGCAACGGAGGTGAATGGAGTTCCTGGGGGACTACACCTTCGAGATTCATTATGTTCCTGGGAAAGGAAATGCAGTGGCGGATGCGTTGAGTCGTAGGGTTCCTATGCAAGCCAGCTGGTTGTCGGTACATGATGAGAGATTGGTCTGTGAATTGGAGGCATTGGAGATAACTTGCATCGACAAGCAGTCTTGTGCCAAGGTGAAATTGTTTTGGACAGAGGTGCAGTATGACCTAGATAATAGAGTTCGGCGGGCATTGGTTCAGGATAGAAGCATGAAGCAGATCTTAGATGAATCTTTGGATGGGTCAAATTCCCAATTTACTGTTGAGGATGGACTGCTAAGGAGGGACGGTCGCCTATGCATTCCTAGTGCGGATAATCTTCGGGAGGAGTTGATGTACGAGGCTCATCATACCAAGTACTCAATCCACCCGGGGAGCACGAAGATGTATAAAGATATGAAGAAGTTATTCTGGTGGCAAGGATTGAAGAAGGATGTAGCACTTTATGTGGCCAAGTGCCAGACGTGTGCCTTGGTAAAGGCGGAGTGTTAGAAGCCCAGAGGTTTCTTGAAGTCCTTACCTATCCCGGAGTGGAAATTCAACGACATTTCTATGGATTTTGTGCACGGTTTGCCAAAATCACAGAGGGGAAATGACGCCATCGGGGTGGTCGTGGATAGATTGACAAAGGTGTCGCATTTCATTCCAAACAGGAAGGAAGATTTGGTGGAAAAGTTAGCCAAACTCTATGTGGATAATATTGTACAATTGCATGGTGTGCCCCGCAGTATCGTTAGTGACCAAGATAGACTCTTCACGTCGAACGACTGGAGGCTGGTGCATAGTTTGTTGGGAACTAAGTTGAGTTTCAGCACAGCCTTTCATCCGCAGACGGATGGTCAGACCAAGAGGGTCAACCGGACGATGGAGGACATGCTTCGTATGTGCGTCTTGGATTTCGAAAAGCAGTGGGAAGAACACCTGTAAATAGTGGAGTTTGCATATAACAACAGTTATCAGACGAGTATTGGAATGGTGCCTTTCGAGGCCTTGTATGGGAGAAAGTGTCGCACACCGTTGTCTTGGTTAGACAGGCGAATCGAAGCTATACAAACGTCAAGCGGTAGAAGATGCCACTTCAATGATATGTACAATTGAGGAAAGGTTGAAGATCGCTCTGGATAGGCAGCCAAAATACTATAATGCCAAGCATAGGAACGTGGAGTTCGGTGTTGGCGACTGGGTGTATTTGAAAAATCAAGTCATTCAAAGGTGTCTCGCGGGTTCGATGCTTGAAGAAGCTGGGGTCCGAGATACCTTGGACCGTTTGAAGTCCTGGAGCGTGTTGGCGAGGTCGCAAATCGATTGAGGCTATCAGTGGAGTTGAGTGGCCAACATGATGTGTTCCACGTATCGGTGTTGCGGAAGGCAGTGCAAGAGACTTCGCAAGTCATTGCGGTTGATCAAGTGCAGGTTGATTATGGGTTGACGACGAAGGTCAAGCCAGTACGCATTGAATACTTGGAGGTTAAGCGACTCCGCAATAATGAAATCCGAATGTTTAAAGTCCGTTGGGATAACTGTGGACGTGAGAAGCTTTCTTGGGAGCGAGAGCAGACTATGATGGAAGAATACCCCAAGTTATTCCACTTACGTAACATTTAGATATTCTTGTACCTTTACATAATTTTGGGACGAAAGTCTTTAAGTGGGGGAGATGTGTTACCCCCCCCCCCCGAAAATCGTATCAAGCTGGTCATGTCCAAGTGTATTTTTTGGTGCCTATATAGGGGTACATGGCCTAGGACACGGGTGTGTCCAAGGCCGTGTGGTTCTTTGTGTTGGCCGGCTGTGTCCAGAGAAGGGCACGACAGGAAACACGGCAGCGTGACAAGGTCATGTCAAATGTCACGGGCTTGTGCATACCCGTGTCACCACCCGTGTTCCCAAGAGTCATGTCGGTTGGCATGGCGGTTGGCGTGTCACCACCCGTGTCAAATGTCACGGGCGTGTGCATACCCGAGTCATGTCGGTTGGCGAGGCGTGTCGGAAACCGATACGGGAGTGTCAGGTTGAGACACAGGCGAGACACAGGCATGTCTCGACCCGTGTAAGTTTCTGTGCTCGACGATCGTGTCTGGATCGAGGCACACGGCCTGGGACACGGTCGTGTGCGAGGCCGTGTTCGGCCCAGGTTTGTTGATTTTTGGGCGGATCTGAGCCATTCATTTTATTTCATTAAGATCCAATGGCCCATATGTGTTCCTGCTCTGATAAGGCCGGGAATGGAGGTCAAACTCCTCATTTTCTCTTTACCTTTCTCTTTATAAGGAGTTGGAGAGAGGAGGAAGGAGGGGGAGGATTCCGGCCACCGGCGGAGCATCGTAGCACCGTTTTGAGAACCGAGAGCGGATCCGCGGAGGAAATTCCATTGCAAATCCTTCTATCTGTATAGTTTTTCCATGGCGCAGAAGCGTACTACAAGGGTAATGATTCTTTAATTGATCATGTGAAGCTATCCTTCGTTTGCATAGGGAAACCCGCTCCCGCGAGTGTGCGGTGAGTTTGCTGTGTTCTTTAGGGTTGACAGGAATAGTCCCCCTTGTGTTGCATCTAGAGTCCAGAAGTGAAGTACGGACATAGGCATTATGTATGAAGCCTACCCGAATATATTTGTCTGGATCAGTGATGTTGCATTTTGTATGATTTGCCGGAGAAGACTCCGTGTTTTGTGTTTTCGGGTTTCTACACGGTAGATTGCATCAGGGATCCTTGGGGGTTAACTCCAAGGTGCACCCGGAAAACTGAGCGGAAACGTAATTCTGCTAATTTGGCGGCCTGGGATCCATCCTTGTACATAACTGGGTTATGTGTTGTTTGGATTGTTGCGGGATCCGAGAGAAGCTTGGCTCGTGTATACGTCTTAAGGTGAACTACGCGTTGTGAGCAACGGGCAAGTTGAATCGGACCCGGGCAATGTGGTTCGTGGCGAGAGTGTAACGCCCTGAAAATTGTATTTGAGTTGGTCGCGTAAAAAAGGAATTTTTGTGCCTATATAAGGGTACATAGCCTAGGACACGGGCGTGTCCAAGGCCTTGTCTGGCTGGTGTTTTGGCCGCCTTCATCCCGAGAAGGACACGACAAGGAACACGGCTGAATGACACGGTCGTGTCATTTGACACGGGCGTGTGCCTACCCGTGTCAGTACCCGTGTTCAGCAGGGTCGTGTCAGTTGGCGTGGCGGTTATGTGTGACACGCCCCCGGACACGGGCGTGTCGAGGAACGAGACACGGGCATGTCGAGTGGGACACGGGCGTGTCTGAGCCCATGTGGGTCTCTATGTTCGACGATCGTGCCTGGATCGAGGCACACGGCCTGGGACACGGCTGTGTGCCAAGCCGTGTTCGGCCCAGGTTTGGGGATTTTTGAGCGAATCTGAGCCGTTCGTTTTCTTTAAATAAGATCCAACGACCCAGATGGTTTCATGCTCTTTAAGGACGGGAATAGGGGAGTTAATTCTTCATTTTCTCCAAACCATTCTCTTTCCAAGGAGTTAGAGAGAGGAGGAAGAAGAAGGAGGATTCCGGCCGCCGGCGGAGCATCGGAGCACCGTTTTGAGATCTGAGAGCGGATCCGTGGAGGAAAGATCATTGTGAAGACTTCTATCCGTGTAGTTTTTCCATGGAGCCAAGGCTGACTACAAGGGTAACGATTCTCAACTTGAGCATGTGAAGCTCTTCCTTTCTGCATAGGGAATCCCGCTCCCGCGAGTGTGCGGTGAGTGTGTGGTGTTCCTTGGGGTTGATGTGAATAGTCCCCCTTGAGTTGGATATAGAGTCCGGAATCGAAGTATGGGCATAGGCATTGTGTGTGAAGCCTACGCAAACATTTTGGTCTGGATCGGTGATGTTGCATTTATTATGATTAGCTGGAGAAGACTCCGTACTTTGGGTTTTCGGGTTTCTATGCGGTAGATTGCAGCAGGGATCCTTGGAAGTTAGCTCCAAGACGCACCCGAAAAACTGAGTGGAATCGTTATTCTGCTAACTTGGCAGTCTTGGAACCGGCCTTGAACATAACTGGGTTATGTGATTGTTTGGAAATGGCAGGATCCGAGAGAAGCTTGGCCCGTACGTACGTCTTAAGGTAAACTACGCAGTTGTAGTAACGGGCAAGTGGAATCGGACCTGGGCTATGTGGTTCGGTGTGAGAGACCCGAAAAGGGGACTGGCCGTTGGCATAATCGGGAGCCTTAGACAGTGGTCATAAAGGCTAAATGCTCACGTGGTTGCCATCTTGGTGGTGGTGGTGAAGACGTTGAAGTGTCAGGATTCACCGTTAATGTGCCCTGAGTGCACGAGGTGTTTGGCCCTGCGAGCTTACACTTGTGGCGAAGTATGTTTTTACATAATTGTTTAGCTGGGCTAATGATATGCAGGGAAGGAGCACCGCCGTCCCGAGAAAGGGACGGGGTCATTATAATTTGGTCAGCTTTTGTTGACCGTTGCATTGTTTGCCACCGTGCGGTGGAATGTTGCTTGCATGTGCTGCGGAGCCGAGTGCAAAATAGCGGGCTAATTTGCTGTGCTGGCCCTGGAAGGCCGTAAAGAATAGTTGTTTTTATTTTGTCATGTTTGGCCGGCCTGCGAGCCGATGTATGTAAGAAACTATTTGATAAGTGAACTATTGTAAGGCCATAAGGCCATGTACTTTTTAGTGTATTTGGCTTTCATTCCTGTTGTGTGGATGTGGACATTCATGATTATGGATTTAAGTTTTGGGTTCTTTCAACTATTTAAAAAGCTTCCGCTATAATGCTCTGTGTAGGACGAGTAGTCTTAATTAGATAGTTTGGATATTCTTATGTAACCTTTCCGAATGTCTGTGGTATATGGCGTCGGGTTCCAGCTAGACCTTCTGTTATATGCCATGTAACGGATGGGGGTGTTATAATTTGGTATTAGGCTTCTGGTTACGGTCAGGCTTAAATGAATTCATGGGCGAATTCTTTTAAGTGGTGGTGAGCACATGTGTGCGTCATCGTTATAACATCAAAAAGAACCCATGAATGTCCACTTAGGAATGAAAAATACACTTGTTTTGTGGAATCTGAGTGTTCCAATGATTACTTTTAGCCTTTTGGTTGTCGTCTAATAGCGTTTCTTTGCTTCTATATGCAGCTACGAGCGGTGCTGGTCAATCAGAGCGTCCGCAATCGGCGGAAAGTAGTGCACCGAGAGACATGCCTACTACACCTCCTTCAGCGGAAACCATCAGGATGGTGGATGAAGCCGTATTTGCGATGATTAATGCTCAACCTGTAGTGCAAATGCATCACGCACTCCTGCGAATGAGCAAGAACCGGTTAGGGCGGCAGAGCCGAGAGTGGTGGAGCGCTTGGTGGTGGATCAGGTAGTGCCGAGGAGGGCTACAGAGAGACAACTAAAGCATGTAATGGGCTTTAATCCTCTGAGGTTCGTTGGGGTTGGAACGCCAGCTCAAGCTGGGGATTGGCTCTCTACGATAAATAGAGTCTTGACAGCCACGTTAATGGAAGAATGGCAGAAGACCACCATGGTGAATTTCCTTTTGGATGGTGAACCGAGGCTGTGGTGGGATGAGTTGGAGTTTCATCTCTTAGTGGGTAGGCAGCTTGCTGATGTGCCTATGGAGGAATTTTCAAGATTGTTCCTAGCCAGATATGTACCATCTGATCAGAAGCTTGAGATGGAGAACCAATATCTTGGGTTGACTCAGGGATCCAGAAGCATGGACGAGTACCTTCACGAGTTTACACGGTTGGGTCGGTATGCTGGGGCTATGTTTATGGAAGAAGAGAGGAAGGCCAACCGATTTTATGAGTGTCTTCGTGGTGACCTACAGTTACACCTTGCTGGGCCTAAGGCGCAGGGCTTCCTAGCCTTGGTCAACTCGGCCCGGTCTTTGGAAAAGGTTGTGAAGAGGGTGTAAGAGAAGAAGGACCCAGAAGAAAAGAAGGCAGAGTTCAAAATGCCAAATGCAAAGTTAGGATTCCGCGGGTGGAGCAAGAAGCATAAGACTTCGAACTCAGCCCCTTCGTCTGGTGCATTGGGGGCAACCGCAAGTCGAGTTCCAGGAGCTTGCTACATCTGTGGGAAGACAGGGCATTTTGCTCGTGAATGTTGGAGCGGACGTGCAAAGTCCGAGAGGAAGTCTAGAGCGACTTATGTGGAGAAAGGGAAGGCGGTGGATTCAACTGCGTCCCATCATGCTCCAGTCCAGCCTAGAGTTTATAATCTCGGTCTGCAAGAGGCCATAAAGCAAGCTGACGTGGTGACAGGTATGAGTTAATTTATGGCAGATTAACTTTTGTAGTTGTTACCTCTTTTATGTGTTAGCTTACTTCTGTTGTTGCTAGGATTTGTTTTGATTCTCGATTGTCCGGCGAGAGCCTTGTTTGATACGGGAGCTTCGCATTCCTTCTTGTCCGAACGATTTGTGACACACATCGGTGTCCCTCCCTCGATGGCAAAAGACAATTTGGATGTGTTATTGCACAATGGGTGCTCAATGCGCGCGGATAAGGTCTGTGTAGTCAAGGTTCGGATTGGGGATCAGGAGTTTGATTTTCGAGCGTTGATTCTACCGTTAGTAGAGTTCGATGTAATCTTTGGTATGGACTGGCTCTCGGAGCAGCGAACTTACATTGATTGCAATCGAAAGGAGGTTAAGTTGGGATTAAATTCTGAACGGGAGACTACGTTTGCGGGCATGAAGGGGTCAGGGAAAGTTTTGATGTCAGCCCTTCAGGTGATCAAGGCAGTTCGGTCTGGGGTAGAGCTGTTTGTGTAACAGCCCAATTTTTATCAGCAGGCCAATTTTCGGGTGACACGGCCTGGGACACGGGCGTGTCCCAGGGCGTGTCCTGCGTGCGTCGAGTGTCGAGAGAAACAGTCGACCAATGGTCGACAAAATTTGATCGACTCTGGACACGGCCTGTGACACGGGCGTGTCACAGGGCGTGTCAGTGCGTTCGACGAAAGTTGCTCGATGATAGTCGAGTGTCGAGATGCGTTCGATGTTTGTTGAGTGAACTGAACACGGCCTGTGACACGGGTGTGTCACAGGGCGTGTCCCTTTTGTTTGACGAACTCAGCCCGACGAATTTTGAGCTGGGGCGTGTCGAGTGCCGTGTATAGGCACACGACCTGGGACACGGGCGTGTCACAGGCCGTGTAAGTCTCGGGCGATTTTGGGATTTTTTTCAGCCTGATGAACACAGCCACAGACACGAGCGTGTCTGAAGGCGTATTGGGTGACACGGCCCAGGACACGGGCGTGTCCCATGGGTGTGTCACTGGAATGGATAAGTCGGTTGAGCACCGCTTGAGGCACACGGCCTGGGACACGGGTGTGTCACAGGCCGTGTCAGGCAAAAATCAGTTTTTCTGGCAAATTTGTGGCCGTCCATTCCTTCAGCTGGGATCCAAGAGCTAAGCTTCTTTTCCTGTTCCCTTAAGGCTGAAAAATGAGAACATCTTCTCATTTGATTAGTGCCTTCATCTCTCTATAAGTTAGAGAGAGAAAGGGAGAGGAAGAAGGAGAAGGGCTGCTGCTGGTGGAGCGTGAGAGTGTCAAGCTGCGTTTCGAGGCCAGTTTTGCAGAGGAAAAGCTCTTGTGAGTCGTTCAAGCCAGTTTAGCGCTCATGGAACCAAAGAGGGCTTCAAGGGTAACGACTTTTCTTCCTAGCCATATGAAGGCTTCCTTTTGGCATATGTTTGTGATTCCCCCACCAAGAGATGGCTGATTTTGGGAGTCTTTGGGTGTATGCATGAAATCCCCTTTGTTGGCATATAGATCCGGAAATGGAGTACGGAATAGACATGCTGTGTGAAGCCCATCTGGACAGGTTGGTCTTGATTGGTGATGTTGCATACGAATCGGAGAAGACTCCATGATAAATGTGTAGTTTAAGGAGTGAATGGGTTATGCCTGTGAAAGGTAGTAGCAGGAAGTACTGGAGTGGTAGTCCAGGAAAATATCCGTGTATATTTGTGCTATTGGGTCGTACCTGTGAATGTGTAACAGGACGTACTGGTGTAACCAGGAAAGACCCTTTGTGATGCTTAATGTCGTAGGGTGTCCACCTGTGAAGAGAGTAACAGGAAGTACTGGTGTGCCCAGGAAAGTCCCCTGACATTTGTGGTATTGCGGTGTCATACCTGTGAACGAGTAACAAGAAGTACTGGTATGCCCAGGAAAGACCCGCTATGTTGTGAATGGGTGTAGAGAAATACCCAGGCATAATGCCAAGAATAGGATTGGTGAGATAGACCCGCACCTTTGATTAAGCTGCGAGTACGCCGTACTCGGTGAAGGTAAGGCGATTTGAGCAACAGGCGGTGGAGGATCTGACCTGCGTTATGTCCGTCCGACGTGGACCAGAAGGTGTGGTCTATTGGAGCACATAGCGAGAGTCTTAGGCCTGCGCGCCATGACACAATGGGGGGCTACGGGCCATCCTGGTGTAGTAATACTAGAACTCTGGCTACACGCCATGGAGTAAATGCTCAAGAGAATTACCGTTGGGTTGTGACCCTGATACGGTGGTGGGCAAGTGTTTTGCCAGAACACCAAGAATGTGCACTGAGTGCACGGACCGTTGGGCCGGGTGGCGAACGGTTGTGATGGCATGTGTGCGTGAAAGCACATTATATGAATATATTGCCATGCTTGTGATATGATATGCCTGCAGGGAAGATTACCGCTACCCCGAGAAAAGGGGTAGGGTCGTTATAATTGGGTCAGCTGAACACTGACCGTTGCTTCTGTTTGCCACCATTGGGTGGATTGTCCCTGTACAGGTGCTGGAGAGCCAAGCGGGTCGCATAAAGATTGAGGTCCTTGCTATTGCTGCTGCTGCTACTGCTAACCCTCCAAGGATATTTGTAAATGCTTGTTGTGTTTGCTTTTTTATGGCCGACCTGCGCGCCAATGTTGGGGCCACTATTTGAAAGCCTTGTAAGGCCATAAGGCCAATGATGGTACATATTGTAAGACATTCCTATATGATATAACATATGGTGTTTTATTTATTGGACATTCAAGAGAGGAGTTCAAGTGGTAGTATAGGCTTCTTCTAGAATGCTTTGTGATAGGTGCGATGCGCTACTCTGGTATCATCCCGTACCTTCACTTCCTGTTTTGTAATATATACTGTGGGGCCCCGGCTGGACCTTCTAGGATATACCATATGAACGGATGGGGTTGTTACATTTTTGGAATCAGCTGTCTTGGTTTTTCCCTCTTGAAGTCGTGGTCGACTTCTTTTTTGGGGTGGCGAGCACATGTCTGTGCAAACCACATTTTTACGAGTGAACTCCTGACTGTCCATGATAGGAACGCAAATTTATGTGTTTGCGGAACCTGCGTGTTCCTATTTTGTGTTGTTTGCTTGTGTAAGGCCGCTAATGTGTGTGTCTTGTCCCCCCTTTAGGTGACACGGAGTGGAGCTGGGCAGTCAGAGCCCCAGCATTCTGATGAAAGTACGACACCAGCCGAGGTGCCTACACCTCCACCGTCTGCGGAACATGTGTGTTTAGTTGCTGAGGCTTTATTTGTCATGATCCAAGGACAGCCACTTGGGCAGGAGCAACCGGCTGTGAGGCCATAATAGGTGGCAGAAAGGCCTGAACCTGTAGTGGATGTGGCTCCTCGAGCAGCTGAGAAGCAGCTGACGCGATTTATGAGTTTCCACCTGCCTACGTTTTCGGGAGCGGGAACTCCGACGCAGGCTGTGGATTGGCTATCGTACGTCAAGCGAATTATGACGGCAATTGGATCGGAGGAGCATCAGAAAGTCACCTTAGCTACCTTCCTGCTTGAAGGAGAAGCTAGATTATGGTGGGATGAAATGGAGTTGCATCACTTGGCGGGTCATCCCTTAACCCACGTATCGATGGAAGAATTCTCCCGACTCTTCCTAGCGAAGCACCATCCTGCGGCTCAATGGATAGCCATGGAAAATGAATTCCAAAGGCTAATGCAAGGTGATGGCAGTGTGGACGCGTACCTACATGAGTTTACTCGCTTGGTGCGATATGCGGGTTCTATTTTTGCTGATGAGCAGAGGAAGACAAATCGATTCTATGAAGGACTGAGGGACGAGTTGAGGTTCCTGGTATCTAGTTCTGTGAACCAAGTCTTCCAGGCGTTGGTTGACACTGCGCGCGCGCTGGAAAAGGATATGAAGAGGGTGCAGGGGAAGAGAGCTTTGTCTGTGACGCAACCGGAGTGGAAGGTGCCCCGATCTGGGAAACCATTTTATAAGAAGAGGTGGGGCAAGAAGACCAAGACAAGTGGACAAGCTCCTTCATCCGTTGCAACGGGAGCAACGTCGGGGGCTACTTCAAAGCCGGATACTCGTATATGCTATAATTGTGGCCGGGTGGGGCATATCGCTCGAGAGTGTCGTGTGCCGCCAAAGAATGAAAAGAAGGCGGGAGTGTCGTATGCGGAGAATGGCGAGGCAGTAGTGGACTCCTCTGCCTCGCAGGCGCAGCCCCGGGTCTATAATCTTGGCCTGCAGGAGGCCATCAAGCAGAGTGACATTGTCACAGGTATGAGCTTAGTTTTGTATATGCTATTGCTTCTATGCTTTGCTTAGTACATATGTGTTTGTGGTTTGTGTGTGTGACATGATTATCACAGGCTTTGTGATGATTAGGGACACGCTGGCGCGAGCACTGTTTGATACGGGTGCATCACATTCTTTTTTGTCTAGCGAGTTCATAGCGCGGCTTGGGATACCTAGTCGTGCAAAGACAGATAGCGTCAGAGTGGTGTTGCCGAATGGCTGTTGGATGTTTGCAAATCAAGCTTGCGATGTGGCGGTTCAAATAAGAAGTCAGGATTTCAGTTTAACTGCATTTGTTTTTCCAATATCGGAATTCGACGTGATATTTGGTATGGATTGGCTTGCGGAGCAGCATACCATGATTGATTGCTAGTCCAAAGAGATCACGTTGGGCTAGAATACCGAACAGGAGACAAAGTTTGCGGGTATGCGAGGAGTGTGCGGGACGTTGATGTCTGCACTCCAGGTAGTCAAGGCTGTTCGGAAGGGTGTGGAGTGTTACTTCGCACTGATTCAGGCTGTTGTGCCTAAGGCCAGTGTGTGCGAGGTTCCGATTGTGGCGGAATTTACAGATGTGTTTACCACGGATCTCCCTGGGCTACCACCCCAGCGGGAGATTGACTTCACGATCGAGTTGGTGCCAGGTGCGAAACCTGTGGCCCGCTCTCCATATCGCGTCGCGCCAAAGGAGATGGCTGAATTGAAGGTCCAATTACAAGAATTGCTGGAGCAAGGTTATATACGCCCAAGCCTGTCACCTTGGAGCGCGCCTGTGCTTTTTGTAAAGAAGAAAGATGGTGGGTTGCGGTTATGTATTGATTACCGTGAACTGAATAAGCTAACCGAGAAGAATAAATATCTGATACCCCGGATTGATGAGTTATTCGTTCAGCTGGTGGGCTCTACCATCTATTCGAAGTTGGACCTGAAGTCTGGTTATTACCAGTTGAGAATTCGGGAAGGTGACATTCCCAAAACCGCATTTGGAACGCGTTATGGGTACTATGAGTTCACAGTCATGCCTTTTGGACTGTGCAATGCGCCCTCGGTGTTTATGGATTTGATGCACCGCACGTTCCGAGAGTACCTGGATCTGTTTGTGATCATGTTCATTGATGATATCCTGGTGTACTCGAAGTCATAAGCTGAGCATGAGACTCACTTGCGGTTGGTGTTGAATACATTGAGGCAAAAGCAGCTTTATGCCAAGTTCTCGAAGTGCGAGTTTTGGCTATCGTCGGTGGCTTTTCTGGGCCATGTGGTGAGTGGAGCGGGCATTGCAGTGGTCCAACGAAAATAAGGGCCATACAAGAGTGGCCAATGTTGTCTTTCGTGGCCGAGGTCAGGAGTTTCCTTGGACTTGCGGGCTACTATCGAAGATTTGTTGAGAATTTCTCGCGGATCGCTTTGCCGCTAACCATGCTGACGAGAAAAGATCAGAAGTTCGTTTGGACGTCAGCGTGCGCACGAGCTTTTGAAGAGCTGAAGGTTCGGCTGACCACGGCGCCGGTGTTGTCTTCGCCAAGTGGGACCGATGGATTTGTGATTTATAGTGATGCCTCAGGGAACGGCTTAGGCTGCGTTCTTCTGAAAAATGGAATGGTAATTGCTTATGGCTCACGCCAACTGAAGGTGCACGAGCGAAATTATCCCGTCCATGACTTGGAATTAGCGGCGGTGATTTTTGCACTAAAGTTGTGTCGACACTATCTTTATGGAGTGAAAGTGGAGATCTATATAGATCACAAGAGCCTAAAGTACCTATTGGAGAAGAAAGATTTGAACATGCGACAACGAAGGTGGTTGGAGTTCCTTGGGGACTACACTTTTGACATTCACTATACGCCCGGGAAGGGGAATATTGTCGCGGATGCCTTGAGTCGGAGGGTTCCAGCTATAGCGAATTGGTTACAAAGGCATGATGAACGTCTTATCCAGGAACTGGAAGAGTTAGAGATATATTGTGTTGACAAAAATGTCACTGCCCATGCATGTTTGAACTGGACGGAGGTGCAATGTGACCATGCGGGCCGAGTTCGACGGGCAACAGAGTTGGATGAAGATCTCTTACGCTATGTGAATGAAGGGCCGGAAGGCAAATTCTCCTGGAATGACGGTCTTTTGCGAAAAGAGGGCCGTTTGTGCGTCCCGAATGTGGGTAAATTGCGGGAAGAACTGATGTATGAAGCGTATTATACTAAGTATTCTATTCACCACAGGAGCACAAAGATGTTCAATGATATGAAAAAGCTATTCTGGTGGCCAAGGCTAAAGAAAGTTGTTGCCCTCTATGTGGCCAAATGCCAAACATGTGCGATGGTGAAGGCGGAATGCCAAAAGCCGGGTGGTTATTTGAAGTCGCTGCCGATCCCAGAGTGGAAATTTAATGATATTTCCATGGATTTTGTGCATGGATTGCCGAGATCGCAGCGAGGAAATGATTCCATTTGGGTGATTGTTGACCGGCTAACTAAAGTGGTACATTTTCTCCCTAACAAGCGGGATGTGATGAGTACGATTATGATAGGATTTTTACTATCATAATTGTAATCATGTGTACTATTTCCTGCCCCTTTTTGTATTGATTTCACGATAATAGTAAAGAAATTGTCGTATCATAGATAGAAGAGCACATTTAGAAGTCTTTGGAAGTCCTTGTAATAAACTATTTACTGAGTCTTTCATTTTTCTATTGCAGGTAATGTCAACCAATGGACCTAAAAGTCTCGGAGCAAACAGAGGAGTTCACGGAGTCAACATGGCTGATGGCAGGACGAAAATTTGGTGCACACGGCCAGACACACGGCCGTGTGCCTACCCATGTCCTATGCACCTAGAGCTGAAGAATTTGGGCGCAGGCGATGGAACCTCATACGGGTATGGCACACGCCCGTGTGCCTACCCATGTCATATTGAACACGTTTGCCGACCAACCCGTGTCTTAAGAACACGGCCGCACACACGGCCGTGTCCATACCCGTGTCATCTGACACGGCCCACTACCAGACATGCCTGCTCGTGGAGAACCGCCTAGGAACGGTCCACACGGCCTGACACACGGCCGTGTTGGAACCCGTGTCCGACCTGTTTGCAATGGGACTATAAATTTCCTGTAGAAAAAATTGTTGAGAACTTTTGGATCATTTCTGGATTGGAGAACTGCTGGAGGCCGAAAGGGAGCATCCAAGACAAGGAGGATTGAATGGTATTTCATATGTATTTTTATTTAATCATTAATCCCTTTGAATCCTTCTTTTCTCTTCATGATTCATCTTCAATTTTCGTTTAAATTTGCATGAACCTCTATTTGAACATTCTAGTAATCATGTATCACTTTGTTTATGTTAAATTTGTTGTATTTTTTTGTGTTTGTGTTTGCAAACAAAGAGTTTAATCTTCTTTATGAATTACTTATTTGCTTTACATAATTTGCAATTGGCTAGATTGAGAAATTCGTTCTTTGTAATGATATTGGTATGTTCATATTGTGATGTTAATTCTCTTTGTAATTCAAACTCTATGATCGAGAGATATTTTGTTTGTAAAATTAGAACACGAGTAAAGGGATTCATGGTAATTTAGAGATAAAATTCATGAATTTATGTAGTAATAAGGGTACTTTACTTAATGCGAACTTAGTGTTGTAAATTGTTCGAGAGAAAATTTACTATCTTAGGTTTAGATTTGGAATTGCTCAAGAGAGAATTTTGATGAAAATTTAACCTTTACATTGCACAAATTTAACAGTCTTTTCATGTCATGATCACTTAGAATTGAACTAATAAATGAATTCGTTCGTGTAATTGTTTAAAGGCTTCATGTTTTTTATCGTTTTTTACTTCTCCAATACTGAATCATCCAAATGGTCGTAGTTAGGTTAATGTAGTTTAAATATCACTTTTGTTTAGAGGTATGATAATAAAGGGAGGGTGAGTACGAGTAGTTGAAACGACCCTGTGGAATACGACACGAGATGTAGATTTCTCCTATATTATGATTGATAGGTGCACTTGCCTGAATGCTAATTCAATCTATTTTAAGTCCATCTACATAGTTGTATTAGAATGTAGAATGAAATCACATTGAGTTATTACTTGTTAGCAAGAAAAATCATCAAGTTTTTGGCGCCGTTGTCGGGGATCGTTTTCAATATTTTGAAATCCTAATCTTTATTGATCTACCAATTTTCATTTATATAGTTGTAAATTAGTATTTGTATAATTATATTGAGTAATATTTTTTTTTGTAGTCTGTTAGTCTATGACCAGGGGCAGATATTCTGGGCTAGTACCATTTCATACTGACCCAGAACGAATTCTCCATAACACTAACCTAAGGGACGTGGGAATTAATACCACAGATATTTCAAACGGACTATCAGAAGAGGAGACAGTAAACCAATGAGAGAATCATCTTGAAAACCTAGATACCATGACCAACCAAAATGAGCAAACCATGTCTGACTTTGCTAGACCTAATCTCCAAGGAACCGGGTCGAGCATCGTTAGGCCACCGATAGCTACCAATAACTTTGAATTGAAGCCTAGTGTGATACAAATGGTTCAACAGTATGTCTAGTATGATGGCTTGCAAGATGAGGATCCTAACACCCACTTGGCCGGATTCTTAAAGATATGTGACACATTTAAGATCAATGGTGTTTCCAATGATGCCATTCGATTGAGATTGTTTCCATTTTCACTAAGGCATAAGGCGAAGCAGTGGTTGAATTCACTACCTAGAGGGTCGATCACTACTTGGGACATGATGGTTGAGAAATTTCTGATGAAGTATTTTCCTCCTGCGAAGACTACAAAGTTAAGGAATGACATCTCTACGTACATTCAATTGGAGTCTGAATCGTTGTACGACACATGGGAACGATTCAAGGAGTTGTTAAGGAGATGTCCCCACCATGCTCTACCTTCTTGGATTCAGATTCAGACCTTCTACAATGGCCTAAATCCGGCCACTAAACAAATGATTGATGCGGCTAGTGGAGGAACTTTGAACAACAAGACACCTGAAGCGGCTCAGCAGTTGATAGAGGACATGGCAATGAACAATTACCAATGGACTACAATAAGACAAAAGCCTAGCAAGCCCGCAGGAATTTATGAAGTAGATGTCATCACCGCCTTAGCTATTCAAGTGGAGAAGCTTCACCAAAAGATGGACAACCTTGCCTTAGCATCACCTTCCATGGCACCTCAACAATGGGACCCTTCATGCAGTGGAATGCCTGGTTGTGAACCACAAGTTCAAGAGCATGTTGACTATATGGTTAACAATATTAGACCACCTTTCAATCAAGCCAACAACCCATATAGTTTTACATATAATCCTGGATGGAGAAACCACCCCAATTTCTCTTGGGGAGGACAAGGAAATCAAGGGAAGCAACCCATGTTTGGACAACAACCACAGTTGGAACCAAGGAAGCCTATATTGGAATATGTGCTTACCAAGTTCATGCAAACTACCGATGTAGCCTTCCGGAATCAAGAGGGTTCAATTCGGAACTTGGAGAATCAGATTGGTCAGCTTGCAAGGATGGTTTATGAAAGGCAGCAATGAACACTTCCTGGGAATACAGAGATAAATCCAAGGGAGCATGCAAAAGCCATTCAATTGAGGAGCGGAAAGGAGTTACAAGACCTAAGGCCTGCAAAGGAAGCACCCCAAATGGATTCTAGCGGCGAAGGACCAAGCGAGATGAATGTACAACCGATGGAGTACCAACCAGCATTACCAGACCCAGCAAAGCTTAACAAGGAGCGCATGGATGCGCAGTATGGTAAATTTTTATCTATGTTTAAGCAATTATATGTTAACTTACCTTTTTCTAAAATTATTCAAATGCCTAAATATGCAAAATTTCTTAAGGATTTGATTTCTAATAAAAAGAAAATAGAAGAATTATCATTAGTAACATTAAGTGAAGAATGTTCTGCTATTTTGCAAAATAAATTGCCACAAAAACTTAAGAATCCCGATTCATTTTCAATTCCATGTTTAATCGGTGATTTACAAGTAAATAAGGCTTTAGAAGATCTAGGAGCAAGTATAAATTTAATGCCTTATAAACTATATCTGAAACTAGGCCTAGGAGAACTTAGCCCAACAAGAATGAGTATTCAATTAGCAGATCGATCAGTTAAGTATCCTAGAGGAATAGTAGAAGATGTATTAGTTAAGGTAGATAAATTTATATTTCCTGCTGATTTTGTCATTTTAGATATGGATGAAAATATCGAAGTACCACTCATACTAGGTCGTCCATTTCTAGCTACATCTAGAGCACTTATTGATGTTTTTGATGGTAAATTAGTATTGCGAGTAGGAGAATATGAAGTCACTTTTCAAATTGGCAATACTATGAAACAATCCTTAGATAACGATGATTATTGCTATTTTTCTCATGGTATTGATGACTTTATGTCTTCTATAAATTCTAATTTTTATTATAAAGATCCTTTAGAAATTTGCATAACTAATAACTATCTAGAAGATGATAAAAATGATGACATTATTGTACATTTATTTTTTCTAGAAAATTGTGTTGCCATGAATAGAACAACGAAATATAGTTTAATTACTGAAGGAGATCATGAAGCTCTTAAGAATAATACTAAGAATCCACCAATAGTAGAATTAAAAAAATTACCGGATCATCTCGAGTATGCATTCTTAGGAACAAATTCTTCGTACCCAGTTATCATATCTTCAAATCTTTCCAATATTGAAAAAGATAAATTAATAACTGTATTGAAGAAATGTAAAGGTGCAATAGCATGGCAAATATCTGATATAAAAGGTATTAATCCTAGTTTTTGCACTCATAAAATCCTTTTGGAAGAAAACTATAAGTCGTCTATTCAACCGCAACATAGGCTAAATCCTAATATGAAAGAGGTAATTAAGGCTGAGATTGTGAAGTTATTAGATGCTGGTATTATATATCCTATTTCGGATAGTTCATGGGTTAGTCCTGTCCAAGTAGTTCCTAAGAAGGGTGGCCTGACTGTGGTAGCAAATGATAGAAATGAATTAATTCCAACGCGAACGGTAACAGGTTGGCGTGTCTGTATAGACTATAGGAAATTAAACGATGCCACTAGGAAAGACCATTTCCCTCTTCCTTTCATTGACCAGATATTAGAACGCTTATCAGGACATTCTTATTATTGTTTTCTAGATGGACTTTCTGGATACTTCCAAATTCCTATAGCACCAGAAGACCAAGAGAAAACAACATTTACTTGCCCATTTGGTACCTTTTCCTATAGACGTATGCCTTTCGGGTTATGTAATGCACCCGCCACATTTCAAAGGTGCATGCTAGCCATCTTTAACGAGTATGTTGAAGATATTATGGAAGTGTTCATGGATGATTTTTCTGTTTTTGGCGACTCCTTTGAGTTGTGTTTGAATAATTTAGAGAAAATTCTTAGGAGGTGTGAGGAGACGAACCTAGCGCTTAGTTGGGAGAAGTGCCATTTCATGGTACAAGAAGGGTTAGTACTTGGACATAAAATCTCAAGCCAAGGAATTCAAGTAGATAGAGCGAAAATAGAGACCATAGAAAAATTACCACCACCAACCTCCGTTAAGGCAGTGAGAAGTTTCTTAGGACACGCGAGATTTTACCGCCGGTTTATTAAAGACTTCTCTAAAATAGCTAAACCACTTACAAGGCTTTTAGAAAAAGACACACCTTTTATTTTTGAACAAGAGTGTCTACATGCCTTTGAGTTCTTAAAAGAGAAATTAATTAATTCTCCTATTATGATCACGCCTGATTTTATTCAACCATTTGAGATCATGTGTGATGCTAGTAGTTTTGCGATAGGGGCTGTTTTAGGACAACACCGATACAAACATTTTCACCCTATATATTACGCCAGTAAAACACTTAATAATGCACAGGAGAATTATACAACTACTGAAAAAGAACTCCTAGCAGTGATATTCGCCTTTGATAAATTTAGACCATATTTAACATTGTCCAAAGTGGTAGTTTATACGGATCACTCTGCCCTTAGATATTTGCTAGCCAAAGCGGAAGCAAAGCCTCGTTTAATCCGATGGGTTCCTCTTCTGCAAGAATTTGATTTAGAAATTAGGGATAAACGAGGGGCGGAAAACTTAGCGGCGGATCATCTGTCACGTTTAGAAAACCCACTACGATCAATGTTAGATGAATCTGAAATTTCTGATACATTTCCTGAGGAATCATTATTTGCCATATCTACCAATATACATCTAGATTATCCATGGTTTGCAGATTATGCAAACTATCTTGTGGCTAAGGTCCTTCCAAAAGACTTTTCATATCAGCAGAAAAAGAAATTTATTTCTGATTTGAAATATTACTTTTGGGAGGACCCCTTTCTTTTTCGGATATGTGCAGATTCTGTTATAAGAAGGTGTGTATCAACGGAGGAAGGTTGGAAGATTTTGGAGCAGTATCATTCAGGTCCTGCTGGTGGTCACTATGGAGCAAATCGCTCGGCTAAAAAGGTTCTTGATTCCGGTTTTTATTGGCCCCTTCTATTCAGGGATGCCCAAAGGTATGTGCTCTCATGTGATTCTTGCCAAAAAGCAGGTAATATTTCTAAATTACATGAAATGCCTCAAAAATTTATCCTTGAATGCGAATATTCGATGTGTGGGGTATAGATTTTATGGGACCATTCCCAGTTTCTTTTGGGAATAAATATATTTTGGTAGCTGTAGATTATGTATCAAGGTGGGTTGAAGCGCAAGCTTTGCCTACTAATGATAGTAGGGTTGTAATTAGATTTTTGAAATCCTTATTCGCACGATTTGGCACACCACGTGCACTTATTAGCGATAGGGGTTCACACTTTTGTAATCTACAACTAGATAAAGTATTAGAATAATATGGAGTTACACATAGGATAGCTACTCCGTATCATCCTCAAACTAGTGGGCAAGTTGAAGTTTCCAATAGAGAGCTTAAGAGGATCCAAGAAAAATCTATAGAAGGGAATAGGAAGCAATGGTCTAGGAAACTTAATGATTGTTTGTGGGCATATAGGACCGCCTACAAAACACCTATAGGGACCACCCCTTTTAGATTAGTCTACGGTAAATCTTGCCACCTGCCTATAGAATTAGAACACAAGTCGTATTGGGCAATACACTACTTAAATTTTGACACTAGTTCTATAGGAGAGAAGCGTAAACTTCAACTTAATGAATTAGATGAGTGGAGAACTATGCCCTATGAGAACTCCCGGATTTATAAGGAGAAAACCAAGCTATTTCATGACCGACACCTTCGCAAACCCAAGGTATTCCAAAAAGGTGACCAAGTCCTCCTCTATAATTCCAGATTACGTTTATTCCCAGGGAAATTAAGGTCTAAGTGGTCCGGACCCTTTAAGGTTAAAGAAGTCTTTCCCTACGGTACCGTCGAGTTAACTCACCCTGAGAAGGGAGATTTTAAGGTTAATGGTCACCGACTTAAGCCTTATTATGGTGAAATCCGTATGAACTTCGCTCATCTAGAGATTTGCCTCCATCTAGATTAATTTCATATTAAACTATAGTAAGTGTTTCTTATTATTTTACTATAATAAGTTGTAATGAAAAATTTAATGAGAAAAAAAAAATTTATAATGAAAAAAAAATTTTCCAGAAAAATTTTAATGAGAAAAAAAAAATTTCTGTAAAAAATTAAAAGAGAAATGCAAAACTGGAGAGGCACACGGCTCACCACACGCCCATGTGGATGACCGTGTACGTGACACAGGCTCAGGCCCAGCCGTGTGGATTAATTCCGCAAAAAGACAAATTCTTCCCGAGCACAACATGGGTGGACACCCACCCGTATGGCTAGCCGTGTCGTTCGCTCGACGATCGTCGAGACCGCTGTGTCGAGACATCTAACACGGGCGTGTCAGATTACACACGACCGTGTCACCTACCTACCCGTGTTGATACACCGTGCCAGCTGCGACACGGGCTCACACACGGCTGTGTCATCTCTCATTTCCACCTGACGCGCTGTGCCCAGCCAGTTTGACCACACGGACCGAGGCACCCCGTGTTCCACGAGGCCTCGGATTCCCTAACACGGGTGCACATACGGCCGTGTGCGCACCCGTGTCCAATTTTTTTTTACACGGATCGACGCACCCCGTGTTCCACGAGGCTGCCGATTCCCTAATACGGGTTCACACACGCCCGTGTGAAACCTCTTTAAATAGGGTCGTGTGGATTTCCTTCTTTGCTCATTCCAACTTTCTCCCATCACAAATCTCCCCGTGGCCTGATCCTCAAGGCACCAGTTTTTCTTCCAATTCTCATCCCCCTTCGCTCGCATTTTCCCCTTTTTCATCATGTCTTCCGGAAGAAGTCAAGGCGGTCGCCGTCGCCGACTGGAGCTACAAGTCTCAACGGAGAGGCGGGATGCCGCTGCTCCACTAATTTTCACTAACGCATCGCACACCGCCCGCTACAACCGCTTGCAATCAAAAAAATTTCAAGATATCCGCATAATTGATTGGAGCGTGCTTGAAGAGATAAATTTAGCTGGAGATGTCAGGGGGTTAATTTCTGTAACGGGGTGGGATCAATTTTTTGCCATAGAGGAGTTAGGATTTAGGGAACTCACTTTAGAGTTCATGTCTTCGTTTTATTGTAACTTTCGGCCTAACTTCATCGATGCGCCGCACGCGCCCGAGGGGATAGTTTCATTTCGAGTGGGTGGAACATTTTATACACTCACCATGCTCCAATTCACCCAGTTTTTAGGGGTGTATGAGGAGTCATTCCTTTTTAGTGCTGCCTACCCCGAGCTCCACTTCGAACTCCCCAATCGCGATATGGCCGGCGGTATCTGGCGCCAGATTTCTTTTGACACTAGCGCCTACGAGGCCAAGCGATCTAAGGCCTCTAAATTGATTTCTCCCGCCCTCCATTACATCCACCATCTCCTTAGCCACACGTTGAGCGGCCGGGGCGAAAGCTCCGGAGTGGTCAGTAGACAGGACCTGTTATACCTGTACAGTATGACTTCACGTTATCCTCTACATCTCGGTTATCTTCTAGCCCAGTTCATTCTCCATCAGGCTGACACCCCCATATAGGGTCAATTTGTGTAGCACCCTACATTACTCGCCTCGTGAAGAATATGGGCATCTTTCCAGCCCTCCCCCAGATGACAGTGGTCGCAAAGACCGTGCCTATAACGATGGCTAGTCTTCGCTCCCTCCGCCTCGTCACCGCCCGTCAGGGCCGGGGAGGGGTCATATATTCTATTGCACGACGTGGACCCCATGTACAGGATGACAGTGATGATGAGGTAGATCCCGCCCTCGATGTGTCGTTGGTGCCTCTGCCCCATTCCACTTACGCTCATGGCGAGTCTTCTACTACGCCTCCTCCACCTCATTCACGGTACTCGCACGAGTTTCGACAGTTTTTCGAGACCGAGCTCTCGCCACGCCTACAGCACATTGAGGAGTCGCAGCAGCGGACCGAGGACCTCCTCATCCAGATCAGAGACCACCTTGGGATCGCTCCTCGCCAGCCGCCAGCTCCAACCCCGCCATCCTTCCCAGACGATGTGACTGACCACCCTGCTTACTTCTGATATGTATCGATGTAGTGTTATCTTTATGTATAATATCTTGTATTTTTTTTATATCAGTGTATTCAGTTCTGTCAGCTATTATATATCAGTGCATTTCATTACAGCTCATGTTTCTTTACTGTGCTCTTCTACTTATTATGATAGCAGTTTTTTTTTCTTATGTTATCATGAAATCACTCTATATCCGCTTTTTACATTGCACTGAGGACATTGCAAATCTTAAGTCTGGGGGTAGAATGGTTATTCATGTGGTTACAATTGATTCTAATCTGCTTATCATAATACTCAAGTTTGTTATACCCCCCTACAATTTTTTGTTTGATCTTTTAAGCTCTCAGTATTCATTCATTTGGGATTATAAATATCTAATTTAACTTCGTACGCTGATTAAAATGAATTGATGTAGACTCATAGAGTATTCAACTTTGTTGATTTCGTAATTAAGCATAGAAATTTTTTTAGCTTAATTTTCTCTATATAATTTACTTTTAAGATTACTCCTCTATATTAGTAACTATCCAACACTCTATTTTATAAAATATACTTATCTATAATAAAGTGAGTCGATGAGTGTAACATTTTTATAATTTGGTATTAGGGCTTTAAAATTAAAAATTACTCCCTATTGATGTCTAGGACTTACCCTCTAGCATTACTCAAAACATTACATAGGTTAATTAGTAAGGGCGGAAATGACTTAGGCCTCCTATTGGATAGCTTGAGCCTTGTTAACCCAACACCTTTAACATGATACCCTTGCACACCCAATTTGAACTTAATCCCCATCCTTTTGATGCTCTACTATTAAAATTCACCAAGGCCAAATCCTTACCTATTAGCACACCTATCATTGATGCCTTCTTGGAATGATTTGTTCATTGTGATATGTGGCCTGAGTGCGTGTATACTTGCACCCACTTGGAATGATCCCTACTTTGAACCCAAAAAAAAGACATAGTGATATGTGGCCTGAGTGCGTGTATACTTGCACCCACTTGGAATGATCCCTACTATGGTCCCTTGGTTAAAATATATATATATATATATATATATATATATATATATATATATATATATATATATATATATATATATATATACAGTTCCCTTCAAAATGTGGGAAATATACAAATTGCAAAGTCTGGGGGTGTCTACATAAAATTGAAATATGTTAAGATATCTTCCAACATAAGGCTCAATCAAGATTTAGGTGTGAAAAATTCATCGAACTTACCTTTGATTACCTCACCTTTAATCTTCTATCCTAAGCCAAAAAGGCTACACCAAAATTGAAGTCCTAAGGATCCGACCTTACTAATTCTAACTAATGCTGTGATGAGGGTGTAAAAAGGGTAAGCTCATGATTATCAATATGGGTACTTACAAGTTTTGAAATACTAATACGTATCTTATAGAGATTGTTATTTTCTCCTCATATTTGTTAAAGATGACTATACTTTTATTTATAAAAGCGAGTGAGAGATAGTTAAAAGATATATTAGAGGAATTTTAAGATAAATCTATATTTAGAAAAGTTTGCTAAACTATTTCCTATGCGATTACATCATCAAAGTTCTCTTAAATTCATCACAACCAGTGTGCGGAGGCAAAATTATTTAATGGTAACCCAAGTGTTTGAATTAGTTTGCTTAGGGACAAGCAAACATCTAAGTCTGGGGGTATTTGATGAGTACGATTATGATAAGCTTTTTACTATCATAATTGTAATCATGTCTACTATTTTCTGCCCCTTTTTGTATTGATTTCACGATAATAGTAAAGAAATTGTCGTATCATAGATAGAAGAGCACATTTAGAAGTCTTTGGCAGTCCTTGTAATAAACTATTTACTGAGTCTTTCATTTTTCTATTGCAGGTAATGCCAACCAATGGACCTAAAAGTCTCGGTGCAAACAGAGGAGTTCACGGAGTCAACATGGTTGATGGCAGGACGAAAATTTGGTGCACACGGCCAGACACACGGCCGTGTGCCTACCCGTGTCCTATGCACCTGGAGCTGAAGAATTTGGGCGCAGGCGATGGGACCTCACACGGGTATGACACACGCCCGTGTGCCTACCCGTGTCATATTGAACACGTCTGCCGACCAACCCGTGTCTTAAGAACACGGCCACGCACACGGCCGTGTCCATACCCGTGTCATCTGACACGGCCCACTACCAGACACGCCTGCTCGTGGGGAACCGCCTAGGAACCGTCCACACGGCCTGACACACGGCCGTGTTGGAACCCGTGTCCGACCTGTTTGCAATGGGACTATAAATTTCCTGTAGAAAAAATTGTTGAGAACTTTTGGATCATTTCTGGATTGGAGAACTGCTGGAGGCCGAAGGGGAGCATCCAAGACAAGGAGGATTGAAGGGTATTTCATATGTATTTTTATTTAATCATTAATCCCTTTGAATCCTTCTTTTCTCTTGATGATTCATCTTCAATTTTCGTTTAAATTTGCATGAACCTCTATTTGAACATTCTAGTAATCATGTATCACTTTGTTTATGTTAAATTTGTTGTATTTTATTTGTGTTTGCAAACAAAGAGTTTAATCTTCCTTATGAATTACTTATTTGCTTTACATAATTTGCAATTGGCTAGATTGAGAAATTGGTTCTTTGCAATGATATTGGTGTGTTCATATTGTGATGTTAATTCTCTTTGCAATTCAAACTCTATGATCGAGAGATATTTTGTTTGTAAAATTAGAACACGGGTAAAGAGATTCATGGTAATTTAGAGATAAAATTCATGAATTTATGTAGTAATAAGCGTACTTTACTTAATGCGAACTTGATTGTTGTAAATTGTTCGAGAGAAAATTTACTATCTTAGGTTTAGCTTTGGAATTGCTCGAGAGAGAATTTTGATGAAAATTTAACCTTTACATTGCACAAATTTAACAGTCTTTTCATGTCATGATCACTTAGAATTGAACTAATAAATGAATTCGTTCATGTAATTGTTTAAAGGCTTCATGTTTTTTATCGTTTTTACTTCTCCAATACTGAATCATCCAAATGGTCGTAGTTAGGTTAATGTAGTTTAAATATCACTTTTGTTTAGAGGTATGATAATAAAGGGAGTGTGAGTACGAGTAGTTGAAACGACCCTGTGGAATACGATACGAGATGTAGATTTCTCATATATTATGATTGATAGGTGCACTTGCCTGAATGCTAATGCAATCTATTTCAAGTCCATCTACATAGTTGTATTAGAATGTAGAATGAAATCACATTGAGTTATTACTTGTTAGCAAGAAAAATCATCAGGATGATTCAGTCGAAAGTTTGGCAAAGTTATATGTTGACCAGATTGTACGGCTTCACGATGTTCATCGGAGCATCGTAAGTGATCGAGATGGGCGATTCACGTCAAATGACTGATGGATAGTTCACTAACTGTTGGGCACGAAGTTGACTTTCAGTACGGCCTTTCATCCCCAAACGGATGGCCAAACTGAACGTACCAACAGAACGATGGAGGACATACTCCGAATGTGCGCCCTCGACTTCGGAAAGAGATGGGAAGATCATCTCTATATGGTGGAGTTTGGGTATAATAACAGCTACCAGGCGAGCATTGGGATGGCACCATATGAAGTGCTATATGGAAGGAAGTGTCGTACTCCCTTAGCTTGGGTAGAAGCGGGCTAAGCTCTAATTTACAAACCAAATGTAGTTGATGAAGCAAATTCAACCATACAGACTATTCACGAGAAGCTACTTATTGCTCAAGATCGATAAGCTATGTACTACAACGCCAAGCACCGAAACGTGGAATTTGCGGTTGGCGATTGGGTCTACTTGAAGATCAAACCCTTCAAAGGTGTCCCCAGGATTCGACGGTTGAAAAAATTTGAGTCCAAGATATTTGGGTCCATTTGAAGTGGTTGAGCGGGTCGGAGAAGCGGCTTATCGGCTAGCTCTGTCGGCAGACTTGGGTGGATTATATGATGTATTTCACATCTCGATACTTCGGAAGGTCGTTAAAGATCCAACCAAAGTGATTGCGTATGATCCTGTGGCGGTGGAGTATGGGCTAACAACGAGAGTTAGACCCATTCAGATCGATGATCGAGCCGAGAAACAGTTACGGAACAAGACGGTCGACATGGTTAAAGTCCGGTGGGACAACTGCGGCCGTGAAGAACTTACATGGGAGCGAGAGCAAACCATGCGAGAAGAGTTTCTTGAACTGTTTCTGTAATCTGTGGAGAGAATTGTGTTGTAACATAAAAATTTTATTATTATAACTTTTTGGTTGCTGATTGCTGGTTGCCTTCCTGTGTCTTAATTTCGAGGACGAAATTTTTGTAGGAGGGGAGGGTTGTAACAGCCCAATTTTTATCATCATGCCATTTTTCGGGTGACACGTCCTGGGACACGGGCGTGTCCCAGGGAGTGTCCTCTGTGCGTCGAGTGTCGAGAGGAACAGTCGACGAATGATCGACAAAATTTCGTCGACTCTGGACACGGCCTGTGATACGGGCGTGTCACAGGGCGTGTCAGCGCGTTCGACGAAAGTTGCTCGACGATCGTCGAGTGTCGAGATGCGGTCGACATTTGTCGAGTGAACTGAACACGGCCTGTGACACGGGCATGTCACAGAGCGTGTCCCTTTGGTTCTGAAAGTGCAGGTTAGATCTAATATACTCTAGAGGGGGGTGAATAGAGTATGGTGCTTACTAAAAACCTTTTACAATGGTTGTTGTATACCTAAGTGAACAGGGAAGCAAATAACATAAAGTAGACACAACAACTAACTAAACACAGAGCAATCACAGACCACAGCCAGAAAACAAAAGAAAATAGCAATCAGAAGACACAAGGAGCTATAGTGATTCCCCAACCAATCTGGGTACATCCACTCTTCTACCACCCTAGGTAGGAATTCACTGCAGGATGAGTTGATCAGGTGTCCTGGGCACCAATGGGTTTTGATCAGGTCCCCAAAAACCAAACCTCAAGTCTTTTGGAAGGAGACTTGTGAACCAGGAATCACTTTTGAAGGGAGATGACAACCCTTTATACAGTAGGTGGTGAGAGAGTGATGGTATCTTCTCTGTCAACAATCAGAGAGAAGATTCAAGTGGAATGATGTTAGCAGCTTGCTCCCCCTGAGATCTTGAATGTATTAGGAAGACTAGAGCACTGCTTTAGGGTGATAGGTCTTCAAAAACCTAGAATGCCTGGACCAGAATATGTTTCAGGAACTCCTTTAACAGATTGATTGTTGTCCTTTGAAGTATCATGTGAATAGAGAGAAGAAGACTCTTAATTGAATTTAGTTGTTCTTCTTCTTCTTGAAAATATTCTCCGGTCAGGCTGATTGCAGTCAAGAACTTGTGATTTGTGAATGATTGTTCTTCTCTGCAACTTCAGAGTGTCTATCAGATTGATTGCTGTGTTGTAATTCTTGAACTCTATCACTGCTTGATTCTGTTCTCTTACTGTGTCTCTATTTTTTTGTGTATCTCTATGTCTATGACTGACTGAGGAATATTCAAACTTTTGAATGTCGAGCAGTAATTATAGTCGACCTTGGAAAGAATCAACAATCAATGACTTTTCTAACTGTCCCATGGAAAAATGGCATGTAATCGTCCATAGTCAATGCACGTTCTAACGGTAACATTCCTAGAATATCTGGCATTAAATGTTCAGGAATCAGCGCCAATCAACGGAACGGGAACCTTGAAGAAAACCTAATCTCGATTCGTCGAACGAAGAACACATTTCTTCGAGCTGAACTTGGGTTCGTCGAGCTGAGCTTGAGTTCGTCGAGCTGAGCTTGAGTTCGTCAAGCTGAGCTTGAGAGAGTTCGTCGAGCTGAGCTTGAGAGAGTTCGTCGACCAGACAATCTTCATTCACCTGATAGACAGTCTTCATTCGTCGAGCTGAGAATCAAATTCGTCGAGCTGAGAAAAGTTCTGGACTTAGACAAAATATCCTGCATCTGCTGAAATGCTGTGTCGACAAAAGTTGTTGTCGACAGATTGATCTTGGTGTCGACACAAATCCTGTGGTGTCGACATAAGCTGGTGTCGACTGAAATCCTGGTGTCGACACAAATCGTCTGGTGTCGACACAAACCCTAAGTGTCGACACAGATTCTCTGAGTACAGAAATCGTCGAGTAGAGTTTAGCATTCATCAACCTGAGAAGCTGATTTCGTCGACCTGAGAAGCTGTGAACTTGAGGTCCAAGTTCGTCGAACTCAGAATATAATTCGTCGACCGAAGCATGAAGCTGTACTTAGAAAAATTTGAAGTTCTCCTGACTTTGGCTTGATGTAGAAACTGAGTTTTCGTCGAACAGAGAACATAGATCGTCGAGCTCAGCACTAAGAGTTGTCTCACGATCGTCGAGCGCAGAACTCCTTTCGTCGAGCTGAGTTCTACGAACGTCGAACTCACTTTACTTAGTCTTGAAAACTTATGAGTCTGGAGTCTCTGAGGGTCTTGTTGAAAGCTGGTCCATCTGGAGTTGAGCATAAGGACTTAACCTAGACTCTTAGGACACAAATTGACCCTGGCTATACATGATGGGTCACATCCTAAGTCAGTGAACCTAGCCCAAATCAACTAGGGATCCAACAGGTTCGACGAACTCAGCCCGACGAATTTTGAGCTGGAGCGTGTCGAGTGTCGTGTATGGGCACACGGCCTGGGACACGGGCGTGTCACAGGCCGTGTGAGTCTCGGGCGATTTTGGGATTTTTTTCAGCCTGATGAACACAGCCACGGACACAGGCGTGACTGAAGGCGTGTTGGGTGACAGGGCCCATGACACAAGCGTATCCCATGGGCGTGTCACTGGAATGGATAAGTCGGTTGAGCACCGCTTGAGGCACACGGCCTTAGACACGGGCGTGTCAGGTAAAAATCAGGTTTCCTGGCAAATTTGTGGTCGTCCATTCCTTCAGCTGGGATCCAAGAGCTGAGCTTCTTTTCCTGTTCCCTTAAGGCCGAAAACTGAGAACATCTTCTCATTTGATTAGTGCCTTCATCTTTCTACAAGTTAGAGAGAGAAAGGGAGAGGAAGAAGGAGGAAGAAGGAGAAGGTCTACTTCTGGTTGGAGCGTGAGAGTGTCAAGCTGCATTTCGAGGCCAGTTTTGCGGAGGAAAAGCTCTTGTGAGTCGTTTAATCCAGTTTAGCACTCATGGCACCAAAGAGGGCTTCAAGGGTAATGACTTTTCTTCCTAGCCATATGAAGGATTCCTTTTGACATATGTTTGTGATTCCCCCACCAAGAGGTGGCTGATGTTGGGAGTCTTTGGGTGGATGCATGAAATCCCCTTTGTTGGCATATAGATCCGGAAATGGAGTACAGAATAGGCATGCTGTGTGAAGCCCATCTGGACAGGTTGGTCTGGATTGGTGATGTTGCATACGAATTGGAGAAGACTCCGTGATAAACGTGTAGTTTAAGGAGTCAACGTGTTATGCTTGTGAAAGGTAGTAGCAGGAAGTACTGGAGTGGTAGTTCAGGAAAATATCCGTGTATATTTGTGCTATTGGGTCGTAAGTGTGAATGAGTAACAGGACGTACTGGTGTAACCAGGAAAGACCCTTTGTGATGCTTAATGTCGTAGGGTGTCCACCTGTAAAGAGAGTAACAGGAAGTACCGGTGTGCCCAGGAAAGACCCCTGACATTTGTGGTATTGTGGTGTCATACCTGTGAATGAGTAACAGGAAGTACTGGTATGCCCAGGAAAGACCCGCTATGTTATGAATGGGTGTAGAGAAATACCCAGGCTGAATGCCAAGAACAGGATTGGTGAGACCGACCCGCGCCTTTGATTTAGCTGCGAGTACTCCGTACTCGGTGAAGTCAAGGAGATTGGAGCAACGGGGGTGGAGGATCCGACCTGCGTTATGTCCGTCCGACGTGGACCAGAAGGTGTGGTCTGTTGGAGCGCATAGCGAGAGTCTTAGGCCTGCGCACCATGACACAATGGGGGGCTACGAGCCATCACGGTGTAGTAAGACTAGAACTCCGGCTGCATGCCATGGAGTAAATGCTCAAGATAATTACCGTTGGGTTGTGACCCTGATACGGTGGTGGGCAAATGCTTTGCCAGAACACCAAGATTGTGCCCTGAGTGCACGGACCGTTGGGCCGGGTGGCGAACGGTTGTGATGGCATGTGAGCGTGAAAGCACATTATATGAATATATTGCCATGCTTGTGATATGATATGCCTGCAGGGAAGATTACCGCTGCCCCGAGAAAAGGGATAGGGTCGTTATAATTGAGTCAGCTGAACGCTGACTGTTGCTTCTGTTTGCCAACGTTGGGTGGATTGTCCCTGTACAGGTGCTGAAGAGCCAAGCGGGATGTAACGCACCGAAAGTTGTGTGCGAGTCGGTCGCGAAAAAAGGGTTTTTGGTGCCTGTAGGGGTACACGGCCTAGGACACGGGCGTGTCCAAGGCCGTGTCTGGCTGGTGATTTTTTGGCCGTTTTCAACCCGAGAAGGACACAGCCAGAAACACGGCCGGATGACACGGGCGTGTCATCCGACACGGGCGTGTGCCAACCCGTTTCCCTACCCGTGTCCTGATGGGTCGTGTCCGTTGACGTGGCGGTTATGCGTGACACGCCCACGAACACGGGCGTGTCGAGGAACCCGACACGAGCGTGTCAGGTCAGACACGGGCGTGTCTTCGCCCGTGTGCGTTTCTCAGTTCGACGATCGTGCCTGGATCGAGGCACACGGCCTGGGACACGGCCGTGTGCCAAGCCGTGTTCGGCCCAGGTCTGGAGAATTTTGGGCAGATCTGAGCCGTTCATTTTCTTTAATTAGGATCCGACGGCCCAGATGAAATCCTGCTCTGTTAAGGCCGGGAATAGGAGGTTAATTCCCCATCTTATCTCCAAAGTTCTCCCCTTCCAAAGTGAGAGAGAAGAGGAAGAAGAAGGAGGTTTCCGGCCGCCGGCAGAGCATCGGAGCACCGTTTCGTAATCGGAGAGCGGATCCGTGGAGGAAAGGTCATTGCGAAGAGTTCTAACCGCATAGTTTTTCCATGGCGCCAAAATGGACTACAAGGGTAATGATTCTCAACTTGAGCGTTTGAAGCTCTTTATTTTGCATAGGGAACCTCGCTCCCGCCAGTATGCGGTGAGTGCGTGGTGTTCCTTGGGGTTGACGGGAATAGTCCCCCTTGTGTTGCATATAGAGCCCGGAATCGTAAGTACGGGCATAAGCATTGTGTGTGAAGCCTACCCGGACGTGTTTTGTCTGGATCGGTGATGTTGCATTTGATGTGGTTTTGCCGGAGAAGACTCCGTGCTTTGGGTTTTTCGAGTTTCTACGCGGTAGATTGCAGCAGGGATCCTTGGAGTTTAGCTTCAAGGCGCACCCAAAAAACTGAGCGGAAGCGTGTTCTGCTAACTTGGCGGTCTGGGAACCGGCCTTGATCATAGCTGGGTTATGAGATCGTTTTGGAAAATTTGGGATCCGAGAGAAGCTTGGCCCGTGCAAAGGACTTAAATTGGACATGCGGCGTGAGCAACGGGCAAGTGGAATTGGACCTAGGCTATGTGGTTCGGTGTGAGAGACCCGAAGACGGGGACTGGCCGTTGGCATAGTCGGAGCCTTAGACGGTGGTCAGAAAGGCTAAATGCTCACATGTTGTTGCCATCCTGGGGGTGGTGGTGAATGCACTGATGGGTCAGGGTTCACCATGAATGTGCCCTGAGTGCACGGGGTATATGGTCGTGCGAGCCTACATCTGTGGCAAATTATAATTGCGCTATATATATTGTTGGGCTAATGTTATGCAGGGAAAGAGCACCGCCGTCCCGAGTAAGGGGCGGGGTCGTTATAATTTGGTCGGCTTTTAGCTGACCGTTGCTTTATTTGCCACCGTGCGGTGGTATGTGCTTGCAGGTGCTGCGGAGCCGAGCGCCAAATAGCGGGCTGGAGCCCATGTTACTGTGCTGGCCCTAGAAGGCCGTAGAATAGTTGTTTTTTTTATATTTATCATGTGTGGCCGGCCTGCGAGCCGATGTATGTAAAACACTCTTTATTAAGTGAACATTTGTAAGGCCATAAGGCCATGTACCCGTTTCTGTGTATTTGGGGTTTCATTCATGTTGTTGTAGCTGTGGACATTCATATAGTTGGATTTAATTTTGGGTTCTTTCAACTTTAAAATCTTCCGCTAGAATGCTCTGTGATTAGGACGAGTAGTCTTAGTTGGTTGGTTTGATTATTCATTTAGTATCCCTTCCGACTGTCTGTGGTATATGTCGTCGGGTTCCAGCTGGACCTTCTATTATATGCCATGCGACAGATGGGGGTGTTACAATTTGGTAGCAGACTTCTGGTTACGGTCAAGCTTAAATGAATTCGTGGGCGAATTCTTTTAAGGGGTGGTGAGCAACATGTGTGCGTCATCGTTATAACATCAAAAGAACCCACGAATGTCCACTTAGGAATGAAAAATACACTTGTTTTGTGGAACCTGAGTGTTCCAATGATTGCTTTTAGCAATTTGTTTGTTGTCTAATTGTGTGTCTTTGCTAATTTAGGCAGCTAGGAGCGGTGCTGGTCAGTCAGAGCGTCCGCAATCAGCGGAAAGTAGTGCACCAAGGGACGTACCTGCTACACCTCCTTCAGCGGAAACCATCAGGATGGTGGCTGAAGCAGTGTTCGCAATGATAAATGCCCAACCTGCGGGGCAAATGCATCGCGCAGCTCCTGCGAATGAGCAAGAACCGGTTAGGGCGGCAGAGCCGAGAGTGGTGGAACGCGCAGTAGTGGAGTTAGTAGAGCCGAGAAGAACTACGGAGCGGCAGCTAAAGCATGTGATGGGCTTTAATCCTCCGAGGTTTAATGGGGTTGGAACGCCAACTCAAGCTGAGGACTGGCTCTCTTCCATAAAGAGGGTCTTGACGGCCACAATAACTGAGGAGTGGCAGAAGACCACCATAACGACTTTTCTTTTGGAAGGTGAAGCGAGGCTGTGGTGGGACGAGATGGAGTTTCATCTTCTAGTGGGAAGACAACTTGCGGATGTGCCGATGGAAGAATTTTCAAGATTGTTCCTAGCCATATTTGTACCTTCTGCTCAGAAGTTGGAGATGGAGAATCAATTTCTTGGGTTGTCTCATGGATCCAGAAGCGTGGACGAATATCTGCATGAGTTCACACGGTTGGGTCGTTATGCTGGTGCTATGTTTTCAGAAGAAGAGAGGAAGACCAACCGATTTTATGAGGGCCTTCGAGGATATTTACAGTTACTCCTTGCTGGGCCTAAGGCGCAGGGCTTCCTAGCCTTGGTCAATTCGGCCCGATCGTTGGAAAAGGTTGCGAAGAAAGTTCAAGAGAAGAGGGACCCAGGAGAAAGGAAGACAGAGTTCAAGGTGCCAAGTAACAAGACAGGCTTCCGCAGATGGAAAAAGAAGCAGAGGACTTCGAACTCAGCCCCTTCGACTGATGCATCGGGGGCAACTACAAGTCGAGTCCCCGGAGCGTGCTACAACTGTGGGAAGACGGGCATTTTGCTCGGGAGTGTTGGAGCGGATGTTCAAAGTCCGAGAGGTGGCCTGGAGCGACTTATGAGGAGAAAGGGAAGGCGGTGGAGTCAACCGCGTCCCATCATGCTCCAGCCCAGCCTAGAGTCTACAACCTTGGTCTGCAGGAGGCCATTAAGCAAGCAGACGTGGTGACAGGTATGAGTTAAATTACAGTGATTTAACTTTTATAGTTGTTGCCTTTGTATTTGTAAGCTTACGTTTGTTAGTGCTAGGCTTTGTGTTAATCTTTGGGTTTCCGGCGAGAGCCCTTTTTGATACGGGAGCATCACATTCCTTCTTGTCCGAAAAACTTATATCGCGCATCGGAGTTCCGTTCTCGATGGCAGAAAACAAGTTGGATGTGTTGTTGCCTAATGAGTGCTCAATGCGTGCGGATAGGGTTTGTGTTGTGAAGATTCGGATTGGAGACAGGGAGTTTGATTTGCGGGCGTTGGTTCTAACGTTGGTGGAGTTCGACGTAATTTTCGGTATGGATTGGCTCTCGGAGCAAAGTGCATGTATTGATTGCAGCCATAAAGAAGTTAAGTTGGGTCTGGACACTGATCAAGAGACTACTTTTGCGGGCATGAAGGGGTCAGGGAAAGTTCTGATGTCGGCCCTTCAGATGTTCAAGGCAGTTCGGTCTGGGGCAGAACTATATGTCACTCTAGTGCAGACTTCGACTCCTAAGCCTAGTTTGGACAGCATCCCAGTTGTGTCCGAGTATCCTGATGTGTTTCCAGATGATCTCCCAGGAGCCCCTCCTCAGCGGGAGATAGACTTTACTATAGAGCTGGTACCGGGTGCCAAACCGGTGTCACGCTCCCCCTATCGGATAGCTCCAAGAGAAATGGCAGAGTTGAAGGTGCAACTGCAAGAGTTGCTAGAGCAAGGTTATGTGCGTCCAAGTTCGTCGCCTTGGAGCGCACCAGTTCTCTTTGTTAAGAAGAAAGATGGGAGCTTGCGGCTTTGTATCGATTATCGGGAATTGAACAAACTTACAGAGAAGAACAAATATCCAATCCCGAGGATTGATGATCTATTTGATCAGTTGGTTGGATCAACTGTATATTCAAAGTTAGATTTGAAGTCCAGTTACTATCAATTGAGGATAAGGGAGAGCGACATCCAAAAGACAGCATTCAGTACGCGGTTTGGGCATTACGAGTTCACGGTTATGCCGTTTGGGTTGACAAATGCGCTATCCGTGTTTATGGATCTGATGAATAGGACATTCAGAGAATACTTGGATCAGTTTGTGATAGTATTCATCGATGATATTCTGGTGTATTCGCGGTGCGAGGAGGATCATTACAAGCATTTACACATGATGTTAGAGACATTGAGGAGAAGTCAGTTGTATGCAAAGTTCTCCAAGTGTGAATTCTGGTTATCCTCGATAGCGTTTCTTGGTCATGTTGTCAGTGGAGAAGGAATAGCTGTGGATCCGGCGAAGATAGTGGCGATACGGGAGTGGCCTACTTTGACTATAGTGGCAGAGGTCCGGAGTTTTCTGGAGCTTGCTGGCTACTACAGGCGCTTCGTAGAGAACTTCTCGCGGATAGCACTACCACTCACGACGTTGACAAGAAAGGATCAGAAGTTTGTGTGGTCTTCGGAGTGCGAACATGCTTTTGAAGAATTAAAGAGGCGGTTGACCACAGCTGCCCATTTTATGTTCGCCAAGTGGAACCGAAGGGTTCGAGATCTATAGTGATGCTTCAGGCAGTGGTTTGGGCTGTGTCCTGCTACAGCATGGGAGAGTGATAGCTTATGGTTCACGACAACTGAAGGTTCACGAGAGGAATTATCCGGTCCACGACTTAGAGTTAGCAGCCGTGATATTTGCTCTAAAGCTTTGGAGGCACTATCTGTACGGTGTGAAGGTCGATATTTACACCGATCATAAAAGTTTGAAGTACCTATTGGACCAAAAGGATCTGAACATGAGGCAGCGGAGATGGATGGAGTTCTTAGGGGACTACACCTTCAAGATACACTATGTTCCTGGAAAGGGAAATGCAGTGGCGGATGCATTGAGTCGTAAGATTCCCGCACAAGCCAATTGGTTATCAGTACATGATGAGAGACTGGTCCAAGAATTGGAGGCATTGGAGATATCTTGCGTCGATAAGCAGTCTAGTGTCGAGGCGAAACTGTTTTGGACAGAGGTACAGTGTGATCTAGCCGATAGAGTTCGGCGGGCTTTGGTTCAGGATAGCATCATGAAGCAAATCTTGGATGAAGCTTTGGATGGGTCAAATTCTCAGTTTGTGGTTGAAGATGGGTTGCTAAGAAAGGACTGTCGTCTATGCGTTCCTAGTGCGGATAATATTCGGGAGGAGTTGATGTATGAGGCTCATCATACCAAGTACTCAATCCACCCGGGAAGCACAAAGATGTATAGAGACATGAAGAAATTATTTTGGTGGCCGGGTTTGAAGAAGGATGTGGCACTTTATGTGGCCAAGTGTCGTACTTGTGCATTAGTGAAGGCGGAATGCCAGAAGCCCGGAGGTTTCTTGAAATCCCTTCCTATCCCAGAATGGAAGTTTGACGACATATCTATGGATTTTGTGCACGGTTTGCCGAAATCACAGAAGGGAAACGACGCCATTTGGGTGGTGGTAGATAGATTGACAAAGGTGTCGCACTTTATCCCAGTGAGGAAGGAGGATCCAGTGGAAAAGTTAGCCAAACTCTATGTGGATAACATTGTACGATTGTATGGTGTGCCTCGCAGTATCGTTAGTGATCGTGATGGACGCTTCACGTCAAATGACTGGAGGTTGGTGCATGGTCTGTTGGGTACTAAGCTAAAGTTCAGCACAGCCTTTCACCCGCAGACAGATGGCCAAACCGAGAGAGTCAACAGGACTATGGAGGACATGCTTCGCATGTGCGTCCTAGATTTCGGGAAGAATTGGGAGGATCACTTGTACATGGTGGAGTTTGCGTACAACAACAGTTTTCAGGTAAGTATTGGAATGGCACCTTTCGAAGCCTTGTACGGGAGGAAGTGTCGTACGTCGTTGTCTTGGTTGGAGGCAGGCGAATCAAAGCTGTATAAACGTCAAGCGGTGGAAGATGCCACTTCAGTGATACGGACAATTCAGGAAAGGCTGAAGATTGCTCAGGATAGACAGTCAAAGTACTACAACGCCAAACATAGAAAAGTGGAGTTCAACGTTGGCGACATGGTATATTTAAAGATCAAGCCGTTCAAGGGTGTATCGAGGGTTCGACGCTTGAAGAATCTGAGTCCGAGATACCTTGGACCATTTGAAATCCTGGAGCGTGTTGGCGAGGCGGCGTATAGATTGAAGCTGTCGACGGAGTTGAGTGGGCTGCATGACGTATTCCACGTATCGGTGTTGCGTAAGGCAGTGCAAGAGTCTTCGCAGATCGTTACGGACAATCAGGTACCGGTTGATTATGAGTTAACAACAAGGGACAAGCCAGTACAAATTGAAGATGTTGCAGTCAAACGACTCCGCAACAAGGAGGTCCGAATGGTTAAAGTCCGTTGGGATAATTGCGGACGTGAGAAGCTTTCTTGGGAACGAGAGCAGACTATGTTGGAGGAATACCCCGAGTTATTCCACTCAGGTATCATTTAGCTTTTGTGTACCTTTGCTTAATTTCGGGACGAAATTCCTTAAGTGGGGGAGATTTGTAATGCCCCGAAAGTTGTGTGCGAGTCGGTCACGAAAAAAGGGTTTTTAGTGCATGTAGAGGTACACGGCCTAGGACACGGGCGTGTCCAAGGCCGTGTCTGGCTGTTGATTTTTTGGTCGTTTTCAACCCGAGAAGGACACGGCCAAAAACACGGCCGGATGACACGGGCGTGTCATCCGACAAGGGCGTGTGCCAACCCGTGTCCTGATGGGTCGTGTCCGTTGCCGTGGTGGTTATGCATGACATGCCCACGAACACGGGCGTGTCGAGGAACCTGGCACAGGCATGTCAGGTCAGACACGGGCGTGTCTTGGCCCGTGTGCATTTCTCAGTTCGACGATCGTGCCTGGATCGAGGCACACGGCCTGGGACACAGCCGTGTGCCAAGCCGTGTTCGGCCCAGGTCTGGAGAATTTTGTGCAGATCTGAGCCGTTCGTTTTCTTTAATTAGGATCTGACGGCCCAGATGAAATCCTGCTCTGTTAAGGCCGGGAATAGGAGGTTAATTCCCCATCTTTTCTCCAAATTTCTCCCCTTCCAAAGTGAGAGTGAAGAGGAAGAAGAAGGAGGTTTCCGGCCGCCGGCGGAGCATCGGAGCACCGTTTCGTAGTCGGAGAGCGGATCCGTGGAGGGAAGGTCATTGCGAAGAGTTCTAACCGCGTAGTTTTTCAATGGCGCCAAAACGGACTACAAGGGTAACGATTCTCAACTTGAGCGTTTGAAGCTCTTTCTTTTGCATAGGGAACCCCGCTCCCGCGAGTATGCGGTGAGTGCGTGGTGTTCCTTGGGGTTGACGGGAATAGTCCTCCTTGTGTTGCATATAGAGCCCGGAATCGTAAGTACGGGCATAGGCATTGTGTGTGAAGCCTACCCGGACGTGTTTTGTCTGGATCGGTGATGTTGCATTTGATGTGGTTTTGCCGGAGAAGACTCCGTGCTTTTGGGTTTTTTGGGTTTCTACGCGGTAGATTGCAGCAGGGATCCTTGGAGGTTAGCTTCAAGGCGCACCCGAAAAACTGAGCAGAAGCGTGTTCTGCTAACTTGGCGGTCTGGGAACCGGCCTTGATCATAACTGGGTTATGAAATTGTTTTGGAAAATTTGGGATCCGAGAGAAGCTTGGCCCGCGCAAAGGACTTAAATTGGACATGCGGCGTGAGCAACGGGCAAGTGGAATTGGACCTAGGCTATGTGGTTCGGTGCGAGAGACTCGAAGATGGGGACTGGCCGTTGGCATAGTCGGAGCCTTAGACGGTGGTCAGAAAGGCTAAATGCTCACATGTTGTTGCCATCCTAGGGCTGGTGGTGAATGCACTAATGGGTCAGGGTTCACCATGAATGTGCCCTAAGTGCACGGGGTGTATGGCCGTGCGAGCCTACATCTGTGGCGAATTATAATTGCGCTATATATATTGTTGGGCTAATGTTATGCAGGGAAAGAGCACCGCCGTCCCGAGTAAGGGGCGGGGTCGTTATAATTTGGTCGGCTTTTAGCTGACCATTGCTTTATTTGCCACCGTGCGGTGGTATGTGCTTGCAGGTGCTGCGGAGCCGAGCGCCAAATAGTGGGCTGGAGCCCATGTACCCTTGTGCATTTATATATTACCGCCAAGATAGTAATAGTGGGCTGGAGCTCGAGGACATGGGAATAGACTGAGCCAAGCTTATATTTGGGAATAGACTGAGCATGAGGGAGGATAAGGTCCCATGTACCCTTGTGGTCTCCCACAAGGCATCAAAGCAAACTACCCAAACTTCTGTTCACAACTTCGGTTTGCCCATCCGTCTGCAGATGGTACGCGGAAGAGAATAGAAGTTTGGTGCCCATAATCCTCCACAGGGTCTTCCAAAAATAACTAGTAAACTTCACATCCCTATCAGTAACGATAGACTTTGGAACTCCACGATGGCCTACCACCTCTTTAAAATATAATTGTACAACGTGTGACGCATCGTTGGTTTTATTGCAAGCGATAAAATAAGCCATTTTAGAGAAACGATCTACAACAACTAAGATAGAGTCGTGACGTCGAAATGTGATTAGGAGGCCGAGAATGAAGTCCATGCTAATGTCTTACCAAGGAATAGACGGAATCGGAAGAGGGGTATAAAGCCCCGCATTAGTTTTGTTCCCCTTAGCCAGTTGGCACGCGCGGCAACTACCCACGATCTTACTAACCATGGCCTTAAGACCGGGCCAATAAAACTTGTCTTCAACTAACGTGATCGGCTTGTCATGGCCAAAGTATCCACCTAATCCTCCACCATGCAATTCCCACACTATGAAGTGTCGTAGGGAGGAACGGGGGATGCAAAGCTTCGAATGGTTAAATAAGTAGCCGTCCCGAATGTAAAAAGTAGTAATGGTTGTCGGCGAGTCATCTTGAGTGGCGAAATAGATATCCTTAAAATCTGGGCAGTGGACGTACTCGTTCTTAATCCTATTGAAGCCAATCCCTTAACTTCTAGCGTGGAGAGCAATAACGAAACACGACTAAGGGCATCGGCTACGCGGTTGAGAGTCCCCTTGAGGTGTTTGATAATGAAAGTGTACTCCTGAAGATAGGAGACCCATTTGGCATGTCTAGGACTAACCTTAGTTTGAAAGTTAAGAAACATTAGCGCTTCATGATCGGATAGAATGACAAACTCCTTAGGAAGTAAATAGTGTCACCAATGTTGGAGGCATCGAATGGCCGCGTAAAACTCCCGATCATAATTGGAATAATTTAATTTTGGACCTGCTAGTTTCTCACTGAAATACCCCACAGGGTGGCCTTCCTGACTCAACACTCCACTAATTCCCACTCCAGACGCGTCACATGACAACTCAAAAACCTTGGTAAAATCTGGTAGTCGCAAAAGGGGGGCTTCCGACATGCGCGATTTAATTAATTGGAACGCTGTAGCGGCCGAGTTTATCCATGTAGATTCACCTTTTTTCATGCACTCGGTAATAGGGGCCATAATACTACTAAAATCCTTAATAAATTGCCGATAAAATGTAGCGAGCCCGTGAAAACTCCTAACATCCCGAATGTTGGCGGGCTCGGGCCAATCTCTAATGGCTTGTACCTTCATGGGGTCTACGTGGATCCCCTTCGAACTCACAATATAACCGAGGAACTCAACCGATGTCACATGGAAGGTACACTTCTTAATGTTCACGAATAATTTTTCCGATCTCAGCGTGGCAAGGATGGTTCTTAAATGTGACTCATGATCAATCGTGGAGGTGCTAAATACCAAAATATCGTCAAAATATACCACGATGAATTTTCCCATATAGGGTTGGAAGACGTGGGTCATCATCCTCGAAAACGTGCTCGGCGCATTGGAAAGCCCAAACGGCATAAATAACCACTCGTAGAGCCCTTCCTTAGACTTAAAGGCGGTTTTCCACTCGTCACCTTCCCTAATTCGGATCTGATGGTAGCCACTCCTAAGATCCAATTTCGAAAAAATCGTGGCACCGGGTAACATGTCCAATAAATCATCCAAGCGAGGGATGAGAAAGCGATACTTAATAGAGATTTTATTAATGGCTCTACTATCCACACACATCCTCCAAGAGCCGTCCTTCTTGGGGGAAAGTAAGGCGGGTACGGCACATGGGCTCTTGCTGTGGCGGATAAAACCCTTTTGCAATAAATCCGAGATTTGGGTTTGCAACTCTAAGTGCGCGGAGGGGTTTAGCCTATAATGTGGGAGGTTGGGAAATGAAGAGCCCGGAATGAAATCAATGGCATGTTGGATTTCCCGCAACGGGGGTAACTCAGCCGGTAGCTCGTCCGGGTACACGTCCACAAAATCTTCTAAAAGTTTCCTCAACGCCGACGACAAGTTCTCAAACGTTGCCGCATCTTCCTTAACTTGTAGACATACTAAGGCATAGAGGACACCATCTAAAAAGGTAGTACGCTTCAATTCTTTCCTTCCTATCAGACTCAACGTCTTCTTCTCGACCGGGATGACCGTATCCTTGGAGGGGGCCGAAGGATCCTTTGGCGGGGCAGGTTTTAAGAGTATGGTTCTGCCATTAAATTTAAACTCGTAAGTATTGGCCCGACCAAAGTGGGTGACGTCATGATCATACAACCAAGGGCGACCCAACAAGACGTGACAGGCATCCATAGGGATGACGTCGCACCAAATTTTCTCAGAATAAGCTTTGATGGTAAGGGGTACCAAGCATCGCTTCGACACAGGGAGGGACGACTTGTCTGCCCATGCCACCTTATAAGGGTGAGGGTGCGGCTCGGCAACAAGAGACATTCGTCTCACCGCGGTTTCAGAAATAACATTCATGCAACTATCGCTGTCAATGATCAACCTACACCATTTTTCACCACTCTTAAAATTCAACGTGAAAATGTTCGTCCTATTCCAATCGTCTAACGCTCGAGGGGTCGCCAGAATACACCTCATAACCATCATATGGGAGTCATCCTCCATATCACTAGGCACTCCGTCCGACTCGCTCGCTTCGCCCGCCTTGTAAGTAATGTCGTCTGTCCCACCGGTGGAATCTAACAGGGCTAATGGTCTGGGAGTAGTAGGACAATCACTAGCATAGTGCCCTTGGATCCTGCAAGCGTAGCAGGTGACATTCGTTCAGTGGACCCGACCCACCGGGACTCTCTCACCAGTGAGATTTCTATCATTCCTAGCCGTTACGACTATGGAGGTCGAATCGGGGGACTGATACTTTCCTTTAGCCTTATAGGTGGCGGTGGGAGGCGGTCCTAAAATGGACTTGCTCTTTTGGAACGAGCGAGACTTGCCCTTAAGCGCGTTGTGCAACTCAATATCTAAGGCAGCGTTGAAAGTGGTGTGCAAGTCAGTGTGACCATAACGCAGAAGCTTTCCTTGGATGTCGGGGTTTAGTCCCTTACAGAACCTGGAGAGGGTGACCTCGGACATCTCTTTCACATCACACCTAACCATCATGTCCTTCAGCAAACTCATATACTCAGACACCGACCTAGTTCCATGCTTAAGGGTAGCTAAATCATCGAACATTTGTGTCCGATGGTAAGTAGGGACGTACTGTTCCGTTAGCCTAGCCTTCATTGCCTCCCAGCCTATGGGCAGCGCTCCGTTCTCGACTCTCAAACGCCGCTCCTCATTCAACCAAAATATTTTAGCGCACCTTAGCACTTCATTCTCGCTACTCGCACTTTATCCGCATCGTTCAGGGTATACCACTCGAAATAACATTCGATCTCCATGATCCAGTCCTGGAAGACTTGGGGATCTCCTAAACCATCGTAGGATGGTGGCTTGACTCGGACGGCCCGAGTAAGGTCAAACTCGTACGGTGCTCGTGGGGCGTTCTCATTAGGAGGGTGGGGGTAAGGGTTGTGATGTTCTCCCACCCGTGGGTGAGCGGGTTGATTACGGGGTGCCCCGTGTGGTAACCCCAGTCCGTGAAGTGCCTCCCTAATTGCCGTCAACTGCTCCGTGAAATCCTGACGGAGCTCCTCAATCTCCGTGAGGGGACGACCCTCACCCCGGTCATCATCCATATTAGACGACGATGGAGGATATTCTGTACCGAGCCTAATACGCATGCAAATAGGAAGACAACATAGTCAGACAGACCCAAGAAGGAATTAATCCCGCTTAAAGACTATAGGAAAATAAAATTGTTTTTTGATTTTCTTACAGGAAAAAAAAAGAGGATTATTAAAAAATTTAGTTTGATTTTTTTGGCTGAAAAATAAGAAAACTAAGCCGCTATTGGCAGACCAAAAATAATTTTTTTTGAGATTTTTTTTTGTGACAACTAACGCGCAAACACAAGTGCAGGTTAACGTGCTAAAAGAGGGGAGGGTGCCAATTAGAAAATTGACAAGAACCTCGCTTTGATACCAAAATTGATGTAGGCTTCTACCGCGGACACAATATGGGTTCCGGGAAATAAAGCGGACGCCACTCAAATTCCACAATCACTCTCGCACCAGCATAAACCGCGGCGCACTCGCAAATGAATTATCACAATTCACCAACGTACGGTAGCTACTCCGCGTGAGGGTCAAACGAACGGCTATAGGCCGACGTTCTCCCAGCTAAAAGGACCAATATTGAGTCTGACCGAGCGACTGCTGTACCAAAGAGATCTACCCAAAGTGCGATCAAAAAAAGGTAGATCTCTCCCAACAAAAATGCGGGGCTCGCCAAACCCTTTCGGAAATATCGCGATTAAGATTGATGCAAATCCAAAAGGAAAACCACGAAGAATCTAACGATTCAAATCCAACGCAAAAATTATTTCCGACCACTAGAATATCAAGAGGGAATCACATGTGAGTGGAGAGGATCGTTACACAAGTCAAAATAGATGATTCCGACTACCTTTGAAGGGTCGCCCTTCCTCGGTTCCGCCGAAGTCGCGCCGGTTGGAGAGATAGATCGCCCGCCTTGGCCGCTTCACACCAAGGTCCCGTTTCCTCGCCGTAGAAGGAGGCCCTTCTCGGTTAAAACTTCACGAGAGGAGGGGCAGCCGAGTTCTCTTCAAAGGGGGGTGCTCGGGTGGAGAGATAGGTGGCCGGGTTCTCTTCCAAGTGGGTTGCTCGAGTGGAGGAGATAGGTGGCCGGTCGGTTTGGGATGGTGGAGGTCGGGTTGAGGATGGTGAGAGGAGGGGGAGGCTTGGAAGAGGGGTTGAAGGAGTGGGCTAGCCGAAAGTTTTAGAGAGAGAGAGACAGTGGACGGGCGGCCAAGAGAGGTAGAGAGAGAGAGGAGGAGGATTAGCAAGAATAGGAAATTTAGGGTTTCTTCTCATTCAACTTGAGTTAAACAAAGCATACATGCCTATATATAGGCTTAACAATAAGTCTTGGCTCTATGTAGCCCAAAATAAAAATAAAAATAACACACTAAATGGCTACATGCAACCCTCAATAAAATATCCCAAATAAAATAGCATACTAATAATAAGATAAATTAAGATAAATTCAGCTAGATATTTGTCTTGCGCCGCGGGCGGAAATTGTAGCGCTGCTCCATACGAATACCACGGCGACGCGAGTCCTTTGTTGGAGACAAAGGAGGGTCTTCCGTTAGCGTGCCGTCATCAATAATTTGGGGGCCGTCGTCAACTTGGGGGCCGTCGTCAACTTGGGGGCCGTCGTCGCCACCAGTTTGGTGGGTAGGGATGTGGGCCGGACCGTGGATTTCAGGGGAGAGAACGCAAGCAGGAAAGGGGGCAGGTTTATGCCTTGGATCTGGCACAGCCCTGGGTCCCGGAGAGGGTAATAGCAGGTACATCAAAAATTTTTTAAATTCTTTTCTTTCTAAGATGGGGGTCTGTAGATTTGAAACAGTTTAAAAGTTAAGGAAGATTCTTAAACTAGATAACTAAGAATAGTCTAATAAACTCAGGAGTAGTGTTGGTGTGTGGCAAGCCTCCCCTCGCTCTCATTGACACGGGTGCATCACACAATTTCGTCTCAGAGGAATTCGTCGAGAAGCTGGAGGGCGTTAGATTTTATGAGGGAGTTACCAGGAGGGTGCGTCTCCCCAATGGGATGGTGGTCCAATCTACTGCGAGTTACATCTTGAGGGTGACCATCAATGGGTTGAACCTCGAAGCCCCGGCAATAACCCTGAGCTTGCCAGACTTCGATCTCCTTCTGGGTATGACATGGCTCGCCCAGAACCACGCTTAGATTAATTGCCCGACGAGGAGGGTTTTACTCTGATGTGGCGATGTCTATGCGACGTTCAAAGGTACTGCTCCATTTTCCCGCCTCTTTCTCTCATCTTTTCAGGCCATCAAGGCCCACCTGCAGGGAGATGAGGTTTACCAGGTGTTGTTCGAGATGGCTGAGGTGAGGGGCTCCGTTGCTGATATTGCGGTGGTTCGAGGCTTTGCTGACAATTCCTAGAGAAGTTGCCAGGGTTACCACCGCATCAGGAGCAGGATTTCCATATACAGCTTGTAACACCCCCATCCATCATATGGCATGTAACAGAAGGTCCAAATGGAACCCGACGCCATATACCACAGACAGACGGAAGGATTACATAGGAATACCAAAACCATACAACTATAACTACTCGTCCTACACAGAGCATTCTAGCGGAAGCTTTTAAGCAATTATAAAGAACCCATAATTGATAAATCAACTAACATGAATGTCCACAACTACCACAGGAATGAAATAACAACTACACTAAAAGAACTTGGCCTTATGGACTTACAAGAGTTTCACTTAACAAAATAGTGTCTTACATACATCGGCTCGCAGGCCGGCCACACATGACACAAAATAAAATACAACTATTCGCTTTGGCCTTCGAGGGCCAGCTCAGCAACATGGGCATCAGCCCGCTACTTGGTACTCGGCTCCACAACACCTGCAAGCAACATTCCACCACACGGTGGCAAACAAAGCAACGGTCAGCCATAGCCGACCAAATTATAACGACCCCGCCCCTTACTTGGACGGCGGTGATCCTTCCCTGCATTTCATCAGCCGAACTAAACAATAAAAATGCGAATATACTGCGCCACTGGTGTAGGCTCTCACGACCCAAACACCCCGTGCACTCAGGGCACATTATCGGTGAATCCGGACAATTCCGTGGCTTCCCCACCATCCCCAGGATGGCAACAACGTGAGCATTTTAGCCTTTCTGATCACTGTCTAAGGCTCCCGACTATGCCAACGGCCAGTCCCTCTTTGGGTCTCTCTATAACACCCCCATCTGTCACATGACATATAACAGAAGGTCCAGCTGGAACCCGACGACATATACCACAGACAGTCGGAAAGGTTATATAAGAATATCCAAACTATCTAATTAAAACTACTCGTCCTACACAGAGCATTCTAGCGGAAGATTTTTAAATAGTTGAAAGAATCCAAAACTTAAATCCATAATCATGAATGTCCACATCCACACAACAGGAATGAAAGCCAAATACACTAAAAAGTACATGGCCTTATGGCCTTACAATAGTTCACTTATCAAATAGTGTCTTACATACATCGGCTCGCAGGCCGGCCACACATGACAAAATAAAAACAACTATTCTTTACGGCCTTCCAGGGCCAGCACGACAACATGGGCTCCAGCCCGCTATTTTGCACTCGGCTCCGCAGCACCTGCAAGCAACATTCCACCGTACGGTGGCAAACAATGCAACGGTCAGCAAAAGCAGACCAAATTATAACGGCCCCGTCCCTTTCTCGGGACAGCGGTGCTCCTTCCCTGCATATCATTAGCCCAGCTAAACAATTATGTAAAAACATACTTCGCCACAGGTGTAGGCTCGCACGGTCAAACACCTCGTGCACTCAGGGCACATTAACGGTGAATCCTGACATTTCAGCGTCTTCACCACCACCACCAAGATGGCAACCACGTGAGCATTTAGCCTTTCTGACCACTGTCTAAGGCTCCCGACTATGCCAACGACCAGTCCCCTTTTCCGGTCTCTAGCACCGAACTACATAGCCCAGGTCCGATTCCACTTGACCGTTGCTCACAACTGCGTAGTTCACATTAAGCCGTACGCATGGGCCAAGCTTCTCCCGGATCCTGCCATTTCCAAACAATCACATAACCCAGTTATGTTCAAGGCCGGTTCCCAGACCGCCAAGTTAGTAGAATAATGATTCCACTCAGTTTTCCGGGTGCGCCTTGGAGCTAACCTCCAAGGATCCCTGCTGCAATCTGCCGCATAGAAACCCGAAAACCCAAAGCACGCAGTCTTCTCCGGCAAATCATAACAAATGCAACATCACCGATCCAGACCAACATATCCGGGTAGGCTTCACACACAATGTCTATGCCCATACTTCGATTCCGGACTCTATATGCAACACAAAGGGGACTATTCACATCAACCCCAAGGAACATCACGCACTCACCGCACACTCATGAGAGCGGGATTCCCTATGCAGAAAGGAAGAGTTTCACATGCTCAAGTTGAGAATCGTTACCCTTGTAGTCCGCTTTGGCGCCATGGAAAAACTACACGGATAGAAGTCTTCGCAACGATCTTTCCTCCATGGATCCGCTCTCAGATCTCAAAATGGTGCTTCGATGCTCCGCCGGTGGCCGGAATCCTCTTTCTTCTTCCTCCTCTCTCTAACTCCTTGTAAATTGAATGGCTTGGAGAAAATGAAGAATTAACTCCCCTTTTCTCGGCCTTAACAGAGCAGGAAACCATCTGGGCCGTTGGATCTTATTTAAAGAAAACGAACGGCTCAGATCCGCTCAAAAATCCCCAAACCTGGGCAGAGCACGGCTTGGCACACGGCCGTGTCCCAGGCCGTGTGCCTCGATCCAGGCACGATGGTCGAACACAGAGACCCACACGGGCTCAGACACGCCCGTGTCCCACTCGACACGCCCGTGTCTCGTTCCTCGACATGCCCATGTCTGGGGGCATGTCACACATAACCGCCACGCCAACCGACACGACCCTGCTGAACACGGGTACTGACACGGGTAGGCACACTCCCGTGTTAAATGACACGCCCGTGTCATTCAGCCGTGTTCCTTACCGTGTCCTTCTCGGGATGAAAGCGACCAAAACACCAGCCAGACACGGCCTTGGACACGCCCGTGTCCTAGGCCGTGTACTCTTATACACGCACCAAAATCCCCTTTTTACGCGACCAACTCAAATACAATTTTCGGGGCGTTACAAATCTCCCCCACTTAAGGAATTTCGTCCCGAAATTAAGTAAAGGTAAACAAAATTTACAAGCTACCTGAATGGAATAGCTCGGGGTATTCTTCCAACATAGTTTTCTCTCGCTCCCAAGAAAGCTCCTCACATCCGCAATTATCCCAACGGACTTTAACCATTCAGATATCCTTGTTGCGGAGTCGCTTGACTTCAATGTCTTCTATATGTATAGGCTTGACCTTTGTCGTCAACTCGTAATCAACTGGCACCTGATCACCCGCAACTATCTGCGAAGGCTCTTGCACTGCTTTACGCAACACCGATACGTGGAACACATCGTGTAGCCCACTCAAATCCACCGGCAGCTTCAATCTAAACGCTGCTTCGCCAACACGCTCCAGGATCTCAAATGTTCCAAGGTATCTCGGACTCAGCTTCTTCAAGCATCGTACCCGCGAGACACCCTTGAACGGCTTGATTTTCAAGTACACCCAGTTGCCAACATTGAACTCCACGTTCCTATGCTTGGCGTTATAGTACTTTGACTGTCTGTCCTGAGCAATCTTCAACCGTTCCTGAATTGTCCGTATCACTGAAGTCGCATCTTCCACCGCTTGACATTTGAAAAGCTTTGACTCACCCGTCTCCAACAAAGACAACGACGTGCGACACTTTCTCCCGTACAAGGCCTCGAAAGGCGTCATTCCAATACTCGTCTGAAAGCTGTTGTTATACGCAAACTCCACCATGTACAGGTGATCTTCCACTGCTTTCCAAAATCTAGGATGCACATGCGAAGCATGTCCTCCAATGTCCGATTGACCCTCTTGGTTTGGCCATCCATCTGCAGATGAAAGGCTGTGCTGAACTTTAGCTTAGTACCCAACAGACTATGTACCAAACTCCAGTAATTCGACGTGAAACGTCCATCTCGATCACTGACAATACTGCGGGGCACACCATGCAACTGTACAATATTATCCACATAGAGTTTGGCCAACCTTTCCACCGGATCTTCCTTCCTGATCGGGACGAAGTGCGACACCTTTGTCAACCTATCTACGACCACCCAGATGGCGTCGTTTCCCCTCTGCGACTTCGGCAAACCATGCACAAAATCCATTGATATGTCGTCAAATTTGCATTCTGGGATAGGCAAGGACTTTAGGAAACCTACGGGCTTCTGGCAATCCGCCTTAACCAAGGCACAAGTTTGGCACTTGGCCACATATAGTGCTACATCCTTCTTCAATCCTGGCCACCAAAATAATTTCTGCATGTCTCTATACATCTTCGTGCTTCCCGGGTGGATTGAGTACTTGGTATGATGAGCGTCGTACATCAACTCCTCCCGAAATTTATCCGCACTAGGAACACATAGGCGACCGTCCTTCCTAAGCAACCCATCCTCAACAGCAAACTGGGAATTTGACCCATCCAATGATTCATCCAAGATCTGCTTCATGCTGTTATCCTGAATCAAAGCTCGCCGAACTCTTTCTGCTTGGTCACACTGCACCTCGGTCCAAAACAGTTTTCCCTCAGTACTAGACTGCTTGTCGACGTAAGATATCTCTAAAGCCTCCAACTCATGACCAATCTCTCATCATGAACCGACAACCAGTTGGCCTGTACAGGAACCTTTCGACTCAACGCATCCGCCACCACATTACCTTTCCCTGGCACATAATGTATCTTGAAGGTGTAGTCCCCTAGGAACTCCATCCACCTCCGCTGCCTCATGTTAAGATCCTTTTGATCTAACAAGTACTTCAAGATCTTATGATCGGTGTATATATCGACTTTTACACCGTATAGATAGTTCCTCCACAGCTTTAAAGCAAATATCACGGCCGCTAACTCCAAGTCATGGACTGGATAATTTCTCTCGTGAGCCTTCAATTGTCGTTAACCGTAGGCTATCACACTCCCATGCTGTAGCAGGACACAGCCCAAACCACTACCCGAAGCATCACTATAGATTTCGAACCCTTCAATTCCACTTGGGGAACATAAAATAGGCGCTGTGGTCAACCGGCTCTTCAGCTCTTCAAAAGCATGTTCGCACTCCAAAGATCACACAAACTTCTGATTCTTCCTAGTCAAAGTCGTGAGTGGTAGCGCTATCCGCGAGAAGTTCTGTACGAAGCGCCTGTAGTAGCCAGCAAGCCCTAGGAAGCTCCGTACCTCCGCCACTGTAGTCAAAGCAGCCCACTCCCATATCGCCACTATCTTCGCTGGATCCACAGCTATCCCTTCTCCACTAACAACATGACCAAGGAATGCTATCAAGGATAACTAGAATTCACACTTGGAGAACTTAGCAAGCAACTGGTTTCTCCTCAACGTCTCCAACACCATGTGCAGGTGATTGTAGTGATCCTCTTCACACTGCGAGTACACCAGGATATCGTCGATAAATACTATGACAAAATGGTCCAGGTACTCTCTGAACGTCCTGTTCATCAGATCCATAACACGAATGACGCATTGGTCAAACCAAACGGCATGACCGTGAAATCATAATGCCCAAACCACGTATTGAATGCTATCTTTGGGATGTCGCTCTCCCTTATCCTTAATTGGTAGTAACCGGACTTCAGATCTAACTTTGAATATACCGTTGACCCAACCAACTGATCAAATAAATCGTCAATTCTTGGGATCAGATACTTATTCTTTTCAGTAAGCTTGTTCAATTCCCGGTAGTCGATACAAAACCGCAAGCTCCCATCTTTCAACTTAACGAAGAGAACCGGTGCACTCCAAGGTGACGAACTTGGATGCACATAACCTTGCTCTAACAACTCTTGCAGTTGCACCTTAACCTCCGCCATCTCTCGCGGCACTATCCAATACGGAGAACGTGACACCGGTTTAGCACCTGGTACCAGCTCTATAGTAAAGTCTATCTCCCGCTGAGGAGGAGCTCCTGGGATATCATCTGGAAACACATCAGGATACTCGGACACAACTGGGATACTGTCCAGACTAGGCTTAGGCGTCGAAGTCTGCACTGGAGTGACAAACTGTAACAACCCCATCCGTTCATATGGTATATCCTAGAAGGTCCGGCCGGGGCCCCACAACATATATCACAAAACAGGCAGTGAAGGTACGGGATGATACCAGAGTAGCGCAGCGCACCTATCACAAAACATTTTAGCGGAAGCCTATACTACCACTTGAACTCCTCTCTTGAATGTCCAACAAATAAAACACCATATGTTATATCATATAAGAATGTCTTACAATATGTACCATCATTGGCCTTATGGCCTTACAAGGCTTTCAAGTAGTGGCCCCAACATTGGCGCGCAGGCCGGCCACAATAAAAGGAAACACAACAAGCATTTACAAATAGCCTTCGAGGGCTAGCAGTAGCAGCAGCAGCAACAGCAAGGACATTAATCTTTATGCGTCCCGTGTAACACCCCCATCTGTCGCATGGCATATAATAGAAGGTTCAGTTGGAACCCGACGCCATATACCACAGACAGTCGGAAGGGATACTAAATGAATAATCAAACCAACCAACTAAGACTACTCGTCCTAATAACAGAGCATTCTAGCGGAAGATTTTAAAGTTGAAAGAACCCAAAATTAAATCCAACTATATGAATGTCCACAGCTACAACAACAGGAATGAAACCCCAAATACACAGAAACGGGTACATGGCCTTATGGCCTTACAAATGTTCACTTAATAAAGAGTGTTTTACATACATCGGCTCGCAGGCCGGCCACACATGATAAATATAAAAAAACAGCTATTCTACGGCTCCATCCAGATTATTAGACATGATATTTAGTCAGTTATTATTTGGGAATAGACTGAGCGGATATTTGGTAGTTTGGGTACTAGTATATCATAAAAGGATATAAGCTTGGCGGTAACATCCAAATATAAGCAAAACAGCAAGTATCAACATTGAAGACATGTGTCGACACCAAGAAGAAGTGTCGACACTCAGCGAGTTCAACACATGAAAATGTGTCGACACAAAGGTGTTGTGTCGACACTTAGAAGAATTCAGCAAAATACTGAAGTACAAGTACTTGTGTCGACACTCAATTTCAGTGTCGACACATGAAGAAGAAGCAGTGTCGAGATATAAAATCTACAACACAAGGAGTTGTGTCGACACCTTGTAGACTAGTGTCGACACTTAGACAACATGTGTCGACACTTGGTCTATAAGTGTCGACACTTAAAGACAGAAAGTCTCGACACTTTCAGACAGTTACAGAATTTTCAAGAACTGACTGGATGACTTGACAGCTGCCATTCCAGCAGGTCTACTGCACCTGTCAGAGTTGTCAGAATTCAGTTATGAACCGGACCAGCCGGTTACCATGAAGAAGGCCTATAAATAGGCTTATACAGTCTACAGAAACTGTTGTTGAAGTGGTCAAGTTCAGATCAAGTGATTGTCTAAAGAAGATCTAGCTATCAAGTGAAGATCTAAGAAGTTGGAGAGAGAGTGCTCCATCCAAGAAATCAGTTGTTGGAACCAGACTGAGAAGAAGGGTTTAGATTTATTCTGAATCTTAAGTAGCAGAGATCAAGGATCAACTGCAGAAGGAGTCAATCTTATTGAGTGTTAGTGTATATTTGGACTAATAACGAGTTCGGAGGCTTAACGGGTTAGTTAGGGTACACGGTTAACCCATACCCGTAGTAACTCCTAAGGGTTTTGCCTATTTATACCCGCCTAGGGGCAACGGGTAGGGGATTCCACTTTGATCCCCATCCGGATGCTTCGAGCAACTTCCACATTCTCGAAGTTACGCCCCCGTCGTTGCTCTCATCCGACTCTCCTGTAACCAATATTCCTGGCGGTTTTTCGCGCAAGAGGAAGTGATCGTGAAGAGGTTTTCTCGATCTCGTCGTTGTTGTCCCGTCTCCAGCAAGCCTGAGTTTCGCACTTCCTCCGCCGCTAGGATCGAAAAAAAAGATCGGGTAGGGGAAGAACTCCGTCGGTTTGCTCCATGATCGGGAAAAAGCATCCCGTTTCCTTCCCGTAACCGCTGGGATTTCTCGATCTCTGCTTCGATCGGGAAGGACGCCACCTCCGCTGCTTGATCGCGAAGAAGGAATAGCAGATCCACGCCGTCGTCGTTCTCTTCCCCATCTCGGTGATCTTCGTTTTCTAAAGTTTTCCGCCGTCTCCGTTCCGCCTCTCTGCTTCGATCGGGAAGGGTGCCGCCTCTCTGCTTCGACTGTGAAGAGAAAGCAACAGTTCGCCGATCGGGAAGCGCTGCCTACAGAAAAGTCCGGCCGCTTGGAGAGAAATCGGGCTAGGTAAATTTCCTGTCGCCGCTGTAGCTCTCCACTGCAAGCAGAGAAGAGATCGTTCCCTTCATTACCTGGAGAAGACGACATTGCAGATCAGCACAGGTTTTGCTTCATTGCCGGCAACTTACCTTCTCCCATTCGATTTTCTGGAAGAAAAAGAGCAGCAGCCCTCCTTCACACACTATCGATTCATTGGAGAAGAAAGTTGCAGCTTTTCATTTTTCCTGGAAGTTTTTCAGTCAACCTCTTGGAGACCACAACCTTCATACAATCGAGAGAAAGCTATTCTTTCATATGTGTTGGAAATTGCCCACAACACTAGATCAAGCTTAAACAAGGACAGTGATTTTACCAAGCGGGGACTGTGACCAATTTCGCCATTTATGGATTCGTAAGAGAAGTCAGGAGAAGGTTTCTTTGTGTTGTTGTTGTTTGACACTTGCTGGGTAGAACTTCTCACACAAGATGTTGAAAGGGAACAATTTTTCCTCTCCGGTGCCAATGATAAAGCTGGAGAAATTTACGACGACAGAATTCAACGATTGGAAGTTGAATACGCAGTTTGGAATGAAGTACCTGAATGTGTTTTACACAGTTCAGTCTGATCGTGCTGCTGTTATGGGGACTGACGATGAGGCCCAGTGGATTGCTGATGAGGACTTCTGCCGCGACTACCTGCTGAACTGCTTGTCCTCCAGCCTGGCAAAGACGTATATCAAAATGAAGACCGCCAAGGAAATCTGGGAGGCACTGGAGGAGCATTTCAGGCAAGAGGAGGATCTGTCCAAGGCACACCTAGTGGAAAAATTCCATTCCTTCATGTTCGACGAGGAGAAGGCGATTCTCCATCAGGTATCGATTTTGAAGCTATAGTAGATTCTTTACATAGTGAGAACATTTCTCTGCCAGACAGTTTTGTTGCTGGCACGATTATTTTTAAAACTGCCCTCTACGTGGTACAACTTTAAAACTGAAATGTACCGCAAGAAGATGCAGGTCGGTCTTAATGACCTCAAGCGATTTATTCGCATTGAGGATGAAAATAGGATTCGACACGCTTTAGAAACTGTTAGCAAGCATAAGGCTGCAGCTAACATGCTTCTTAGTTCTAAACGCGTGCCGAACCCTAAGAGGACCAGACCCTCCCATGGTAGCTCCCAAGTTGCAGGCCCTAACAAACGCAATAAAAAATTCAAGGGCAAGTGTTTTAACTACAACAAGTGGGGACACAGCGCATCTGATTGCAGGCTCCCTAAAAGGGAAAGAACCAAAGCACCACAGGATGGCAACCAAGCCAATATGGTTAGCCAAGCTGAGCCTTCCGACTTTGTTGCAATGGTCGGAAACGCTACGGCCGGCACGGAGTGGTACTTGGATTCGGGGGCGACGTGCCACGTTTGCAACAATTCTGCTCTTATGAAAGGTCTCACTACTGTGAAAGAGTCTGTGACGGTGGCCAATGGAGACACAGCTGACGTACTGAAGGTGGGGAACGCAACCTTGCTGCTGTCCTCAGGTAAGTCTTTAATTTTAAAGAACGTCAAATTTATTCCTTCACTAGCTGCTAACTTAGTGTCTATTAGTCTATTATGTGATGCTGGTATGTCATTTACTTTTTGTAGCGGTAGAGTAACACTGTCGGTTAACTCACACTATTTTGGATGTGCATACGTCCAAAATAGGATGTACCGACTAAGTCTAGCAAATGAAGTAGTTCAACAAGTTCAAACAAACTTAGTTAGCCCTAAGACTCTACATGAGAGACTAGGACACGTGAACTATAGGAAAATGTTCCAAATAGCTAGAACTCACCAGATCACATTAGACACTAAGTTACAGCCTGAGAAATGTGATGTGTGTGCTCAGACTAAGATCACTAGGAAACCTTTTAGTGCGGTTACTAGGAGCACAACACCTCTAGAGCTTATACATTCCGACATATGTGACTTTAAAAGTTTTGTCACCAGAGGAGGAAGGAAGTATATGATCACGTTTATAGATGACTGCTCTAGATTCTGTCACATCTATCTTCTTAAAAGTAAAGATGAAGCGTTTGAAAAGTTTTGTCTTTTCAAAACCAGGGTAGAGAACCAACTAGACATGAGAATTAAGAGGTTTAGAAGTGATAGAGGAGGAGAATACATGTCCAGCGAGTTCTGGGGTTTCCTTGCCTCTCAAGGGATCATAGCAGAAACCACTGCTCCTTACTCACCCCAATCGAATGGTATAGCCGAGCGGAAAAATAGAACGTTAACAGAGATGTTGAACTCTATGTTGCTCACTGCTGGCATGCCTACTGCCTATTGGGGAGAAGCAGTTTTAACTGCAAACAACATTCTGAACAAAGTCACTCATGCTAAGCTAGACGTCACACCCTATGAGCTTTGGTTTAAGAGACCCCCGACATTGACTAAACTTAAGACCTGGGGCTGCATAGCCTATGTCAGGGTCTCTGACCCTAGACGGTCTAAACTTGGACCTAGGACCAACACATGTGTCTACTTAGGTTGTGCTGAAGATAGTGCTGCAGATAGATTCTTAGACCTGTCTAATAATATAGTTATTGAATCTAGGGATGTTGTGTTCTTTGAGGATAAGTTCCTTAAGGATAAGAATCTGACCATTCCAGGTATGCAAGCAACTATTACTGAGGAAGAACCTGAATCAGTACCGAGCACCTCCTATTCAGTCCCGGTAGACAATAATGTCCTAGAGTCTAGAAGGACTTCGATGAGAGAGCGAATTCCCAGAACCTTCGGTAGTGATTTTGTCACATACCACGTTGAGGCTGATCCATCCACCTATAAGGACGCGATGAGATCAAGGGATTCCCTACTCTGGAAAGAGGCCATTGATGAAGAGATGAACTCTTTGCTTCAGAACAACACCTGGACATTGGTTGATAAGCCTAAAGGGGCTAAGACTATAGGGTATAAGTGGGTTCTGAAAAAGAAGCTCAACCCTGATGGTAGCGTAGCTAAGTATAAAGCACGCCTGGTGGCTAAAGGTTTCACACAAGTTAGTGGGGTGGATTACTTTGATGTATATTCACCAGTGTGTCACTTAGCAACCATTAGGATACTCCTAGCTATTGCGTCTATTGAGAACTTTATTGTTCATCAAATGGATGTTAAGACTGCGTTTTTGAACGGAGATATGACCGAAGAGATATACATGAGCCAACCTGAAGGTTTCATAGTTCACGGTCACGAAAGTAAGGTCTGTAAGTTGATCAAATCGCTATACGGACTTAAACAATCACCAAAATTATGGCATGAGAAGTTTGACTATAGTGTAAGGAACATGGGATTCCTGTCGAGTCTCTCGGACAAATGTCTTTACATACGTCATAGATCGAACAACGTCGCTATAATATGCTTGTATGTTGATGATATGCTTATTCTTGGTTCTGATCAATCCGTGGTGGATGACGTTAAGTCAGAACTAATGCGGACATTTAGCATTAAAGACCTAGGTGTAGCTGAGACTATACTAGGCATGCAAGTGACCTTTGGGAAAAATGGCATTTTCCTAAGTCAACGTCATTACATAAAGTCCTTGTTGGACACGTGGGGATACAGTGAACGTAGAGCAGTGGAGACACCTTACGATTATAATAATCGCTTGAAGCCCAATGATGGAGCTGCGGTTAGATAGTCAGATTATGCTAAACTGATTGGTAGTCTCATGTACGCTATGGTCTGCACAAGACCTGACATAGCCTTTACGGTCGGCATGTTAAGCAGATTCACTAGTAATCCTAGCCAAGACCATTGGGATGCCCTCGATAGGCTGATGCGATACCTAAAGCACACCCAAAAGTATGCTTTATGTTATCATGGTCATCCTCCAGTGTTGGAAGGATATTCTGATGCATCATGGTGCTCAGAATTAAACGACAGCAAGTCCACTAGTGGATTTATATTCACACTAGGAGGAGCAGCTGTAGCCTGGAAGTCCAAGAGACAATCATGTATTGCATTGTCTTCTATGGAATCCGAACTCTACGCTCTAGCTTCAGCAGGAGAAGAAGCAGAGTGGATACGAGATTTGGTGATGGACATTCCACTGTCAAGCCTGAAGTTGAGTTCTGTTGCAGTTTACTGCGACAATCAGGCTACTAAAACGGTTGCTACGAACACTTTGTTCAATAGCAAAAGACGGCAACTCAGGATGAAACAAGCCTGGTTGACCTCCCTTACGAGTCAAGGGATTGTGAACCTCGTTGATGTGAGGTCAAAAGATAATGTTGCAGACGCCTTAACAAAGGGCTTAAATAGAGTTCTCACCATTAAAACATCGGGGGAGATGTGATTAAAGTTCATAGAGATATGAAACTTCCTCCTATGTTTATGTTTTCATAGCAAGAACCTATAGTCGCAAGATTCAAGCATCTAATAACAGACTGAAAACCCCAAATAATTTCTTGATGAAAGCCCAAGATGGTTAGATGCTAGTCATTCCACACCTGATGACTTAACATCTTTCTCGTTGTAAGCTGATTTGAGAATTATTCAACTGGGAATAGAAAGTCGTTGTATGTGTTAATCTAACTTTAGTGATCATAGCACATTATTCCACATTTGATAATGTTGCAAATGACGGTGTGCCAAATCATATGATGAGGTACATAGTGGTCACTAATGCGCAAGATAACAACGTTTGATTTATTAAAATCAAAAGTTGACTGGTCCTAGCTAGACTGGATAGAGATGCTGACAGCGTTACTTCACTACTGCTACAAGTGCTAAGCTCATTTAGGTAGAGCTAGTTTACTTTTATATGTCACTGCATATGTTTATGAATTCATAGAATCTGACTCATGAAATTCCTTGCAGGCACTGGTGAATATGGAGGAGAGAAAGTGGATTTTGACATAGATGATGATGATCTACTCTCCGAGTAGAATTGTTACACGTTTATCTATAGTCATTTTTGTTTTCCAGACTTTTTATTATTGAGTAGCACTTTTATTTGCTGGATATATATTATGTTATTGTTTTGAGACTCATGTTTGTGTTTTCTTTAAAAACTGTGCTAACTCTTATGGAAATGTGTAAAGTCGGAAATTTATTTTTTGATATTCTCCACTTTCTGCACTCCGAAACGTACACGTTATTTGTCACAAATATAGGAGGAGATTGTTAGTGGATATTTGGACTAATAACGAGTTCGGAGGCTTAACGGGTTAGTTAGGGTACACGGTTAACCCATACCCGTAGTAACTCCTAAGGGTTTTGCCTATTTATACCCGCCTAGGGGCAACGGGTAGGGGATTCCACTTTGATCCCCATCCGGATGCTTCGAGCAACTTCCACATTGAGTTCTACATTCAAGAAGCTTTGAAGAAAGCCAAGTCAGATTGATTTCAGCTGAGTTCTTCCAAGAACTCATCAAGAAACTCACAAATCTCCTCTCTTGTCTCTGAGTTGCTGAGTTAATATTATTGTATTCATATTTACTTGTAGGATCCTTTGGATCTGAGTCTTGTCAGCCTGTAATTATAAAGGATGAGTGTAGGAGATATAAATCTCTGAGTGTAGGCCTTGGTGGCTGAGTGTAGGCCTTGGTGGCTGAGTGTAGGCCTTGGTGGCTGAGTGTAGGCCTTGGTGGCTGAGTGTAGGCTTTGTGAAGAAGCTGACTTGTAGGGCCTTGGGCCTGAGGTGTAGGAACCTGTTTTGGGTTCTGAGATAGTGGAGAAGTTGGGCCGAATCTAGTACACTGCTAGATAGGCGAAGGGGGAAAGTGGATGTACCCAAACCTTGGGGAACCACTATAAAACTGTGTGTCTACTGTGTGTTGTGGTTTGCTATGATTGCTGTGTGATTGCTGTGCAAAAGTAGATATAAATCTGTGTTAGAAACTGATTGGTGCCATAAAAAGTTAAAAAGATTCAAGTCACCTATTCACCCCCCCCCCCTCTAGGTGTTTAGGTACAATATCTTTCAAGTGGTATCAAAGCGAGGTTACTCAAAAAGGGACATAACTGTCTGAGTAGATCCTGTTGGCAGATTCAGTCTAAGTCAAATTACAGAATCAAGAAAATCAAGAAACATGGGTTCCACTGAGAATCACAAGGAATTGGGATCCATGAAGCTACCCATATGTAGAAAAGAGATCTTTGGTATCTGGAAGGCAAGGGTGAGACTGTTTATGGAAGCCTCAGACCCTAGGATTTATATCACAGTAAAAGAAGGGTCATATGTGCCCATGAAGGTGTCAGTCTTAGATACAAATCAGAGAACACCAAAGGATTTCTCTGAAATGACTAAGGATGAAATTGTTCTAGCCACTATGGACAAAAGAGCTCAGAACATCATTGTGAGTGCTATAGATGATGCAACTTTTCAGAATCTAATATACTGTAAGACAGCTAAAGAAATGTGGGATACTCTTATTTTGTATATGGAGGGTTCTGAAGAAGTAAGGCAAGACAGAAAATCCTTGCTAAACCAAGAATATGAAAGCTTTAGACAAGGTAAAGCTGATAGCATAACTGAATGGTACAAAAAGTTCTACATGATTGTGAATGAGCTCATGTCCTATGACAGAGAGTTCAGTAATTATGAACTCAATGATAAGTTTCTAAGGTCCCTAACAAAAGATTGGGACACCAAGATCTGTGCCATTAGGGAAATGGCAAAGTTGGGAGAAATTCCTCCACCAACACTATTTGGCAAACTGTTGTCCTATGAAATGCAGTTAATGGTGAGGAAAGAAGAGGAGAAATCAACAAGAAGTGAACACAAAGAAAGGACAGTGGCCTTCAAGACAGAAGCCTCCAAAAAGTATAGAAGTAAATCACCAACTCCACCACCAAAAGTAGTTGAAACTGAGTCAGAAGATTTAGAAAGTAGAAAGTCTGAAAGCAGTGAAAGTGATGAGGACTTTGCTGCCTTTACAAGACATTTCCAGAAATTCTTAAGGAAGAAACAGTGGAGGACAAGGCCATCTACTTCACAAGGAAAAGAAGACTTTTATCAGAATAAAAAGTCTTCAAACAAAGACAGGAAAAAGACTAAGTCTAGCAAGACAACTCTTTCAAAAATAGTATGCTATTGCTGTAATAGACAAGGTCATGTTGTTGCAGATTATACAGAGAAGAGGAAGGAGTCTAGTGACAAGAAAAGGACTCAATACAAGGGCAAGAAAGAAAAGTCTTTTGTTGCCAAAAAGGACAAGAGTCTGTCAGATTTATCTTCATCAGAAACTGAGTCAGATGCTGAGGCATATATAGGACTGTTTGCTGAGGAAGAAGAAGAAGAGTTCATTCAGATCATGAACTCTATATATGAATAAGAAGACAGTCAGTGCCAAGGATTAATGGCATTGACAGAAAGTGACAAAATCCTGGAGCAGCCATGATCTAGTAAGGTATAACATTGCTCTTTTAGTTCAATTTCTTGTGCCAGTACAGAATCAAATTCATCATCATCAAATGATGAGAGTGCATCTGAGTCTAAAAAGGATATTCATCAGTTGATAGATGAATATAAAGTTCTGTTCCAAGCTTATAAGAAGAGCAAGTCCCTAGCCAAAAGTCAGGCAAAGGAAATTGCTAATCTCAAAGCTGCTGCAACTGAGTTTGAGAAGTTATTTGATCAAAAGCTTAATGAGATAGCCAGACTGAAGCACATAACTGTGATTCAGATGGGAACTATATCATTTAAGAATGATCAAATCAAGAGTCTGGAGATTAATCTTCAGAAGGAGAAAGACTTAGGTTGCTAGGTTTTCTAAACCTAAGTCAGTTTTACCCATAATTGATGAATTTGTTCATCACAAAGGTAAAGCTGGACTGGGATTTACTAGACCTGCAAGGACTGTTCAGTCCAAGTCCAAGTCCAAGGGCAAAGCCCCAACTCTCAACAAGTCAGCTGTAAATGAAACAACAAAGACAGTACCCAAGCAAAGGTACAATAAGTTTGAGTGTTGGTGCTGTGGCAAGATAGGCCACTTTGCAATGGACTGTTGGCACAATGCTAGTGCCAAAGTGAGTTACAAACTGCCTGTTGGAAATCCTGCAGGTAGCTTTGTTAGGATGCAAACTAACCAGTACCAAGGACCCAAGAATTCTTTGGGTTCTAAGGTTCACTAATCTGTTTTGCAGGTGAGTCCAAGTGACCATGCCCCAATATGGTACTTGGACAGTGGATGTTCCAGACATATGACTTGAACAAGGGATTTACTAAAGGACTACACACCAATAAAGGATGGTTCAAAAGTCACCTTTGGTGGTTCTGAAAAAGGAATTATCAAAGGATTTGGTAACATTTCTAGTAACTTAGTTACCTTTACTCAAGTGGCTTATGTTAAAGGTTTGAAGCACAACCTAATTAGTATAAGTCAATTAAGTGATGTAGGATATGACATCTCATTTGTTAAGGATGGTTGTCATATCAAGAGATCAAATGATCAAGAGATCATTTTGACAGGTTATAGGAAGAGGAATGTCTACTGCCTAGACATTATTTGTGAGACCAATGGTTCTCAAGTGTGTCTTGTAGCTGATGAGACAGTCTCTCATTGTGTCAAATGACACAAGAGGCTAGCCCATCTAAACTACAAGACAATTGGCAAACTCTTTAGTAAAGAGTTAGTGAGGAATGGTCCTCAAGTTAAGTGTGTTAAAGATGATATTTTCTCAGCTTGTCAAAAGGGCAAGCAGATTAGATCCACCTTTAGAAGCATTGAAAACAAAGATGTTGTGAGGTGCTTATATCTCTTGCATATGGATCTCTTTGGTCCAATGCCAGTTCACAGCTTAGGTAGGAAGGTCTATACCTTTGTAGTTGTAAATGACTACTCAAGGTTTTCCTGGGTGTTCTTCCTTAGACAGAAATCTGAAACACCCAATGTCTTCTATAGCTTTGTCAAACAGGTTCAGAATGAACTAAATAGTACATTGGTCAAAATAAGAAGTTACCATGGTACTGAGTTTCAGTCTGATTGCATGACAAAACTATGTGAAGAATTTGGGATATTTCAAGAGTTTTCTTCACCTAGAACACCTCAGCAAAATGGCATTGCTGAGAGGAAGAATAGAATCTTGATTGAGGCTGGTAGTACCCTATTAAGTGATACATCTCTACCAGAATACTTCTGGGCTGAGGCAGTGAATACTGCATGCCATGTTATTAATAGGGCTACCATTACTAAAAGCCTCAACAAGACCCCCTATGAGGTTGTGAAAGGCAGGAAACCAAATCTATCCTACTTCAGGATCTTTGGTTGTAAGTGCTTTATACTTAACAATAGAAAGTCTTACTTGACTAAGTTTGCTGCCAAGTCCCAAGAGGGTATTTTTGTTGGGTACAACAACAATAGTAAGGCTTATAGAGTCTATAACCTGTCTACTCAAGTTGTAGAAGAGACTGTACATGTAGTATTTGATGAAACTAGGCTTATTAACAATGAGTTGTCTAGTAGTGTATGCAGCCCCACAGGTTTAACAAAGAAGATGGACAAGCTCACTATAGAAGAAGAACCTACTGCAAGACAGCAAGTAGAAGACAGTGGCTGTTGTCCAGGGGGAGATCTACATGTACCAAATGCAGATGAAGTACAAGGAGTACAGCATAATGAAGATGTTGAAGAAGTTCAACCTGAAGCCAGGATGTCTCCAGCCAATAGGCATCTTAGAGATCATTCAGCTGAGCAAATCATTGGTGATCCAAGACAAGGGGTACAGACAAGGAGCAGAAACCTGAATTCAGCAATCTACTCCAGCTTTCTATCCCAAGTTGAACCAAAGAAGTTTGAAGAAGCCATCAAAGACCCTCTTTGGATTGAGGCAATGTAAGAAGAGCTGAATCAGTTCAAGTGGTGCAAGGTCTGGGAGCTTGTTCCTAAACCTAAAGACCACAATATAATTGGAACCAAGTGGATCTATAGGAACAAGATGGATGAACAAGGAGTCATCATTAAGAACAAAGCAAGATTGGTTGCTAAAGGATATAGGCAGAAAGAAGGTAGTGATTTTGATCAAACCTTTGCTCCAGTAGCCAGACTGGAAGCCATAAGAATGTTCCTGGCCTATGCAACCTTTCAAGGATTCAAAGTTTACCAAATGGATGTCAAGTCAGCATTTCTGAATGGTAAGCTTAAATAGGAAGTCTATGTGGAACAGCCATCAGGTTTTGTTGATTCAACTATACCTAATCATGTCTATAGACTTAGGAAAGCTTTATATGGGTTAAAGCAAGCTCCTAGGGCTTGGTATGAAACCCTGTCTAGTTTCCTCATTGAGAATAAGTTCACAAGGGGGAAAATAGACAAGACTCTATTCCTTAGGGAATCTAGAGGCAAAGTAATACTAGTCCAAAAATATGTAGATGACATTATATTTGGGTCTACTGAAAGTAGCCTTTGCAAAAAGTTTGCAAAACTAATGCAAGGTCAATTTGAGATGAGTAGTATGGGAGAGCTAAAGTTCTTCTTGGGTCTCCAAGTAAGACAGACTGAGAATGGTTTATCCATATGCCAGTCTAAGTTCACCCTAGAACTCATAAGGAAGTATGGTATGGATTCATCCAATACCATGAAGACTCCTATGGGGTCAAGTATGTCTCTTAGCAAGGATGATGCAGGGAAACCTGTGGATGAGTCTTTGTATAGAGAGATAGTTGGCTCCCTATTATACTTGACTGCAAGTAGACCAGATATCATGTATGCTACATGTGTCTGTGCAAGGTACCAAGCCTGCCCTAAAGAGTCTCATTTGACAGCAGTCAAAAGAATATTGAGATATCTAAAGGGCACTCCTTATCTAGGCCTCTGGTACCCTAGGAATGGGGATTTTGAACTAACAGGTTATTCAGATGCAGAATTTGCAGGATGCAAAGAAGACAGAAAAAGCACAACTGGAACCTGTCAATTCCTAGGTGGAAGACTGATTTCTTGGAGTAGCAAAAAGCAGACAAGTGTGGCTATCTCCACTGCAGAATCAGAATATGTGGCTGCAGGAAGTTGCTGTGCTCAACTTCTATGGATACAACATCAGCTTGAGGACTATGGATTTCAGGTAAGTAGAACTCCACTGTTTTGTGATTCTACTAGTGCTATATCAATTGCACATAATCCTGTTTCCCATAGTAGAACTAAACATATTAAAATAAAATATCATTTTCTTAGGGAGCATGTAGAGAAAGAAGATATTTTACTAGAATATGTTAAAACTGATAATCAACTAGCTGATCTGTATACTAAGCCCCTAGAAGAAGCTAAGTTCAATAGGTTTAAAATTGAACTAGAAATGATAAACTTATATTAAGTTTATAGAATTGGAAATGGTTAAGTAAAAAGGTGTCGACACACAGAGATCTCTGTGTCGACATAGAAAGGTGGTGTCGACACTTCAGGAAAAAGGTGTCGACACATCTAGGAAGTTGGTGTCGACACTTCAGAATATTGATGTCGACACATGACAAGTATGTGTCGACACATCCAAGGTGGTGTCGACACTTAGGTTTTACTCAGAATTATCTAAGTAAAGTCTCGACTAAATGTCGAGTTATGTGGTGTCGACACATAAATAAGTGTCGACACATATTATCTATCGACTAAACTTGTGTCGACACATATGTGTCGAGACATTATAAGTCTGTGTCGACACTTATCGCCAGTGTCGACACAATTTAAGTTAGCTGCCCGCCTTTTCATCTTCAAACCTAGAAAGGTATAAATAGGATTTTGCCTTAGTCTGTCGACACGCTTTCAAAAGTTTCGAGACCAAAACTTGTGTGTCGACACCTCTCTTCTCTCAGTTCAAATTCTTCAAACCCTAATGGCGCTAAAGCTTGAGGAGAACGTCAACGAAGGGTATGAACTGGTGCGCGACGCATTTGGTGATGCAGATCAAGAAATCAAGAACGTGATAACCCTAGTTGCAGACTCAGGGTTGGAATTTCTTGTTTCTGAACCCACAAAGATCTGGAAGAAGGAAGTACTGGAATTCCTTAATGGAGCAACCCTAGACGACACTGGATTCAAGATCAAGTCCAGGGTCCATGGTGAAAAGGTGAAGGTTTCACCAAAGAGTTTGAGGAAAGTCCTTCAGTTACCAAGAACCAAGGAAGAAGAAGAGGTTACTGCTTCCAGGACCAGAGATGCATTGGCGTGGTGTGTTCTGGATTCTAAGATGAAAGTAGGATCTATATTCAATAGAAAAGGAATGAACAGCCTGGGGAAATTCCTTTCTGAAATTGTAGGAAAAGTGATCCTAAGTAAGCCAGGAGGGCATGATAGGGTATCTACCCATATGTTCAGCATTATGACCAGGATAATATTCAATCTGAAAACTGACTGGTCTGTAGTGATCTTTGAGAAGATCAAGGAAAGCCTGAAGAAGCCCAACTTAGGCAGGATCATAAGTCTATACCTTGCTGGAAGTATTCCAGAGGTAATGCGTCAAGCTACTGGTAGTAAAATCAACCACATGAGAAGAATGGACATGAGGATCTTCTCCAGATGGGACAGAGTGTTGTCTAAGGAGATGCCAACCCCTGAGAAGATAATTCCTGAGAAAGTATCACCTCAAAAGAAGAAGATGAAAACTGCTCCAGTGGCTCAGGTTTCCACTAGCAGCTCTGGGAGTGAAGAGCAAGTTGTTTTCTCATCTGATGAGCATGAAGAAGTGACTGTTGAGAAGACTCCAGCTCAACAAGTAGTTGCTGAGAGGCAGGGGGAGCTACCACCAGTTAGCCCCTTACACAAGGATCACATCCAGGGGGAGCCACTAGTTGTGGAAGATCCCATTCCTCTTGAGAGTGAGCAAGCTACAACCACAATTCTAGAGGTAATCACTGAGCTTAATGCTTTAGATTTTCCTTTAGAGGATACTGATTTGCCTGATGTTTTTCAGCAACCACAGATTGATAGTCACGTCCCAGATGTTGTCATGGAGGACACATCTGTTACAATTCAAGTTGTATCTGATCCAGTGGTTGATGAGCCAAGAATTTCTCCAGCACATTCTCCACAAGAATTTACAATGGAAGATTTATTTCTAAATCTGGATCAACAAGACTTTGACAAGGACAATACTGCTGCTGAGGGAGAGAATGCTCCAATTGAGGGGGAGCAAGTAGTACATGTTGAAGAGCCTGCAAGGCAAGAGACTGAGAAGGCACCAGAAGTGCAGAAGGAGTTACCTCCTAGCCCTAAGGAGAGGGTAGAAATTGCTAGCTCCTCAACTTCTGAAGATGAGGAGGCAGTAAGAGCAAAGAAAAAGAAATTTCAAGTATTCAGAAGAAGGAGCCAGAGTTACAAAAAGGCTTTGCAAACAATAGCACCACAGCCTATATCACAGCCAACACCAACTATTGATTATAGTGCACTGATGGTTGCTATGCAAATTAAACTGGATGAACACAGGAAAGCTATTGAAACTTATGTGGATGAGGGGCACAAATCACTACAATTTGATCTTGCCCAGGATATCAAGTCAATAAGATTTGAGATGAATCTTAATAAGAAGGAGATGACAGACTGCTTCCACAAGGGAGGGAATGCAGTGGTGTACTTGACTACTCATCAAGAAAAAATCAAAGCTCAAGTTGATGACTTTGCAGTCAAGCAAGGATATGTACTAGAAAATCAGATTATGATGAATGATAATTTGACTGCATCTCACAATGCCATAGTCACAGAGCTGAAGAATCTAGCTGTAGGGCAGACTCCAGCTACAACAAAAGCAGATTTTGACAAAGTATTCCAAGAAGAAATAACTGCTGTTAAGACTGCCATCCAAGATTCTCAAAAGTTGATAACTGACAAACTCCAAAGGTTAAAACCTTTCTTTAAAGATGGAGTTAATTATTTGGATAATCAAGTGAGATTTCAGAAAGATGATGTCAGAGATCATATAGAAAGAGAAGTCATAAAGGGGGAGAGAGTTTTAGTCAAAGCCAGCTCTGATCATGCCAAGTGGATATCAAATTCTATCAGAGCAACTCTTGGTTATCCTCCTCTTTGTGATGATGATAATGTTGCAGAATCTGGCATCCATCCTGCATATCTTGGAGGTGAGCAACCTGAAGTAGCTCAAGTTATCTATCCTCCACCAGATTTTGACATGATACATGCTGATATACAGTCCATGTATAGCCCACCTGGGGGCAAGGACAATGTCATTATAGAAAAAGTTGTTCAGCCAGTCTCTGAAGCTATGCAAGAAGCTATGCAGAAAGAATAAGAGACCAGATTGTCTAAAAAGAGGTTTAGGGAGCAAGCTGAACAGAGACCAGACTTTGAGCAGTGGAGCCCCACCTCTAGGAACATTATTTTGACTGCATGGAAAGCTGCAAAAGATAACATTCAAGACAGGAACAAGTGGTTTTCTGAGGCTGAATGGAGAAAGCATGAGACAAGGCAGGAGGCTATAGTCCAATACAGAAGAAAGGCCAAGATGGGAAAGCTACCTCCTACTGCCCAGGAGCCTAACAAGTACTTTCCCAAGCCATATCATTATTTTGAGAGGCAAAAGATTAAAGCAGAAGAGCTAAAGAAGAAAGATCTGAAAGGCAAGAAGTCTGCTGATGCTGAAGTTGCTGAAGCTCCTGTTCAAGCCAAAGTACAAGCTGGAAAAGGAATAGTGATCAAGGAGCCTGAACAGAAATAGAATTAGAATTTTCTTAAAGTTTACTATGTAATCTTTTTGATGTAAAACATTCTGTAAACTTTTGAAAATGAATATGACAGATATTAGAACAATGTGTTATATGTTAAATTTATTTCATATTTGTTCTGTGATGATGTCTATGTATACATGTTTGATTGATACATGTTTATGATTGCCCTGCTATATATAATCCTGCTTTACATCATTTTGTAATTTTATTATGAATGGTGTATATCATTGACTAAGGGTTATGACTTCTCCAAATAGGGGGAGATTGTTGGGTACATTGGTTCAAATGTACCTGATTTGAAGAAGCCACACCCAACTCAATGATATACATCAAAATGTATTTGATGTGTTTTGAGTTTACTTGTGTAGGTTAAGTATTTGCAGGAAAGAAGAAAAAGTTTCTAAGTCCATGTATCGACACCCAGAGGGAAAGTGTCGACACTTAAGAAGACTTGTGTCGACACCCAGGCAAGCAGTGTCGACACTTGGAGTATTTGTGTCGACACCAGGGATGCTGAGTCGACACCAGACAGAAAGTGTCGACACAAGGAGCTGTGTCGACACTCAATGAAGAAGAGTGCAGTGAAGCTGTGTCGACACATAGCAGTTGTGTCGACACCCAGTGAAACTGTGTCTACACCAGAAAGTGTCGACACTTGGAGGCTGTGTCGACACTCAGCAAAAGTCAGCAGAAACTAAGTATAAGTGTCGACACCCAGAACAATGTGTCGACACTCAGCAGAAGTGTCAACACTTGAAGGAAGTGTCGACACAAGAAAGAATGTGTCGACACTCAGCTGAAGACTCAACACTTGAAGAAAGTGTCGACACAAGGAGCTATGTCGACACTTAGTAAAGATCAGCAAAGTTCAACAAAAATATTCTAAGTACAAGTGTCGACACTAAGGGAATGTGTCGACACTCAGCCAGAGTCTCGACAGAAGAAGAATGTGTCGACACCCAGAGCAATGTGTCGACACTCAGCAAGTATCAACACTGAAGACATGTGTCGACACCAAGAAGAAGTGTCTACACTCAGCGAGTTCAACACATGAAGATGTGTCGACACAAAGGTGTTGTGTCGACACTTAGAAGAATTCAGCAAAATACTGAAGTACAAGTACTTGTGTCGACACTCAATTTCAGTGTCGACATATGAAGAAGAAGCAGTGTCGAGATATAAAATCTACAACACAAGGAGTTGTGTCGACACCTTGTAGACTAGTGTCGACACTTGGTCTATAAGTGTCGACACTTAAAGATAGAAAGTCTCGACACTTTCAGACAGTTACAGAATTTTCAAAAACTGACTGGATGACTTGACAGCTGCCATTCCAGCCGGTCTATTGCACCTGTCAGAGTTGTCAGAATTCAGTTATGAACCGGACCAGCCGGTTACCATGAAGAAGGCCTATAAATAGGCTTATACAGTCTACATAAACTGTTGTTGAAGTGGTCAAGTTCAGATCAAGTGATTGTCTAAAGAAGATCTAGCTATCAAGTGAAGATCTAAGAAGTTGGAGAGAGAGTGCTCCATCTAAGAAATCAGTTGTTGGAACCAGACTGAGAAGAAGGGTTCAGATTTATTCTGAATCTTAAGTAGCAGAGATCAAGGATCAACTACAGAAGGAGTCAATCTTATTGAGTTCTACATTCAAGAAGTTTTGAAGAAAGCCAAGACAGATTGATTTCAGCTGAGTTCTTCCAAGAACTCATCAAGAAACTCACAACTCTCCTCTCTTGTCTCTGAGTTGCTGAGTTAATATTATTATATTCATATTTTCTTGTAGGATCCTTTGGATCTGAGTCTTGTAAGCCTGTAATTATAAAGGATGAGTGTAGGAGATATAAATCTCTGAGTGTAGGCCTTGGTGGCTGAGTGTAGGCCTTGGTGGCTGAGTGTAGGCCTTGGTGGCTGAGTGTAGGCCTTGGTGGCTGAGTGTAGGCCTTGGTGGCTGAGTGTAGGCTTTGTGAAGAAGCTGAGTTGTAGGTCCTTGGGCCTGAGGTGTAGGAACCTGTTTTGGGTTCTGAGATAGTGGAGAAGTTGGGCCGAATCTAGTACACTGCTAGATAGGCGAAGGGGGAAAGTGGATGTACCCAAACCTTGGGGAACCACTATAAAACTGTGTGTCTACTGTGTGTTGTGGTTTGCTGTGATTGCTGTGTGATTGCTGTGCAAAAGTAGATATAAATCTGTGTTAGAAACTGATTGCTGCCATAAAAAGTTAAAAAGATTCAAGTCACCTATTCACCCCCCCCCCCCTCTAGGTGTTTAGGTACAATATCTTTCAACACTCCCTCAAGCTGGAGCATATATATCGATCATGCCCAGCTTGTCGCAAATGTGAGGAAAAGAGGTGGAAACTGGCTTGGTGAAAATGTCTGCGAACGCTTTATCGGAGGTGACGAATGGCGTACAAATGTTTTCCTTCAGAATCTCCTCTCGAATGATATGACAATCAACTTCTATTTGCTTGGTTCTCTCACGGAAGAACGGATTTTTAGAGATGTATATGGAGGCTTTGTTGTCACAAAACATAGGTAGAGGATGGTCGTAGACCTCTCCTAAGTCAAGCATGAGAGCCCGTAACCACTTCAGCTCACACGTGGTCGATGCCATACTTCGGTATTCTGCTTCTGCACTGGACCTAGAGACTACCGGCTGTTTCTTACTTTTCCAGCTCACAAGGTTCCCCTCCCCAACAAAGGTGCAAAAACCTGAAGTTGACTTGAGGTCTCCCTTGTCATCGGCATAGCTTGAATCGGAGTACGCTTCAATACTTAGATGATCATTCTTCTGAAAGAGAAGTCCTTTCCCGGGAGCAGATTTAATATACTCCAATATCTTCAGGGCCGACTGTAGATGACACTTCCTGGTGTGCGAACAGAAAATAACAGACCGAAAAATGGAGTAATGTAAACTTTATTATCCAAAAAGGTATCAATTATAATGGTATAGCCTCCCTTTTATAGAATGGAGGAGATGAGAGAGATTACAATTAAACAATGTGGGACTAAAAATTTACATGTATATGCGGCTTTACAAAAGGCAAACCGGACAGGCCGGTCGGTTAGACAGCCGGCTAACCGCCCGACAACCAACAAGAGGAGAGAACAAGCGCCACAAAGATCAAGCCGCCGCAGGAGACCGCTAGACCGCTCGGTCTCCAAGTCGTCTGAGATAAACCACCAGACCGCTGGGATGCCAAACAGCAACAGCCCGGCAGACAGACCGGCCAGAATAAACCGGCAGATCGCTCGATCTCCGAACAGCAACAGACCGCCCGACCTCCATATTGCAACACTCCCCCGCAAGCTAGATCATAGATATCAATCATGCCCAGCTTGTCGCAAATGTGGAAAAAGGATGCGGACACCGGTTTGGTGAAGATGTATGCCAACTCGTTGTCTGAAGTGACGAACGGAGTACAAATCTATTTATTAAAGATCTCCTCCCGAATGAAATGACAGTCGACTTCTATGTACTTCGTTCTCTCATGAAAGACCAGATTTTTGGAGATGTATATCGCTGCCTTATTGTCACAGAACATAGGAAGAGGATAGTTGTACACCTCTCCTAAATCAAGCATGAGAGCACGTAACCATTTCAACTCACATGTAGTCGATGCCATACTGTGATATTTTGCCTTTGCACTAGACCTGTAGACCACAGACTGTTTCTTGCTCTTCCAACTCGTAGGATTGCCTCCAACAAACGTGCAGAAACCTGATGTCGACTTGCGGTCCCCTTTGTTATCAGCATAGCACGAATAAAAGTACGCTTCAACCCTTAGGTGACTATTCTTCTGAAAAAGGAGTCTTTTCCCTGGTGCTGCTTTAATATACTCTAATATCCTCAGGGCAGATTGTAGATGACACTCTCTAGGAGCTTGCATGAACTGGCTCACCTTGCCAACAACATAAGAGATGTCATGTCTGCTTATCGTGAGATAAATGAGTTTTCCCACCAGACGCCGATACCTCGTAAGATCGGATAGAAGAGGCAAGTCATCTGTCCAAGTTTTGTGTTCCCCAATAGCCATGGGAGAACGGGAAGGTTTAGCACCAGTCAATCCTACCTCCTTTAGAAGATCAAGAGCATACTTCCATTGGGAAAAGACCATGGAGTTAGGCTTCCTACAGATTTCAATTCCTAGAAAGTATTTCGGGGAGCCCATATCCTTCGTGAACAGGTGCTGGCAGAGGTGTTTCTTTATCAACGTTACCCCACCCTGGTCATCGCCAGTAAGAAGAATATCATCAACATAAACCGCAAGAACTACCACACCAGAGGCAGTTTTACGAACGAACAAGGAGTGATCGGCTGAGCTTCTTGTAAAACCAATGGCCACAATAATGCCGCTAAACTTGTCAAATCAGGCACGAGGACTTTGCTTGAGGCCATAGATAGCCTTCTTTAGCCGGCATACTTGTGTCTCCCCCTGAGCAACATACCCAGGAGGTTGCTCCATGTAAACATATTCCTGAAGATCCCCATAAAGAAAGGCATTCTTGACATCCAGCTGTGAAATGGGCCAATCCCTGTTGATAGCCACAGCCAGAAGGACCCTAATAGTACTGAGATGAGCAACTGGAGAGAAAGTGTCAAAGTAATCAACCCCATAAGTTTGGGTAAAACCCTTGGCAACAAGTGTTGTTGTTGTTAGCAACAAGCCGAGCCTTGTAACGATCCACACTGCCATCGGGAAGGAACTTCACCACAAAGACCCAGCGACAACCAACAACATCTGTGCTAAAAGGAGGAGGAACAAGGGTCCAGGTACCCCATTCAGTGAGAGTAGCAATCTCCTCATCCATGACAGCTTTCCAATGAGGAATAGTAAGGGCCTCCTGGTAAGAACGGGGGGGGGGTGGCAGTGGCCGAGATAGCCAGTGTAAAAGCTCTGCGAGAAGGGGTAAGATGATCATAGGAAATAACTGCAACAAGTGGGTGTTGGGTACATGCCCGAACCCCTTCGAGAAGGGCAATGAGGAGATCCAGAGCAGTTGGTTCCGCAGTATCCGGAGCTTCCGTGGTGGAGAGAGCTGGCCCGGGAGTAGAGAGAGACGGCTGCGGAGAGGAGGGAGAAATCGAGTGAGGAGAGGGTGGAGATGGTGGAGATGGTGGAGATGGTGGAGGTGGCGGAACGTCAGTAGGAGCAGAGAGAATAGATGGGTTGGTTTGAGAAGTAGGATTAGCAGGAGTAGGGGAGTAAGCAGGAGTGAAGTAAGATGCATTTTCAAAGAACGTAACATCCGCAGAGACAAACTTCTTGCGGGTAACAGGGTCAAAGCAACAATAGCCTTTATGAGTGGTAGAGTACCCCAGAAAGACACATTTAGTAGCCCGGGGTGAGAGTTTGTCACGGGTGGCAGCGGGAGAGTGCACAAAGGCGGTTCACCCAAAGATGCGCAGAGTAAGAGGAAAAAGATTCTTGTTTGGATAAAGAATGGAGAATGGGGTGGCACCGCGGAGAACTATGGAGTGAATACGATTGATGAGATAACAGGAGAGGAGGACATCATGACCTCAATAAGAGCGAGGAACATGCATTTGGGTCAACAGAGTGCGAGCGATATCAAGGAGGTGACAGTTTTTGTGTTCCGCCACCCCATTTTGTTGTGAGGCGTAGCACAACTAGTTTGACGAATAACACCATGATGCTTACAAAAAGAAGAGAAATCATGGCTAAGATACTCCTTAGCATTGTTAGAATGAAGGATTTTAATAGACGTATCAAACTGAGTCTTGATCATAGAATAAAATGATGTCCAGACAGAGAACAGTTCAGAGCGATCCTTGAGAAGATACACCCACGTACACCTTGAGAAATCATCAGTAAATGTCACAAAATATGAACTACCCCGACCGATGATGAGGGTAGGAGCAGTACCCCACACGTCAGAGTGAATGAGGTCGAACGGACGGGAAGAGCCATGACCTTGCGTTGGTGGGAAGGATGAGCGATGATGCTTGCCGAGCTGACATGCATCACAGTTGAGAGGAGGATGAGAAGGCGGATAGAGTAGAAACGTTATCGAGGAAGTAGAGGCCGCCGCTCTCAGTCCCAGTAGCAATCGTCCGTTGGGAGTCTGGATCCTAAAAAGAACAAGAAGTAGGAGTGAATGTGATGGAACACCGTAGTTGCTTGCATAGAGAAGTCACCGATAATAAATTGCAAGGGAACATGGGCACATGGAGGGTATATGCCAGACGAAGAGACAGAGTGAGTTGAACCACCACCGTCCCATTGACCGGAGATGAAGAGTCATCCGCAATAAAGACCGAAGACAACCGATCATGTGTTTCTAGATGTGAAAAACACTGTGGATTGACTGTCATATGATTGGTAGCACCAGAGTCGATTAACCATCTGCCGTGAGTAACAACGTGGGCACTACCAGAAGATGTGACCACCGAGGCAGACTGCGTAGAGGAGAGGGAGGACATAGAAGAGAGAAATGGGAGAAACAAGCCACGGAGAGGAGAAGATGCTGGAACAGGTCGCGGCGACTTAAGGACAGGTCGCAGCGACAAAGAAGAGGAGAGAGGCTAGAACATGCCGTAACGACTTAAGGACAGGGCGCGGCGACAAAGAAGAGGAAAGCGACTAGAATTGGTCGCGGTTAATTAAGGACAGGTCGCGGCGAAAAAGAAGAGGAGCGGATAGAATAGGTCGCGACGACTTAAGGACAGGTCGCTGCGACAAAGAAGAGGAGAGCGGCTACAAAAAAGGAAGAAGCAAGAGGCCGCAACACAAAGGGGCAGAAGAGGCCACAAACAGGGAGAAACAAGGCGCGCGAACTGGATAGCGGTCAGAGAAGGAATCAAGCTGCAAGAACAGGTCGTGGAAAGAAGAAACAAGCAGCACGCACAGATAGAGCTCAGTCAGGAGGAAAGGACCGAGTGCTCTGATATCAGGTGCGAACAGAAAATAACAGATCGGAAAAATGGAGTAATGTAAACTTTATTATACAAAAAAGGTATCAATTACAATGGTATAATCTCCATTTTATAGAATGGAGGAGATGAGAGAGATTATAATTAAGCAATGTGGGACTAAAAATTTACAAGTATATGCGGCTTTACAAAAGGCAAACCGGACAGGCTGGTCGGTTAGATAAGCCGGCTAACCGCCCGGCAACCAACAAGCGGAGAGAACAAGCGCCACAAAGATCAAGCCGTCGTAGGAGACCGCTAGACTGCCCGGTCTCCAAGTCGTCTGAGACAAACCGCCAGACTGCTGGGATGCCAAACAACAACATCCCGGCAGACAGACCGACCAGAATAAACCGGCAGACCGCCTGGTCTCCGAATAGCAACAGACCGCCCGACCTCCATATTGCAACACCTGGGAGCTTACATGAATTGACTAACCTTACCAACATCGTAGGCAATGTCGGGTCTGGTCACTGTGAGATATATGAGTTTAGCAACCGGACGTCTGTACCTCGTAACATCAGAAAGAAGAGGAGAGTCATCTGTCCATGTTTTATCTTCTTCAGTTTCCATGGGACATCGGACAGGTTTAGCCCCCAGTCAACCCTGCCTCTTTTAACAAGTCAAGAGCATACTTCCGTTGGGAGAGGACAAGAGAAGCGGGCTTTCGAGAAATTTCTATCCCTAGAAAGTATTTTGGAGAGCCCATATCCTTTATAACCAGGTGTTGCCGAAAATGTTTCTTTGTCAAGATTATCCCAGCTTGGTCATCTCCAGTGAGAAGAATATCATCTACATATACTACAAGCACCACTAGACCCAGAGAAGTTTTACGAGTAAATAGGGAGTGATCAGCAGAACTTCTCGTAAAACCAACAGCCTCCACAATACCGCTAAACTTGTCAAACCAAGCGCGAGGACTTTGTTTTCGGCCATAGATAGCCTTCTTGAGCCGACAAACTTGTGTCTCCACCTGAGCAACATACCCTGGAGGTTGCTCCATGTAGACATCTTCCTGAAGATCCCCATAAAGAAAGGCATTCTTCACATCCAGTTGGGAAATGGGCCAATCTCGGTTGACAGCCATAGAGAGAAGGACCCGAATAGTGCTGTGAAGAGCAACGAGAGAGAAGGTGTCAAAGTAATCAACGCCATAAGTCTGGGTAAAGCCCTTGCCAACAAGCCGAGCCTTGTAACGATCCACACTGCCATCAGGGAGGAATTTCACCACAAAAACCAAGATACATCCAACAACATCTGTGCCAACAGGAGGAGGAACCAGGGTCCAGGTACCCCATTCAGTGAGAGTAGCAATATCTTCATCCATGGCAGCCTCCCAATGCAGAATGACAAGGGCCTCCTGATAGGAACGAGAGGTGGAAGTGGAAGAGATAGCCAGCGCAAAGTCCCTGCAAGCAGGCGTCAGACGATCATAGGAAACAACTTCAGCAAGCGGATGCTGGGTACAAGCCTAAACCCCCTTGCGAAGGGCAATGTGAAGGTCCAGGTCAGCAGGTGCCTCAGTATCCGGAGCATTCGTTGTGGAGAGAGCTGGCCCGAGAGGAGAGAGCGACGACGACAAAGAGGAGGGAGATTGCGGAGGTGGAGAGGGAGGAGAAGAGGATGGAGATGGTAGAGGAGGAAAGACCTCGGTAGGAGGGGATGGGCTGGAGGGAAGAGGAGGAGGAAGACTAGATTCCACAGGAAGAGGAGAGGAGTCGTTAGAGAAATAGGGAGCATTCTCGAAGAAGGTAACATCCGCGAAAATGAACTGTTTGCGAAGGATGGGGTCAAAACAATAGTAGCCTTTCTGATTGATAGAGTAGCCCAGAAAGTCATATTTGGTGGAGCGAGGGGAGAGTTTGTCGCGGGTGGCGGAGGGAGCATGCACAAAGGCAGTGCAGCCAAAGATACGTAGAGGAAGAGGAAAGGGATCCTTTCCTGGATAGAGAATGGAGAAAGGCGTTTGACCGCGAAGAATAGTGGAGGGAATGCGATTGATGAGGTAGCAAGAAATGATAACCGCATAGCCCTAGTAGGAGCGGGGGACATGCATTTGTGTAAGTAGGGTGCGAGCAACATCAAGGAGGTGACGGTTTTTGCGTTCCGCCACCCCATTTTGTTGGGAGGTGTAGACGCAACTTGTTTGATGAATAATGTCATATTGCATACAAAACGAGGAAAAAGCTTGACTAACATATTCTTTGGCATTATCAGAGTGTAACACTAATAGAAACAACAAACTGATTTTTGATTAAATGATAAAAAGATTGTCATACATCAAATAGTTCAGAGCATTCTCATAAGAGATACACCCAAGTACATCGTGAGAAATCATCAATAAAAGTAACAAAATAAGAGCTACCCCGACCAACGGTGAGGGTAGGAGCAGGGCCCCAAATGTATGAGTGAACAAGATCAAAGGGACAGGTAGAACCACGACCTTGCTTTGGCGGGAAGGAGGAACGATGATGCTTGCCAAGCTGAAAGGAATCACAGTTGAGAGGAGAGCTGTGCGGAGGGAGGTGAGGTAGCAGCTGATGAAGAAGCCGTGGAGGAGGATGCCCAAGGTGAAGATGCCATTGTAGGAGATCTGTAGAAGAGGAGGAGAAGGCGGAGAGAGCAGAAACATTGTCGAGAAAGTAGAAGGCGGAGAGAGCAGAAACGTTGTCGAGGAAGTAGAGGCCGCCGCTCTCAGTCCCACTAACAATCGTCCGTTGGGAGTTCGGATCCTGAAAGGAGCAAGAAGTGGGAGTAAATGTGATGGAGCATTTAAGTTGCTTGAACAAAGATGTAACTGACAACAAATTGCAGGGAAACTTGCGCACATAGAGAGTGTCGGCCAAGAGAAGAGATGGAGTGACATGAAACACTCCCGTCCCATGAACCGGGGAGGGAGAGCCGTCTGCAACAAGGATCGGAGGCAACCGATCATGTGTTGTAAGAAGAGAAAAGCATTGCGGATTGCCTGTCATGTGATTAGTTGCAACAGAGTTGATGAGCCATTTACCTTGAGTAACCATGTGAGCACTACCTGAGGAAGTGACCACCGAAGCAGACGGCTTGGAAGAGGAGGTGGAAGCATCACCAGAAGGGTGAAGATGTGGATGTTTCAGCCAACATCGATCCACAAGATGCCCGGTGCGGCCACAGTGAGAGCAGAGGAAGCGGGAAGAACTCCGACCACCGGAATGATGGTTAAGACTACCAGAGCCGCTCCGTTGAGTCTGGTGAGCATATTGTTCTAGAGGAGGAGAAGACAGAAGCGAACGATGAAGAAGAGAAGTAACCGCGACAATACGTGCGGCCGTTGTATCCAAGTTGGGAGAGTCCGCTTCACCCAAGATTTGTTGGCAGATCATGTCGTAGGAATCAGGAAGCCAAAGGAGGTAGCACACAACTAGCAGTTCTTGAAAGTTCTTGTGCTGTTCGACAAGATCCGCAGAGAAGGGGCGATGTTGAAGGATCTCAGCACCAAGAGCTTGAACTTGCTGATAAGCGGCAGCAGGAGACATAGACGAACGAGCAAAGAGGTTTGCATACAAAGTATAAATGCGGGACGTCTGAGCCCCTTTGAGTACAGAGCAGCAAGATGAAGCCTGCCTTCTTGACCGTCTCACCATGACAGATAACTAGAAGACATTCATCGGAAAGACTATTAGCAAGCCAAGTGCGGACAAGCGCATCGCTAGCATCCCAGTCGTCAAATTTAGCAGAAGTGGTGGCAGGAGGTTTGATAAGCCCGGAATCCGCGACCTGCCCGCGCAGCTTTCCAGACCGGGCGGCCTGCCTACTCAAGCCGCCAAGCCTCCCAAGCCGGGCGGTCTCCATGTCAGGCCGCTACCAACGGCGACCCTGCTCAGCGACAAGGCCCAAGGACCCAGCCGTCAGCTCGCCAGGAGGAATCCGCCAGGCCGCGCGGCTTCCCTCCTTTCTTATTTCTTTCTCTTTTGCTTCCCCTCACCTCTGCCCGGTTCTCCTGTACCCCGGGTAGCCGGTAATTTTAGCCCTGCCCGTTTGGGCAGGCCCCCGATCTTATAAATAGGGGGTGGGTGCACTCCCCAAGACACGCTGACTGGGATCCAGGAGCTCGCCTGTTAAGAGCTGCGGTCTCAAGTCTAGTGTATTGCAGCTTGTAGTCCGGCCGGCTTCCTCTTTTACTCGTTGTAACTGTTTCTCATTTTTAAGTAAAGGAAAGCCCGCCGCAAGAGTGGCATTTAAGCCGCGGCGGGCGAACTCTGCTGTTGCCGCTGCCAGCGGCCCCCCTCTTTTCCGGTCCTTTAGCCGCGACCGCTAGTAACCGATTGGTCGACAGTCTTCTCCTTTCCTCCCCTATTCCCCGGTGTTCGAACCGTTAGCTGGTGGGGCCCGACTCCCTGTCCGTTTTCGTGCATCAACAGTTAACACACGACCTTCAGATCTCGACTAATCGATGAAATCAGCGGTCTAGCTAATTAGACCGCTCTATCGTCTAGAGTTCGGCGGCCTGTCGAGCAAGCCGCAACTTAGCCGGCTAAGGTTTTCAGCCCGCCTCCAGCACTGTGGAACCTGGCATTCTATCCGCTCTCTTTTCAGCCGGTCTTCTTATCGGTTTGCAGTATCGTCTAGCCGCCGCATTAAGCCGCCGCTGTTCTGCGGTCTCTTGAAAAAGTTCGGCTATTTCTCTCTTTTCAAGATGAATCCTGCAAAGGGTCAGGATAGATCGAGCCGCATCTCAGTTACTACAGATCTCTCGGAAGTGCAGGATTGCTCGTATTTGGATAGTGAGTTTGTTGACCCTCATGGAGAAATTTTTGCAAACAGTGTTGAGCGTGGACTAGAATCTGTTGCAAATGAATCTCTTTGTGAGGAAGAAGAAGAGGCCCCTTCTCAATTCATTAATCGAATTCAGTGGGATACTGTCTCCGATGACTTCAGAGTACCACGTCTCCCGGAGTATTCTGGGTGTGATGATTCGTTTTCTCACTTGCAAGCTTTTGAACCAGCTATTTCACTGAGAAAAGTGTCAAATAGAGTAAAATGCAAACTCTTCGTTATATCTTTTGGCAATGTTGCAAGAGAATGGTTTTATAGCCTCCCACCTCGATCAGTAACCAGCTTTAAGGATCTTCGAAGTCAATTTATTTCTAGATTCGCTATTTATAGGAAGCGGAAAAGAGACGTTGGAGCTCTCTTCCGAATCAAGCAAGGAATTGACGAGTCTAATCCAGATTTTGTTGATCGGTTTCAAAAGGAGGTTTTAGATATTTATAGCATCCATCAAGACTATTACTTGCATGCTTTCATAAATGCACTTCAAGAAGGCCCATTGAAATTCAAGCTCACCACAAAATATCCCAAAAGCTACGGAGATCTTATTGATATAGTTAATACATTCATAATAGGCGAAGAGGCAAATAAAGGTTATGTTTCGTTTCTGAATCAAATGGCTAAACAATCTCAAGGGACTTCTGGTCAACAGCAATCTATTTCCTCACAAGATGTTTTGCAAGTTGAATATTACAAGTCTCCTTATATTCTCCAGGATAAAACTCCAAAGTATGAAAAAGGTTCAGCTAAGTATGTTAAGTTCAAAATTCCTATGGAAGATCTTTTGATAATCATTCAGGGAATGCCTGAGTTCAAGAAGCCTCGGCGTATGAAATCCAAAATCAAGTATCGACACGAGCAACTTTTTTGCAAGTATCATAAAGATATTGGTCATCTAGCAGAAGATTGCATAGCTCTCAGGGAATTGGCTAATCAACTTGTAAGAGCTGGAAAGCTGCAAGGATATGTTATTTAGTAACTCTCTAAGGCAATCTTCCATTTCTTGCTCAATAATTCAAGCAGTGATTCCTCTTTCTTTCTATAAAGAAAAGTGCTTATGTTCAGAATAGTACATAACATCTCCTTCACAATCGGTATTAATGAGGCATGATAAAACTACAGATATATATCCTTTGTCACTTCCTTAACATCATGCAAATGTTACTTTTTCATTTGAAGCTTATTTTTAGCTTTACTCTTTATGCCAATATGCATGCATGTAGGGGCAAGAGCCCCTTTCGAATTCTTAAGCCCTCCACATCCCGCTTGACTTCAGTCGCAGATGTGTAGTGGGTTTTCCGCTTGGCCTTCAGTCGCAGACATTGCGTACCCGTCACGCATGACTTCAGTCACAGACAGGCATTACGTACTTGTCCCGCTTGACCTTCGTCGCAGACATTGCGTACTTGTCCTGCTTGACTTCAGTCGCAGACGTTGCGTACTTGTCCCGCTTGACATCGGTCATCGATTTTAAGAATTTCGATCCCGCTTATGTGTTCTTTGTGTGGAAAGCAATGCCGCACGCACCTGCCCACATTGACACATAAGTGCATGTCTTCACCTATTTTTGCAGGACAACACGCGCCTATCCGCTATCTCGCGGCTTTATTAAGCGGCCTGTGCAGGTTGTATAATTAGTTACACAAGCCGCCCGGTTTCATATTCCGGCTTAAGTTTTTTAACTTTCCTGTTCCTACCTGCCGGATTATCATTAATATATTTGGGAACTCGGCCGACTTACATCCGCCTATCCGCTATTCAGTATCTTATTTGGCTCAAATATATCAATTGCCGGTTTGTTATTCATATGGAAAGGAAGTCGCCCGACCTGCGTCTGGCACTTAATTCCTGGCTTTGATCTGCCGACTTATGGTATTAATTATATTAGCTAATCAGCGAACTGTCGTCACAAAAATTCCTGGCTTCCATATGCCTATATCGGCCTGTATTATCGGAAGCCGAAGCTTGTTTCTCTATTCTTGTTCCTTTAATCAAATGGGCAATTCGTTTCAGAGTTTGCCCTAGCCGCAATCTAATATTTCAATGTTATGGATGTCTGCCGACTGCGACAGGTGGCCGCGCGGCTTAGCGGTCACGGTTTATGAGCAAGCCACGGCAATTCAGCTCTTCCAGCAGATAACGTTGAATAATTCATCAAGGAAAATTGCGGTTTAAGTTATTAGCCGCTCGGCTTATCGTCGACGTGCACTCCGGTATAAACCGCAGGAAAATATCTCTCTCTTGCGGATAGCTTTGTTGAAGTCGCAGCGCAAACTCAGCCGGTTTACATACTTATATTTTAAATCGGAAGCTAAACTGAGACCGCGCGGACTTAGTCAAGTAAGAAAAGTGAGATGTAAAAAAAAGAAAGGTAAAATTGCCTTCATTTCTATTTCATTAAGTATTACAAAATATTAATCGCGCGGTTACAAAAACAATACCGCCGATATCCAAAAGTTCAAAATAAAAAAAACAAGTTATAGATTTTCTAATCGTCCGGTTTGAGCTTCTTAGTCGCAGGAGAATCCAAATCACTGCCATCGCCAATGTCGACGGATGATAGAGAGTACCCGCTGCTAGTTGCGGAGCTCGCTGAACCACCAGAAGTTGTCGAGTCTGGCCGCGCGGTCTCCGATTCTTGGCCGCCGGACTCAGGCGATGTGCGCGCACTCCGGCTTCCCTGGCCGACCTCTTCCACGGTGTCTCCCATTACCTCGCCGACTTCTTCCCCGACCTTGCCCTTGCCCTTGATCGACCTGTAGACGTCGGCCGCCTGCTCTTTTAGGGAGGGGTAGATGTCGGCACATGTAAAGTCGGTGAAGCCGGTGGCCAAGCCGCCAAGGTCCCGGAGGCGGTTAAGCGCTCCATCAATCCCTTGGACGAGTTGGGGGAAGACTTGGTCTTGGAAGATGGGATTGGCCGGGTTATACATTTCCTGCAAAGCAAAAGTAAAGGTAAGGTCGCGCGGTTACATAATGCTAACCGCACGAGTATTGGTAATGACTTACCGCCTCTTTTTCCTTTAGCTGCTTGTTCTCTTCTTGTTGTTCGCCTAACTGTGTCTTCAGGCCGCTGTTCTCCTTCATCAGTTGCTTGTAGGCAAGGCCCATGAAGTGACTTGCCACGAAGCTCCTCGCCCCGACCTGCGCGGCTAGCTGCGGCAGGTCGTCTGGTGGAACTCGCCGCATCGCCTTCAAGTTGCGCTTGCCGTACAGCGCGCCGCCAACCATGCTCGCGTGGCGGCTTACTTCTTCTTCCCCCCAGTAGGGGAGGGCGGTGGAGATCGTCACTGACTTGCCGTCCGGACTCCACTGCAAGGCCGGATCGCCGTGAAGGTCCTTCAGGCTGCTGCCCGTTCCGTGCAGCATGAACTCTCCAGAGGAGCCCGACTCCTCCTCCTCCGAAACTCGCGCCGGCTTGGCCCGCTTCGCTCTCTTCTCTCTTTGAGTGAGGGTCAAGCCGCCAGGAGTCTGCGGCTTGTTCAGCGGGACCGCCACAGCAGCTGCAAAGATAGAAGCAATGTTAGTTATCAGGCCGTGCGGCTAAGTATGCAGTTCGGCCGGCTTGGCACTTACTGTCTTCCGCCTCAATTCCAACTAGAGACCGCAACAGCGGGATGTAGTGGTTTACATCAAGCCGCTCGCCTTTGAAGAAGTTGTAGATATCCTTCTCCATGCCGTCCAAGCCGCTGCTGCCGAAGGCGGCTTCTTCGCGGATTTGGGGGTCGACCGACAACAACCCCAGGTTTCCCTCGAAGATGAGAAACCGCTCTGGCCAGTTCGCGATCTTGTTGGCCAAGTTGACTATCTTCAGCCCTCTGCAGCCGAAGTAGAGGTGCCCCCGGAAGATCTTTGTCCCGGAGTCCGGGATAGACCGCACCGAAAAGCACTCTCGGATGAGCCTCATAGAGAAGCGGACTCTTTCCGACCTCAGATAGGAGATGAAGCTGTATATGGCGGCTATCGAGTTTGTGGGTAGTTGTCCGGGCACAACTCCGTAGTGGTCGAAGACTGCTACGGCCTCCAGCATGACCGGTAAGCTGAAGCCGCAGTCAAAGTGGTCGATGGGGACCGCGATCTGATTTGCATTGGAGGAGTTGATCCGCTCATCCTGTCGGGGAAGCCGCGCGATCAGCGGACTTCCTTGCATGTGTTTCTCGACAAAGTCATCCAGCTCGGCTTTTGTAAGCCGGCATTCTTTATGGTCAGCTGAGTGGAAAGCGGAGGCCGCGTCTATCCTAACCGCAGTGGCCTTGTCAGACCGCAACGACTTGGACTTAGCCTGCATCCTTCTTGATTTGTGATGAAATCTACGAGATCTGCGCTATTTATAGAAAATCTGTGAAGGTACAGTGCCCGACGTCAAATCACGGCTAGTCGTCACGCCGCGCGGCCTAAGTTCGCTGGAAGTGCAGATCAGCTTAGTGACCAAGCCGTCGTTTAGTCCGTCAGTCCGCACGGCTATTTCCCTGCACTTAGAAAAATTCTATGGCGAATCATGTGGATATCAAGTATTCAAGCCGGCGCTCTGTTCGCCAGACCGCGCGGCTACTATCCAAAACTTTAAATTTCTCAGAACAAAGCAGCAGACATGTGGATTATAAATTCAAGCCGCATAGGCCGCATTCAGTTCGCATCATAATAGAATACAACAGTTTACAGCAATCAAATTGTTCAACATCCAGAGAAAAAATATATATTACAACATAATATACGAACGTCCGCGCGGCTTAGTTCTCTCAAGTCGCTCAGGATCGTTTGTCGTCTTCCGGCCTGTCTCTTCCTATGTGTGCGACCTGTTCACCGGTCTGCACAATCGCAACGTACACCTGGCTAACCAGATTGTGAAGCGCATGCAAGAGACCGATGAACTCGCGCAGTGTCGCGCTCTACCCTCGCAAACGGTATCATGGGGATCGCCTGAACCCCCAGACCGCTTGGAACTGCGACCTGGTTAGGCGCCGTGGCCACCGGCGGATGCGAACTCTCGCCAGAGGCCGGGCGGCTAGTAACCGGCAACTCTGCAGGAGTTGGTAGTACAGGCCGCTGTTCTCCGCCGGTCTCCGCCGGCGGGTCTTGGTTCTCGCCGCCTTCAGCATGTGGGATCTCTTCTCTGTCTCCTTCCAGCCACGCGGCCATCAGCAAGTACTTCTCCGCCCTTTCCTGCTCCAAGGCGACCTGCATCTCAGCAATCTTTGCCTCAGCGGTTTCCATCGCGGTCTGGAGCCTGGCGGTCTCTTCCTTCCTCGCGGTCTGGAGCCTGGCAGTCTCTTGTTCCATCGCAGTCTTCAGCCTCGCGGTCTCCTGCTCAAGCGCAGTTTGCAACCTTGTGGTCTCTTGCTCCAGGGTTGTTTGCAACTCTTGGATCCTTTTTTCCGCGGCCTCCTGGGCAACCCGCTGCTGTTCGTCTTTAATCCGCAGGGTTTCGGTGGTCGCGTCCAAAGTCGCCTGCAGCGTGCCGACCTCATTCTGGAAGTCGGCCATCTCCTTCTGGCGAACACTTGGCGGAGGCAGCATAGATATAAATGTGGTCAAGTCGCCCGGTTTCATCGCGGTCTCCGGTACACCTGCAGAAGAAAGACCGCAGTCAGGTTCAGCCGGATTGTTGCGACATTCTAGCAAGAAAATCGGTAGGATAAGACCGCCGGTTTGACGTTTATCTCCTTCAGAGGCCGCGGTATGGATTTTAATCACTGGCCGCCTGAGCCGCTCAGGATCTATCCTCTTCAGCTTTTCTTTCCATAGCCGCTCGGTTTCCTTAGCTCGGCTTTTCAGTTGAGCCGTGGTCAGGAAAAAGCTGGCCGACGGATTTAATATAATATTCACCCCCTTCTTCCTTGACCGCGACTTGTAGAATTTAATAATTCGCCTAACGTCCCGGTGTTTAACTTGCAGCAATGGAAGTGCGGTCACCACCGGCTTATCGGCGATCAGCTTCTTCATCTCCTCCATCTTCTCGCGAAGCTTCAGTTTCTCGGCTCCTTCAGAAGCCGCGGAAGCCAGTTCGCCAGGCTTCTCCCCAATAACTTGGATGTCGGGGCGGTCAACCTCCTCAGAGGCCGCTGGTGTCGACAATAGCGCGTCTTGCTGCTGGAGAGTCTCCATGCCCTTCAGGAGCTCGCTCAGCGAATCGCTAACCGCAGGTGTACCCTCCAGTTCGCTCGGCTTGTAATCCGGTGTGGGCGGGTTCTCGGTTACCTCCTTCTCGTGCGGCCTGTGTTGCAGACTGTCCGCTCCGGTCTTTTCGGAAATATTCCGGTTTCTGGCGTGCAACTTCCTCATCTTCCTCTTCATCCTTTCTTCAAGGTTTTCGCTCCTTTCTTTCCGCCGTTTCAGGGAGCCGAACACCTTTTCAGTCCGCTTGCGCTGTTCAACCAAAGTCCGCTCGGGTTCCCGCGCCTTCTCCGGCTCATTGTCATCCACAACGATTACGTCGACCTTGTCCTGCAATTCAGACGGTTTTCCAGATTCAACACTCTTCTCCTCCGTCCCACCGATTTTTAGGAGTGGTTCTCCTGATGGAGAGAAAGTCAGGTCGAAGGATTTGGCAATTCCGGTTTGTGGTGGTGCAGCCTTCGAAACCGCTATGGGATCTACTGCGGCCTGCGATGGTCCGCCGACGATCTCTGTCGGCCTCTTTTCAGGTCCAGAAGCCGCTGATGTCTCCGGCTTCCCAATCTTCTTGGCAGTCTGACGGGCAGAATCATCCGAGTTCTGGCTCCGGCTCTGCTTCATTTCTGGCGGTTTCTTGTTGCGGGCTAACATTGATGACATCACATCCATCGCTAGAGAAATCGCGTCGGCTTGGAAAATTCTGACCGCAAGTGGCGAGTAGCGACCCGTGGCTTGGCAGGAATCCTGAAGAATGTCAAGGGTCAGGGGATTTTAAAGACGACGATGAAGCAGTCGCGGTCTCCGGCATAGTTATACATTTTCGAAGTTTTTTGGAAACTTAAAAATGTGCGGGGATTATGATAAGCCCGGAATCCGCGACCTGCCTGCGCAGCTCTCCAGACCGGGCGGCCTGCCTACTCAAGCCGCCAAGACTCCCAAGCCGGGCGGTCTCCATGTCAGGCTGCTGCCAACGCCGACCCTGCTCAGCGACAAGGCCCAAGGACCCAGCCGTCAGCTCTCCAGGAGGAATCCGCCAGGCCGCGCGGCTTCCCTCCTTTCTTGTTTCTTTCTCTTTTGCTTCCCCTCACCTCTGCCCGGTTCTCCTGTACCCCGGGCAGCCGGTAATTTTAGCCCTGCCCGTTTGGGCAGGCCCCCGAGCCTATAAATAGGGGGTGGGTGCACTCCCCAAGACACGCTGACTGGGATCCAGGAGCTCGCCTGTTAAGAGCTGCGGTCTCAAGTCTAGTGTATTGCGGCTTGTAGTCCGGCCGGCTTCCTCTTTTACTCGTTGTAACTGTTTCTCATTTTTAAGTAAAGGAAAGCCCGCCGCAAGAGTGGCATTTAAGCCGCGGCGGGCGAACTCTGCTGTTGCCGCTGCCAGCGGCCCCCCACTTTTCCGGTCCTTTAGCCGCGACCGCTAGTAACCGATTGGTCGACAGTCTTCTCCTTTCCTCCCCTATTCCCCGGTGTTCGAACCGTTAGCTGGTGGTGCCCGACTCCCTGTCCGTTTTCGTGCATCAACAAGGGTCATCGGTTAGATGGTGGAGTTTGTACTGTATGTAAGACCCCCCTCCCCCTTACCAAGGAAGGCTACCAGATCTTATGCCCAGAACCGCCGTCTTACGGTGCCACTAACTCACGGGTTAGTCGACACCGCAATACGCCGATTCTGCCGGCTAGTACGATCATTAACCTGTAGGCCAACATGAGAAGAAAGAAGTAAACTGTATATAAAAACCATCAGTTCACAAGTCACAGTACAATCATGTAAAAGAAATGAATAGTACAACAGTCCACAATAGAGTACAAATGAAAGAGTAAAAAGTGCTTATGCCCAGTACACCAAATCTCTCTCTCACAAAATCATAAATGCGGAAGCTATACTAGAACATCAAGACTCGTCCCACCTGAGGACGCACAGTAGTGGTAGTAGCCTGCTGAAGCGGTATCTGCTCCTCATGTCCTGCCTCCTCGACGTGCTGGTGCTCCATCTCCACGGGCTCCTAAAAGTAGTTGGTCACCGACCATTAGTCAAAATGACTAAGTCGTTTCCTCCGCACCTCGCCCCGCAGCTCCTAGGCACCGAGCGGGAGGACGAAGCGGAGGACAACAAGGGGTAGCAAAATGGAAGCAGGTGACAATATCTATCTAGAGTGGTACTAAGTAATGAAATTCTACTCTAGCAATGCTAAGTACAGTATAAGTAGTAAGTAAGAGCGGTGCAGTAAAGGAAAGTAAAGAAACCGCAGTATGAACAAGTAAATAAGCTAAGCTACCACTAAGCTATCATCACAAACGTACCCTAACTTATATAAATGCCCATACAAATATATAAGTTAGGGTTTCCAGGAAATTTAACTTATCATATAAAAGAGCCCATACTAATTTATATGATAAGGATCTATGAAGCGTATGACCTAATATGAATGAATGATATGATGCAATTTTATGCGTAGGCAAGTGCAACTCACACACAACGACTCTGTGATCACAGACCTTTAGTTCCCACTTTTTGAGAGCTAGCATCACTCTCGGGTACCACCGCTGTGGCTACGGCAGCAGCGGAGCGGGCGTCTCCGCTTCTAGACCGGTATGCACACTACCAAGCCTTAGACCCCTCTCATACGCCTCTGTACACGTCCAAGGTGCACTCTAGAGTCTCGCGTACGTACTTTGCTGACAAACCCGTCAGTCTTGTTGGGTCGGATGTGTGTTATCGGGGGTCGTCCTCTAGACCGCAGTGTAAAACAACCCACTGGCCCCTCTAACTACCACAACCGCCTAGTGCACCGTACTGCCATCGGTGTGACGAACGGCCAGTACCGCATGCCCCGCCACGATATTTATGCACATGCAAGTAATTCATACCGAGCCTTCCGCTCGCAGGACCAAAACCCGTCCTGAATCCCTCAAACCCAAACCCGGGTGAGAACGCACATTAGTGCCTTTATACCAACTCCCTCAAACCCCAAAACGGGTGAGCATATATCATGAATCTCTCCAACCCCACACGGGCGAGAAGGTACGACAATGTCCTAACCTATTATACTACTCTTGTCTACAGTTTATTATACTTAGAGATTTAAGGTTAATCCCAGGACTGCCCCCGGTATTCCCTGTAAAGGGCTCTCAAGGGGCACTAGGAACTGTGTTGGGATTACGCCCAGCGTTCCCTTTCGCAAAGATATTTATTTTAGTTGATGGCTACCCATGTATCTCCCCAGCTCTCCTTATTACTTTAGTACAACCCTAGTGACTTAAGGTATTACCGGAAAACCGACGGTCTTCGCCGATCCCCACTCCAGTTGCTAGTTAAGACTTGCACTTTTGATCCCTCACTAAGAAAAACTCTACCCACCAGGGTTACATATGTTGAACTCTCTCTTATTTCTGCCGATAATCAATCCCCTGGTAATCACCTAAGGCAAGACCTATTTGTGTTATATGCAGACCATGACCTATGATTACCCTAAAAATGGGATCTTCCAAATCTTAAGGCATCTTGCCTCTAAATATTTATCTTAAGTGTTATGGACTAAGGGAACTACCCTAAGAATTCTCATAATTTTCCTTGGCCAAATAGTCCTTTAATTAATTCTTTTAATTTAAATGCTAGGTCACTTTACACATGAAGTAGTTTGATTAAGTATCCACTGACCTAGGAAATTTTTCCTGGGATGTACATTGACAAAATATTGCTGCCTACAGAATTTCATAATTTTCCTTAAATTATTTATTATCATTTTCAATTTAATATCAATTCCACAAAAATTCCATTTTTCCAAATGATGTATAGGCATTATTTACACAAAAATTCCAGAAAAATTACAGAGCTTTTAGGACACTGATTTATGACTATTGGCAGAGAATCATCAACATTTAATGTAAGATTGCCTATAGGATTCCATTATAAAATATTTACCAAAATGCCATTATGCTAATTTAACACAAATAATGCATCCATTAAATTCTGCGAAATTTGTGCAAGACTAATAATAACATTTTATGACAGTAGAAAAATTTCCAAATTTTTCAGAGGTATAAATCCATCATTTCAAGAATTTACAAAATAAGGGTAAAATGGGGAATTTAGGGTATCTATTCCAAAGGTTCTTCAAAACAGAGAAATCATATTTTTCCTAAGTCAAATGTGATGTTATCTATGCCTTGGCAAAGTTGTTTGGATTTGTACTTGAATAAATCCTATTTTCCAATTTTATCTCCAAAATAGCTATATTTAAAATAAATTCCAATAAATGGAATTTTGATTCCAAAAATTCCATCATTAGTTTGAGGGATGATATTTACCCTAATGAACCACTGTAAATAATTTCATGACTCTTGCATGTCACCATTGGGCTAAATACACCAATTTGCATTTTTGCTATTTGCACACCAAGGCTAAACATAGGCTAGCACATGCAAGTGGATTTCCCCAACATGCAATGAACCCAAGGTGCTGAAAATTTTATCATGCACCAAGGATGACCCCACTGACCCACCACCAAAATATGGGGCCATGGGGAGGAGTAGAACTCCATATATGTCATTTATTTATATTTTGATATTTTACCAAAAACTATAGGAAAATATTCTCTAAAAATTCCTAAATTTTGGCAGGAGCTAGGTATGTCCTATTCATGCATGTGCCCAAAATTTGGGGCCATGGTGACTGATATTGAGACCAGGGCATCCAATATAATTTCTGCCCTAGTCTAGGACCAGTCCTAGGAGAAATGTCCTACAGGACTGTACACTACCCCAAAATGTATGTTTAGGGTGTCATTTTAAAGGTAAGACCCTAGGCTACATTTTTCATTAAGGGGCTAAGTTCTGGAAATGCATCTAAGAGGCCTAAATTTAACATGCATAGTGACTGAAAAAGTGTGATAGAATCATACACTATTTATCAATAATTAAATTAAATCATTTAACTGTTTGCACGAATCTTGAAGCCTATCCGACGGGTTCTGGTCATCGTCTATCTCCAGCCAACGGCTGAGATCGAGCCGACCTGGAGCGACTTTGCTGGCGGTTTCCGGCCAGCTGAGCCACCACCACCGCCGGCGAATATCGCCACCACCTTCGTTAAGGTGGGGGCTAGCGTTTCCCGGCGGTGGGGCCGCCGGAGTTGGCTCCTCCGGCGAACCCGAGCAAGAAAAGAAATGCTCAATTTTCACCATTTTCTCTCATGGCATCGGGCTCGATTGAGCCCGATATCTCCCTAGATCGATCTAGAAAGTTAGTACGGGAAGAGGTGAGGTGAAACGCACCTGAATCGAGGCTTGGCTGCGGGTCAGGCGGCGGTTTGCCGTGGTGGTGGTGCGCCGGCGAGCTCCACCCCGAAAGCTCAATTCTCCACCGTTCTCCATGATTAAGCAGTCGAATTCCATTCCTCTGGGCCTTCTGAAGCTAATGGTGAGCTCTGTTTGGACTGAGGTGGGCTATAAGTGGAGTTAACTCCAATGTTAGCTCGGTTTTGAGCTTTGGAGGTTTCACCCAGCTGCCATGTGGCTCACAGCCCTGGTATTCTGCTGGAAATGAATAGGGGAGGTCGGCCACCTGGTTTTGGGCAGCCAAAACCAGCTGATGGGGTGGCCATGTGGCCATTATTCCCTTCATTCCCCTTTCTCTCTCCTCTTTTCCTAAAAATTCCAATTTTACCCCTTGCATGTACTCTCTCTCTTGATTTAGAGGGGTAGGACTGGTCTTGTTCACTTGGGCTGACTATGGGCCAATTTTGGTGGGCTTGGTCCAAGGGGAAATGGCTTGGCCTTCATTTCACTCTTTAGGTCAATTTGTTGACCAAATTGACTTTTAGGGTTGACTGGTCAACCATGGTGGGTGGACTGACCCCACTTTGTGGAAATGGGTCTAGTGGCACCACCCAACTTGATTTGGGTCAAGGGGGTGCCCTACTTAGGTTAATTAGGCCTATGAGTGTGGGTTTGACCAAATTAAGCCCAAGGTTGACCTTGGTCAACTGGGGTCAAAATGTTGACCCAGTGACATACCCTAGGGTCCACTTAGATTGTCTTTAGGGTTAGGGCAATGTGGTGGGGTCATGGTGTGGTTAGGGTCCCCATTTAGGCTAGTTTGACCTAGTTTGACTAAGGTCTCATAGTGGGCCCCACATGACTACCACCCACTACCTAGGGTCAAACCTAGTTGATCTCCTCAAATCTCACCCCATGCCTAACCCAATCTAAGTTGAGGGGTCCAGAAGTAACATGGGATGTTACAAATTCCAATAAACAAGAAAATAATTTCGTCCCCGAAATTTAAGTTCGGGTCTACGGGGTTCAATTTGCAAGAATCATCAAGAAATTTAAAAGCATAACTTAAATGTACCTGATGCGAATAGCTCCGGGTGTTGCTCCAGCATCAGATCTCTCTTCTCCCAAGTGTGCTCCTCCCGTCCATGGTTGGACCACAGCACCTTCACAAGAGGGACCTTCTTCTTCCGCAACACTCGGATGGCTGTATCGTCAATCCGGATCGGCTCCAATCTCACTGATCTGTCAGGCACTACCGGTCCGGCTGTAGTAGTGATGTGCTGCTCCGGCCGAAGGAGAGCTCTTCGCAAGGAAGAGACATGGAAGACGTCATGTAATGCACCCAACTCCGGTGGCAGCTGCAGTCGGTAAGCCAAGGGGCTGATCCGCTCCAGGATCAGGTATGGCCCCATGTATCGTGGACTGAGCTTCTTGTGCCTCCGCACCCGAGAAACACCGTGTACTGGACGTATCTTCAATAATACCTTGTCTCCAACCTGGAACTCCACCTTCCGGTGCCGAGCATCATAATACTTTGCCTGCCTGCTCTGGGCCTCCAATAGCCGATCCCTGATCAATCGAATCTGAGCCTCAGTGTCCTCTATATAATCAGATCCCAGAGCCCTGGTATCCACATCCTGAACCCATGATAGCGGTGTCCGGCATCTCCTCCCATAAAGTGCCTCGTAAGGAGCCATCCTGATGCTAGCCTGGTGGCTGTTATTATACGAGAACTCAATCAAAGGCAGCAGCCTCTCCCAAGGTCTCCCCGTATCCAATATGCATAATCTGAGCAGGTCCTCCATGGTCCGGATGGTCCGCTCGGTCTGTCCGTCGGTCTGCGGGTGGAAGGCGGTACTAAAAGTAAGCCGAGATCCCAAGTAAGCATGTACGGCCCTCCACTCGCTTGAGGTGAACCGACCATCACGGTCCGAAACAATAGTCCTGGGGATACCATGATATCTGACGTAGTGCTCCACAAATAGTCTCACCAGAACTGCAACTGGGGCATCCTTCGGAACTGGAATAAACCGCGCTACCTTGGTCAATCTGTCCACTATAACCCATATAGAATCATGCCCAGAGTGGGAGCGAGGCAATCCGTGTACAAAGTCCATAGCAATGTCCTCGAACTTCCACTCTGGAACCGGCAGTGGCTGTAGTAAACCTCCCGGGCTCTTGCATTCTGCCTTCACACGCTGGCAGGTCTCGCAATGGGTCACAAAATCTGTGATCTCCCTCTTCATCCCGGGCCAATACATAGACCTCCGCAAATCTGCCCACATCTTGGTGATGCCGGGGTGCACTGAATATCTCGAGCAATGTGCCTCTCTGAGTATGTCCTCCCGGATACTGCCTCCTACTGGTATGTAGATGCGCCCACGGAACCGAAGAAGATCATCCTGTAGCGTGTAGTCCTCGACCTTGCCCCTCTCTAGGGCACTGAAAATCGGATGTAACGCAGCATCCAGCCTCTGATGTGCTCGGATGCGCTCCTGTATATCATCGCCACTGATCACCGAGCTCAAATACTCTCTATATACAACTGGCTCGGTCTCGGACACCATGGTAATGTGCATGTCCTCCATCATCTGTAGCAGCTCAATAGACATCAATCGGGGCTCCGGCCCAGAAGTGCCGGCCCTCCTGCTCAAAGCATCTGCAACCGTGTTCGCTTTCCCCGGGTGATAGTGGATCTTGTAATCATAATCACAGAGGAACTCCAGCCACCTCCTCTGTCTCAGGTTTAGGTCCTTCTGCGTATCGATATACTTGAGATTCTTGTGATCTGAAAAGATGTCACAATGAATCCCATATAAGTAATGCCTCCATATCTTTAGGGCGAAAACCACAGCCCCGAGCTCTAGATCATGTACTGGATAGTTATGCTCATGCTTCTTCAACTGTCTCGAAGCATAAGCAATAACGTGTCCATGCTGCATCAGGACTGCACCCATCCCCTGGTAAGAGGCGTCCGTGTAGATCTGGAATCCTTCGCTCCCGGATGGAAGCGCAAGAATGGGGGATGAGATGAGTCGGTCCTTCAGCTCCTGAAAAGCAGTCTCACACCGCTCTGACCAAACAAAATCTGTGTCCTTCTTCGTCAAGGACGTGAGGGGGAGTGCTATCCTCGAGAACCCCTCCACGAACTTGCGGTAATACCCTGCTAGTCCCAAGAAACTGCGGATGTCAGAAGCGGTCTTCGGCCGTGGCCAATCCCTCACTGTCTCTATCTTGGCCGGGTCCACTGCTAACCCAGCCCCACTGATCGTGTGCCCCAGGAATGCCACCTCCTGCAACCAGAACTGGCACTTTGAAAATTTTGCGTACATCTGGGTCTCCCTCAGCCTCTGCAAGACCTGTGCCAAGTGCTCTGTATGCTCCTCCTGAGTCCGAGAATAAATAAGGATGTCGTCGATGAATACAATCACGAAGCGGTCTAAGAAAGGCTCGAAAATACGGTTCATTAGACTCATGAATGCAGCAGGAGCATTCGTGAGCCCAAAAGGCATCACCGTGAATTCGTATAATCCATAGCGCGAACTGAATGCCGTCTTCGGTATGTCCTCCTCCCTGATATGGAGCTGATAGTAGCCGGATCGCAGATCTAACTTGGAGAACCAGAAGGCTCCCTGTAGCTGGTCAAATAACTCATCTATCCGAGGCAGAGGATAGGTGTTGCGGACCGTCAACCGGTTCAGCTCCCGGTAATCTATACATAATCGCAGTGATCCGTCCTTCTTCTTCACAAATAGAACTGGCGCTCCCCATGGCGATGAACTAGGCCGCACAAATCCTGACTCAACTAGCTCCTGTAGTTGAGTTCTGAACTCTGCTAACTCCCTGGGAGCCATCCTGTAGGGTGCCCGGGACACCGGCTTCGCTCCCGGTACTAGCTGAATCCTGAAATCCAAATCTCTAGCAGGCGGTAGCCCGGGCAATTTCTCCGGGAATACGTCGGCGAAATCCCGAACCACCGGAATATCTGAGATAGTCGCCTCTGTTCCCACCATCTCGAAGCAGACAATATAGACTTCTTCACCCTGCTCATGGGCCTTCACAGCCTGTATAGAAGATAACAGTATGTGGCAGATAGGCTGGATACCTTCAACGATAACATGAGAGTCGCCATGTCTTAGCGTGATCCTCCTGGACGGGCAATCTATCTGGGCATGGTTCCGATGCAACCAGGCCATGCCCAAGATCAAATCAAAGTCCCGCAGCTTCAGAATGGTTGCCGGCGCCTCAAATGCCTTGCCGCCAATCTCGGCCTCCATATCACAATGTGCAGTGGTCCGCAGCTCCGATCCATCGGGTAGACGTACCCTCATCTCTAGTCCAGGGAACCTCTCCACGCCTTCGAGTCCGTCGATGAAGGCCTCGGATACGAACGAGTGTGAAGCACCCGTGTCGAAAAGAGTATGAGCGGGTTTGCCGCTGATCATAACTATGCCTGAGGTTTGTTTACGTGAAAGTTAATTGTTATTCTATAGTTCCAGGTACTAAATATATATCATTGGAAATTCAAGAAAATTCATAATTGACTTCAAGTACCTGTGATAACCTCCTCTGGATTCCTCGGCTCTGTGAGGTCCAAGGCGTATATCTGCTCCTGCTCGCGCCTCCTGCCGTGATATCCCCGACCTCGGCCTCGTCCTCGGCCCTGCTGTACTGGGGCCACTGGAGGTGGAGGAGGAGGAGGGGGATGGAACCGGTGCGGGCACTCCGACCTGATGTGCCCAGGCTGGCGGCAACCGTAACAAACCACTTGTCGGTGGCCTCGGTCATCCTGTCTCCTCGGATCATGTATCTGTAGAGGTGGGGGAGCCAATGCTGGAGGAGGCCCCTGCTCCTGCCTGAAGTTGGGACGACGACGTCCCCCACCCCTCCTGTATCCAATGGTCCTGCCTCTCTGAGAGCCCCTACTGCTCTCACCTGATGTCGATCCGTCAAATGGTCTCTTCCCTCCGGCTCGCACCATCAGCTGGTCAGCCTCCAGCTTCTTCGCCATCTCGATGATCTGCCTGGATGTGCCATGAGAAATGGATAACAGAGCCTGCCTCAGATCATCCCTGAGGCCCCGGTAGAACCTCTTCGCATACCTCCTATCGTCGGTGTCCTGAATCCCCGCGAACCTGGCCAAGTGGGAGAACTCTCTCTGGTACTCTATCACTGATCTGGTCCCCTGCTTGAGGTTCAAAAACCTCTCCTCCAAAGCATCTCTGTCCGTAGCAGAGACGAAGTGCTCCAGAAACACATCGCCAAACTCTTCCCAAGATATCTCTGACAACTCAAAGTCCGCATAAGTAGACTCCCGGACTGACTTCCACCATCTCTTCGCGTGGGCCTCTAGCACAGAGGTGGCTAGAGGTACTGCCTGGCCGACTGGGCAGCTGATGCCCGCTAAGATCTCGTGTATGGCCTCCAGCCATTCTTCTGTCTTCACCGCATCCTCAGTCCCGCGGTACGTCGGTGGGGACAGGCTCTTGAATGCACTCAGCCAGCTCGACCCCGGATTTGGCTGTGGAGCCGGGACTTGCTGGGCTCTAAAGGCATCCAAAATCGCCGTCAGGGTCTGCCCCATCTCCGTATGTAGGAATGGAGTGGCAGCTGGAGGGGGAGGAGCCACATTTTGCGGCGCTGCGACCTGTGGAGGTTGCATAAAGGTAAGGTTAGAGCAAAATTGGCCTAACACATTGTACTTTGTGGACCATTTATGTGACTTTACACATGGGCACACCACTGCTTCCGCTGCATAGTTTGTCCGCAAACTAATGCTCGGGCGGGGGTGGTCCCATGTTGTGGACTTCTTTCTCATATGATCATTGTTCGAGTGATACCAGTTTGTAAGACCCCCCTCCCCCTTACCAAGGAAGGCTACCGGATCTTATGCCCAGAACCGCCGTCTTACGGTGCCACTAACTCACGGGTTAGTCGACACCGCAATACGCCGATTCTGCCGGCTAGTACGATCATTAACCTGTAGGCCAACATGAGAAGAAAGAAGTAAACTGTATATAAAAACCATCAGTCCACAAGTCACAGTACAATCATGTAAAAGAAATGAATAGTACAACAGTCCACAATAGAGTACAAATGAAAGTGTAAAAAGGGCTTATGCCCAGTACACCAAATCTCTCTCACACAAAATCATAAATGCGGAAGCTATACTAGAACATCAAGACTCGTCCCACCTGAGGACGCACAGTAGTGGTAGTGTTGGGTATTGTATCCACGATCACCTAGATTTGAGGAAGCCACCTGTGAAGCTAAGATGAATTCACAATGTATTTGATGAAACATTTTAAGTTGTACTTGCAGTTCCTCCACGCTAAGTGCACACCAATGTCAGGGTGCAGTAGGTCAATATACACGGGTCTGCACGACGTAATCCCTCGTTGAGCAGATCAGTGTGTTGGCCTATGTGTACTCTCTCTATTGGAGTGCACTTACTTTCAAGTACAGGGCCGCTCATATGTAAGAGAAGACAAGGAGCACAGAGGATCAAGGAGCAGCTCCTGGGGTGGAAGACGAAAATTCGTCCAAGGCAAATTCGACGAGAATCACCAAGTGATTCTCGCCGATTCGGCGAGAATCACTAGTGATTCTCGCCGAATCGACGAGAATCATTAGTGATTCTCGCCGACTCCTTCTGGCCATCTCAAAATGGTGCCAAGTTAGATTCGACGAGAATCACCAGTGATTCTCGCCGAACCAGTGGCCAAGGAGCTCATGTATACAAAGTGAAATTCGTTGAGAATCAATAAGTGATTCGGCGAGAATCACTGATGATTCTCGACGAATCGTCGAGAATCACTTGGTGATTCTCGCCGATTCGTCGAGAATCATATGCGATTCTCGCCGATTTTTCCTTAGCAATTTCTCAGGATGCTACTGGACCGGATTCTGCTTCTGGATTAGTTTGAACCGAATTCTGGGGATTTCTTTTGTGGGTCCCACAACGGTCAAATGTGTTGTATCTACAGGGTATAAATACATGGGTATTTTGAACAGTAAACTACGGAGAAAAAGGAACAGAAATCAAGCCGCAACGAAACCCTAAAACCGCGACTCCTCTCCGCCGCCGCCGTCGTCGTCGGGCAAGTAGGTCGCCGTCAACAATAGAGATTTCTTCCCGATCTCCGGCGACAGAAGCTTAGCAAGGCTCGAGTCTCACGCGTCTATCCAGAGATCCTTTGTCTCTCGATTTGTTGATCGGAAAAACTTCCCATCCGAATCGATCGAGACGACCGATCCTCGTGTGACCGTTGGTAGACCGAGCTTGCTTCGCAACGAAGTTTGGATCTCCAAGTTCAGCAGCTGCTCTTCATCGTAGCCGCCGATGCCGAAGCTAGCCGCCGCTCGTGTGCCGCCGCCGGTTCCGGGGAAATCCTCTCCAAGAGAGACCAAGGTCGTAGACTCTTCATCGACTTCAAGAACACGTCGTCGATCAAAGAGGAACACCGTAGTCTCCAAAAGAAGTTTGTATCACGTGTACATTCTACATTTAATTTCGTTGTAAAGGAACTTTTGTTCCGTGTTGTAAGGGTTGGGTGCAACCCGTTTTGTGGGAGTGTTGACTCTCACGTGTGGAAGGGCTCCTTCCGTTAGTGCAGGGATTGGATTTCAATCCCGTTGGAGAAGTGACCGAGTCGTCCCTTGTTGGGGAGATAGGTCGTAGGGGGAAAGTGGATGTACCCAAGTCGGGGAACCACTATAAATCTGCTGTGTATTCTGTGTGCTGTGGTTTTTGTTTTTATTGTGCAGGTACATCCGTAAATTCCGCAAAAGAACCACACGTCACCTATTCCCCCCCCATAGGTGCACATAGTTGACACTAGGTGGACTTTCAAGTGGTATCAGAGGGAGGTTGCTCATCAAAAGGTTAACACCTTGAGTAGAATCCTGCCACCAGTGTCAGAAGCATGGAGCTAGAGTATGAGATGCCGCCACTCAAACTCCCCGCCTGCACAAAGGATTATTATCCCATCTGGCGAATGAGAGTGTCATGTCACCTTGATGCTATCGATCCTCGAGCATCCTTCATCCTGGAGGAGGGTCCGTTTATTCCCATGAAGACCTCCGACTCTGGGATCCAGGTGCCCATGTGCATTGCTGAGATGACAGAGATGGAACTCTCATTTTTTCAACTGGACCAGAGGATTCGACAAATTATCATGGATGTCTGGTCTGGAACCTCTCGCTCCAGGTTGGAAAAATGTAAAACGGCTAAATCTCTGTGGATGATGATCTCCGAGCTGATGGGGGGGTCAGAGAAAGCTGAAATATGCTGCCAATCAGAGGATGAAGCGTATGTGGGGGTCCTCACTTCTGAAGATGAATGCAAGGATCCTTCGGATTGCATCAGAGTTCCAGTATCCTTGTCAGAGACTGAAGAAGATAGTGAGGAAAGCAGCTCCGACGGGGACGAAACATTGGTCACTGATTCTAATGACAATAACTCAGATGAACAGGTATCATCTTCATCCTGCCCCATATCTTTTGACTTTTCTGAAGACAGAAACTGCTCTCCTCCAGAAAATACTGATTCCCTGAAGAGAGCCCTTCAGGAAAGCAATCTACTTGCTGAGGAGCAAGCTCGAGAGATTGCTCGACTGAAGATCTTGTTGGTTCTCCAATTGGCGTCCAACAAGGTCAAGGACTCTAAGATCTCAGCTCTAGAGAATAGTCTAGATAATGAGAAACGTATAGTATCTAACTTTTCCAAAGTTGATGCTATAAAGAGAAAACAAGAAACCGGGTGGATCTCCCGGATTATCCAGGGATGGAGAAATGGGGAAACGGTGTTCCGACCTCCCACTCCAAGCGGGAAGGCAACTCATCATGCCTTCAGGTATGACCACAGGAATAATCGTGGTCACTGCAAGGGTGAATTGTCCCCATGTGGAAACGTCCATAGTGCAAGAGGCGTCATGGCCACCCATGAGGAAATACCTAAGGCTCATTCTGAGCCCTTTGTATTCACGGCCACTGCCACAACAAAGTGTGGATTTGCGTGTCCTAGTTCACAGAAGAATTCTCTCCATTCGAGGACACGGGATAGGGAGAATAGAAGTCATGATGTCAGGCGTCATGGAGCCTCAGCAAGGAAGATGCCTGAAAGAAAGGCGCCACCTTCTCGGCCTCATAACGCTCACATCATGCATTCGTTCCACCCTTCATCATGCCTCGATGGAAGAGGAATTTGTGCAACAAGAACATGCCCTATCCCTTTGAGACCTAGGACCGTGACTACATCAGTCACTAGATCAGGTCGAAAACGGCGATACAACATTCACTCTTGTTGGTGCTGCGGCAAAGTGGGACACTTTGCCATTGACTGTTGGCACAACCTCTCTGTGCCCACAGCAAGGGCTTATCCACATTATAGGGACAGAGGCAGTCTTCCAGACAGGTTTTCTCAAGGAAGGCAGTTGCATGCTTATGCTAATAGAAACCTAGGACCCAATATGATTTGGGTTCCTAAGGTAAAGTAATTCTGTCTTGCAGGGTAGTCTAGGTCCCCGTAAATACGATGGGATCTGGACAGTAGGTGGCTCAAGGCTAACTTGGAACAAGCGTCTGCAATAACAGATGTGCTACCTGTTGAGCATACTCACTTTAAGCTACTAATGTGTTCTACCTGTGGGACTAAGACGATGACTCTCAAAATCCCAGGTAATTTTGATCAGTTCAAGGACTTGTGTCATAATGGATCCTCATTCAAAATATATATACTTATATATATCATCATATACAGATCCTTCTTTGTATATTAGTGTATGTATGCACGTCTAAGGATTGGTTAACTCGATGCATGCAAACCTTTACACCTCAATAAAGGGTTAACGAAGACATATCGTTGTAAATCTCGACAACATACAATTGACATTAAGAAGACTTTGCAAAAACCTCAGTAAAATTCAAATAGATTGACTTTAGAATATACTTGTATTTATCATTCTTTTTATTGACTTGACATCGGAAAATTTCTAAAATATTGCAAGCTTCTCAAATGTGAAAATCCCTAGTCAAGAGACCCCTCAATTTCGAATCAGATAAATAGTATCAGAAGCCGAATTAATCAAATCTCCTGAATCCCGCCGAATTTGACAAAGCCGAATCAGTCAAATACCGCAAGACCCTTCGCATTCTTGACAAATTTCGCCGAATCGTTTAAATCCCGCAAAACCCTTCACCTTCCTCACAACTCCCGCGTCACGCTGCAGCAAGTACCCCGACACCCTGGTGACCACAGTGGGAGCTTCGCCGATTCTTCCCGCAAGAACTCTCCCGACAACCCGCAGGAGCTTCGCCGATTCTCCGCAACCCGCAGGAGTTCTTCCGCCGATTCGCAGCAGCTCGTGAGGTCTCCTCCTAAGCTCCCGCTAGGGTCTCGCAAAGTTCTCTTCGAAAGGATCCCGACGACTCTCGCCGAAACCCGCAGCCCTCCGACGCTCTCGTCGAAGTGAGCGAATCGCTGCTGTGTTTCCCACAGGATACTCTTCCCACAGGATCTTCTTCCCGTGAGACTATAGCTAGGCCGAATCCCACAGGATACTCTTCCTTCCACCGAAGATCTTCCCGAAGCTCATCAACTCTCTTCCGTGTAAGCCCTTAGGTAACCTTCTCCTCACCCGCACTTGGACGCGCTCACTAGTGATGCTTTCTTTTTGAATGTTCACTAATGCTTAGAGTAGGGCTTCTCTCTAGATCTTCAATGGCTCCAAGGACTACTGCAGGCTTGATTTCTGGCTGCGAGCTGGTTCGCACTGGATTCTCTCATGCCTCGGACGAGTTCCGGAATATCATTCTCATGCTGGAAGAGGCCGGGCTAACCTTCATATTGGAGCACCCTTGCAAAGTCCTGGATAAAGAGGTGCTGGAGTTCTTCTCTACCGCAAGACTCCGAGATAGAGACTCCATCATCAAGAGCAAGGTGGCTGGGACAAAAGTAAAGATGTCTGCCAGTAAGCTAACTCGCTACCTGCAGCTCTCAAGTTCGGAGCAGGAAGATTATCTGGAGGACGAGGACAAAGCCAGAACCCTCTTGTTCTGCGGTCTTCCAAGAGGCACTCGATCAGTAAAGAGAAAAGAGATGAATGAAGAAGGGAAGCTCCTATCTGACGTCATAGGAAAAGTACTCATCTGCAAGCCAGGCTCCCATGATCATATCTCCGGAGATATGTTCAAAATTCACATAGCTGTGGTCTGCCGAAAGAGGTTCAACTGGGGGGAGTTGCTGTTCCAAAAGATCAAGGACACTCTGGGCACTCCAAGCTTCGGCCGCATCATTAGTCTATATCTCAACCAGCTCAACGGAGACAAATTCGACATGAGCAAAGGAGTTCCTCTCCATTACTTGAAAAAGATGGATGCTACTGTGTTTGATCGATGGGAGCGGCGCATCGGGCAGCCTGCTGTGGAAGAGCAAGAGGAAGTATCTCCAGCAGCCTCCCCCGGTGAAATTCCTGATACTGTGACTGCAGGAATCGAGGGGGAGACTCTACCCACTCATATGGATATAATATCTGAAATCGCCCAGGTGGCCAAGGATGCGGTGGCCGAAATTCATGAAGTAAGTGAACCTGCGTTGGAGGATGAGGAGGTCCTGAACAGAAACACTCAAGGCACCGAAGCTGAAGCACTGGACACTGCTGATCAAGAAGTGGAAGAAGCTGCTGATATGGATGAATTTTTGGATGAGGACGGAGAGGACGATGTGAATGAGGGCCATGAAGTGTTTGAGTCTCCGGATACTGATGAACCTCCTACTGATAAGTCTGCACCAGTGGAGGGGGAGTTTGATAAACCTCAAGAGGCCGCCAACATTCCTTCTATAGAGGCTGTGATTGTATCCAGCTCTACCGATGCGTCTGCTGCAGAGCACGAGCAAGGGCAAGAAGTACCTCAGACCTTACCGTTGCGAGATGAGCTGGCCACTCACACCATCAATGTCATTCAAGGAATAGTGAACGAGCTTAAAGATTCTTTTGATACAGCTCAGAAAACACTGCTGAAAAAGATCAAGACTTCTGAAGATCTCATGCTTAAAAATATGGTAGAGATCAACCACAAACTGGATGTGATGGAGAAGAAATTCGAAGAAAAGTATAACGCGGCCGGCGAAGCTGTCACACTGTTAATGGCCGGCATGAAAAAGAATACTGATACTCTGGCTGTTGTCAATCAGAACGCACACGTTGTAGCCAACAATATTCAGAAATTTGATGGTAATATGGTCACTTTAAATGCAAATCAGCAGGCCCTAATCACTGAATTCAGCAAGACAACTAAGCATATTGATGACTCTCTGCACTCATATGCCAATTGCATAGCTGTCGAAGCCAAAAAGGGGGAGAAGGAGTATATCGCTAAGCTGGCCGAGCTCCAAGAAAGCATGGATGCAAACTTTGCACAATCTAGCAAATACGTCTATGAGAGTTGCTGGTGGATGCTCCAACAGGCACTGGGCTCGTTAGGCGTCGTCCTACCTGACAACCCTGCCGGTATTCATGTCCCTGAGACATCTAAGGCTGCTGAGGAAGCAAGTGTTGCTGAGGATGTTAGTGCAAGTGTTGCTACAGATATTCCCACACATGAAGCTGATGCTAGGGCTCTCTCCAAAGCTAAATTGAGGAGCATGTTTGACCAAGAGGCCTTAGCAAAAGCCAGGCGAAAGAGAAAAGTTCAGGAAGGGACCTCCAAGGAGACTCCAGCTGAGAAGCGAATCAGAATGAGTGAGGAGGATGTATGAAACGAAAGGTGTAGTCCAGTTTCAAGGAACATCATCTTAGACACCTTCCGGCTGTACGAAAGAGGAGAGATCAATCGAAATGAAGCATATAGCCAGTACGAGTGGGAAACGCACAAAACGTTTGAAGCAAAACGCAACATTTTCTTCAGAAACAACAAGGATCCAGACAAAGTTGCTCCTCCTAGGTACTACCCGAAGCCCAAGGAATACATGGAAAGGCAAAGCAAAAAGTACTTGGCTCAAACTCTTAAGGGTGACGTAGCTAAGGACAAATAGTCATCCTTTTATAGCTGGTCACTGTGTCTTAAGAACATTTAATGATTATTACTGTCGTATGAACTATTCTGGATTATATGTGAATATATTTCTCTTGGTATATATATATTTGAATGTGTGAATGACTCAAGTCCTGTTCTGATTGCATATATTCTCTTGTGTGGCATGTTTAATTTTTGAATGCTATGTTATTATTTGATAGGTGTTATTCATCTTAGCTAGTAGGGTTTTGGCTTCGTCAAATAGGGGGAGATTGTTGGGTATTGTATCCACGATCACCTAGATTTGAGGAAGCCACCTGTCAAGCTAAGATGAATTCACAATGTATTTGATGAAACATTTTAAGTTGTACTTGCAGTTCCTCCACGCTAAGTGCACACCAATGTCAGGGTGCAGTAGGTCAATATACACGGGTCTGCACGACGTAATCCCTCGTTGAGCAGATCAGTGTGTTGGCCTATGTGTACTCTCTCTATTGGAGTGCACTTACTTTCAAGTACAGGGCCGCTCATATGCAAGAGAAGACAAGGAGCACAGAGGATCAAGGAGCAGCTCCTGGGGTGGAAGACGAAAATTCGTCCAAGGCAAATTCGACGAGAATCACCAAGTGATTCTCGCCGATTCGGCGAGAATCACTGAATCGACGAGAATCATTAGTGATTCTCGCCGACTCCTTCTGGCCATCTCAAAATGGTGCCAAGTTAGATTCGACGAGAATCACCAGTGATTCTCGCCGAACCAGTGGCCAAGGAGCTCATGTATACAAAGTGAAATTCGTTGAGAATCAATAAGTGATTCGGCGAGAATCACTGATGATTCTCGACGAATCGTCGAGAATCACTTGGTGATTCTCGCCGATTCGTCGAGAATCATATGCGATTCTCGCCGATTTTTCCTTAGCAATTTCTCAGGATGCTACTGGACCGGATTCTGCTTCTGGATTAGTTTGAACCGAATTCTGGGGATTTCTTTTGTGGGTCCCACAACGGTCAAATGTGCTGTATCTACAGGGTATAAATACATGGGTATTTTGAACAGTAAACTACGGAGAAAAAGGAACAGAAATCAAGCCGCAACGAAACCCTAAAACCGCGACTCCTCTCCGCCGCCGCCGTCGCCGTCGGGCAAGTAGGTCGCCGTCAACAATAGAGATTTCTTCCCGATCTCCGGCGACAGAAGCTTAGCAAGGCTCGAGTCTCATGCGTCTATCCAGAGATCCTTTGTCTCTCGATTTGTTGATCGGAAAAACTTCCCATCCGAATCGATCGAGACGACCGATCCTCGTGTGACCGTTGGTAGACCGAGCTTGCTTCGCAACGAAGTTTGGATCTCCAAGTTCAGCAGCTGCTCTTCATCGTAGCCGCCGATCCCGAAGCTAGCCGCCGCTCGTGTGCCGCCGCCGGTTCCGGGGAAATCCTCTCCAAGAGAGACCAAGGTCGTAGACTCTTCATCGACTTCAAGAACACGTCGTCGATCAAAGAGGAACACCGTAGTCTCCAAAAGAAGTTTGTATCACGTGTACATTCTACATTTAATTTCGTTGTAAAGGAACTTTTGTTCCGTGTTGTAAGGGTTGGGTGCAACCCGTTTTGTGGGAGTGTTGACTCTCACGTGTGGAAGGGCTCCTTCCGTTAGTGCAGGGATTGGATTTCAATCCCGTTGGAGAAGTGACCGAGTCGTCCCTTGTTGGGGAGATAGGTCGTAGGGGGAAAGTGGATGTACCCAAGTCGGGGAACCACTATAAATCTGCTGTGTATTCTGTGTGCTGTGGTTTTTGTTTTTATTGTGCAGGTACATCCGTAAATTCCGCAGAAGAACCACACGTCACCTATTCCCCCCCCCCCCCCCATAGGTGCACATAGTTGACACTAGGTGGACTTTCAGGTAGTAGCCTGCTGAAGCGGTATCTGCTCCTCATGTCCTGCCTCCTCGACGTGCTGGTGCTCCATCTCCACGGGCTCCTAAAAATAGTTGGTCACCGACCATTAGTCAAAAAGACTAAGTCGTTTCCTCCGCACCTCGCCCCGCAGCTCCTAGGCACCGAGCGGGAGGACGAAGCGGAGGACAACAAGGGGTAGCAAAATGGAAGCAGGTGACAATATCTATCTAGAGTGGTACTAAGTAATGAAATTCTACTCTAGCAATGCTAAGTACAGTACAAGTAGTAAGTAAGAGCGGTGCAGTAAAGGAAAGTAAAGAAACAGCAGTATGAACAAGTAAATAAGCTAAGCTACCACTAAGCTATCATCACAAACGTACCCTAACTTATATAAATGCCCATACAAATATATAAGTTAGGGTTTCCAGGAAATTTAACTTATCATATAAAAGAGCCCATACTAATTTATATGATAAGGATCTATGAAGCATATGACCTAATATGAATGAATGATATGATGCAATTTTATGCGCAGGCAAGTGCAACTCACACACAACGACTCTGTGATCACAGACCTTTAGTTCCCACTTTTTGAGAGCTAGCATCACTCTCGGGTACCACCGCTGTGGCTACGGCAGCAGCGGAGCGGGCGTCTCCGCTTCTAGACCGGTATGCACACTACCAAGCCTTAGACCCCTCTCATACGCCTCTGTACACATCCAAGGTGCACTCTAGAGTCTCGCGTACGTACTTTGCGGACAAACCCGTCAGTCTTGTTGGGTCGGATGTGTGTTATCGGGGGTCGTCCTCCAGACCGCAGTGTAAAACAACCCACTGGCCCCTCTAACTCCCACAACCGCCTGGTGCACCGTACTGCCATCGGTGTGACGAACGGCCAGTACCGCATGCCCCGCCACGATATTTATGCACATGCAAGTAATTCATACCGAGCCTTCCGCTCGCAGGACCAAAACCCGTCCTGAATCCCTCAAACCCAAACCCGGGTGAGAACGCACATTAGTGCCTTTATACCAACTCCCTCAAACCCCAAAACGGGTGAGCATATATCATGAATCTCTCCAACCCCACACGGGCGAGAAGGTACGACAATGTCCTAACCTATTATACTACTCTTGTCTACAGTTTATTATACTTAGAGATTTAAGGTTAATCCCAGGACTGCCCCCGATATTCCCTGTGAAGGCCTCTCAAGGGGCACTAGGAACTGTGTTGGGATTACGCCCAGCGTTCCCTTTCGCAAGGATATTTATTTTAGTTGATGGCTACCCATGTATCTCCCCAGCTCTCCTTATTACTTTAGTACAACCCTAGTGACTTAAGGTATTACCGGGAAAACCGACGGTCTTCCGCCGATCCCCACTCCAGTTGCTAGTTAAGACTTGCACTTTTGATCCCTAACTAAGAAAAACTCTACCCACCAGGGTTACATATGTTGAACTCTCTCTTATTTCTGCCGATAATCAATCCCCTGGTAATCACCTAAGGCAAGACCTATTTGTGTTATATGGAGACCATGACCTATGATTACCCTAAAAATGGGATCTTCCAAATCTTAAGGCATCTTGCCTCTAAATATTTATCTTAAGGTGTTATGGACTATGGGAACTACCCTAAGAATTCTCATAATTTTCCTTGGCCAAATAGTCCTTTAATTAATTCTTTTAATTTAAATGCTAAGTCACTTTACACATGAAGTAGTTTGATTAAGTATCCACTGACCTAGGGAATTTTTCCTGGGATGTACATTGACAAAATATTGCTGCCTACAGAATTTCATAATTTTCCTTAAATTATTTATTATCATTTTCAATTTAATATCAATTCCACAAAAATTCCATTTTTCCAAATGATGTATAGGCATTATTTACACAAAAATTCCAGAAAAATTACAGAGCTTTTAGGACACTGATTTATGACTATTGGCAGAGAATCATCAACATTTAATGTAAGATGGCCTATAGGATTCCATTATAAGATATTTACCAAAATGCCATTATGCTAATTTAACACAAATAATGCATCCATTAAATTCTGTGAAATTTGTGCAAGACTAATAATAACATTTTATGACAGTAGAAAAATTTCCAAATTTTTCAGAGGTATAAATCCATCATTTCAAGAATTTACAAAATAAGGGTAAAATGGGGAATTTAGGGTATCTATTCCAAACGTTCTTCAAAACAGAGAAATCATATTTTTCCTAAGTCAAATGTGATGTTATCTATGCCTTGGCAAAGTTGTTTGGATTTGTACTTGAATAAATCCTATTTTCCAATTTTATCTCCAAAATAGCTATATTTAAAATAAATTCCAATAAATGGAATTTTGATTCCAAAAATTCCATCATTAGTTTGAGGGATGATATTTACCCTAATGAACCACTGTAAATAATTTCATGACTCTTGCATGTCACCATTGGGCTAAATACACCAATTTGCATTTTTGCTATTTGCACACCAAGGCTAAACATAGGCTAGCACATGCAAGTGGATTTCCCCAACATGCAATGAACCCAAGGTGCTGAAAATTTTATCATGCACCAAGGATGACCCCACTGACCCACCACCAAAATATGGGGCCATGGGGAGGAGTAGAACTCCATATATGTCATTTATTTATATTTTGATATTTTACCAAAAACTATAGGAAAATATTCTCTAAAAATTCCTAAATTTTGGCAGGAGCTAGGTATGTCCTATTCATGCATGTGCCCAAAATTTGGGGCCATGGTGACTAATATTGAGACCAGGGCATCCAATATAATTTCTGCCCTAGTCTAGGACCAGTCCTAGGAGAAATGTCCTACAGGACTGTACACTACCCCAAAATGTATGTTTAGGGTGGCATGTTAAAGGTAAGACCCTAGGCTACATTTTTCATTAAGGGGCTAAGTTCTGGAAATGCCTCTAAGAGGCCTAAAGTTAACATGCATAGTGACTGAAAAAGTGTGACAGAATCATACACTATTTATCAATAATTAAATTAAATCATTTAACTGTTTGCACGAATCTTGAAGCCTATCCGACGGGTTCTGGTCATCGTCTACCTCCAACCAACGGCTGAGATCGAGCCGACCTGGAGCGACTTTGCTGGCGGTTTCCGACCAGCTGAGCCACCACCACCGCCGGCGGATATCGCCACCACCTTCGTTAAGGTGGGGGCTAGCGTTTCCCGGCGGTGGGGCCGCCGGAGTTGGCTCCTCCGGCGAACCCGAGCAAGAAAAGAAATGCTCGATTTTCACCATTTCCTCTCATGGCATCGGGCTCGATTGAGCCCGATATCTCCCTAGATCGATCTAGAAAGTTAGTACGGGAAGAGGTGAGGTGAAACGCACCTGAATCGAGGCTTGGCTGCGGGTCAGGCGGCGGTTTGCCGTGGTGGTGGTGCGCCGGCGAGCTCCACCCCGAAAGCTCAATTCTCCACCGTTCTCCATGATTAAGCAGTCGAATTCCACTCCTCTGGGCCTTCTGAAGCTAATGGTGAGCTCTGTTTGCACTGAGGTGGGCTATAAGTGGAGTTAACTCCAATGTTAGCTCGGTTTTGAGCTTTGGAGGTTTCACCCAGCTGCCATGTGGCTCACAGCCCTGGTATTCTGCTGTAAATGAATAGGGGAGGTCGGCCACCTGGTTTTGGGCAGCCAAAACCAGCTGATGGGGTGGCCATGTGGCCATTATTCCCTTCATTCCCCTTTCTCTCTCCTCTTTTCCTAAAAATTCCAATTTTACCCCTTGCATGTACTCTCTCTCCTGATTTAGAGGGGTAGGACTGGTCTTGTTCACTTGGGCTGACTATGGGCCAATTTTGGTGGGCTTGGTCCAAGGGGAAATGACTTGGCCTTCATTTCACTCTTTAGGTCAATTTGTTGACCAAATTGACTTTTAGGGTTGACTGGTCAACCATGGTGGGTGGACTGACCCCACTTGGTGGAAATGGGTCTAGTGGCACCACCCAACTTGGTTTGGGTCAAGGGGGTGCCCTACTTAGGTTAATTAGGCCTATGAGTGTGGGTTTGACCAAATTAAGCCCAAGGTTGACCTTGGTCAACTGGGATCAAAATGTTGACCCAGTGACATACCCTAGGGTCCACTTAGATTGTCTTTAGGGTTAGGGCAATGTGGTGGGGTCATGGTGTGGTTAGGGTCCCCATTTAGGCTAGTTTGACCTAGTTTGACTAAGATCTCATAGTGGGCCCCACATGACTACCACCCACTACCTAGGGTCAAACCTAGTTGATCTCCTCAAATCTCACCCCATGCCTAACCCAATCTAAGTTGAGGGGTCCAGAAGTAACATGGGATGTTACACTGTAAGCGGAGGAGGAAGGTGAAGGAGACGCTCCAATCCGGAGACGCTCCAATCCGGGTAGTTTTGTGGCGTTTGTTTTGTGAGCTGGAAAGGGCCATGGAAGAAGTTGCACGGGTAGAGAGAAAGGCCGCGCAGGAAGAAAGACCGAGAAGCCGCGATAAGAGTCCGCGGAGAAGAAGAATAAGGCCGCGCAAACAAAGAGCAGTGACGAAGGAGGAGAGGCCGCACGAACAAGAGGCAAGAAGGAGATCAAGTCGCGTGGGCAGAGAAAGGCACTGAATCAGGCGGACAAGATCGCGGGCTCTGGTACCATGTGCGAACAGAAAAAGGAAGTCCAGAAAGTAGACAAACAAAAATTTTTGTATTCCAAAAAAAGTATCAATTACATGGTATAGCCTCCCTTGTATAGAATAGAGGAGATGAAAGAGATTACAAATAAACAATGTGGGACTAAAAAATATCATGTACAAGCGGTTTAACATAAATACAAGTCGTCAAGCCATGCAGTTTGATGAATGGGCAAACCGCCCGACCAATATAAGAGAAAGACAACAAGCCGCCACACTAGACCGCCACGTCTCCCAGTCTCCAAGTCGCCAGGGACAGATTGACAAACCGCCAGAGCACCAACAATAATAGGTCAACAACCAAACCGAAGGAGAGAAACTGACAGACCGCCCGAACAGCAACTGTACAACCCCGTATTCGCAGAGTGGGGGTCCTCTCGGCAGGCGTAGGACCAGATATGAGTTTTTAAGCTTTTGGTGTGGTTTGCACTCTTGATGGCCAATTTAGGTCTAGCCCTTAGAATGTACTAGTAGGCGGAGGAAAAATCCGCCTCCCCCCCGGTGGCCCCTTTTTGGGAGGGCGGGTGCGGCAAGTTGGCGGATACCCGCTCCGGCCTGATAGGTGGGAGGTAGGAGCAGCGGGACCGGCCGGAGGCCGAGTTTTCCCCCTGCCCACGGCCTGGCGGGGCAAGACTGGCCCGGGTGCGGGTTCTCCCCCTGCCCTGCGGCCTGGCGGGGCGAGACCGGCCCGGGGCTGGGTTCTCCCCCAACCCCACGGCCTGGCGGGGCGAGACCGGCCCGAGGCCGGGTTCTCGCCCATGCTTCGCGGCCTGGCGGGGCGAGATCGGTCGGGGGCTGGGGTCTCGCCCCTGCCCCCTGCTCCCCACTTCTTCAGGGGTCACCTTCTCGTCTCGGGTGCCTGGGGAGGTGGGGGGGTAAGGCTCCTCCCGCCCTTGGATCTCTTTTGACCTTGTTTTTACAGTTTTTCCCTCGGGGTGGAATTACCTCTTTACCCCCTGGTGTAGATGTTTTCTATTGGCCCAAGGCCTTTTTGTCCGAGGGGTGTTTGTGTCATTTTGGTCTTTGGGATTGGGAAAACTATAAATAGACCCTTAGGGGTGCCTTGGAAGGCAATGCATTTCAGCCACAAAACTCCTTTGCTTTCTTCCTCCAAGGCGCCTAGCTCCGCATTGGCTAGGGAGGGCGAGACTTCAAAGGTCTTTCGGGTATGAGGTGGGACCTCCACGCTAGAGCCGAGGGTCTGTTCCTAGTTTTCCAAATCTTCGGTCCGTGACGTTCCCCCGAGTATAGTAGGTGTGAGGTCACACCTCTTTTAGGACCCTGAACTCCACAGAGGTCAATTTTGGATTCAACACTTCGGTGCAGTGAGCGTGGAGAGTGACCAGCACAGAAGATCTCTGGGGAGTGTCATAACTGGAGGTCAGGGAGGTAGTGATGATCTCGGCGAGCTCCCTAACCTAGGACCCTTTGTGGGGAGGCAAGAGTTCATGGCCACCATCTAGGGCATCTTGGAGATGCTGCGAAGCATTGCTCCTCAGGGTGGCAGCTCCACCCCGACCCCCCAGGAGCTAGCTCCCCCCTTACGACGAGATGACCCCATCAGGGGGAGAAGGAAGTGCACTAGGAAGAAGGAACAGGAAGGAGAGGATGGGAGATGGGGTCGAGCGAGACCTCACTGACCGGGAGTTGTTCTCCAGCCCGGCGAGTGCCAGCCTTCCAGGTGAGCAGGTCGCGCGAGTAGAGGTGGCGAGACCACCCCTCAGGGGGTCACCCTTCAGCAAGCTGATCATCTCAGCTCCCATTTCCGAGGGGTTCAAATAGCCTGACATGGTTTACTATACCAGGAAGGATGACCCTGTCCAACATCTGTAGTGGTTTGAGGATGTCGTCTCCATCAGGCCAATGATGGATGCCTTTAAGTGTCACCTCTTTGCGATCACATTGAACGAGAAGGCAAGTGACTGGTTTCATCAACTCCCTCCGAGGTCAATCTATGGGTTCGAGGATTTGAGCCGGAGCTTTCAGCTTCGCTTCTCCACCTCCAAGAAGAGGAAGAAGAGTCCTGAGTCCATCTTCCGGATAAGGCAGGGGGCCGAGGAGTCGCTGACCCATTACGTTGATAGGTTCCAAGAGGAGATCCTGGATGTCCAGGAGATGTCAGGGTATGCCCTCCAGATGGCATTCACGGTGGGGTTGCGGGAGGGGTTCTTCAAGATGAGCCTGACTCGAAAGGCCCCCCTTTCCTTTGAGGAGCTGATGGAAAGGGCGGCTGAGGAGATAACCATGGAGGTGTCCAATCCGACATTTATTAAGAAGTTGGCAAGGCTAACAGAGATGGAGTCAAAAGAGCAAGGTGGCTCAAGGAATCAAGAAGGAAGAAGGAGAGAGGAGCAGAGAGATCAGGGGTTCCAGGGACAGGAGGGTCCGGAACCAGGCTGGAGGCAACAGGGAGGACCTGCCCAGGGTCCCAAAAAAGCTCTCATCCAGGGAGGAGGGAAATTTCATGGGGGCCAAGGGAGGTTCAACTTCTAGAGGCAAGTCCCAAGACAGCTCCTACCCCCACCGCAGCAAGCCTTGCCGATAAGAGGGGGAAGAGGTAACAGGAGAGAACGCCCAACCCGCCAAAGGAGGGGAGGAGCGCTACTGTACTGTGAATTCCACCAGGTGGAGGGGCACGCCACGGCTACCTGCCCCGAGTTCCTGGAAGTAAGGGGGGTGAGAGGCCCTACCCAGCAGTAGCCACCGGTACAGGTTGAGGAGGTTCCACCCAGAATGGGGGGGGATGACATATGTGAGGACCGTGTCGATGTCAGACCCCGAGGTGGTATAACAGTGATCCATGGTGGGGTGGGGATCGAGGACACTTGGAAGGCGAACCTCCATATCATGTACCGACGGAGCGTCGCTTCAACATTCCAAACCCCGCCCGAGGAGAAGAAGATCACCTTCTCGGTGAAGGACATGCCAGATCATGAGGATCCATTTTACAATGCGCTGGTCATCCAGACGGCCATTGAGGGCTACACCATCTCCCGGATCTTGGTTGATAATGGGAGCTCCGTCAACATCATTTTCAAGAAGACGTTTGACGAGATGAAGGTGGAGCCAAGAAGGGTGTGGGCCTCAGACGGACTCCTGTTCCGATTTTTAGGAGAGAGGAAGGAGGTTTAAGGCGGAGTAGGACTCCAAGTGAAATTGGGAGGGACTTCAAGGAATTGTCGGTTCGTCATAGTCGACTCTCCCAGCAGCTACAACGCCATCTTCAGAAGCCCCCTCATCAGCGCTTTAAGTTACGTGCCGTCTTCGTTCCACCAGTGCCTCAAATTCAGCTCAGGAGGGATCCAGGTCAGAGTCAAGGGAGACTCCAGGATGGCAAGGCAATGTTATGTCACGAACGTCAACTCCATCTCTTGGTTGGCCAAGGCAGAGGATATGGAGAGGATCATGGAGATCCTGAGCAGGATGGAGGTCTCCGAGGGGAAGGATGACATCCATCGTGCCCAGACCTCCTGAAGAAGCCTCGCTATGGCGGAGTCCTATTTTTTTTCTTATGTTGTAGTAAGTCCAGCCCCTGACCAGCTGAGTCGGGCGGGTCATGTAACCCATATTTTTCCCCGTTTGAGGATGTTGGATTTGGTAGAGTTCAAGTGATACACCTAGTCCCACTCCCGAGAGGATCTCCTTATCCAGGCTCTCACTAGCTGGATGGGTCGAATGTGCCTCGGGGAGATCAAGACCCACCCCCCGAGAGGATCTCCTCATCCAGGCTCTCACTAGCTAGATGGGTCGAATGTGCCTCGGGGAGATCAAGCCCCACCCCCGAGAGGATCTCCTCATCCAGGCTCTCACTAGCTGGATGGGTCAAATATGCCTCGGGGAGATCAAGCCCCACCCCCGAGAGGATCTCCTCATCCAGGCTCTCACTAGCTGGATGGGTCGAATGTGCCTCGGGGAGAGCAAGCCCCACCCTCGAGAGGATCTCCTCATCCAGGCTCTCACTAGTTGGATGGGTCGAATGTATCTCGGGGAGATCATGCCCCACCTCCGAGAGGATCTCCTAACCCATGCTCTCACTAGCAGGATGGGTCGAATGTGCCTCGGGGAGATCAAGTCCCATCCCAAAGAGGATCTTGTCATCTAGGATCCCACTTGCTGGATGGGTCGAATGTGCCTCGGGGAGAGCAAGTCCCACCCCCAATAGGATATCCTCATCCAGGCTTCCACTGGATGGATGGGTCGAATGTGCCTCAGGGAGAGCAAGTCCCACCCCTAAGAGGATCTCCTCATCCAGGCTCCCACTAGCTGGATGGGTCTAATGTGCCTCGGGGAGAGCAAGCCCCACCACCGAGAGGATCTCCTCATTAAGGCTCTCACTAGCTGGATGGGTTGAGTGTGCCTCGGGGAGAGCAAGTACCACCCCCCGATAGGATCTCCTCATCCAGGCTCCCACTAGCTGGATGGGTCGAATGTGCTTCGAGGAGAGCTAGTCCCACCCCCAAGAAGATATCCTCATCCAACCTCCCACTAGCTGGATGAGTCGAATGTGCCTCGGGGAGAGTAAGTACTCCTTTGATCCGATGACGGTTCCGCTGTCAGGCTCTCGCTAGCTGACAGGGCAGGCGTACCTCTCGTGGATGCCCAATGTTTTTTACCCAGAGGGGGTCTTGATGAGTACGATTATGATAGGCTTTTTACTACCATAATTGTAATCATATCTACCATTTCCTGCCCCTTTTGTGTTGATTTCATGATAATAGCAAAGAAACTGTCGTATCATAGATAGAAGAGCGTATTTAGAAGTCTTTGGCAGTTCTTATAATAAACCATTTACTGAGTCTATCATTTTTCTATTGCAGGTAATGCCAACCAATGGACCTAAAAGTCTCGGAGCAAACAGAGGAGTTCACGGAGTCTACATGGCTGATGACAGGACGAAAATTTGGTGCACACGGCCAGACACACGGCCGTGTGCCTACCCGTGTCCTATGCACCTGGAGCTGAAGAATTTGGGCGCAGACGATGGAACCTCACACGGGTATGGCACACGCCCGTGTGCCTACCCGTGTCAGCTTTGCACACGACTGCCAACCAACCCGTGTCTGAAGAACACGGCCGCACACACGGCCGTGTCCATACCCGTGTCATCTGACACGGCCCACTACCAGACACGCCATCTCGTGGGGAACCGCCCATGAACCGCCTAGGAACCGTCCACACGGCCTGGCACACGGCCGTGTGCGACCCCGTGTCCGACCTGTTTGCAAGGGAACTATAAATTTCCTGTAGAAAAATTTGTTTAGAACTTTTGGTTTTTTTCTGGATTGGAGAACTGCTGGAGGCCGAAGGGGAGCATCCAAGACAAGGAGGATTGAAGGGTATTCCTATGTATTTTCATTTAATCATTAATCCCTTTTAATCCTTCCCTTATCTTGATGATTCATCTTCAATTTATGTTTTAATTTGCATGAATTTCTCTTTGAACATTCTAGTAATCATGTATCACCTTGTTTATGTTACATTTGTAGTATTTTATTTGTCTTTATGCAATCAAACAAAGAGTTAATCATCCCTTTGAATTACTTATTTGTTTTACACAATTTGCAATTGGCTAGATTGAGAAATTGGTTCTTTGCAATGCTTTTGGTATGTTCATATTGTGATGATAATTCCCTTTGTAATTCAAACTTTATGATCGAGAGATATTTTGTTTGGAAAATTAGAACACGAATAAAAGGATTCATATTAATTTAGAAATAAAATCCATGAATTTATGTAGTAATAAGGGTATTTAACTTAATGCGAACTTGAGTGTTGTGAATTGTTCAATAGAAAATTTACTATCTTAGGTTTAGATTTGGAATTGCTCGAGAGAGAATTTTGATGAAAAATTAACTTTTACATTACACAAATGTAACAATCTTTTCATGTCATGATCGCTTAGAATTGAACTGATAAATGAAATCGTTCATGTAATTATTTAGAAGCTTCATGTTTTTATCGCATTTATTTCTCCAATACTGAATCATCCAATTGGTCATAGTTAGGTTAATGTAGTTTAAATATCACTTTTGTTTAGAGGTATGATAATAAAGGGAGGGTGAGTACGAATAGTTGAAACGACCCTGTGGAATATGACACGAGATGTAGATTTCTCATATATTACGATTGATAGGTGCGCTTGCCTGAATGCTAATTCAATCTAGTTAAGTCCATCTACATAATTGTATCAGAATGTAGAATGAAATCACATTGAGTTATTACTTGTTAGCAAGAAAAATCATCAAGTTTTTGGCGCCGTTGCCGGGGATCGTTTTCAATATTTTGAAATCCCAATCTTTATTGATCTACCAATTTTCATTTATATAGTTGTAAATTAGTATTTGTATAATTATATTGCATAATATTTTTTTTTGTAGTCTATTAGTCTATGACCAGGGGCAGAAATTCTGGGCTAGCACCATTTCATCCTGACCCAGAACGAATTCTCCATAACACTAACTTAAGGGACGTGGGAATTAATACCACAAATATTTCAAACGGACTATCAGAAGAGGAGACAGTAAACCAAGGAGAGAATCATCTTGAAAACTTAGATACTATGGCCAACCGAAATGAGCAAACCATGTCTGACTTTGCTAGACCTAATCTCCAAGGAACCGGGTCGAGCATCGTTAGACCACCGATAGCTACCAATAATTTTGAATTGAAGCCTAGTGTGATACAGATGGTTCAACAGTATGTTCAGTATGATGGCTTGCAAGATGAGTATCCTAACACCCACTTGGCCGGATTCTTAGAGATATGTGACACATTCAAGATCAATGGTGTTTCCAACGACGCCATTCGATTGAGATTGTTTCCATTTTCTTTAAGGCATAAGGCGAAGCAGTGGTTGAATTCCTTACCTAGAGGGTCGATCACTACTTGGGACATGATGGTTGAGAAGTTTCTGATGAAGTACTTTCCACCTGCAAAGACTGCAAAGTTAAGGAATGACATCTCTACGTACATTCAATTGGAGTCTGAATCATTGTACGACACATGGGAACGATTCAAGGTGTTGTTAAGGAGATGTACCCACCATGCTCTACCTTCATGGCTTCAGATTCAGACCTTCTATAATGGTCTAAATCCAGCCACCAAACAAATGATTGATGCGGCTAGTGGAGGAACTTTGAACAACAAGACACCTGAAGCGGCTCAGCAGTTGATAGAGGACATGGCAATGAACAATTACCAATGGACTACAGTAAGACAAAAGCCTAGCAAGCCTGCAGGAATTTATGAAGTAGATGCCGTCACCGCCTTAGCAATTCAAGTGGAGAAACTTCACCAAAAGATGGACAACCTTGCCTTAGCATCACCTTCCATGGCACCTCAACAATGGGACCCTTCATGCACTGGAATGCCTGGATGTGAACCGCAAGTTCAAGAGCATGTTGACTATATGGGTAACAATACTAGGCCACCATTCAATCAAGCCAACAACCCATATAGTTCTACATATAATCCTGGATGGCGAAACCACCCCAATTTCTCTTGGGGAGGACAAGGAAATCAAGGGAAGCAACCCATGTTTGGACAACAACCACAGTTGGAACCAAGGAAGCCTACATTGGAAGATGTGCTTACCAAATTCATGCAAACTACCGATGTAGCCTTCCGAAATCAAGAGGGTTCAATTCGGAACTTGGAAAATCAGATTGGTCAGCTTGCAAGGATGGTTTCTGAAAGGCAGCAAGGAACACTTCCAGGGAATACAGAGATAAATCCAAGGGAGCATGCAAAAGCCGTTCAATTGAGGAGCGGAAAGGAGTTACAAGACCCAAGGCCTGCAAAAGAAGCACCCAAAATGGAGTCTAGCGGCGAAGGACCAAGCGAGATGAATGTACAACCGATGGAGTACCAACCAGCATTACCATACCCAGCAAAGCATAGCAAGGAGCGCATGGATGCGCAGTATGGTAAATTTTTATCTATGTTTAAGCAATTACATGTTAATTTACCTTTTTCTGAAATTATTCAAATGCCTAAATATGCAAAATTTCTTAAGGATTTGATTTCTAATAAAAAGAAAATAGAAGAATTATCATTAGTAACATTAAGTGAAGAATGTTCTGCTATTTTAAAAAATAAATTGCCACAAAAACTTAAGGATCCCGGTTCATTTTCAATTCCATGCTTAATCGGTGATTTACAAGTAAATAAGGCTTTAGCAGATCTAGGAGCAAGTATAAATTTAATGCCTTATAAATTATATCTGAAACTAGGCATAGGAGAACTTAGCCCAACAAGAATGAGTATTCAATTAGCAGATCGATCGGTTAAGTATCCTAAAGGAATAGTAGAAGATGTATTAGTTAAGGTAGATAAATTTATATTTCCTGCTGATTTTGTTATTTTAGATATGGATGAAAATATCGAAGTACCACTCATACTAGGTCGTCCATTTCTAGCTACATCTAGAGCACTTATTGATGTTTTTGATGGTAAATTAGTATTGCGAGTAGGAGAAGATGAAGTCACTTTTCAAATTGGCAAAACTATGAAACAATCCTTAGATAACGATGATTATTGCTATTTTTCTCAGGGTATTGATGATTTTTTGTCTTCTATAAATTCTAATTTTTATTATAAAGATCCTTTAGAAATTTGCATAACTAACAATTATCTAGAAGATGATAAAAATGATGACATTATTGAACATTTATTTTTTCTAGAAAATTGTGTTGCTATGAATAGAACAACGGAATATAGTTTAATTACTGAAGGAGATCATGAAATTCTTAAGAATAATACTAAGAATCCACCAATAGTAGAATTAAAAAAATTACCGGATCATCTTGAGTATGCGTTCTTAGGAGCAAATTCTTCGTACCCAGTTATCATATCTTCAAATCTTTCCAAACTTGAAAAAGAAAAATTGATAACCGTATTGAAGAAATGTAGAGGTGCAATAGCGTGGCAAATATCTGATATAAAGGGTATTAATCCTAGTTTTTGCACTCATAAAATCCTTTTGGAAGAAAACTATAAGTCGTCTATTCAATCACAACGTAGGCTAAATTATAATATGAAAGAGGTAGTTAAGGCTGAAATTGTAAAGTTATTAGATGCTGGTATTATATATCCTATTTCGGATAGTTCATAGGTTAGTCCTGTCCAAGTAGTTCCTAAGAAGGGTGGCCTGACCGTAGTAGCAAATGATAGAAATGAATTAATTCCAACGCGAACAGTAACAGGTTGGCGTGTCTGTATAGACTATAGGAAATTAAACGATGCCACTAGGAAAGACCATTTCCCTCTTCCTTTCATTGACCAGATATTAGAACGCTTATCACGACATTCTTATTATTGTTTTCTAGATAGACTTTCTGGATACTTTCAAATTCCCATAGCACTAGAAGATCAAGAGAAAACAACATTTACTTGCCCATTTGGTACCTTTGCCTATAGACGTATGCCTTTCGGGTTATGTAATGCGCCCGCCACATTTCAAAGGTGCATGCTAGCCATCTTTAACGAGTATGTTGAAGATATTATGGAAGTGTTCATGGATGATTTTTCGGTTTTTGGCGACTCTTTTGAGTTGTGTTTGAATAATTTAGAGAAAGTTCTTAGGAGGTGTGAGGAGACGAACCTAGCGCTTAGTTGGGAGAAGTGCCATTTCATGGTACAAGAGGGGTTAGTACTTGGCCATAAAATTTCAAGCCAAGGAATTCAAGTAGATAGAGCAAAAGTAGAGACCATAGAAAAATTACCACCACCAACCTCCGTAAAGGCAGTGAGAAGTTTCTTAGGACACGCGGGATTTTACCGCCGTTTTATTAAAGACTTCTCTAAAATAGCTAAACCACTTACAAGGCTTTTAGAAAAAAGACACACCTTTTATTTTTGAACAAGAATGTCTACATGCCTTGAGTTCTTAAAAGAAAAATTAATTAATTCTCCTATTATGATCGCACCTGACTTTAGTCAACCATTTGAGATCATGTGTGACGCTAGTAGTTTTGCGGTAGGGGCTGTTTTAGGACAACGCCGAAACAAACATTTTCACCCAATATATTATGCTAGTAAAACACTTAATAATGCACAGGAGAATTATACAACTACTGAAAAAGAACTCCTAGCAGTGGTATTTGCCTTTGATAAATTTAGACCATATTTAACATTGTCCAAAGTGGTAGTTTATACGGATCACTCTGCACTTAGATATTTGCTAGCCAAAGCGGAAGCAAAGCCTCGTTTAATCCGATGGGTTCTTCTTCTACAAGAATTTGATCTAGAAATTAGGGATAAACGAGGAGCGGAAAACTTAGCGGCAGATCATCTTTCACGTTTAGAAAACCCACTACGATCAATGTTAGATGAATCTGAAATTTCTGATACATTTCCTGAGGAATCATTATTTGCCATATCTACCAATATACATCTAGATTATCCATGGTTTGCAGATTATGCAAACTATCTTGTGGCTAAGGTCCTTCCAAAAGACTTTTCATATCAGCAGAAAAAGAAATTTTTCTCTGACTTGAAATATTACTTTTGGGAGGACCCTTTTCTTTTTCGGATATGTGCAGATTCTGTTATAAGAAGGTGTGTATCAGCGGAGGAAGGTTGGAGGATTTTGGAGCAGTGTCATGCAGGTCCTGCTGGTGGTCACTATGGAGCGAATCGCTCCGCTAAAAAGGTTCTTGATTCCGGTTTTTATTGGCCCCTTCTATTCAGGGATGCCCAAAGGTATGTACTTTCATGTTATTCTTGCCAAAAAGCAGGTAATATTTCTAAATTACATGAAATGCCTCAAAAATTTATCCTTGAATGTGAAGTATTCGATGTGTGGGGTATAGATTTTATGGGACCATTCCCAGTTTCTTTTGGGAATAAATATATTTTGGTAGCTGTAGATTACGTATCAAGGTGGGTTGAAGCGCAAGCTTTGCCTACTAATGATAGTAGGATTGTAATTAGATTTTTGAAATCCTTATTCGCACGATTTTGTACACCACGTGCACTTATTAGCGATAGGGGTTCACACTTTTGTAATCGACAACTAGACAAAGTATTAGAAAAATATGGAGTTACACATAGGATAGCCACTCCGTATCATCCTCAAACTAGTGGACAAGTTGAAGTTTCCAATAGAGAGCTTAAGAGAATCTTAGAAAAATATATAGAAGGGAATAGATAGCAGTGGTCTAGGAAACTTAACGACTGTTTATGGGCTTATAGGACCGCCTACAAAACACCTATAGGGACCACCCCCTTTAAATTAGTCTATGGTAAATCTTACCACCTACCTATAGAATTAGAACACAAATCGTATTGGGCAATACGCTCCTTAAATTTTGACACTAGTTCTATAGGAGAGAAGCGTAAACTTCAACTTAACGAATTAGATGAGTGGAGAACTATAGCCTATGAGAACTCCCGGATTTATAAGGAGAAAACCAAACTATTTCATGACCGTCACCTTCGCAAACCCAAGGTATTCCAAAAAGGTGACCAAGTCCTCCTTTATAACTCCAGATTACGATTATTCCCAGGGAAGTTAAGCTCTAAGTGGTCCGGACCCTTTAAAGTTAAAGAAGTCTTTCCCTACGGTACCGTCGAGTTAACTCACCCAGAGAAGGGAGATTTTAAGGTTAATGGTCACCGACTTAAACCTTATTATGGTGAAATCCCTATGGACTTCCCTCGTCTAGAAACCTGCCTCCGGCTAGATTAATTTAATATTAAGTATAGTAGGTGTTTCTAAGTATTCTTGTTTTAGTATAAATCTAATTAGTTGCAATGAAAAATTGAAGAAAAGAAAATGTTAATGAAAAAAAAAAATTTTTTCCATCAAATTTTAATGAGAAAAAGAAAAAAAAAAATTTCTGTAAAAATATTTTCAAAATGGAGAGGCACACGGCTCACAACACGGCCGTGTGCGTAGCCGTGTACGTGAAATAGGCTCAGGCCCAGCCGTGTGGAATTAATTCCGCAAAACACCAATTTCATCCCGAGCACAACACGGGTTCGCACCAACCCGTGTTCATAGCCGTGTTCATCGGTCTCGACGATCGTCGAGACCGATGTGTCGAGACGCCGAACACGGGCGTGTCGGAGTCCACACGGCCGTATCACCTACCTACCCGTGTTTGTGTACCGTGCCAGCTGCGACACGGGGCGACACACGGCCGTGTGGCAGCCCGTGTCCACCTGACACACTGACCCCAGCCGATTTGACCACACGGACCGAGGCAGCCCCGTGTTCCACGAGGCCTCGGATCCCCTGACACGGGTGCACACACGGCCGTGTGCGCACCCGTGTTCCCATTTTTTTACACGGACCGACGCACCCCGTGTTCCACGAGGTTGCAGATTCCCTAACACGGGTTCACACACGCCCGTGTGCGAACCCGTGTGCACCCCCTATAAATAAGGCCGTGTGGATTTTCTTTTGTGCTCACTCCAAACCCTCTCCCAGCACCAGTCATCCCGTGGCCTGAACTCAAAGGCTCCATTTTCTCCAATTCTCGCCCCCCTTCACTCGTATTCTCCCCGTCTACATTATGTCTTTCGGAAGAAGTGGAGGTCGCCGTCGCCGACCGGAAATACAAGTCTCAACGGAGAGGCGGGATGCCGCTGCTCCGCTAATTTTCACAGATGCGTCGCACACCGCCCGCTTCAACCGCTTGCAATCTAAAAAATTTCAAGATATACGTATTATCGATTGGAGCGTACTGGAAGAGATAAACTTAGCTGGAGATGTCAGGGGGTTAATTTCTGTAACGGGGTGGGATCAGTTTTTTGCCATAGAGGAGTTAGGCTTTAGGGAACTCACCTTAGAGTTCCTATCTTCATTTTATTCCAGCTTTAGGCCTAATTTCATCGATGCACCGCACGCGCCCGAGGGGATAGTTTCATTTCGAGTGGGTGGCACATTTTATACACTCACCATGCTCCAATTCACCCAATACTTAGGGGTGTATGAGGAGTCGTTCCTTTTCAGTGCTGCCTACCCCGAACTCCACTTTGAACTCCCCAACCGCGATATGGCCGGTGGTATATGGCGCCAGATTTCCTTTGATACTGGCGCCTACGAGGCCAAAAGATCTAAGGCATCTAAATTGATTTCCCCCGCACTCCATTACATCCACCATCTACTCAGCCACACGTTGAGCGGCCGGGGCGAAAGCTCCGGAGTTGTCAGTAGGCAGGATCTGTTATACCTCTACAGCATGACATCACGATATCCTCTACATCTCGGTTATCTTCTAGCCCAGTTCATTCTCCATCAGGCTGACACCCCTAGTATAGGGTCTATTTGCGTAGCACCCTATATTACTCGCCTCGTGAAGAATATGGGCATCTTTTTAGCCCTCCCCCAGATGACAGTGGTCGCAAAGACCGTGCCTATCACGATGGCTAGTCTTCCCGCCCTCCGCCTCATCACCGCCCGTCAGGGCCGGAGAGGGGTTATATATTCTATTGCTCGACGTGGACCGCATATACATGATGACAGTGATGATGAGATAGATCCTGACCTCGACGTGCCATTGGTGCCTCCACCCCATTCCACCTATGCTCACGACGAGTCGTCTACTGCACCTCCTCCACCTCATTCACGATACTCGCGCGAGTTCTGACAGTTTTTCGAGACCGAGCTCTCGCCGCGCTTACATGACATTAAGGAGGCACATCAGCGGACCGAGGATCTCCTCGTACAGATCAGAGACCACCTCGGGATCGCCCCTCGCCAGCCGCCAGCTCCAGCACCGCCTTCCTTCCCGGACGATTCGACAGGCCACCATGATTACTTCTGATATGTATCGATGTAGTTCTATCTTCATATATCGTATCTTGTATTTTTTTATTATCAGTGTATTCAGTTCTGGCAGCTCTTATATATCAGTGCATTCTATTACAACTCCTGTTTCTTTATTGTGCTCTCCTACTTATTATACTAGCAGTTTTTTTCTCTTATATCATCATGAAATCACTCTATGTCCGCTTTTTACATTGCACTGAGGACATTACAAATCTTAAGTCTGGGGGTAGAATGGTTATTCATGTGGTTACAATTGATTCTAATCTGCTTATCATAATACTCAAGTTGTTATACCCCCCTTACAAAATTTTTGTTTGACCTTTTAAGCTCTCATTTTTATTTCATTTAGGATTATAAATATCTAATTTAACTTCGCACACTGATTAAAATGAATTGATGTAGACTCATAGAGTATTCAACTTTGTTGATTTTGTAATTAAGCATAGAAATTTTTTTTAGCTTAATTTTCTCTATATAATTTAATTTTAAGATTACTCCTCTATATTAGTAACTATCCAACACTCTATTTTAGAAAATATATTTATCTATAATAAAGTGAGTCGATGAGTGTAACATTTTTATAATTTGGTATTAGGGCTTTAAAATTAAAAATTACTCCCTATTGATGGCTAGGACTCACCCTCTAGCATTCCTCAAAACATTACATAAGTTAATTAGTAAGGGCAGAAATGACTTAGGCCTCCTATTGGATAGCTTGAGCCTTGTTATCCCAACACCTTTAACATGATACCCTTGCACACCCAATTTGAACCTAATCCCCATCCTTTTGATGCTCTACTATTAAAATTCACCAAGGCCAAATCCTTACCTATTAGCACACCTATCATTGATGCCTGCTTGGAATGATTTGTTCATTGTGATATGTGGCCTGAGTGCGTGTATACGTGCACCCACTTGGAATGATCCCTACTTTGAACCCAAAAAAAAGACATAGTGATATGTGGCCTGAGTGCGTGTATACGTGCACCCACTTGGAATGATCCCTACTATGGTCCCTTGGTTAAAATATATATATATATATAAAAAAATAGAGTACCCTTCAAAATATGAGAAATATACAAATTGCAAAGCCTGGGGGTGTTTACAAAAAATTGAAATATGTTAAGGTATCCTCCAACATAAGGCTCAATCAAGATTTAGGTGTGAAAAATTCATCGAAATTATCCTTGATTACCTCACCTTTAATCTTCTATCCTAAGCCAAAAAGGCTACACCAAAATTCAAGTCCTAAGGATCCAACCTTACTAATTCTAAATTGTGCTGTGATGAGGGTGTAAAAAGGGTAAGCTCATGATTATCAGTAAGAGTACTTATAAGTTTTGAAACACTAATATGTATCTTATAAAGATTGTTATTTTCTCCTCATATTTGTTAAAGATGACTATACTTTTATTTCTAAAAGCGAGTGAGAGATAGTTAAAATGATATATTAGAGGAATTTTAAGATAAATTTATATTTAGAAAAGTCTGCTAAATTATTTCCTATGCGATTACATCATCAAAGTTCTCTTAAATTCATAGCAACCAGTGTGCGGAGTCAAAATTATTTAATGGTAACCCAGGTGTGTGAATTAGTTTGCTTAGGGACAAGCAAACATCTAAGTCTGGGGGTATTTGATGAGTACGATTATGATAGGCTTTTTACTATAATAATTGTAATCATATCTACCATTTCCTGCCCCTTTTGTGTTGATTTCATGTTAATAGCAAAGAAACTGTCGTATCATAGATAGAAGAGCGTATTTAGAAGTCTTTGGCAGTTCTTATAATAAACCATTTACTGATTCTATCATTTTTCTATTGCAGGTAATGCCAACCAATGGACCTAAAAGTCTCGGAGCAAACAGAGGAGTTCACGGAGTCTACATGGCTGATGATAGGACGAAAATTTGGTGCACACGGCCAGACACACGGCCGTGTGCCTACCCGTGTCCTATGCACCTGGAGCTGAAGAATTTGGGCGCAGACGATGGAACCTCACACGGGTATGGCACACGCCCGTGTGCCTACCCGTGTCAGCTTTGCACACGACTGCCAACCAACCCGTGTCTGAAGAACACGGCCGCACACACGGCCGTGTCCATACCCGTGTCATCTGACACGGCCCACTACCAGACACGCCTTCTCGTGGGGAACCGCCCAGGAACCGCCTAGGAACCGTCCACACGGCCTGGCACACGGCCGTGTGCGACCCCTTGTCCGACCTGTTTGTAAGGGAACTATAAATTTCCTGTAGAAAAATTTGTTTAGAACTTTTGGATTTTTTCTGGATTGGAGAACTGCTGGAGGCCGACGGGGAGCATCCAAGATAAGGAGGATTGAAGGGTATTCCTATGTATTTTCATTTAATCATTAATCCCTTTTAATCCTTCCCTTATCTTGATGATTCATCTTCAATTTATGTTTTAATTTGCATGAATTTCTCTTTGAACATTCTAGTAATCATGTATCACCTTGTTTATGTTACATTTGTAGTATTTTATTTGTGTTTATGCAATCAAACAAAGAGTTTAATCATCCCTTTGAATTACTTATTTGTTTTACACAATTTGCAATTGGCTAGATTGAGAAATTGGTTCTTTGCAATGCTTTTGGTATGTTCATATTGTGATGATAATTCCCTTTGTAATTCAAACTTTATGATCGAGAGATATTTTGTTTGGAAAATTAGAACACGAATAAAAGGATTCATATTAATTTAGAAATAAAATCCATGAATTTATGTAGTAATAAGGGTATTTTACTTAATGCGAACTTGAGTGTTGTGAATTGTTCAAGAGAAAATTTACTATCTTAGGTTTATATTTGGAATTGCTCGAGAGAGAATTTTGATGAAAAATTAACTTTTACATTACACGAATGTAACAATCTTTTCATGTCATGATCGCTTAGAATTGAACTGATAAATGAAATTGTTCATGTAATTATTTAGAAGCTTCATGTTTTTATCGCATTTATTTCTCCAATACTGAATCATCCAATTGGTCATAGTTAGGTTAATGTAGTTTAAATATCACTTTTGTTTAGAGGTATGATAATAAAGGGAGGGTGAGTACGAATAGTTGAAACGACCCTGTGGAATACGACACGAGATGTAGATTTCTCATATATTATGATTGATAGGTGCGCTTGCCTGAATGCTAATTCAATCTAGTTAAGTCCATCTACATAATTGTATCAGAATGTAGAATGAAATCACATTGAGTTATTACTTGTTAGCAAGAAAAATCATCAGGTCTCGCCACCCAGGCTCCCATCAGCTGACATGGCAAGTTGACCCCTCCGGGAGGTTTAGTGTTTTTTACCCAGAAGGGGTCTCGCCACCCAGGCTCCCATCAGCTCGCATGGCAGGTTGACCCCCCAAGGAGGTTCAGTGTTTTTAACCCAGAGGGGGTCTCGCAACTCAGGCTCCCATCAGCTGGCATGGCAGGTAGACCCCTCCGGGAGGTTAAGTGTTGTTTACCCGGAGGGGGTCTCGCCACCCAGGCTCCAATCAATTAGCATGGCAGGTTGACCCCTTTGGGTGGTTAAGTGTTTTTTACCCGGAGGGGGTCTCTCCACACAGGCTCCCATTAGCTGGCATGGCAGCTTGACCCCTCCGAGAGGTTCAGTATTTTTTACCCGGAGGGGGTCTCGCCACCCAGGCTCCCATCAGCTGGCATGGCAGGTTAACCCCTCAGGGAGGTTCAGTGTTTTTAACCCGGAGGCGGTCTCGCCACCCATGCTCCCATCAGCTGGCATGGCAGGTTGAACCCTCCGGGAGGTTAAGTGGTTTTTTACCCGGAGGGGGTCTCGACACCCAGGATCCCATCAGCTGGCATGACAGGTTGACCCCTCTGGGAGGTTGAGTGTTTTTTACGCCGAGGCCGTCTCTTCACCCAGGATCTCATTAGCTGGCTTAACAGGTTGACTCCTTGGGGAGGCCAAGTATTTCTGTCTCTAAGTAGATCACTCAGCGAATACGTTGGGTTGGATGTTTCTTTCCAAGCTTGTGCCAATCTCGAAAAGAGCGAGGATTGTATATAACACCGTATTCGCAGAGTGGGGGTCCTCCCGGCAGGCGTATGACCAGATATGAGTTTTTAAGCTTTTAGTGTGGTTTGCACTCTTGGTGGCCAATTTAGGCCTAGCCCTTGGAATGTACTAGTAGGGGGAGGAAAAATCCGCCTCCCCCCGGTGGCCCCTTTTTGGGAGGGCGGATGAGGCAAGTTGGCGGACACCCGCTTCAGCCTGATAGGTGCAAAGTAGGAGCAGCGGGACCGACCAGAGGCCGACTTCTCCCCTTGCCCGTAGCCTGGCGGCGCGAGACCGGCCCGGTGGCGGGTTCTCCCCCTGTCCCGCGGCCTAGTGGGGCAAGACCGGCCTGGGGCCAGGTTCTCCCCCAGCCCCGCGGCCTGGCGAGGCGAGACCGGCCCAAGGCCGTGTTCTCGCCCCTGCCCCGCAGCTTGGCGGGGCGAGACCGGCCGGGGCCCGGGGTCTCGCCCCTACCCCCTGCTCCCCAGTTCTTCGGGGGTCACCTGCTCGTCTTGGGTGCCCCGAGAGGTGGGGGGTATGGCTCCTCCCGCCCTTGGATCTCTTTTGACCATGTTTTTACCGTTTTACCCTCGGGGTGGAATTACCTCTTTACCCCCCGGTGTCAATGTTTTCTATTGGCCCAAGGCCTTTTTGTCCTAGGGGTGTTTGTGTCATTTTGGTCCATGGGATTGAGAAAACTAAAAATAGACCCTTAGGGGTTCCTTGGAATGCATTGCATTTCAGCCACAAAACCCCTTTGCTTTCTTCCTCCAAGGCGCATAGCTCAGCATTGGCTAGGGAGGGGGAGACTTCAAAGGTTTTCTGGGTGTGAGGTGGGACCTCCGCGCTAGAGCCGAGGGTCTGTTCCTAGTTTTCCAAGTTTTCAGTCTGTGACATTCCCCTGAGAGTAGTAGGTGTGAGGTCACCCCTCTTTTGGGACACCAAACTCCACAGAGGTCAATTTTGGCTTCAATAGCAAACCGCCTGAGTCAGACTGTCAGACCGCCCGGTCTCTAATCTGCAACATTTGATAAGAAGACTCTTAGAACCAACAACTAGATCTTTTGGTAAGGAGATCTTGAACCACAACCAATCTGAGTCTTTTGACAAGGAGACTCTCAGAACCACAACCTGAATCATTTGAAAAGAGATTCTAAAAACTCTTTACTCAATTAATACAAGAGAATTAAGAAGAGATTGCGAGAAAGTTGTGAATAAAGAAATTCTTCTGAATGAGTCATCTTAGCAAGAATCTGAGGACTATTAGGCACTCAGTGTATCTGATCCTCCAATATGCTGAACTCCTCGCTAAAAGAAGATTTGCATGGGTTATAATCCTTGGATCAGTGATCTTATCTAAATATTCTAGTTGATGGTTTGTTGATGTACTAGCAGAGAAGATTGAGTATTGAGAAGATGAAGATGATGAGGACCAATAGTTTTTTATCAGTATTTTTGTTCTTGTTCAGCTTGTATGTTTATTGTTTTATTTTATTCTATGATTATATCATCTTTGAATGATTTCGAATTATCTCTTTCTTAGAGCAATATCTGCAGATAGAATGATGATATTGTCTTCCAAATTTGTATCAATGATTTTCGACATCTTCTACATTTTCCATAAAATCTTCTATGAATCTATTAGTGAGCTATTTCTTTTAGACGTTCTTCCAACAGTTAAAATTGTTTGAGTTAATTCCACGAAAGTCCCTTGGATTAAGCCTAAAAGAATTCCCTAAAATTTTCATTCTGGACTGTATTCGACACTATGCCGACTTTATGTAAGAGTAACATCGACTTCTTGCTTTGAAGAATATAATTATGTTGTTGAAGTTGCATCGATATCTTATTGACGCATGCGTCGACTTCTATCTTAAAGTAGCGTCGACTTCTGTCTTAAAGTACCGTCGACTTTAGCATATGTTGTTGATTTGAGTTCCAGTCATAGTAACATCAATATCAAGTCAATGTTGTGTCGACTTCTAGTCAATGCATGTTGACTTTTCTTGACTTTTTTTCTAAAAATCAGGGTGTCTAACTCATGTCCTTGACTCTATTAACTTCCTAGGACTTTTATGACAATATTACTCTCTATACAACATGGGTAATAAACCTAAAATGTAAAATCACTTTAATATAATTTGCTAAGTTAAATCATAAGGTTTTTTCTCAACAATCTTCTCCTATTTAGTTTAAATTTTTTTACAAAATTTCAATTATTATTTAAAAAGCATGATATACATAGAATAATTTGTTAGCAAACATGTAAAGGGCATAAGCACATGAAAAGGACATAAGTACGAGTGACACCTATATATATATATATCTTCAGAATGAACTGTATATATAACTTTTAACAGACTAATATTCTTACATATTAACTTGTTTTGTCAAGGAGTTCAGAAGTGAATAACTCCAATAGATAATTGTAGAGTTTCTTCAGCAAATTATCTTTTGTTATTTCTGAGTACTAAAGTAGGTTTTTGTATCTCCAATAGTCTAGTTTATCTTTAAGAAACTCTATCACAAAAATTAACCTCTCTCACTCCCCCTGAGTATTGTGATATACTTCCTCTAGTTTATTTTTTCTCTTTTCAGTTCCCCAATGTTCTTCCTAATTTCTTTTATTTCATTAACATAATCCACCACACATTTGTCTTTGATGAGTTTTGTTTCAGCATCAAGACTTTGGTTCTTTGTTCTTATGTCAACTGGATGTTTTGGTAGTGGTACTAGAGGAATATTGCAGGTTCTTTAATCCATATGCACCACATCTAGGTCCTCTAGAGGGATATGAATTATATGTAGTAGAAAGAGTAATATGGCACTGCAGCTTCGTATACATGTTTGAAAAACATGTCCATATGGCTTGTAATTTCAGCCTCTTAATGGACTTTCCCAATAAACTCTGTAATTTCAGCCTCATATAGTGTACATCGTATAGAGATCAGTTTGTTGAGACCCAACTCAGTAAATATTCTAAGAATGCCTTGAAATACTTTGGCGGCTGCAATGAAAGACTCGGGTCACGCTGAACCCTGAATTTATCTTTAGCGCCATCACACTTCCTATAAATATTCTTAGCAAACGCGAGACAGTGAAAGCAAGAGAGTAGAGAGTGGGGAAGATGAAGAGTTTTGAATGTTTGAATAAATAACATCTGTTATTTAAGGCAATGTGTTTGAAATTAAAGTTGCCTAGGTAATTTAGGAAAGATATTATCCTTGAGATCTTATTAAGTCGACGTTACTTCGTGTGAGACTCAATGTAATTGTGAACTTTCCTTATTAGGCTCTCTGTCGATGCATGTGTTGATTCATATCAGCATAATGCCGAATAAGTTCAATACATCTTCATAAACATCATCCTTGGATGTTGCGTTGAGTTGGAGTCGACCCTACATAGACTTGTATTTGGTGTAACATCGAGAATTATCTTAACATTTTCATCTCTTATGCTAGTTTTTCCCAACAATTTTCTTTGCGTTCAGTCAGGTGTCTGGAGCATCGAATACCCAAATAACATAGTAAGCATGTGGAAGGACAATCCTTTATCTGCACAGGAAACCAAACATTAGTTGGAACCCAGTTTACCTTGGGCCCATTGCATCTTTTTCCATTATATGGGTGATAAAATTATATGAAGGTCTTTCATAATACCCTTTTGGATGAAAAAATGTTGGTCTATCAAACAAATAACTTTCACCACTATGACCTTGTCTTTAATAATTATTACATTTGATTTTATACTGATGATAACTAGAAAACTTGGTTGCATGAAATCTATTTAAATTATATACTGTGAAGTCGCTTCGACTTCGACTCGACACAACTTTCTAGTTGCATAAACTTGATGTTGATGTATATAGCAAGTTGTGTTGGTATGGTGTCGACACAGACACATGTTTACGTTTACTAGAATTCGAAGTATCCATAGAGTTGAGTCGATGTGAAGTCGACACATGTTCCCAGTGAGCACAATTTTTATTCCTTATTATTTTATATTTTATTTGTTCCTTTCCCATAACGCTCTTATATTGATGTGAACTTTTTTAAAAAATAATCTTTTTTATTCATCATCGGTTATGATGTGGATTAGGTCATCATTTGAGATTATAATAGGTTGATTGTCATTACCCATAATGAGTGATACATGATTCTTCTATGCAGGTGTGCTGGAAGATTTTTCTGAGCTAGTAGGGTTAGCTCCCAATCCCGAGTGATTAAATCTTTTATTTAGATTTTCACTAATGTTCTTGAGTTGTTGACTCCTTCCATTTAAGGAGTCCTCAATGACCTTTATCTTTATTAGCTCAATTTTCAGTATTTTATTTTGTGCAGTTAAATTTGTTATTAGTTTTGTCAATCTACCTAGTTTAACCCTCAGACTATAGTTTACATGATAGTGTTTTCTATATCTTATTTCATTTAGTTTTTTTCTTAATTTTTGAACTTGTCTATCGGCTATTATGCGATCTCTGCAAAAATCTTTGAAACAATCTTCAAATTCATTAGATGAAAAATTAATATCAAAACATGATACCTGATCTTCTTCATCCTTTTAATATGCTCCCTAAGCCATCAAATATGCTACTTCAACAACAACTTCATCATCACTCTCTGATGTAGAGCTTGATTCTGAGCCAGAGTCACTCTAAGTTTTTGCCATAAAACCACTTCCTTTCTTCTTATCCCTCCCGTTGAAGGACTTTTTCTTGTGCTCCTTCTTGTTGGACTTGTCCTTCTTTTCTTTAGGATAGTCAGGAGCAATATGACCTGGCTTTTTGTAGGCAAAACAAATAACCTCCTTACTTAGAGTCTTGTAAAACTATGGCTTGTTGAAGCTCCTCTCTCTTCTTCTACAATCTTTTACTCTAACCTATTGTCTAAACCTCTTAGCCAAGAGACTGAACCTCTTCTCTTCAAAGTTGAAAGGTTCTCCATCCGCAACTTTAAGAGCAATGGAATTCACCCTAGGGGTTGAGATTTTGTCCTTTACTTCTGACTCAGCCCTACTCTTTACAAGGAGTTCATTGGACTTGACTTTGCCTAACATGGCATCAGTAGTGATTTCTCCGTGACATCTATACTTTCTGATTGCCTATATTCTTGAATCACAAGTGCTTGGGAAGCACATGAGAAGCTTGTCATTGATCTCAGTGAGTAAGATCTTCTTGTCCAATCATTTCAATTCATTGATAATGATATTGAACCTTTCATACATCTCAGTCACCATCTCTTCAACTTTCTTATAAAAATTCTCATATTGGGAAATGAGAAGAGATCTTTTATCCTTTCTTTCATCTAACTTCCATCAATAATCCTAAACGGTGACTCCCAGATTTCTTTGGCTGACTAGCAATCAATAACTTTCTAGAAAATCTCATCTTATATTGTTGAGACTAGGATATTCATGGCTTTTGCGTCCTAGTCCTTCACTTTCTTCTCTTCATCTGTCTATTGAGACCTTGACACGGGTTCTAATATGATGTTCCACTTGCATCTCTCTTGTAAGTCATTGGTGGTCATGTCAAAATAGAACTAAATATACCTTCATCAATAGAGTTCATATACAATTTAATTCCGGTCTTCTAGATTGTGATCTTCTCTAAGTTACACACTGGAGATCTGGTGGAAGCAAAACTTTTGAAATTATTTGAAGACATTTTGAATATATATATATAACTTTATAACTGTCCAGATCTTTATGATTAGGGTGTTAGTCTTTATTTGATCAACCTGGCTCTAATACCATTTGAAAGTGTAATAATTGTAATTCTCTCAGAATTTTCTAGAGGGGTGAATAGAGACTTGGAAATTCTTCTTTAAATACTTTCAGTTAACTTATAATTTGCACACACACAAATTGCAGACCAAAGATTAATCACAGAGAAACTGAGCACAATACAACAAGAAAGTAAATAAAAAAAACCAAAAGCACAGAACACACCAAAGCTATAGTGGCTCTCCAAAACTTGTGTGCATCCACTCTTCTACCACCTTGGCAGGAATACACTATCCCAGTTCCTAAATCATTTGATAAGGAGACTCTTAGAACCAAGAACTAAATCTTTTTGTAAGGAGATCTTGAACCACAACCAATCTGAGTCTTTTGACAAGAAGGCTGTCAAAACCACAACCTGAATCATTTAAAGAGAGATTCTAAACACTTTTAATCAATTAATACAAGAGAAGTAAAAAAAGATTGCGAGAGAAAGTTGTGAAGAAAGAAATTCTTCTAAATGAGTCCTCTAGCAAGAATTTTAGGATTATTAATCACTCAATGTATTTGATCCTCCAATATGATGAACCCCTTACTAAAATAAGATTTGTGTGGGTTATTAGCCTTGGATCAATGATCTTCTCTGAATATTCTATTTGATGATTTGTTGAAGCACTAACAGAGAAGATTGAGTATTGAGAAGATGTATATGATGAAGAACAGTAGTTGGCTTCAATGTTTCTGTTCTTTTTCTGCTTGTATGTCTGCCGTTTTATTTTATTCTGTAATTATATCATCTTTGAATGATTTCTAATTATCTCTTTCTTAGAATAATATCTTCACATGGAATGTTGATATTGTCTTCCAAATTTGTTTCAATGATTCTCGATATCTTCTTCACCATTTTTCCATACAATCTTCTCAGAATCTGGTAGAGAGTTATTTCCTTTAGACCTTCTTCCAACGATTAGAATTGTATGAATTAATTCCATGAAAGTCCCTTGGATTAAGCTTGAAATAATTCTCTAAAATTTCCATTATGGACTGTATTCGACGCTACACCGACTTCATGTAAAAGTAACGTCGACTTCTTGCTTCAAAGAAAAACAATTCTGTTATTCAAGTTGCGTGGATATCTTATCGATGCATGCGTCGACTTCTGTCTTGAAGTAGCTTCCACTTTAGCATATGCAGTTTATCTAAGTTCCAGTCGCAGTAACGTTAATATCAAGTCGATGTTATGTTGACTTCTAGTTGATGCATGTTGGCTTTTCATGACTCTCTTTTACAAATCAGAGTGCCTAGCTCATGTCCTTGACTCTTCTCACTTCTTAGGACTTCTATGATAATATTACCCTCTTTAAACAACATGTGTAATAAACCTATAATATAAAATCACTTTTTATATAATTTGTTAAGTTAAATCATAAGAGTTTTTCCCAACACTCGACATGTAGTATGCAAAAACAACGATACTCTATCTTCTAGTCCTCCATTTGTATTCATCATCACATGTTGTCGGGGCGGACGTATATAGGGTGAAGTGTGGGCGATCAGTCACTCATATTAAAATTTTAAAATACTATTTTTCAATAATATAAATTTGTTTATCAATACAGATACGATGTAAACAATATATTACAATAAAAATAATTATTTTAAAATAGTTTCTTGACTTTGTTGATAGAGTGTTATTTTTTTAATCGAGTAGTCTAGAATTTAATTTCTACCGACAACAATATTATGTAAAACAAGGTTGTTGTTATGCTATTGTTTAAATGTTTTTATAAACATGTTGATTGTTATGCTGTTGTTTAATATTTTTTGTATAAGCAAGTTTATTATTATGTTGTTGTTTAAATAATATTGTTATTATATTATTGCTTTTTTTATAAAAAAAAGTTGTTTAAAAAATTTTTTATAAACAAATTCGTTATTTTGTTATTGTGTAAAATATTTAAAATATTTAAAAAGGATGGTGATATTCAAATAATGCATAAAGTAAGATGAATTAAGGTTTTAATTTAGGGTTGAATTATATTTACTTTAATATTTGCATATCCATTATTTTAATTAGTTCTGAATTATAAAAGCTTAGAAATTTTGATAATTCATATAAAGTTTAAAAATTTGAATAATCATTATGATCAAGCAATACTTATTTAAAGTATTATGATAAAGAATAAAAAAAAATTGAGTTTATGAAAAAGATATAAAAAAGTGAAAGGATTACTAGAAAGTATGCATGACATGATTAATTGATTTCACTATGGGTGAATTGTATTTGATTCATTTTATAAAAAAATCTCAAAACGTAATTTGGGGCAAACGAATGAATGCTTATTTGATAACTTATATTTTAAAAAATGTTACTAATACGGTTTCCCAAAAAACAATTTGGCCGAATCAAAGATTTTTTTTTTACGACCTCGATCAGCTTGCCGATACAATTCCAAAAGACCCATTTTTGTTCTTTACCCTCTGCCGAATTCCTCACTTGCCATCATCGCCCCCCGACCATGGAGGTGCGAATAGTAAAATTCATCATCATGGGGGTCCAAATAGTAAAATCCTCCATCATGGGGGCATGAATAGTAAAATCCTCCAACAAGGGGATGCACATAGTAAAATCCTCCATCGTGGGGGTGCGGATTGTAAAATTACTAATCATGGCGTACGTGTAGCAAGATCCTCCATCATGGGGGTGCGCCTAGTAAAACCCCCATCATGAGGTGCGCATAATAAAATCTCTCATCATGGGGTGTAGATAGTAAAATCTTGCATGATGGAGGTTTACATAGTAAAATCCAACACCATGAGATACATAGAGTAAAATACCCTCATCAAGGGGTGCGAGTAGTAAAACCTTCCAGCATGAGGTGCTGATAGAAAAATATTCCATCATGAGGGTGCGCGTAGTAAAATCCCTCATCATGAGGTATGGATAGTAAAATCCTCCACCATTGGGTGAGCATAGTAAAATCCCGCATCATGGGGTGCAGATAGCAAAATCCCGCATCATGGGATACAAATAGTAAAATCCTCCATTATATAGTGCACATAGTAAAATTTACCAGCATGGGGTGCGAATAGTAAAATCCTTCATCATGAGGGTGTGTATTATAAAATCCTCCATCATTGGGTGTAGATAATAAATCCTCTATCATGAGATTATGCATAGTAAAATCCAACATCATGTGTGTGCATAACAAAATCTTCCATCATGGGGGTGTGTATAGTAAAATCCTATTATGGGGTGCTGATAGTAAAATCCTTCATCAAGGGGGTGCACATAGTAAAATCCCCCATCATGGGTGTGTGCATAGCGAAATCCCCCTATCATGAGGGTGCACATATCGAAATCCCTCATCATGAGGGTGCGCATAGCAAAATCCCCCATCACGAGGTGTGCTTGACAAAATATCACAACGTAGAGGTGCGCTTAACCAAATTTATGATCATGGGTGTGTGAATAACAAAACTCCCTAATAATGTAATTACCAAAATTCGCCTCTCAAAATTTATAAAATGGATTTAGAGCTCTCATTTAAAGGGACCTTTTCTTCTACGCATGGGAGAGCTCTAAAGCCTTCCTTCGAAGATGACCTTGAGTAATTCTTGCGCATTTGAAAATTCCTTCGAAGCTTGAAGATCCCTTAGAAGATTTCCATCAACACTTGAAAATCACTTTCAGAGTTCAAACTTTCCTTGACACTCTCTTCAGTCAAGAGATCCTCGAACATTTGAACTTGGGTGGAGGCTCAAGGATCACTTTTGGCCATCAAAGATCCCTTCAGATCCTCGAAGGCGCCCTGAAGACAATTAAAAAAAATCACCCAACTCTGAGCTCATAGTCCCATTGTCGCAACCTTCAGTCAAGATTGCTCAATAGCAAGCTCAACACCATCACACTCCAAACAATCTCTGCAGTCCAGAAATATACTTGTAATGATTGATGGCATGTCACCCTCGAAAGAAAACTATTGTAACTCCCCATGAAATAGTGGAATTTGGTCGGCACAGACCTGGTCCCGTGTTTTTCCCCTTTCTGAGGTTTTTTCACGCAAAAAGGTTCTTTGTCAGCTGTTGATATTTCGGTGACTGTTTTCACTCTTGGCTCACTCTCGAGCTTAGACAGTTCAAGTTGATTGGTTCGTAAGAGCGTTGAGCGACCCATAACGATTTCCAACAAAAATTAGGTTATTAAGAAATGCTCATAGAAGATGAAACATCAAAAAAGTATGGTAAATGATATTATTTTCTCTAAATTGATAAATTATTTTAAAATTTTGTGTGATATTAATGTAATATAATCATATATTTATTATATTTATTATATTTATTTATTTAATTGAATAATTTTATACTCTGCCCACACTAAATATAATTCTTATGCATGCCACTACATGTTGCTCACTGTGAGTAGAAGGAGAAAATGAGTACTGGTGATTTCAACACATGGGGATTATCTTAAAGAAAGGGCATTGTTAAGCACACTGCACTTTTGACTATATGCACATTTTTATTAAAAACATCACAATAAGCTAAAGACATGGGAAAATATTATAGGTGCCACATTAATTGTTAATAGCAAACCAACTAGAAAATCATCACATTTTAATGAGCCACAACATGAATTTATCAAAATAGGGGGATCGATTACACACAACATGAATATAATAATATTTACAAAAAAATGGGGAAAACTAACGACCAAAAACTGGCATATCAATGAATCACAACTTGATTTATTCCAAAATAGTTAAACCAAAAGTCACCTACTCTTCGCGTTAATGTCATTAACTTCTCCTTGTTGGAGATTTTTATATTAAAATGCTCTAAAAAAATAAGGTTAAATATTTGCACAAAAATAATTAAACAGGAGTCAAATAAAATCAAATTCCTTATTGTTGGCATTTAACAATAGTACTCCAAACTGGTAGTCATACTCCATATGTAAATCCACTATTGCTGCCATCTTCCACACATACCTTGTACTCTTCTCACTCAAATGAATGTTCCTCGCTCATATTGCGGTCGCTCCATCCTCATCTCTTGCTATCTCATCAACTGCATCCCTTCCACTATTCTCTAAGGAAAAACCCCTTTCTCCATCATGTACCCAGGTGAAACACATTTTCCTCTAACCCCACGAATATTGGATGTACTGCTTTTGTTTACTCGCCTTCACCTGATAAGGATAAACTCTCTCCTCACGCAATCAAGTGCATCATTACTGGCTACACTTCCACTCAAAAGGGTTATCAATATTATGAACATCTTCTAAAATAATATGACTATGCTGATGTCACCATCTTTGAATTTACTTCTAAATTCTCAAAAGATCATACACCTTCGCTAACTCTTGATACTCTTGCTTCTATGCCTATTGGTTTTGCCCCTCCACCCAAGCTCACTCCACGTCCACTTCCCACTCCATCCTCTTCTTCTCCGCCTTCCACCTCGTCTACTCTAACTCTATGGTTGTCTCTGCTAGTTCTTAGACCAGTACTCTCTTCGTCGGATGGACCTGATACAAATGACATGTCAGACCATGATCTTCCCATTGCTCTTCACAAGAGGGTTCAAACATATACTCAACATTCTATTCATTATATAGTCTTGTATGCTCAGTTTACGTCCTCTTGCATGGACTTTGCTTAGGCCCTCTCGACCACTATCACCCCGACAAATCACCAATAATCCATAACTATACCGCATTAGAAAGCTGTCATGGATGAAGAAATAACCAACTTAAATGAGAGGTGTACTTGGACTCTTATCCCTCTCCTCTAGGGGTGGATATTGTTGGTTATTGGTGGGTATTTTTGGTGAAATATCATGCTCATAAAATTGTGGATCGCTATAAGGCTCGACTAGTTACTAAGGGTTTCACTCAAATATATGGTGTGGACTTCTTTGATACCTTCTCTCTGGTTACTCGCATCAATATAATCTGAGTTCTCATTTCTGTAGCAATCAATAGAAATTTGTAGATGTATCAATTAGATGTCGATAATTTCTTCCTCTATAGTGTTCTTCACAAAGAAGTGTATATGGAGCTACCTCTTAGGTATGTTACTCAGGGGGAGTCTCAGTTATGCATATTGCAGAAGGCAATCTAGAGCCTCAAACAAAGTCATCGGGCCTGGTTTGATAAGTTTAATAAAGTTATCGCCACCATTATTTTGCTTGCAGCACTACAAATCACTCCCTCTTCATACACAAACTTCTTATGGGTTGGTCATTCTTGCTGTCTATATATGTTGATGACATCCTACTTACTGGTGATGATAATGTTGACATTGTTCTGACAAAGAAACATCTTTTTTAACACTGTTTGGTACATTGGAAAATGTGTACCCGATTTGGAGAAGCCTCACCTAACTCAATGATATGCATCAAGTTGTATTTGATATTGTGTTGAGTTATCATGTACAGGTTAAGTAAATGGAAAGGAAAATTCTCTAAGTACAAGTGTCGACACTTGGGAATGGCTGTGTCTACACCAAGGGCCAGATTGTGTCGACATTATCAGGAGTTGTGTCGACAGACAGAGAAGCTGTCAACAAATTCCAGAATTCCATCGAAAACGACTGTGTCGACACACAGAACTTGTGTCGACACATACTAGAATTATGTAGACACCAACTTTGTCAAGACAAGGAGTGTTTGTGTCGACACACAGGACTTGTGTCGACACATTCCACAAAAGCTGTGTCGACATCATCAAGACCCGTGTCGACACATGGACTATGTCTGTCGACACATGTGAAGTATTCACTCGACATTCTCTGCTCCTGAGTCAAAGTCCAATGAAGGTTGAAGTAATATAACTGGAGACTTGATAGCTGTCATTACTCACATTACTGTCACATCTATCAGAGTTGTCAGAAGACTGTTTGGAACCGGAACAGCCGGTAACCATGGATGAAGCCTATATATAGATGTACTCTCTCAAGAATAAGGAGTTAATGAAGTACAGATAGCTAATCAATTATAATATCTGAAGGATTGAGGATCCAGAAGAAGAGAAAGAAGAAATAGTGAACAGATTGTAGAGAGAGAAAACCAAGAAGGAGAGAAGTTCTTATCCAGTGAAGGCAGATCCTGAATAGTCTGCCTGAAGAATTCAGATCAAGTGTGAAGAAGAATTCAGATTAATTTCTGAAGGAAGCTGATTGAAGATCAACTCGAACACTAAGAAGATCAACCATACTTTGTTCAGATTCAAGAAGTTTTGACGAAAGATAAGACAAGTTGATCCTTAAGTAATCAGTTCTATCAAGAACTGATCAAGAAGCCTTCAACCAATTCTCTCTCCATTTAATTGAAGATATCATTATCTTTTCATCAATAATTTTTGTAGGATCTGTAATAGATCTGAGTGTAGGAGATTTACTTCTCTAAGTTGTAAGCCTAAATTATAAAGGCTGAGATAGGGCTGAGTGCCGAGGTAGGGGAATCTGTTCCCTGAGTTGTAGGACTGTGAAAGAGGCTGAGATAGGGCTTTTGCCTGAGCTGTAGGAGTGGGGTGTCACTCTGAGTTGTAGGCCGTGGAAGAGGCTTAGGTAGGGCTTGTGACTGAGTTGTAGGAGTGTGGATTCACTCTAAGTTGTAGGAATCAATCTTGGTTTTGAGCTGTAAGATCTGCGGATCTGAGAAGAAGGAAGGAAGTTAGGCCGAATCTAGTACACTGTTAGATAGGCGAAGGGGGAATGTGGATGTACCCATCATTTGTGGAACCACTATAAAACTGGTGTGCAATCTGTGGAATGCTGTGTGTATGTGAATGTTGTGCTGTGTTTTCTGCTAAATAAATTGCTAAATTAGATAGAATTATTTGCCTAAGTCAGAAAAAGAATTGAACCTGTTCACGCCCCTCTAGGTGTTTAGAACATCTTGAAACCAATTCTTTCAAGTGGTATCAGAGGGAGGTTTCTTAAAGAATAAACTTAACAGTCTGAGTAGATCTCCAAGGTAGAAATCAATTAGGTAAAATGGGTTCCATTGAGAATCATAAGTAGTTTGGTTCCATGAAGTTACCTATATGCAGGAAAGAGATTTTTGGCATATGGAAAGAAAGAGTAAGAATGTTTATGGAAGCTTCAGATCCAAGAATATATATGACAGTCAAAGAAGGGCCATTCATCCCAATGAAAGTTTCAGTTCTTGATGCAAATCTCAGGACACTAAAGGAGTATTCTGAAATGACAAAGGATGAGATCATCTTGTCTACTATGGATAAGAGAGCACAAAATATAATAGTCAGTGCTATAGATGATTCAACATTCCAAAATCTGATTCACTATAAGACCTCCAAAGAAATGTGGGACACCCTTATTGTATACATGGACGGTTCAGAAGAAGTGAGAGAAGACAGAAAGTCTATGCTGAATCAGGAGTATGAAAGTTTTAGACAATCTAAAACAGACAGCATAACTGAATGTTACAAGAAGTTCTTCAGAATATTTAACGAACTGATGTCATATGGAAGAGTATTCAGCACATATGAGTTAAATGATAAGTTTCTGAGATCACTAACTAAGGACTGGTACACCAAGGTATGTGTCATTAGGGAAGTGGGCAGACTAGCAGAAATCTCACCTCCAACATTATTCGGCAAACTGCTTTCATATGAAATGCAGCTGATGGTCAGAAAGGAGGAGGAGAAAAGTAATAAAGTTGATTACAGAAATAAGTCAGTGGCTTTCAAGACTGAAGCCATAAGAAAGGATAGGAGGATGTCTCCATCTCCTCCTAGGAAAGCTGCAGAAGTAGTTTCAGAAAGTTCTGACTGTCACACATCAGATAGTCCAAATTCTAATGAAGACTTAGCTGCTTTCTCAAAACAATTTCAAAGGTTCTTGAAGAAGAAACAGTGGAGATCCAAGCCATCATCCTCACAATCCAAGGATGAATACTATAAGAAAAAGAAATCCTCTAGGAAGGACATGTATGGCTCTAAACCTAGTAAATCATCTTCAACTAAGATTGTTTGCTATTGTTGTAACAGACCTGGACATGTGGTAGCTGATTGTCCTGACAAAAGAAAAGAATCTAATGATAATAAGAAACTAAAAAAAGGGCAAGAAGGAGAAATCCTTTGTTGCAAAGAAGCAAAAAGGCTGATCAGATTCTTCATCATCAGATTCTGAGGATGAAGCTGAAGCTGAAGCATACATAGGACTGTTGGCAACTAAATAGAATGCAGAAGAGGCTGAGTTCTTGAAAATGCTGGACTCAGTATATGGAATTGAAGAACATTGTTGGAAAGGGCTGATGGCCTTGACAGAAGAAGATCAGTGCCAGGATCAGCCTGGACCTAGTAAGGTAAAAAATTCTTCAATAGTTTCTGATTACTATACTGGTACATAATCAGAAGCCTCTGCATCAAGGGATGTGGATGAATCTGAATCTGAAGGAGATGTTCATCAACTTATTGATGAATATGGTGATCTGATGCAAGCACTTAAGAAAAGCAGAATCCTTAACAAAGCATATGCCAAGGAAATTGCTGCTCTTAAGCTGGCTGTATTAGATTCAGAGAAAATGCTGGATCTAAAGATTAAATGAAGTAGCCAAACTGAAAAACACAACTATTATTCAGATGGGTACTATTACATTCAAGAATGATCAAATCAAAAGTCTGGAAGTCAAACTTCCGAAGGAAAAGGATCTGGTGGCTAAATTCTCTAAGACAAAATCAGTCTTACCTTTAATTTATGACTTTATTCCCAAAAAGGGTAAGACAGGATTGGGCTTTGAGGGAAACTCAAGGCTGCCAATTCCAAAAGAAAAGGCAAAGCCCTAGTACAGCCTCTAGCCTTCAAACCCACCATTTCCTTCAGAAACGTGTGGCAGCCAACTAATAGATATGATCATGATATCATACATGGTTATGTTAAGCCTGATATTCTGAATGACAAGGGTGTAGCTCCAGCACTCAAGCAAAGAACCACTGTACCAATAGTGTTAAGAACAGTTGACAGAAATGCTGTTAAAACTGTACCTAAAAAGAGGTATAATAAATATGATCGTTGGTGCTGTGGCAAGATAGGGTATTATGCTATGGATTACTGGCACAACACCAGTGGCAGGAATAATGCCAACTTACCTGTGAGGAATGCTGCTGGTAAGAATATTAAGTTTAAATCTAACTTGAACCTAGAACCCAATAAACATTGGGGTTCTAAGGTAAATTAATTTTATTTGCTGCAGGTGGGTCCAAGTTGCCATACCCCTATATAGTACTTGGACAGTAGATGTTCCAGGCACATGACTGGAACAAGAAGAATTTTAAAGGACTATACTCCCATAGAGAATGGACCCAAAGTGATCTTTGGTGGATTAGAAAAGGGGTCATAAAAGGGTTTGGTAACATTTTTTCTAATTCTATAACAATCACTCAAGTGGCTTATGTAAAAGGTTTGAAACATAACTTGATAAGCATAAGTCAGCCGAGTGATCTTGGGTATGACACTTCATTTATTAAGAATGAGTGTTAGATCAAAAGGACAAGTGATCAGAAGGTGATCTTGTCTGGATATAAAAAAGGGAATGTTTATTGTTTAAATTTTGATTATGAAAACATGAACTTTCATGTATGTGTAGTTGCAGATGAGAAAGCATCTCAGTGTATCCAATGGCATAAGAGGCTAGCTCATCTGAACTATAAGAATATATTCCAGCTCTATAGTTTAGAGTTTGTGAGGAATGGTCCTCAATTTAAGTGCATAAAAGAGGGTATATGTTCGGCTTGTCAAAAAGGCAAGCAAACCAAATCCTCTTTTCATAGTCTTGATACCAAAGACTCTATGAGGTATTTGTACCTCTTGCATATGCATCTATTTGGTCCTATGCCAGTTCATAGTCTAGGTAGGAAAGTCTATACTTTTGTGGTAGTAGATGACTATTCTAGATTTACATGGGTTTTCTTTTTGAGGCAGAAATCTGAAACCCCTACTGTCTTTCATAATTTTGTTAAAAAAATTCAGAATGAATTTAACAATTCAGTGGTCAAAATCAGAAGTGACCATGGAACTGAATTTCAGTCTGATTGTATGGTAAGGTTTTGTGAAGAACTAGAGATTCATCAGGAATTCTCCTCACCTAGAACACCTCAGTAAAATGGAATTGTTGAAAGAAAGAATAGAACTCTTATTGAGGCTGGTAGAACTCTACTAAGTGACACTTCACTACCAGAATATTTCTGGGCTGAGACAGTAAATACTGCTTGTCATGTTCTCAATAGAGCATCTATAACTAAGAACCACAAAAAGACTCCCTATGAGATTATGAAGGGCAGAAAACCTAACTTATCCTACTTTAGGATCTTTGGTAGTATGTGTTATGTGCTTAACACTGGCAATTCTCACCTAACTAAGTTTGCTGCCAAATCCCAAGATGAGATATTTGTTGGGTACAACAATAACAGTAAGACATATAGGGTCTACAACTTGACTACACAAGTTGTAGAAGAGTCTGTTCATGTAATCTTTGATGAATCTGAGTTAATTAATAGTTAGTTGTCTATAAATCCTTGTAACTCAACATGTTTAATAGAAAAGCTGGACATGCTGACCATTAATGAAGAACAAACTGTGAGGCAGAATGTGGAAAATGATGGTTGCTGTCCAGGGGGAGTACAAGGTCCACAAGCTGACATTGAAGACAATGAAGTTCAGCATGGTGGAGAAATTGAAGAAGCTCAAATTGATGATAGAATGCCTCCAACAATAAGGAATCTAAAGGATCATCCAACACACAAAATCATTGGTGATCCCAGACATGGTGCGCAAACCAGAAGCAAACACATGAACACAGTGCTTTGCTCAAGTTTCCTGTCACAGTTGGAACCAAAGAGATTTGAAGAAGCCATACAAGACTCCAACTGGATTGATGTAATGCAGGAGGAGCTGAATCAATTCAGAAGGTGTAAAGTATGGGAGCTGGTTCCAAAACTAAAGGATCATAACATTATTGGGACAAAATGGATCTACAAGAACAAACTAGATGAAAATGGCATCATAGTGAAGAACAAAGCAAGACTGGTTGCCAAGGGTTATAGACAGGAAGAGGGCATTGACTTTGATCAGAATTTTGCCCTAGTGGCAAGGTTGGAAGCAATAAGTCTATTCCTTGCATTTGCTACTTTCCAAGGGTTCAAAGTATACCAAATGGATGTCAAGTCAGCATTCTTAAATGGTAATTTGAAAGAAGAAGTCTATGTTGGACGGCCCTCAGGTTTTGTTGATCCACTTTATCCTGATTATGTTTATAGACTTAAGAAAGCCTTATATGGTTTGAAACAAGCCCCTAGGTCTTGGTATGAAACATTGTCTACCTTCCTCATTAAAAATAAATTTTCAAGGGGGAAAATAGACAAGACTCTATTTCTTAGGGAGTAAAAGGGCAAGATTATCCTAGTATAGATTTATGTTGATAACATAATCTTTGGATCTACTGAAAATAACCTTTGTAGGAAGTTTGCAAAACTTATGCAAGGGAAGTTTGAGATGAGCAGTATGGGTGAGCTAAAATTCTTCTTGGGACTCCAAGTAAGACAGACTGATGATGGCTTGTCCATATCACAGTCTAAGTTCACCAAGGAGTTAATTAAGAAATATAGTATGGAGTCATCCACCACCATGAGAACTCCAATGGGAACAAGTATGCCTTTAGGCAAAGATGATGCAGGAAAACCTATAGATGAGTCTTTGTATAGAGGGATAATTGGCTCCCTTCTATACTTAACTGCTAGTAGACCAGACATTATGTATGTTGCATGTGTCTGTGCTAGGTACCAAGCAAGCCCTAAAGAATCTCATTATACTGCAGTTAAAAGAATATTGAGATATCTTAAGGGCACACATAATCTTGGTCTTTGGTACCCTAAGAATAGAGACTTTCTACTGACTGGTTTTTCAGATGCAGACTTTGCAGGTTGCAAAGAAGATAGAAAGAGCACCACTGGCACATGTCAGTTTCTAGGTGGTAGACTGGTGTTATGGAGTAGTAAGAAGCAGACTAGTGTGGCAATTTCCACTGCAGAGTCTGAGTATATTGCTGCAGGCAGCTGCTGTGCTCTGCTTTTATGGATTCAACATCAACTTGAAGACTTTGGTCTCAAGGTAAGTAGAACTCCACTATTTTGTGATTCTACAAGTGCTATTTCTATTGCTAAAAACCCTGTATCACATAGCAGAATAGAGCATATAGAAATTAGATTTCACTTCATTAGAGAGCATGTTGAAAAAGAAGATATTTGTTTGGAATTTGTCACCACAAATAATCAAATTGCTGACATGTTTACTAAACCACTAGATGAAACTAAATTTAATTATTTCAAGATTGAATTAGACATGTTAAACCTAGAGTAACTTGGTAAATCTGGCTAAGTAATTCAATGTTGACATATATTAGTTAAGGTCGACACAAAAGGAAATCTGTGTCGACATATAGTAGTTTGTGTCGACACATAAGGAAAGCTGTGTCGACACAACAAAATAGTGGTGAGCTAGTGGTGTCGACACTCAGAGTTTGGTGTCGACACATAGAAGTTCTATCATTTAGATAGTAGTGTCGACATATATAGTCGTCTGTGTCGACACATAGATATTAGAGTCGAATATAAAAAGTCTGTGTCAACACATCGCAAACTATGTCGACACACAGTGTTGTCTGACTTTGTCGAGATGATAGAAGTCTGTGTCGACACAATCTCTATAATGTCGACACATTAAGTATCTATTACCCCGCCTTTTGACCTTCTGTGTTGACAAACATATAAGTAGGTCACAGAACAACTTTGTTGACTACACTCGCAACATTTTCGAGACCAAATCTTTGAGTCGACAAACCTTAATCTCTTTCCTCCTCAAATTTCTCATCACCAATGGCACCAAAGTTGGAGAACAACATCAACGAAGGCTATGAGTTAGTTCACAATGCTTTTGAGAGTGCAGTGACTGAGATTAGAGATGTGATAACCCTAATCCAAGAAAATGGTTTAGAATATCTCGTTTCAGAACCTACCAAGATCTGGAAGACAGAGGTTCTTGAATTCTATACAAAATCAACCCTGGATTCAACTAGATTGAAGATTAGGTCATCAATTCAAGGAAGCAAGGTGAAACTTACCCAAAAGCGTCTGAGGAAGACACTCTAATTGCCCAGGACTCAGGAAGATGATGAAGTCACATCTTCAATGACAAAAGAAGCTCTTCAATGGTGTGGCCTAGTTCCCACTACTAAAATTGAATCATCAATGCAGAGGAAGGGGATGAACTCACAAGGAAAGTTTCTCTCAGAGATTATGGAAAAAGTAATTCTCTGCAAACAAGGAGGACATGATAGGATCTCAGCCTATATGTTCAGCTTGATGACTAGAGTTATTTTCAGAATAAAAACTAACTGGTCTGCAGTGACTTTTGACAAGATCAAGGAAAGCATGAAGAAACCTAATCTAGGAAGAATACTGAGTCTGTATCTGGCAATAAATATTCCTGCAGTAATGAACCACACAACATGATCTAGAATAAATCACATGAGAAGGTTGGATATGAAAATACTATCCATGTGGGAAAGAGTTTTGACAAAATATGGTTCCACACCAGAGAAACAAACACAACAAAAAATAAAAAGACAACCCCCAGTAAGCCTGAATCTTCTAGTGATTCAGAAGAACAAGTGATCTTCAGTTCAGATGAAGATCAACAAGAATCTGCAAGGAAATCATCTGCTCCTAAGAATGTAGAAGTTAGTCAAATGCAGGGGGAGCATATTCCAGAAAGCACCATCCAACTGGATCAAGTCCAAGTTATGCTTCCTCTAGGGGGAGCCAATGAGCTTTCACCAGCTCCATAAGAGGCCTTGCCTCCAGAAATTGTACCTGAGAATGAGCAAGCTGCATTAGAGAGTGAAACAACCACTAAAACTATTCTTGAGGTAATAGATAATATTAATCAAACTACACTAGCTACTGAGCAAGAAACACTAACTGTGCTTCTAACTGATGTTGAACAGACACACCATGACAACATCCCTACACTGGATGTATCAATGGATGATACATCTGCATTAGATGATGTTCCATTAAATGTACAAGATATAGTTGTTCCTCCAGTTCAACTACAACAAGAATTTACTCTTGAGGAATTGTTTCCTGACTTACAAGAAGTAAGAACTGAGGAAGTAGTGCGAAGAACTGAGGGGGAGGAGCAAGATACTCAGGGGGAGTTGCCAAGAACTGACAAGGAGCTGCCCTCAAGTCCAAAGGACACAATGAACCTTAAAGTTCTTCTGAATCTGATGATGGAGAAGCACTAAGTGCAAAGAAGAGAAACCTGATGGTTTACAGGAAGAAAAGCTCAAGCTATAAGAAAGCTTTACAGACAGCCTCTCAACCCTCATCTCCAACAGTTGACTTCAGTTCACTGTTGGTTGCTCTGCAAATTAAAATGGATGAGCAAAGAGCAGCCATGGAGAAATATATGGATGAAAGCCATAAGGAACTTCAATTCACTTTGGCTCAAGATATAAAATCAATCAGATTTATAGTAAACTAGAATAAGAAGGAGATGACAGATTGCTTCTGTAAAGGAGGTAATGCTGTAGTTTATCTGACCAAACAGTAACAAGACAAAAGAACTCAAATTGATGACATAGTAGTAAAGCAAGGATATGTTATGGAAAATCAGCTAAGGATGAATGATAATCTTACTGAATCACATAATGTGATTGTTACTGAGTTAAAGAATAATGCCATTGCATTAACTGAGGAAAGGGCTAAAGAGAAGTCAGAGTTTGATGAGAAACTTCAAGAAGATTTAGCTACTTTCCAATCTGCCATTCAAGCCTCTCAGAAGATCATATCTGCTCAGCTACAGAAGTTTAAAGCTTATTATACTGAAGGAAGCAATTATCTTGTTAATCAGATAAGGTTCCAAAAGGATGATCTCAGGGATCATATTGAGAGAGAAGTCATAAAGGGGGAGAGGTTGATAGTCAATGCTAGTTCAGAGCATGCTAAATGGATCACAAATGCTGTTAGAGAAACTCTGGGATATCCTCCCCTATATGATGATGATAATATAGCCAGCTGAGTCAGGTATTCAAGCTACAGGAATTGAAGGGGGTCAGCAGGAGGTAGCTCAAATCATATACCCCCCCTTCTAATTTTGAAGGAATTCAACAACTTGTTCAACAGATGTATAGGCATCCAGAGGCTGCTAAGAATGTTATAATTGAGAAAGTGGAAATGTCAGAGGCGGCACTGAATAAAGAACAAGAAGCTTAACTCTCAAAGAAAAGATTTAGAGAGCAAGCTGAACTGAAGCCTGATTTTGAAAGATGGAGTCCAACCTCCAGAAATATAATACTCACTGCCTGGCAAGCTGTCAAAGACCAAATGCATGATAAAGGCAAGTGGTATTCTGAAGTTGAGTAAAATAAATATCTGTAGAGACAAGATGTGATACATCAGTTCAGAAGGGATCACAAGGCTGGGAAAATACCAGCTACAGCTATAGAGCCAGTAAATACTTTCCATAGCCTTTTCACTATTTTGAAAGGCAAAAAATTAAGGGTGAAGAACTTAAGAAGAAGGATCTCAAAGGCAAGAAGCCAGCTGAAGTTACTAAAGCACCAGTACAAGCAAGAGTCCAGTCTGGCAAAGGCATAGTGATCAAGGAGCTTAATCAGCCTTAGGATAGATTGACTAGATTTTATAACATTGTAATCTTTAGTTTTAAACTCCATGTAATCTGTTGTCAACAAACTTTTGTGAATTTTAAAAAAACAATGATTCATGCTTGTTATGTTTGTTTCATATTCTGTGATGATATTATTTACTTGTTTTGTTCAAATGTTTCCCTGTCACTGAATGTTTTTATACATCATATTGTTAATTTTATTATAAGTGATGTATATCATTGACTAAGGGTCATGACTTCTCCAAATAGGGGGAGATTGTTGGGTACATTGGAAAATGTGTACCAGATTTGGAGAAGCCTCACCTAACTCAATGATATACATCAAGTTGTATTTGATGTTGTGTTGAGTTATCATGTGTAGGCTAAGTAAATGGAAAGGAAAATTCTCTAAGTATAAGTGTCGATACTTGGTAATGGCTGTGTCGACACCAAGAGCCAGATTGTGTTGACATTATCAGGAGTTGTGTCGACACACAGAGAAGCTGTCGACACATTCCAGAATTTTGTCGACAATGAATGTATCGACACACAGAACTTGTGTCAACACACACCAGAACTCTGTCGACACCAACTTTGTCATGCCAAGGAGTGTTTGTGTTGACACATTCCACAGAAGCTGTGTCGACATCATCAAGACCTGTGTCGACACATGGACTATGTGTGTCAACACATGTGAAGTATTCACTCGATATTCTCTGTTGCTGAGTCAAAGTCCAATGAAGGTTGAAGTAATATAACTGGAGACTTGACAGCTATCATTACTCACATTGCTATCACATCTGGCAGAGTTGTCAGAAGACCGTTTTGAACTGGAACAGTCGGTAACCATGGATGAAGCCTATATATAGATGTGCTCTCTCAACAATAAGGAATTAATGAAGTACAAATAGCTAATCAATTATAATCTCTGAAGAATTGAGGATCCAGAAGAAGAGAAAGAAGAAACAGTCAACAAATTATAGAGAGAGAAAAACAAGGAGAGAAGTTCTCATCCAGTGAACGCAGATCCTGAACAGTCTGTCTGAAGAATTCAGATCAAGTCTGAAGAAGAATTCAGATTAATTTCTGAAGGAAGCTGATTGAAGATCAACTCCAACACTAAGAAGATCAACCCTACTTTGTTCAGATTCAAGAAGCTTTGAAGAAATCTAAGACTGGTTGATCCTTAAGTAATCAGTTATATCAAGAACTGATCAAGAAGCATTCAACCAATTCTCTCTCCATCTGGTTGAAGATATCATTATCTTTTCATCAATAATTTTTGTAGGATCTGTAATAGATCTGAGTGTAGGAGATTTACTTCTCTGAGTTATAAGCCTAAATTATAAAGGCTGAGGTAGGGCTGAGTGCCTGAGGTAGGGGAATCTGTTCCCTGAGTTGTAGGCCTGTGAAAGAGGCCGAGGTAGGGCTTTTACCTAAGTTTTAGGAGTGGGGTGTCACTCTGAGTTGTAGGCCTGTGGAAGAGGCTGAGGTAGAGCTTGTACCTGAGTTGTTGGAGTGTGGATTCACTCTGGGTTATAGAAACCAGTCTTGGTTCTGAGCTGTAAGATCTGCGGATCTGAGAAGAAGGAAGGAAGTTAGGCCGAATCTAGTATACTACTAGATAGGCGAAGGGGGAAAGTGGATGTACCCATCATTTGAGAAACCACTATAAAACAGGTGTGCAATCTGTGGAATGTTGTGTGTATGTGAATGCTGTGCTGCGTTTTCTGCTAAATAAGTTGCTAAATTAGATAGAATTATCTTCCTAAGTCAGAAAAGGAATTGAACCTATTCACCCCCTCTAGGTGTTTAAAACATCTTGAAACCAATTCTTTCAAACACTTTGTCACCAAAGATATGAGACATTCAAAGTACTTTCTAGGTATTGAAATTTTGCAAAGACATCTCAGTTGTTATTTTATAACACAAGTATGTTATTGATCTTTTGAAAAGGACAAGTCTTCTTAGTGATAAACCTACTTGATGTCCAATGGCAATTGACAATGATAATCTTTAGAGTGAGAACTCTCCATTTCTTTCAAATGTCACTAAGTACAGACTCTTAGTGGGTAAACTCATCTACCTGACAATAACAAGACCTAATATATGTTATGTTGTGGGCAAGGCAAGTCACTTTATGAAAGCTCTAAGGAGTGTCATCTACAAACATCCCTAAAAATCTTGGAATTTGTGAAAGGGTCTCTGTGAAAGGTACTACTATTTCAAAATAATAATCACATAATGATAGCAGCATATTTTGATGCCAACTATGGTGATAATAAAGAAAATTGAAATTTTATGTCTTGTTTTTTACTTTTGTAGTAGGAAATCTTGTTAGTTGGAAGAGCAAAAAATAAGCAGTTGTTTCCAGATCAAGCACTAAAGCTGAATATAGAAGCATCACCTAGACCACTTACGAATTAAAATGGTTACAAACACTTCTGTTTAACTTAAAATAAGTCTATGCATATCCTTTACCAATGTTCTGTGATAATAAAGTCATCATATACATATCAAATAATCCAGTCTTCCATGAGAGGACAAAACATATTGAAGTTGACTGTCACTTTATCAGAGAAGTAATCTTGACAAAAAAATCTACACTCTTATCACCACCTTCGATAGAGTTAGCAAATATCAATATCAAACTAGTATCTTCATCTTTTTCTGATATATGTGACTAGCTGGGCAAAATTGATGTAACACCTCCCACACAATGACCATATAATATAGGTCCGATCGGGACAACACATCATATAATCAACACAGCTTTGGTATTAAAAGATGATATAAGAACAACTACCCATCTCAAAACTCAAAACATAAATACTAGAAACACTAAAATAGAGACTAGTAGCTGTCCACAAAAACATAGGAGTCAAATGGTCTTATGGCCTTACATCACCCAAAGTGTTCAAATCAACATCCAAGACATCATACATTGCATATGATAATAATATTCCGAGGATACCTTGACGTACCAGCCAGATCATAATAAAAGGAACATAACATGCAGTAAAAAATAACTACATGAGGAGGTACACTTCATGAGGCCTACACCTTTTTGGCCGGCGAGCTTTCTCCATCTTGCAATCCTTGCCTTGCAACTAACACAACAAATGTGGTATAATGTTGGTCAGTTATGGCAGATTACAAATAGTATAACAACACCCTTCCCCCGGTCGTCCCTAAAGGACCTCAGGGAACTCCATCACCCTAAACATTCACACTTTGTATGCAAATGTATAAAACATAAAAAATATAGAAACAGATAATTAATGGTGTCATAAGCATCATCCACATTTTTATGTTGAACAAATAAATAAAAGGGGCCTATTAATATAACATGCATGCAAACCTGGGTTTCACCTAAGGCGCCCAAAAGCGTATATGATTCTAACATATCATCACACAATATCACATCACAACAATACATGGGTACTCTCATTTTCCCAAGGCATATAAGACCAAGGCTGAGAACTCCTACTAAGACTTCACCCATACATGAATCACAACACTATTGGTCTTATCAATCAACTTCACTATTCTTGCCAAATCACAAAGCCAAGCACAACGAATACTAAGAACTCTCACTTAAACCTCAGTCACACATGGATCATAACACCATCGGGCTTGTCCAAAAGAGCATACAATCTCTTTAATTTTCACAAAAGGGGGACTTGTCCAGCCGGGACACCTTCCACACATGAATCACAACATCATAGGACTAGCCAGCTAACTACAAAGATAAAGCCACACTAAAAGTATCTAGTTGTCAACCTAAATCACATAGAGAGGGGTGAATAGGTGAATCCTACGACTTATAGCGGAAAAAATCTAGTAAAATAATGCGCACAGAAGAAGAGAATAAGCACAACACATACAAAAGGATTTATAGTGGTTCCCCAAACTGGGTACGTCCACTGTCCCGCCTCGCCTATCTAGCACTTTAGGATAGACTCGACTACTTCACCAAAACTCAGATTAATAATAATCTTACAACTTGGAGTATTCCACTCCTACAAACTCGAAGAACAACTTCCCATACACTCGACCCTTCAACAAGGATCAACAAATTCTCGAAAGAACAAACTTCCTACAAAGTAATAAAAATAATAATGTTTGCAAGAAAACTCTTTATCTCAGATCTAAAAATATATTACTTTTTCGTTGCTTGAATGCTCTTCCTAAATTCTTGAAGAAGAAGAAGAATCAGAATTTACTGTATAGATCGGATCTGAGAAACGACTGATCTCTGAATGAATGTAAATCTGAAATCTTGGGATGGATTGAGTCTTTTCTTTTCAAGAGGAATCACAGATCGGGAGAGTTGTCAGCGACAGAGTTCTTCCTGAAACTCGATTTGAAATCCCGATCATTTTTGGCAATATTAAATTAGAACATGATTTGATCTGCGATTTTGGTTCTCTGAAACAATGCAAGACTATTTATAGACGATTCGTCACTAATGGCTCAATTTCGAACTTGGGTCTACCGTCCCCGTGTACTGTATATAGTGGAAGCTTAAATTTTGGAAAGCCATGAAATAAAGAACGATACTAAATAAAAATTCACTTAAGTACAACTCATCAAGATATCACGTTTACTCTCCAGACTACTCGACAAACTAGTGGAAATGACTTGGGAGAGAGCTTGCGTGAGAAGTTGAGACTACACAAGACCTTTAACAAATTAGCTGAAAGCTCTCGATAGTACTCGACGAATTTATTTGTCATCTTGATGAATTTTACTTAGAACCGTCTAACACCAACTTTCTCTGGAGTACAAAGGTAGTTCACTTGACTTCTCGAGAGGACTCAACGAATTTTACGAGTACTCACGTAAGCACTCGACGAATTCACTTGAGTACTCGACAATTTACTTAGCCAATCTGGATAGCAGTTCTCAGTGATCTCTCAAGTGCTCCTTAGATCACTCGACGAATTTTACGAGTGCTTACATGAGTACTCAGTGAATTTAACGAGACCTCACGCAATCACTCGACAAATTTGTCTTAGCCAAAATATTCACCTTTTGAACAACTTCTTTTGTGATGCTAGATGAAGTACACCCCATTAAAGAAATTACGAATGGGTCAACACGATGGTCTATACAATGAAGGTTATATTGCAATACATAATTGTGTTTGAAGACCCATTGTAACGTGACAATGGTTTGTACTTGGTAATAAAAACTTGCACCACATACAACTAAAACTAACATCAAATACACCCTTAATTCAACTTATTTCAAGGGACACTTCTTCAAATCAAGGCTATTGTAGATGTAATACCCAACAATATCCCCATATTTGAAGAAGTTAGAACCCTATATACTTAGTTAAATTGCACATACAATAAAGTAAAGAAACAAAAAGCACAAAAAAGATGTATGAATTTGAAGTAACAAGAGATGAACGAAATATCAATATTTATATAAAACTTCTTATGGGCATTCTTAGACGTTCACAATATAACAAAATATGATGATCTCAAGAATGCTCCTTTCCCTTGTTCTTCCCATACTGCATGTCAAAATAAGTATAGTGCTTGGGATAATATTTTGGTGGTGGAGGAGGAGCATTATGATTGTCTCTTCCCTATTTTCTGAAATGAAGGCTCCTCTTCACATTTGACACTTCATTCTTATCCCATTCCTCTTTGTTGTAGTATGTCCTTGGCTCTTCATTTGTTAGGTCAACTATGCTGAAAGTGCCCAAAATAATGCCTTTGGAAATAGGACTCTACACTTCAGCATATTCCCTATTTCTCTATTGGGATCAGATCTTCTAGCTGATGGGCCTTCCCCATATCTTCTTCTCTTTTAAGGAGATCTAGAAGGGTCTTCAAGAATCTTTACCTCTTCCTCAACGATATTAGACAATATTTGAGTGTATTCTTCAAGAGGTGCATACACTCCACCTTCAGGATGTTGCTCATAGTATTTTACACCCTCAACATGTAAATCTCCACCTTCAGCAGATGGTCCTCCCTTAAAAGGTGGAGCTTGAACTGGAACTTTCCCTGTTAACTCTTTTCGTAGCCACTAAATATTCCGATAGCTGTAGACATTGGGACTGTGCTTTTATTGCGCACATCTCGATTCAGCTCACTCTTCCTTTTCTGTAATCTACCCTCCCCCTTTCCGACTTTTGAAGTTAGGGTATTGATGATCCCTTCCTTGTAAACTCAAATGTGTCTATCAATGTGATGCATGCTCGCATCATGTGAATGTATCATAGCATCATGAGGTTAAGATAAATGAACCACCTCATTGTAAACCTGACCAATGCTCTTGATTGAATGGTCAATGACCTTAACACCTCGAGTAAAACATTCGGTTAGAGAGGACTGTAACTTATCCATATTGTGATTGACCTGATCGAGGCCATAATTCAGATCGTTTTTCAACTTCAGCCACTTTGCCATAGACTTGTTGTGGAGAGAAATCAAAATGTTTTTTTGCTTCACCGACATTTCTTCTATTGGCTTTAACAAAGAACATTCTGTAGGAGGGACACACTCACCTTGAGACCTGAAAGCTACAAGATTGTCAGCATTAGTCTTAACACTGCTAGAATTTTCTCCCACTGAGTGGTCTTTAAGCAAGATTGGTTCTTGGGCAGGAGATTTTACCACAGCCTCTCTGATTTCTTTAGAGCACTACCAAGTCCCCCTCAATAAAAACTCTTTCAGCATTGAGTTCCTCTTGGAGTGAGTCTTTAACTAAGTACACCCCCTTAGACTTAATAGGAAATTATTCCAAATCAGACACTACATCATGTGTTGATCCCAAAATAACTTTTGCTTCTTGCTGAACATCTTGATCTATCTGAACATCAGGTACTGCAGATGAAATTTCAGTTTGCACTGGTGAAATAACAAGTGTCTCAGCATCTACAGGTAGACTCTCCCCCTCAGCAGCTACACCAACAATCTCAGTTGCTTCATGAGGGGGGGGGGGGTGAGGGCACATCCTTCTCTATATCTTCAGTGTGAGGTCTGTCCTGCGATCCAGAACGTTCACCCATCTCTCTCCACCCTTTGTATAGGAATTCTCCTTTCCCATCGAGCAAAAATTGATGCATCTATCTTTTTTAGGTGATGAATTTGAATACTAGTGGACATATCAAACTGATTCTTTTCCTGCTAGTTGAGGTAGAGAGAGATGATTCTTTCAAAATTTAGTGATGAGAAGCAAGCATTATTTCTGTTAAAAAGAACTATTCCCCAGTTCATTCTCTTTCTGTAGATCAGAACTATCAACAGTTTAAACATGTCTCCTGAGACATAGTCATGTGACCCTGTCTTGCACAAGAACACATTCTCGATGATATCAGTTAGGAGCTTGCCTTCACTATTCAATTTTTTTGCATCTGATGGTTGTAGTTTTTTTATCATAATCAACGTCAGAGATTTCACCTTCTTCTTCAACTTCAGGCATTCTCAGCAATTGGTTTAAGAAGCTCGACTTCATTCTCACTTCAAAATTTCTAACACCGCTTTTGATTAAGAAACATTCACGTTTAAGTTCTGCATTCTTGAAGAATCCAGTACTTCTCTGTCAAGAACTCTACAGTCTTTCTCCAGAATAAATGTCAATCCAACGGTTTCCAACACATGAATGACATTTTAGAATTCGTCGGAAGCCGTTGAAAATCCAGAGCGTATGAGTTCACCTCCCACCTGAAGATTTTCAGCGCCTTTACAGCCATTTCTGTTCTGATTCGAGGAGAAGCAAAAGAACTTCTGAAGAATTGGAGACAAACCGACGGAGCTTTCTGCAGGTCGACGGGAAACTGAATTGTCGGAGAAGTCTCGACAAAATGAAGATAGGTAGCATGAAGTCTCGAATGACCTTAAACCTTTTATATAAATATTTTATTTTGAGTAAAGTTGAAAGTGCGCGTACCTAAGGGATTGAGGAAAATAATTTTTCAGATCCAATAATAAAGAAAGTCTAAACCAAGTCCAATTTGTCGATTGTTTACAGGATTACACGTCTAATTTGTCGAATGAGTCTGAGACCTCTTATTGAATCGTCGAGTATTCACGAGTATTTGTCGAATGTACTTGTGATTTCTCGATTGATTTCATGAGTGCTTGTGTGATGACTTGATGAATTTGATATTCACCTGGGTAGATTTCTTTTGATTCCTTGACCACCTTAAGAGTCCTTGTTGAGCATTCCAAGTTCAGTTTTGAAATATATGAACTTGGATTCATCTAGCAGCTTCGTGAAAATATCTGCAGCCTGCTTGTTTATTAATACATAACAAAGGTTGATATCCTGATTCTCCAAATGCTCTTGGATGAAGTGATAACGTATCTCGATATGTTTTGTCCGGTTGTGAGAAACTAGATTGTTGGTTATTACTATTATGCTTGATGAACCACAAAACATAGGAATCTCCTTCAACTTCATCTTATAGTCTTCAAGATAATATCTTATCTATAGAAGCTGTGTGCAACAATGACTGCAGAGATGTACTCTAACTCAGCAGTTGAAATTACAACACAATTTTGCTTCTTGCTACTCCTTGAGATAAGCCTTATTCCAAGGAATTGACACGTATTTGAAGTGTTTTTCCTGTCATCCCTACTTCCTACAAAATCAGCATATGAAAAGCTAATTAGCTCTCATTCATTACTTCTTGGGTATCATAAGCCAAGATTAGGCATGACTTTAAAGTATCTCAAAATCCTTTTTGCAACAACATAGTGAGATTCCTTAGAGTTCACTTGAAATCTAGCATAGACATATGTTGAAAACATTTTATCTGGTCTACTGACAATGAGATAGATCAAGGATCCAATTATGCTTCTGTACTTGGTTTCATCAAAAGGTTTCCCTTTTTCATCCTTGTCCAGAGATATAGTTGAACCCATTAGAGTGCTCATAAAGGTTGCATTCTCCATTCCGAATTTCTTAAGTAACTCCTTAGTGAATTTTGACCGAGAGATGAAAATTCCATCTTCAGATTGCTTCACCTGAAGTCCTAAGAAATACTTCCGCTCACCTATAGTACTCATTTCAAACATCCCTTGGATCAAGTTAGAAAACTTTTTACAAAGGTTGTCATCTGTAGAACCAAAAATAATATCATCGACATATATTTGTACTAGAAAAATATTGTCTTTTACTTACCTAAGAAATACTATCTTGTCTATTTGTCCTCTTGTAAACTTGTTTTCAAGAAGAAACCTAGAAAACATCTCATATCAAACTCAAGGAGCTTGTTTTAAACCATATAATGCTTTATGCAGAAAGTAAACATAATCTCATAGGGATGAATAGACAAAACACGGGGTTTGCTCCACGTATACTTATTCCTTTGAAGCCTTTGTGAGAAGCATACTCTAGGAACAATCTGGTCACTTTGAGTCTGGACACCGGAGTAAAAGTCTAATTAAAGTCGATCTCTTCTTATCTGTAACCTCGAGCTAGTAGTCTGACTTTGTTCTTTATGATAACTCCATTTTAATTCCAGCTTGTTTCTAAAGACCCATTTCATCCCTATAACATTATGACCTTTGAGTCTTTGTACTAACTCCCACACCTTGCATCTTTTAAACTGATTGAGCTCTTCTTGCTTTGCAATGATCCATAAAGCATCCTTATTTGCTTCTTCGAACTCCTTCGACTCAATCTAGGAAAGGAAACTCAAATGCAATGCTTCGTTAACTGTAACTCTTCTTGTTCGAACTACTTTACTAGTATCTCTAATGATCAGATCAACAGAGTGATCTCTTGAATGTACGATCACTAGATTCCTTACACTGCCACCAGGAGGTTCTACTTCTTCTAGTGCACGTTCTTCAAGTTGAAGTTCTTCATCTTCAATCAAGCTTGGAGTATTGACTTTGATGGAGCTTGAGACGTCTTCTTTAACTTCTTCTAATCTTAGCTCTTTTAGTTTCAAACATGCATCTTCAATAAGGATACTAGAAGAGCTGTTATGAATCATACTCATGTCATCAAATACAACATTAATGGATTCTTCTACAACTAGGGTTTTCTTATTGAAAATTTTATATGCCTTACTATGGCTACTATATCCTATAAAAATATCTTCAAAACATTTTTCTCTAAACTTAATTTTATAATACTTTTCATTATTAAGTACGAAGAATTTGCTTCAAAAGATTTTGAAGTAGGACACAGTCGGTTTCTTGCCTTTTAGAAGTTCATAAGGTGTCTTACAATGATTCTTGTTGATTAAGGCTTTGTTTTGCACATGACAAGCTGTGTTGATTGCTTCAGCCCAGAAGTACTATGATAATGAAGAATCATTCAACATTGTTCTGCCTGCCTCAATGAGTGTTATGTTCTTTCTCTCGGCAACTCCATTTTGCTATAGAGTACGAGGAGAGGAAAACTCATGAAAGATACCTTGGCTTGCACAGAACTCTATCATGACACCAGATTCAAATTCTATTCCATTATCACTTATGATTTTGACCACAGAATAGTTCAATTCATTCTGTGTTTGCCTGATAAAGCTAGTGAAAGAGTCAATGGTATTTGACTTATGTTTCAGAAAGAACACTCATACAAAACATGAGTAGTTATCAACAATAATAAAGGTGTAAGCTTTACCTCCTAAACTATGAACCGGCAAGGGACTGAATAAGTCCATATGTAGCAAATATAGACATTTGGAAGAGTCTTTGGAGATAATGCTTTTGAAGGAAGCTCTTATTTGCTTACCCATTTGGCATGTGTGACAAGGTTCTCTTTAACGCACTTAAGATCGGGTTCATCACACACCAAGTTATGAGAAAATAACATATTTATAGTTTTGAAATTAATATATACTTGTCTCTTGTGTCATTGATCACAAAGAGATGTACTATCTTTTGTCAAAAAGCACACAGGTGTAGAAGATTCCAAATAACGAAAATTGAGATAGAAAATATTTCTACTTCGAGTGTCTGTGACAGAGACTATACCATTGGTAATCATACTGTAGCCTTTTGTGATTCCTTAGTCAGAGTCGTCAAATATAACTTTTGGACCGTCTTTAACTAAGGTATACTCATGTATTAGGCCTTTTGTTCTAGTTATATACTTGGAACATCCATTGTCCAAGTACCAGATAGGATTTTGTTTAGCATTTGGACATACCTGTATTCATAGATTAATTACCCTTAGGAACCCTAACAGATTTGTGGTCCTTGGTTTCTTGTTAGATTAACACCACTGGGAATGTTAACATTGCGAGGGGTCATTCTAGCATTGTTAACTCGGGGTGTCATATATTCAAATGAATCGTACTAACAATCAATGACGAAGTGACAATTTTACCATAACACCAACAATCAAACTTATTGTACCTTCGTTTCTTCTCATGCTTTACTATTTGAGCGGGAGGTCTAGTAGGAGGTGCTGATGTAGAAGTAGAAGCCTCATGAGAACAATAAGTGGTAGGCTTTATTATCTCATGTGGCTGCTTAGCAACTTGCTTGCCTTTCAGTACTTTATTCTCCTTCGGTCCATGAACGAATGAACCATAATTCTTCAGAACAATCTCTTCATAAGGTTCCTTGAGGGCACTCGTTCTGAGATTTCTAGGATGGCTCCATACTTGGTTATTTTTGTTAGAGACAACATGCGTTGGTGTATCAAAATGACCATTGGATGTTTCAACGTCATATTGATTTGTAGGAAGCATTACCTTCTTGAATACTAATTGACCTTGATGAGCCATCCTTTTATTTCTAAGAGCCCTATATCCAACACCACTTTTCTTAGAGGCTGTAAATCCATCGATGAGAGGAAGAACAATCTTTGATTTCGAGAAGCTTTCAATAAGCTTCTTTTCAATCAATAAATTTTCTTCCAGTTCATCTATGGCCTTCACTTTCAAACTTACTAACTCTGTAGAACACTCCAGTTCCTCTTTCAAGGATTGGATTTCTTCTCTAAGGGGAGTCAATCTCTCAATTTCATCCCCCAGTTCATATTTCAATGCCTTGAGAGAAATAATCTCTTTGGCCTGAGAGACTACCTTGCGACATTTGTCAAATCCCTTCAGTAGTGCTCCATACTGCATCATTAAATCTGACTCATCCTCAGAGAGGTGATCTTCATGACCGTTAGAGTCTGTATCGAAATCAGATAGGGTAGTATGTAAATTTACCTTCCCATTATTTTAGGAGTCGTTGTTATCCTCATCTGAGTGTGTCATAAGCCCAAAGTAGGCTTCTTCATCTGAGCTTGACTCAACTGAATCACTATTGCTAAGAGTCTTTGACTTCTTTGGGATGAAGTTCTTTTCTTCATTCTTCTTTCCTTTGAAGGATCTTTTTTCTTCTTTATTTGATCCTTCCTTCTTCATGCGAGGACAGTATGCAATCTTGTGTCCCGGCTTATTGCAATAATAATAAAGAATTTCAAAAGAAATAATTTTGTTACGTTTATACTTATACATGTTATTGTTGTTGAAGCTTCTCATGTGGTGATTACCATCACGACGTGATCTTCTATAGTCAGATGAGGAAGGCTGATTATTTATTTGCCTCCTCTTGTTGAGCAATCTCTTATATTGTCTAGAGAGTAATGATAACTCTCCATTTGACATTTCAGAACTAGAGGAGCTTGGATCTGAATCTTCATATTCAATTAAGACCTGTGTCCTAGCTGGTGACACAACTCTCCTTTTTCCCGACCCTTCTGTCTTTAGAGCTAGAGATTTATCTCTGACTGGCATCTTGCTTCCCTCTTCTTCTGCCTTTCTGATATTGATCTTCAACTCATGGGATAACAACTTCCCGAACAAGATTTGTGGCTTCATTGTATCCATTTTACCAAATTCCCTAATAGCAACTACCTTGGTATCTCATTCTTTTGTCAGGGATCTCAGGAATTTGTCATTAAGCTCACTATTGGTAAACTCTCGACCATAATTTCTTAGGCTGTTGATGATCTTTAAAAACTTCTCATAGTAGTCAGCAATAATATCCCTCTTGTCTCTCTTGGAGGATTCATATTCCTGATTTAGGAGAGATCTTCGATCATCCCTTACTTCTTCAATTCCTTCTATGAGAATAATTAGAGATTGCCACATCTCATTTATAGACTTACAATGGATTAAGTTTTTCAATATAGAATCGTCTGCCACATAGGCAATGATGTTCTTTGCCTTCTTGTCCAGAGCAATGAGTAATATCTCATCTTTGTTCAAATCCATTATCCTTTTAGGAACCATCATATTTATATCAATGGTTGACGTAGTCATGGGAACATGAGGGTCTACTTCAACATTGATGAAGATTCTGGGGTCAGAAGATCCAATGCATAATTTTACCCTTTCCTTCCACATGGTGAATTCTACTTGGTGGACACTAGCAATTTTATTGAGCATAAATCCCTGCTCCTGTACATTTCTCTTTAGATAACTAGATCAAGATCTATTCATGGTGTTAACCTTTTAACAAATAACCTTGCTATGATACCAATTAAAAGTATCTAGTTGTCAACCTAAATCACCTAGAGGGGGTGAATAGGTGAATCCTGCGGCTTATAGCGAAAAAAATCAAATAAAAATGAAGCACACAGAACAAGAGAATAAGCACAACACAAACACAAGGATTTATAATGGTTCCCCAAATTGGGTATGTCCAATGTACTGCCTCGCCTATCTAGCACTTCAGGCTAGACTCGGTTATTTCACCAAAACTCAGATTAATAATAATCTTACAACTCGAAGTCTTCCACGCCAATAAACTTGTAGAACAACTTCCTTACACTCGACCCTTCAATAAGGATCTACAAATACTCGGAATAACAAACTTCCTACAAAGTATTAAGAAAAATAATGTTTGAAAGAAAACTCTTTTTACTAGATCTAAAAATATAGTCCTTCTTTCGTTGCTTGAATGGTCTGACTGAATTCTTGAAGAAGAAAAAGAAGAATCTGAATTTACTGCACAGATCAGATATGAGAAACGACTTATCTCTGAACGATTGTAAATCTAAAATCTTGAGATCGATCGAGTCTTTTCTTTTCGAGAGGAATCGCGGATCGGGAGAGTTATCAGCCAGAGTTCTTTGTGAAACTTGATTTGAAATCCCAATCATTTTTGACAATATGAAATTAGAACACGATTCTATTTTCGATTAGGGTTCTCTGAAATAATCCAAGACTATTTATAGACGATTCCTCACTAACAACTCGATTTTGAACTTAGGTCTACCGTCCACGTGTACTGTACATGGCGGAAGCCCTAATTTTGGAAAGCCGTGAAGCCGAAAACGATGCTTAAAAAAATTCACTTAAGTCCAATTCTTTGAGATATCACATGTACTCTCCAAATACTCGATGAACTAGTCAAAATGACTTGGGAGAGATCTTGCGTGAGATGTTGAGACTACACGAAACCTTTCGACGAATTAGATGAAAGCTCTCAAGAGAACTTGGTGAATTTACTAGTCATCTCAACGAATTTTACTTGGAACCGACTAATACCAACTTTCTTTGGAGTGCAAAGGTAGTTCACTTGACTTCTTGAGAGGACTCAACAAATTTCACGATTACTCACGTAAGTACTCAATAATTCACTTGAGTACTCGACGAATTTACTTAGCTGATCTGGACAACAATTCTTAATTATCTCTCAAGTACTCCTGAGATCACTTGATGAATTCTACGAGTGCTTATTCAAGTACTTGACGAATTTAATGAGAACTCACATGATCACTCGATGAATTTGCCTTAGCCAAAATCTGCAACTTCTGAACAGTAACTTCCTTTATGATGCTAGATGAAGTATACACCATTAGAGATATTACACATGGGTCAATATGATGTTATATACAATGAAGGATTGCATTTCATAGAACTGTGTTTGAAGACCCATTGTAAACTGACAATAGTTTGTACTTGGCAAAAAAAACCTGCACCATATATAACTAAAATTAACATCAAATACACCCTCAATTCAACTTAGTTCAAGGAATACTTCTTCAAATCAGGGCTATTGTGGATACAATACCCAACATACACCTTCATAACAAAGTAGTCCTCATAATCCATCACACATTCATCGCGCACATTTTCCTGCCCTAAGCCAACATTCATTCTCACACGAAAAATGAGGGCATCGCAACGGCGTCTTCGCCACAATTAGATTTCTAGCAAATCCCTAAAATGCATGTCAAATAACATCACCAAAATAGATAATCGGTCGCGATTTCAGTTTCATCCACAATTCCTAATCCACTAACAACGCAAATTTCTAATGCAAAATATGAATGGGACGGACTCAATCGACCCGTAGTTACTCTTAAACCTAGGCAATCTGAACCCCTCTCATTTAAGAGATCGAATGCCAAGAATTTACATGAAAATAAAGGCATAAACAAAATATGTCATGCACACATCTTAAGACCAGGATGAGAGACATCGTTACCTTACTAGACTTCTTCCTCGCCGTAGAAATCATGAATAACTCGGATGTAAACATATGCCTTCAGGTCCTCTCCGTAAATCCGATCTCAGATCATCAAACAAAGCTTCGAAGCTCCAATAATGGTGGAAACTAGACCGTCTCCCTCCTCCATTTCCTCTCACTTACCCTAGCCGTCAAGAGACTTAAGACTTCAAGAAAAAGTATAAGTGAGGTCGCTACCCTATTTTGGGTTCAAGGGGACAACTCTCGAAGCCATCAGATCAAGATTTAAGAAGATCGGATGCCTAGAAAACGTATGTTCACAAAACTGTTTCACAAGCGCTCCGAATTAGTACTCTAACTCGTGTCATCAAGATATCTTGACAACACACTAGTTAGCACAAAGACACGCTACCGCCCGGTGGTATTGCTACCACCGACGATAACTCCATGAAAATCTATATGCTACTAAGCGACATGGTCTGTCATCACGATGATATGAGATCTATCATAATGATATGAGACTTATCACATCGATATATGAGATATCACGACGACAAACATATATACGATGACGCGATGGCATTGACTATGTCGTTTGGTTAAGAGGAAATGGGATACCACCGATAGTAGCACTACCGCTGCGCATTAGCTTTCCTGCTACCACTTGTCCCCATACTCCCATCATTACAAACACAAGGTAAAATTTAGGGCGTTACAACTCCACCCCCTTAATAGAATTTCATCCTTGAAATTTAAAGTTCCAACAGTACATAAAATATATACCTTATGCAAATAGTTCAAGGAAGTCTTCCCACATCGCTTACTCGCCCTCCCAAGAGAATTTATCTCGCCCGCAATTGTCCCAACATACTTTCACAAGCTTGACCTCTTTATTCTGCAAATGCCAAATTTCGGAATCTTCCACTATTGGGAATAATGTCCCCAATATTCCTGATTTGAAGAAGGCCATAAGATGACAATAAACATCTTGTATTTGATGGATATTCTAGTTTTGATGAGACAAGTTTAACTTAAGTGTACGACTAATGTATGATTAGACAGATGTTCAACCAAATAGGAGTTTGCACTTTTAATCTATCAAGAAGAAAAATTCTTGTTGACTTATGTACCAATTATATATTAGACATGTCACTATCATTGGGAAAAGTCACTAAGGATAGAAGAAATCAAAGGTAGGATCAAATATTTGTCTAAGTAAAGAACCAGGTTCATAAGCTAAAAAGCTAAGGAAAAATTTGACTACATCAAGTTCAAGACTAAGGAAGAATTCGACTGCGTTGAGTTTATAACTAAGGAAAAATTTGATAGCATTGAGTTTATAACTAAGGATAAATTTGACTGCATCGAGTTCACAACTAAGGAAACATTCGACTATATCGCTTGCATCGAAGTGAAAAAGTTCAACTGCATCCACTGCATCGAAGATAAAGATTCCACTACGTCAAGTGCATGAAGGCAGAATATTGCAGTAGGCGTATTTACGAAGTGACAGGAGTTTCCTTATATAACTTCTATATGTTTTAAGTTGACCACAAATAATTCACATGGTCCATTTGACTTTGTCAATGAGATCATGTCATGGTTACTTAGATTTATTTTCCACAGCTTGACACGTGGCACAACGGTTAAGTCCTTGATTTAAGGTGTATATTGTGTAAGGAATTCAAATCAAATTGATTTGCGGATTTTGCTGCCTATTCTCAGGGATTGACAGCAAGGAAAAATATTCTCATTCATTAGAGAATATTGCCAAGATTTCGAATTCTTTCCTGAATCAAGTTTTGACAACCGTTGTTTATTCCAAATCAAAATTATTTACAAAAGTGCCTGCTGGTCCTTTGAAGAGATTCAGCCAGAATATTTTCAAGATTGTAAATCTTCCTTATACAGATTTATTATAGCGGCTTGTCATTTTCCTAATCAAGTGTTTGCCAAAGGAAGATTGCTCTAGACATTAGAGAATTCAAATTCAATTATCATTCACTCTATCGGCCAAGACAAGTATAAAATGATGTCTTTGAGACTTGAGAAAGACGAGGAAGCTTGAAAAGTTTTTGCAAGACCAAGTTCTTAAGAAATATTCACCAGCACACAAAATTAACAAAACGTTTTTCACTACTCTTCTTCTAAGTACTATGGAAGAATTATTCAGTGGTCATCCTTCAAAAAATTCATCTTCAACCACTGCAAGCCATCTTGATCAAGATAGCTATTCCAAGAAGAAATTTCAAGTGCAGTTCAAGATCAGAAAGAAGAAGCCTGCTATGTGTGCTTCTATTTTCAGACTCAAGCTTTTAAGTGTTGAGTCAAAATCTCTATAATCTATTAATTTATAGGATCTTTGAAGAATCTGAGTGTAGGATTCTTTTGTGAATCTGACTGTAGGATCTAGCTACAAATATGAGGTTATAGGGTCTACTGAGCTTGAGTTTGTAAAGCTTCTGATAATCCTGAGTTGTAAGGCTTGGTAGCCTGATTTTGTAAGGCTATAGGATAGCCTGAGTTGTAAAATCTGGGTGCAGATCTGAGGTGTAGGGCTTGAAGCCTGAGGTGTAGGAACTCTGTAGTGGTCTGAGGTAGGGAACCTTATTCCTGAGTTTGTAATATCTGAGGATCTGAGAAGATAATTTGTAGGAGTTTTTAACTAAGCTAACACTCTGCTAGATAGGTGTAGAGGGAAAGTGAATGTACCTATTTTTGGGAATCCACTATAAATCCTGTGTGTTGTATTGTGTGTGAGATTATTCAATGATCTGCTTTCACATTGTGCTCTAAGTAAAATAACTTAAATAAATCCAGAAAATCAGTAAATCACCTATTCACTTCATATAGGTGAGTAACAACCATTATCTTTCAAGTGGCATCAAGGTCACGTTCTTAAAAAAATGCTTAATAGATGAATAAGATAATTAAAGGGTTGAAAGATTCACATCACAATGGTCTCTGGAGAAAGTTACAAAGAACTAAGCTCCATGAAACTTCCTATTTGTAGGAAGGATAATTTTGGAATCTGGATGCAAATAGTTAAACTTTTTATGGAGGCTTCATATCCCATAATTTTTGTTACTATTGAAGAAGGACACTATGTTCCCATGAACATCTCAACAATATATGCAAACCTAAAAGTTCTCAAGAATCTTTCAGAGATGAAAAAATATGAGGTCATCTTAGCCACTATGGATAAGAGAGCCAAGAACATCATTGTCAATGCAATTGATGATTTTACATTCCAGAACTTGAATCACTGTAAAACTACCAAGGAGATATGGGACACATTGATTATCTACATGGAAGGAACATAAGAGGTTAGGGATGACAAAAAATCCCTTCTCAATCTGGAGTACGAAGCTTTCAAATAGGAGAAATGAGAAGTTCTCCAGGATAGCAAATGGCTTGAAAAATAATGGAAGAACATTCTCCAACTATGAACTGAATGACAATTTTCTGAGATCCATGCATAAGGAATGAGATGTTAAGATTGTTGTTATCAGGGAGATGAGAAATTTGGGGAATTTTGAACCACAAAATCTATTAGGTAAATTGCTATCCCATGAGCATAATCTAAATACAAGGAAGAATGAAGAAGGATAAAATAGGGAAAGATCCATAGCCTTGAAAGATGAATGCTCCAATAGTGGCTAGGAGAAGGCCTCATCTTCCCCAAGCAAAGCAATGGTGTCAGAAGAGTCTGAACAAAAAACCTCTGCAGAAGAGATGCCTGATGATGATCTAGCTTTATTCACACTCAAGTTCAAGAAGATGCTAAGTAGGAGGAAGCATTTATCAAACTCCAAACCCTCATCTTCAAACTCCAAAAGGCACAATTAGAGCTCTGACATGTTCAGAAAGGACACCAAGAGGGACAGATATGGCTCTATGTTGGACACATTGGAAAATGTGTACCAGATTTGGAGAAGCCTAACATAGCTCAATGATATTCATCAAGGTGTATTTGATGTTGTTTTGAGTTTATATGTGCCGGTTAAGAATATGCAGGAAAAGTTTCTAAGTCCATGAGTCGACACCAGAGGAAGCTGTGTCGACACTTGTGAAGACTTGTGTAGACACTTGGGAAAAGCTGTGTCGACACTTGAAGTCAATTGTGTCGACACTTGGAGAAGCAGTGTCGACACACATAAAGTTCAGTCGACACACAGAAAGTTCAGTCGACATACATAAAGTTCAGTCGACACACAGAAAGTTCAGTCGACACATAAAAAGTTCAGTCGACACACAGAAAGTTCAGTCGACACACAGAAAGTTAAGTCGACACACAAAAAGTTAAGTCGATATCAACTGTGTCGACACACAGGACTTGTGTCGACACACACACCAGAATTTCTTCTAAGTCAATCGTGTCAAGACAAGAAGTGACTGTGTTGACACAAAAGACTTGTGTCGACACATTCTTACAGAAGCTATGCCAAGAAGCAGTGTCATCACCATGAGAGCTGTGTCGACACCACCAAGGATTGTGTCGACACTTAGTCTACTTGTGTCGACACATGTGTAGTTCAGACTCGACATTTTGCTGACAGAGACAAAATTTCAAGAAGTGACTGGAAGACTTGAAAGCTGCCATGACCAATAAGTCTACTGCAACTGTTAGATCTGTCAGAAGTTAGTTAGCAACCGGATCAGCCGGTAACCTTGGATGAAGTTTATATAAAGACAGATTCTATCAACAAAAAAAGAAGAAGTAAGAACGAAAAAACGAAGTACACGAAATCACAATTAAAACAGAAGATCCAACATATACAAGGAAATCCAGTCAGAGATTTCAAGTGGATCTAAGTGAAGAATTTCAACATATCTTCAGAAGAATTTATAGAGAGAGAGCTCCAATAATTCAAGTGAAGAAAGAGACTATCAACAACTAGTCTCTTAAGAGCAGATCCTGAACTTATCTGCAAATAAGAATTCAGATTGATTTCTGGATTTTAAGAAGAAAGCTGATTGAAGATCATCTTCAAGAAATTCAACCTTATTGTGTTCAGATTCAAGAAGCTTTGAAGAAAGCCAAAGACAGGTTGATTTCTGAATAATCAGATTTTTCAAGAACTAATCAAGAAATTTTTCTACCCATTCTCTCTCAACTTGGGTGAAAGATAAAACTTATTTTTATCATTTTTCTGTAAGATCATTATTGATCTGAGTTGTAAGCCTATGTTATAAAGGCTGAGGTAGGGCTGAGTGCCTGAGGTAAGAGATTTACATCTCTGAGTTATAGGCCTTGGGGAGGCTGAGGTAGGGCTGTGTGCCTGAGGTATGAGAGTTGATTCTCTGAGTTGTAGGCCTTGGTGAAGGCTGAGGTAGGGCTTAATTACCTGAGTTGTAGGAGTTTGGACTAACTCTGAGTTGTAGGAACCTTGACTGGGTTTTGAGTTGTAAGATCTATAGAGCTGAGTAGGAAGGAATAAGTTAGGCCGAATCTAGCACACTGCTAGATAGGCGAAGGGAGAAAGTGGATGTACCCATCATTTGGGGAATCACTATAAAACTGTGTGCCATCTATGATTGTGTGTGATTGTGTGATTTCTGTGATGTGGTAGTAGTAGATCTGTTTGATTCTATGTGATTAACTGAATTAATATTCTGCCTTAGAGTAAAAAGGAATTGTACCTATTCACCCACTCTTGGTGTTTAGGTTATCTTGAAACCAATTCTTTCAAGTGGTATCAGAGAGAGGTTACTCAAAGATAGACTTAACAGTCTGAGTAAGATCTGTGAGGCAGAATAAATTTGAACAGATGGGTTCAGGAGAAAATCATAAGAAACTTGGTTCCATGAAGTTGCCCATATACAGGAAGGAAATCTTTGGAATATGGAAAGAAAGGGTCAAATTGTTTATGGAAGTATCTGATCCAAGAATATATATAACTGTTAAGGAAGGGTCTTATATTCCAATGAAAGTCTCAGTTCTTGATGCTAATTAGAGGACACCAAAAGACTTTTCAGAAATGAGTAAGGATGAGATTATCTTGGCTACTATGGACAAGAGAGCTCAGAATATTATAGTGAGTGCCATAGATGACTCAACATTCCAAAATCTGATTCACTGTAAAACCTCCAAGGAGATGTGGGACACATTGATAGTCTACATGGAGGGATCAGAAGAAGTTAGACAAGATAGAAAGTCAATGCTTAATCAGGAATATGAGAGATTCTGACAAAGCAAATCAGACAACATCACTGAATGTTACAAGAAGTTCTTCAGAATTGTGAATGAACTAATGTTATATGGAAGGGTATTTAGTACATATGAGTTGAATGATAAATTCCTTAGATCTTTGACTAAGGATTGGGATACCAAGATCTGTGCCATCAGGGAAGTGGCCAGACTGGCAGAAATCTCTCCTCCAACTCTATTTGGCAAATTGCTTTCTTATGAAATGCAACTCATGGCCAGAAAGGAGGAAGAGAAAAGTACTAAAGTTGACCATAGAGAAAAGTCAGCGGCATTCAAGGCAGAAGCCACAAGAAAGGGCAGGAGGATGTCACCATCTCCTCCTAAGAAAGCTACAGAGGTGATCTATGAAAGTTCAGATAGTCACACCTTAGACATCAATCATTCTGATGTTGTCTTTGCTGCCATCATAAGGTAGTTTCAGAGATTTTTGAAGAAGAAGCAGTTGAAAACTAAGCCATCCTCATCTCAGTCCAAGGATGAATATTATCAGAAATGAAAATCATCTAGAAAGGACAAGAGTATGTCAAATCAACCACTACAAAGATTGTGTGCTATTGCTGTAACAGACCTGGACATGTAGTAGCTGATTGTCCAGAAAAAAGAAAGGAATCTGCAGATAAGAAGAAGTCTCAGAATAATAATAAGAAGGAGAAATCCTTTGTAGCTAAGAAAGAGAAAAGCTGGACAGATCCATCATGTTCAAATTCTGAATCTGCTGCTGAAGCTTATATTGGTCTATTTACAACAGAAGAAGAGAACGAGTTCTTGCAATTGCTGGACTCAATAAATGGAACTGAAGAACATCAGTGCAATGGGTTGATGGCCCTGACTGATGAAGCTCACTGCCAGGATCAGCCTGGTCCAAGTAAGGTAAAAAGCTTATCTGAAGATTCTGATTATTTCACTGGCTCATAATTAGAAGCATCTACATCAAGAGATGTGGATGGATCTGAATCTGAAGGAGATATTCATCAACTTATAGATGAATATGGTGATTTGCTGCAGGCATTTAAGAGATGCAAAAGGCTGACTAAAATTCAGGCTAAGGAAATTGCAGCTCTTAAGTTGGCTGCATGTGATTCAGAAAAGCTGCTGGATCAGAAGATGAATGAGATTGCCAAGCTGAAAAACATAACTGTTATTGAGATGGGTACAATCACATTCAAGAGTGATCAAATCAAAAGTTTGGAAGTCAGACTTCAGAAGGAAAAAGATCTAGTAGCTAATTTCTCTAAGCCAAAATCTGTTCTTCCCTTAATTGATGACTTTGTGTCTCAAAAGGGTAAGGTAGGATTCAGTTTTAATGGAAATACTAGGGCAGCTAATTCCAAAAGGAAAAGGAAAGCCCCAGTTAAGCCACTTGTCTTTATTCCCCATAATGCTCTCAGAAAAGTGCAACAGCCTACCAATTGTAATGATCATGATATCATACATGGTCATGGTAAGCCTGACATTCTGAATGACAAGTGGTATCCAACACTCAAGCAAAGAAACAATGTACCTACAACATTAAGAACAACTGACAGCAAAGCTGTTAAAACTGTACCTAAAAAGAGGTATAATAAATATGAGTGTTGGTGTTGTGGCAAGGTAGGACACTTTGCCATTGACTGTTGGCATAAAACTAGTGTCAGGATGAATGCCAGCTTACCTGGAGAAGGGCTGTTACAAATTATGCTAAATTTCAGTCTAACCTGAACCAAGGACCCAATAACAATTTGGGTTCTAAGGTTAAGTAATTATTTGTTGTAGATTAGTCCAAGTGGCCATGCCCCTTTATAGTACTTGGACAGTGGATGTTCCAGACATATGACTAGAATAAGAGGATTGCTGAAGGACTACTCACCCATATTGAATGGACCTAAAGTAATCTTTGGCGGTTCTGAAAAAGGAGTCATCAAAGGGTTTGGTAACATTTCTAATAGCTCAATTACTATCACTCAAGTGGCTTATGTGAAGGGTTTGAAACATAACTTGATAAGCATAAGTCAACTGGGTGATCTTGGATATGACATTTCATTCATTAAGAATGGTTGTCATATTAAAAGGTCAAGTGATCAGAAGATCATGTTGACTAGTTATAGGAAAGGAAATGTGTATTGCCTAAACTTTGTGAGTGAGAATAAAGATTCTCCTATTTGTCTTGTAGCTGATGAGAAAGGCTCTCATTGTGTCAAATGGCACAAGAGGCTAGCTCATCTAAACTACAAGACTATTGATCAACTCTTTAATAAAGAGTTAGTGAGGAATGGTCCTCAAGTTAAGTGCATTAAAGATGGAATATGCTCAGCTTGTCAAAAAGGCAAGCAGACCAGATCCTCCTTTCATAGCCTTGAAACCAAAGACTCAGTGAGCTGTTTATACTTCTTGCATATGGATTTATTTTGTCCAATGCCAGTTCAGAGTCTAGGTAGGAAAGTCTACACATTTGTGGTTGTAGATGACTATTCTATATTTTCATGGGTTTTCTTTCTGAGGCAGAAATCTGAAACCCCAACTGTTTTCTGCAACTTTGTTAAGCAAATTCAGAATGAACTGAACAATTCAGTGGTCAAAATCAGAAGTTACCATGGAACTGAATTTCAATCTGAAAGTATGACAAAGTTGTGTGAAGATTTTAGGATTCATCAGGAATTCACCTCACCTAGAACTTCTCAGCAAAATGGAATTGCTGAAAGAAAGAATAGGACTCTCATTGAGGCTGGTAGAACTCTATTGAGTGACACTTCTCTCCCAGAATATTTTTGGGCTAAGGAAGTAAACACTGAATGTCATGTGCTCAATAGAGCTTCCATCACTAAGAGCCACAAAAAGACACCCTATGAGGTAATGAAAGGCAAAAAACCAAACTTATCCTTTTTCAAGATCTTTGGTTGCAAGTGCTATGTGCTTAACAATTGCAAGTATTATCTAACAAAGTTTGCTGCCAAATCCCAGGATGGGATATTTGTTGGGTACAGTAACAATAGTAAGACATATAGAGTCTATAACTTGACTACTCAAGTTGTAGAAGTGTCTGTTCATGTTATATTTGATGAATCAAGACTTATTAACAGTGAGTTGCCAAGTAGTTCTTGTAGCTCTACAGGTATAAAAGGGAAGATGGACATGCTGACTATCAAAGAAGATCAAACTGCAAGGCAGGAAGATGAAAATGATGATTGCTATCCAAGGGGAGTACAAGACTCACAAGATGCTGATGAAGACCATGAAGTACAATAGAATGAAGAAAATGGAGAAAGTCAAACTGTAGACAGACTTCCTCCAGCAGTTAGAAATTTAAAGGATCATCCTGTACACCGGATTATTGGTGATCCTAGACAAGGAGTTCAAACTAGAAGCAGTAGCTTGAACACTGTACTATGCTCAAGCTTCTTGTCTCAACAGGAACCTAAAAGATTTGATGAAGATATATAAGATCCACACTGGATTGATGCTATGTAGGAGTTAAATCAATTCAGGAGATGCAAGGTCTGGAAGTTAGTTCCTAAACCAAAAGACCACAATGTCATAGTGACTAAGTGGATCTACAGGAATAAGCTAGATGAGAGTGGGATCATAATTAAGAACAAGGAAAGGCTTGTAGCCAAAGGATACAGGCAGGAAGAGGGCATAGACTTTGATCAAATATTTGCCCCTATGGAAAGGTTGGAAGCAATAAGGCTATTTCTAGCCTATGCAGCCTATCATGGTTTCAAAGTGTTCAAAATGGATGTTAAGTTAGCCTTTCTGAATGGAGACTTAAAGGAGGAAGTCTATGTAGAACAGCCATCAGGTTTTATTGATCCACTCTATCCTAATTATGTGTATAGACTTAGGAAAGCCCTATATGGTTTGAAATAAGCCCCAAGGGCTTGGTATGAAACCTTGTCTACTTTCCTCATTAAGAACAAAATCTCAAGGGGGAAAATAGACAAAACTCTATTCCTTAGGGAATCCAAAGGGAAGATAATCCTAGTCCAGATATATGTTAATGACATAATATTTGGTTCTACTAAAAACAACCTTTGTAGGAAGTTTGCTAAACTTATGCAAGGGAAGTTTGAGATGAGCAGCATGGGAGAACTTAAGTTCTTCTTGGGACTCCAAGTAAGACAGACTGATGATGGCCTGTCCATATCCCAGTCTAAGTTCACCCAGGAGTTAATTAAGAAGTATGGCATGGAGTCATCAACTACCATGAGAACTCCAATGGGGACAAGTATGTATGCCTTTAAGCAAAGATGATGCAGGATAACCTGTAGATGAATCTTTGTATAGAGGGATAGTTGGCTCTCTCCTTTATCTGACTGCTAGTAGACCTAAAATCATGTATGCTACATGTGTCTATGCTAGGTACCATCTTGCCCAAAAGAATCTCATTATACTGCTGTTAAGATTATTCTGAGATATCTTAAGGGCACACCTAATCTAGGCCTTTTGTACCCTAAGAATAGAGATTTTCTACTGACTAGATATTCAGATGCAGACTTTGCAGGATGCAAAGAAGATATGAAAAGCACAACAGGCACCTGTCAATTTCTAGGAGGAAGATTGGTGTCATGGAGCTGTAAGAAGCAGACTAGTGTGGCAATCTCCACAGCTGAGTCTGAGTATGTGGCTGCAGGGAGCTGCTGTGCACAGCTGTTGTGGATACAACATCAGCTTAAAGATTATGGTATCCAGGTAAGTAGAACCCCTTTATTCTGTGATTCTACAAGTGCTATTTCTATTGCTAATAATCCTGTTTCTCATAGTAGAACAAAGCATATAGAAATAAGATATCATTTTCTTAGGGATCATGTAGAAAAAGAGGATATATGTTTAGAATTTGTTAATACAAGTTTTCAAATTACTGATATGTTCACTAAGCCATTGGATGAAACTAAATTCAATAATTTTAAAATTGAATTAGGTATGCTGAACATAAATTAGATTGACAAATTTGTCTAAGTAATTTTGTGTCGACAAAAAGAGGTCTATGTCGACACAGAGAAGTTGTGTCGTGACATCTAGAAAATTGGTGTTGACACTTCAAAGAAGTTGTGTTGACACATCTAGAAAATTGGCATCGACACTTCAGGGAAGTTGTGTCGACACATCCAGAAGTTGTGTCGACACTTAGAATTAGAGTCGACACAGAATTTCTGTTGAACTAATAAGTATGTCTATGTCGACACATCATCAATTGGTGTCGACACATTGTAGTCAACACTTTTGTCGAGACATTAGCAGTCTGTGTCGACACCAACTCCACAGTGTCGACACACTAGGTAAATTTTGACGCGCCTTTTGACCTTCACTATTTAGACACATATAAATAGGTCAAGAACAAACCCTGTCGACACTCTCTCCAGATTTTTGAGACCAGATTCTTGTGTCGACAAACTCTTTCTTCTCCATTCAAGATTTCTCACCATCTCCAATGGCGCCGAAACTTGACAAAAACGTGAACGAGGTATATGAACTTGTACGGAATGCCTTTGATGATGCTGAACCAGCGATTAAAGCTGTGATAACACTAATTGCTGAAAATGGCTTGGAGTATTTGACATCAGAACCTACAAAGATATGAAAGAAGGAAATCATTGAGTTCTATGGAGCTGCAACTCAGGATTCAACTAGACTAAAAATTTGGTCTTCAGTCCAGGGTAATAAAGTCAAACTCACCATGAAGAGCTTACAAAAAACTCTTCATCTGTCCAAAACTCAAGAAGACGAAGAAGTTACATCTTCCAAGACCAGGGAAGCACTCCAGTGGTGTGGATTAGATTCCACCATGAAAATTGGATCATCCATGAATAGAAAAGGAATGAATGTTCAAGGAAAATTCCTTTCTGAAGTAGTTGGCAAAGTTATCTTATGCAAACCAGGTGGACATAATATGGTCTCAGCCTTCATGTTCAGCCTCATTACCAGGATCATCTACAAAATCAACACCAATTGGTCTGCAGTCATATATGAAAAGATTAGAGAAAGCATCAAGAAACCTAATCTGGGAACGATATTAAGGTTATACTTGGCTGAAGCAATTCCAGAGTGATGCAACAGGCTATTGGATCCAAGATCAATCACATGAGGAGAATGGATCTAAGGATAATCTCTAGATGGGATAGAGTGCTGATAAAAGACATGGGTGATGAAGATAGGCCAGAGAATACTGAGAAATCACCTGCTCAAGACATTAAACATGATGATCAGATGCAGGGGGAGCCTCATCTTGAGGAAGAGCCAACACACTTAGAAAGTGAAATAGCTACTCAAACTATTCTTGAGGTAATCCAAGAAGTTAATCAAATAATTTTCAATAATGAGGATGAAACACTAACTGTGCCCTTGATTGATGTTGACTAGACCACTCAACTTAACAGTCTAGCATAAGATGTTATCATGGAGGATACATCTACAGCTGCTGATGCTTCAGAGTTAAGAGTGCCTCCAATCCATACTCAACAAAAGTTTACCCTTGAAGAGTTGTTCCCTGATATAGAGATACCATGAACTGAGGGGGAGCAAGTCAGAACTGAGGGGGAGCAAGCCAGGACTGAGGGGGAGCAAGCTGGAATTAAGAGGGAGCAACCTAGGAATGAAAAGGAACTGCCTCCTAGTCCTCAGGGAAGAGTTGATATAGCAAGTACCTCAGCTTCTGAAGATAAAGCAGAAATTCAAGCAAAGAAGAGAAAGCTGATGGTTTTCAAAAGAAGAAGCCAAAGCTATAAAAGGGCATTGCAAACTGCTCCACAACCAGTTCCTGCATAAGATTATAGCTCTTTATTGGTATCTTTGCAAGTAAAATTAGATGAACAAAGAATAGCCAAGGAGAAATATATGGATGAGACCCATAAAAATTTGCAATTCTCCTTGGCTCAAGATATAAAATCAATTAGATTTGAGGTAAACCAGAATAAAAAGGAGATGACAGACTGCTTTCACAAAGGAGGTAATGCAGTGGTTTTCCTAGCAAAACAACAAGAAGGAATAAAGACTAAAGTTGATGATATAGTTGATAAGCAAGACTATGTCCTAAAAAATCAACTAAGGATGAATGATAATCTTACAGAATCACATAATGTGATTATTACAGAATTAAAGAATACTGCAACTGTACTAACTGAGGCAAGGGCTAAAGACAAATCAGAGTTTGATAAGAAACTTCAAGAGGATTTAGCCACTTTTCAATCTACACTTCAAGACTCTCAAAAGAGTATATCTGTTCAACTTCTAAAGTTTAAAGCCTATTATACAGAGGGAACAAATTATCTAGATACTCAAATCAGGTTCCAAATGAATGATCTCAGGGATCATATTGAAAGAGAAGTCATAAAGGGGGAGAGGTTGATAGTCAATGCTAGCTCAGAGCATGCCAAATGGATAACAAATGCTGTTAGAGCAACTCTGGGATATCCACCCCTATGTGATGATGACACCACTGCTGAGTTAGGAATTCAAGCTGCAGGTATTGAAGGGGGTCAGCAGGAAGTAGCTCAAATCATATATCCCCCTTCTATCTTTGAGGAAATTCAACACCTGGTTGATTAGATGTACAACCCTCCAGAGGGTACTAAAAATGTTATCATTGAGAAAGTAGAGTGAGTGTCAGCTTTGAATAAAGAGCAAGAAGCTCAGCTCTCAAAGAAAAGGTTTAGAGAACAGGCAGAGTTGAAGCCTGATTTTGAGCAATGGAGTCCTACTTCCAAGAATATTATCTTGACTGCCTGGAAAGCTGTAAAGGACAAGACCCATGAAAGGGGTAAATGGTACACTGAGCAAGAATAGAACAAGTATGAAGCCAGGCAGGAAGCCATTTTGCAATACAGAAGGAAAGCAAAAGCTGGGAAGTTACCTGCAAATATTCTGGAGCCTAGCAAGTACTTCCCAAAGCCTTTTCATTATTTTGAAAGACAAAGGATAAGGACTGAAGAACAGAAAAGGAAAGATCAGAAAGGGAAGAAACCTGCTGATGATGCTGAACCTACTGTGCAGGCTCAGGTCAAACCAGGAAAAGGAATAGTCATCAAGGAGCCAGATCAGCCTTAAAATAGATTAACTAGATTTTACAACAATGTAATCTTTAGTTGTTATAAAAATCTATGTAAACTGATTGTTGAAAAACTTTTGATAGTTTAAACAAAACAATGACTCATGCTCACTGTGTTTGCATTATTCCGTAATGACATATTATACATGTTTTGTTTATATGTTACCCTGTTATGTAATGTTTATATACATCATAATGTATGTTTATTATAAATGGTGTATATCATTGACTAAGGGTTATGACTTCTCCAAATAGGGGGAATTGTTGGGTATATTGGAAAATGTGTACCAAATTTAGAGAAGCCTAACATAGCTCAATGATATTCATCAAGGTGTATTTGATGTTGTTTTGAGTTTATATGTGCAGGTTAAGAATATGCAGGAAAAGTTTTTAAGTTCATGAGTCGACACTAGAGGAAGCTGTGTCGACACTTGTGAAGACTTGTGTCGACACTTGGGAAAAGCTGTGTCGACACTTGAAGTCAATTGTGTCGACACGTGGAGAAGCAGTGTCGACACACAGAAAGTTCAGTCGACACACAGAAAGTTGAGTCGACATACAGAAAGTTCAGTCGACACACAGAAAGTTCAGTCGACACACAGAAAGTTCAGTCGACATCAACTGTATCGACACGTTGGACTTGTGTCGACACACACACCAGAATTTCTTCTAAGCCAATTGTGTCAAGACAAGAAGTGACTGTGTCGACACACAGGATAGGTGTCGACACATTCTTACAGAAGCTATGTTAAGAGCAGTGTTGTCACCATGAGAGCTGTGTCGACACCACCATGGATTGTGTCGACACTTAGTCTACTTGTGTCGACATATGTGTAGTTCAGACTCAACATTTTGCTAACAGAGACAAAGTTTCACGAAGTGACTGGAAGACTTGATAGCTGCCATGAACAACAAGTCTACTGTAACTGTCAGATCTGTAAGAAGTTAGTTAGAAACCGGATCAGCCGGTAACCTTGGATGAAGTCTATATAAAGATAGATTCTATCAACAGAAAAAAGAAGAAGTAAGAACGAAAAAACGAAGTACACGAAATCACAATTACAACAGAAGATCCAACATATACAAGGAAATCCAGTCAGAGATTTCAAGTGGATCTAAGTGAAGAATTTCAACATATCTTCAGAAGAATTTGTAGAGAGAGAGAGAGAGCTCCAACAATTCAAGTGAAGAAAGAGACTATCAACAACTAGTCTCTTAAGAGAAGATCCTGAACTTATCTGCAAAGAAGAATTCAGATTGATTTCTGGATTTTAAGAAGGAAGCTGATTGAAGATCATCTTCAAGAAATTTAACCTTATTGTGTTCAGATTCAAGAATCTATGAAGAAAGTCAACCACAGGTTGATTTCTGAATGATCAGATTTTTCAAGAACTGATCAAGAAATCTTTCTACCCATTCTCTCTCAACTTGGGTGAAAGATAAAACTTATTTTTATCATTTTTCTGTAAGATCATTATTGATCTGAGTTGTAAGCCTATGTTATAAAGGCTGAGGTAGGGCTGAGTACATAAGGTAGGAGATTTACATCTCTGAGTTGTAGGCCTTGGGGAGGCTGAGGTAGGGTTGTGTGCCTGAGGTAGGAGAGTTGATTTTCTGAGTTGTAGGCCTGGGTGAAGGCTGAGGTAGGGCTTAATTGCCTGAGTTGTAGAAGCGTGGACTCACTCTGAGTTGTAGGAACCTTGAATGGGTTCTGAGCTGTAAGATCTATAGATCCGAGTAGGAAGGAAGAAGTTATGCTGAATCTAGCACACTGCTAGATAGGCAAAGGGGGAAAGTGGATGTACCCATCATTTGGGGAACCACTATAAAACTGTGTGCCATCTGTGATTGTGTGTGATTGTGTGATTTTTGTGATGTGGTAGCAGTAGATCTATTTGATTCTATGTGATTAACTGAATTAATATTCTGCCTTAGAGTAAAAAGGAATTGTACCTATTCACCCCCCCTCTAGCTGTTTAGGTTATCTTGAAACCAATTCTTTCACTCTAAATAGAACAAACAATTTTATACTGACATTTTTTACTATAATTATAATAGGCCTGGGCATCTTATAGCTGACTGCACAGTCAAAATAAAAGAAAAGAAAGAAAATGAGGATAAGCACCAGAAAGGCAAGTGATCTGAAAAGAGCCTCTTGGACACGAAGGAAAGAACCTAAAGTGACAATGACACCAGCTCCTCTGAATCTGAAGAGGATGAAGCCTATATAGGGCTGACTGCACTGTCTACAAATGTTGCACCTACTATCACCCAAATAGGCATCAGAGCTCCACTATCATCATTTTATAGTGATGAAGAAGAAGAAAACTATGAATTGATGGCTTTGGATGATAAAGAAGATCAAGATGACTCTCATCCTGATAAGGTACAACCTAAAACCATCTTGTCTGATTCAGATTATGAAACTGGTGCTGAGTCAGAGGCCACCTCATCTTCTGGAAATGAGGATGACTCTAAACCAAAGAACTCTTATAATGAAATTGTGAAGAAGTATGAGGCTCTCCTGGAAGCTTTGGGAAAAAGCAGGAAACTTGCTAAGAAGCTAGCTGAAGAGCTTGAACTCCTAAGACCTCTTAAGGGTCAGCTTGAGGAGAAGATGGATAATATCCATCAAATAAATTTAAAAATCATTGATCTCCAAACAATTATTGATGAGCATGTTTGTTTCACATTCAACAAGAAAGGATCATGAAGAAGCTTGACAATGATCTTCTCAAGGAAATGGAATTGATGGAAAAATACTCTAAGACCCAGACCATTCTCCCTATAATAGACACATTCTCTGCAACATTCAGAAATGGTGTAGGTTACCAGAAGAGGAACATGAGGAGAACTAAGGCTAAAGGAAAGGGATCCATGCAACCCATAAATTTCAAAAAGGTTCTCTTAGTGATAATTGACTATGACCTTGAAAGTGTCTATAGACACTTGAAAAATAGATGTTCCACTAGTGGAGGTAAAGATGAGCACTGTGGGAAAAGTGCCCTCAAGGCAGCTCATGAGGAAGTTGTGATGAAGGACCACGACCCCTTTGTGTTTGGTATTAACACCAACACTAAGGGAAAGGTGTGTGGTACTGTAATAAGAGATGCTGGGAAGGGCAGGGTTGTAGCTGGATGTTAAGTCACCACCAACAAAACATCACAAGCCAAGCAAAGACTCACATGCAATCTCTTGCAGACATTCCCTTGATCCAAAGAGAACACATCTAACTCTGATAGTGAGCTCCAAGAGAATGTACAACAGGTTTAAGTGCTGGTGCTGTGGAAAGGTTTGGCATTTTACTATTGATTGCTGCTTCAACACAGCTGTACCTAAAGCACTCCCTGGAAGACCAGGACCCAGGCATAAATAATTTCACAAGGCTCCCCTGTCAGGTCTAAAGCCAAGTCAAGGTGAAAATGGTAATAAGTATCTAAGACCCGACATGATTTGGGTAACAAAGAAAAGTAATTTCTTTTGCAGGAATGTTAAAAGGACAACCACTCCTATCTGTTACTTGAACAGTGGATTTTCCAGGCACATGAATGGAACTAGAAGCCTTCTGACAGACTATTCTTCAGTTGAAGATGGACCAAAAGTCATCTTTGGTGGTTTTATAGAGGGAAGAACAAAAGTTATGGTAAGATTTCAAATGGCACGGTCCCCATCTCAAGGGTACCTTATGTTGAAGCATTGAAGAACAATCTAATAAGCATAAGCCAACTATGTGGCTTTGGCTATATCATTAGTTTTCACAAGGATGAGTGCCTGATTAAGAAGTCTGAAGAGATGATACTAACTGGAACTAGGAGTGGAAACATTTTCTGTTGGAACTTCTTTTGTAATAGTTTAAACTCTTCTATCTATCTCATGTCTTAGAATAGAGCATCACTCTATGTGCAATGACACAAGAGACTGACTCATCTCAACTATAAGACAATCAATAAGCTTTTTTGGAAAATTTGGACAGAGATGGTCCTAAGTAGAGATGTGTCTAAGAAAGCCCTTGTCATGCATGCCAAAAGAGCAAGCAAACAAAGGACTCATTCAAACTCATTGTGGTTCAGGACATCACTGGGTGTTTATACCTATTGCATATAGACTTTTTTGGTCCTATGCCAATTCACAACCTAGGATAAAATGTCTATACCTTTGTGATTGTTGATGATTATTCTATGTTCACTTGGGTGTTCTTCTTTAAGCAAAAGTCAGATACCCTAGAAATCTTCACTAACTTTGTCAAGCAAATTCAGAATGAAATAGGAAGTTTTGTAGTCAAAATCTTTAGTGACCATGCGACTGAATTTCAATCCGGTGCTATGAACAAATTGTGTGAAAGACTAGGTATCTTTCAAGAGTTTTCCTCTCTCAGAACTCTGCAACAAAATGGAGTTCCATAGAGAAGGAATAGAACCCTAATTGAAGAATGTAGAAGCCTACTGAGTGACTCCTCACTCCCTGAATACTTCTAGGCAGAAGTTGTTAACATAACTTGCTATGTTCAGAACAGGGCCTTAATCAACAAGTCTCACAATAAGTCTTCTTATGAGCTTATAGAAGGCACAAAACAACCTTGGACTAATTCAATATTTTTGGAAGTAAGTGCTATGTATTGAACAATGAGAAGCATTTTCTAACCAAGTTTGTTAAAAAAGATTATGAGGAAATTTTTGTTGGATATAGCTCTCACAGTAGAGCCTACATAATATTTAACAAAAAGACTAGTGCGGTAGAAGAGTCCATTCATATTATATTTGATAAGACTATCCTGATCCATAATGGCTGGTCTAGTTCTTTTAGTGTTGCAGGTATAGAGAAAAGATTTGACAATACAACCATCTTTGATCCAAGAAGTGAAGTTGATCAAACCTCACCCAATGATCTAATCAAGGATGGAGACAACTTCTATGATGAAGAAAGGGGAACTACAAAAAGGATAGAAACACCAGTTGTCTAACCCAAACTAGAGGAATAAGAGAATGAAGATTTATTTCCAGCTGCAACAAGACATCTAAGAGACCACCCTCAGATGCAAATAATTGGAGATATGGATCTTGGAGTACAGACCAGAAGAAGGGATATGAATGAAGTGCTCCACCTGAGCTTTCTCTCTCAGGTAGAGCCAAGGAAGCTAGAGGAGGCCAACACAGATCGTTCTTGGATCTTGGCCATATAAGAAGAACTTGAATAATTCAAGAGATGCATGGTTTGGAAGCTGGTCCCTAGACCTCTCAACCACAATGTCATTGGAAAAAAATGAGTGTTCAGGAACAAGATGGATGAGCAAAGAGTAATTATAAAGATTAAAGACAGACTAGTTATAAAGGGTACATACAAGAAGAAGGAATAGAGTTTTACCAGACCTTTGCACCATTGTCAATATTGGAATCCATAAGGCTATTTCTAGCATATGCATCTCACAAAGGATTCAAAGTATACCAAATGGATGTGAAGTTTGCCTTCCTCAATGGAGATCTATAAGAGAAAGTATATGTAGAACAACCACTAGGTTTTGTTAATTCAACTTATCTAACTCATGTTTTTCATTTAAGAAAGGCTTTATATAGACTTAAGCAAGCACCCAGAGCTTGGTATGAGACTTGTTTAATTTTCTCATAAAAAACAAGTTTTCAAGAGAAAAGATAGATAATACATCATTCCTAAGGGAAATTAAAGGCAAGATTTTGCAGGTGCAAATTTATGTTGATGACATCATCTTAGGATCTACAGATAATAACCTTTGTAAAAAGTTTTCCAAACTTATGCAAGAGAAGTTTGAAATGAGCAGTATGAGAGAGCTGAAATACTTCCTAGGGCTCCAAGTGAAGCAATCTAAAGATGAAATTTTCATCTCACAGACCAAGTTCACAAAAAACATATAAAGAATTTTGGAATGGAGAGTGCAACCTCTATGAGGACTCCATTGGGCTCCAACATATCTCTAGACAATGATGAAAAGGGAAAACTCTTTAATGAAACCATGTATAGATATATGATTGGGTGCATGCTCTACCTTACTGTCAGTAGACCAGACATAATGTTCTCCGTAAGTTTTTATGCTAAGTACCAAGTGAACCATAAGGAATCTCACCATACCTCTGTCAAGAGGATTCTAAGATTCCTTAAGGGTACACCCAATCTTGTCTTATGGTACCCTAGGAGTAATAATTTTGAGCTAACTAGTTTTTCAAATGCAGACTTTGCAGGATGCAAGGAAGAAAGAAAGAGCACTTCAGGAATATGCCAATTCCTTGGAAGAAGGCTCATTTCTGGGAGTACTAAGAAGCAAACAAGTGCAACAATTTCCACAGTAGAGTCTGAATACATCTCAGCTGGAAGTTGTTGTGTTCAAATGTTATGGATACAACATCAACTTCAAAATTACAACATTCAACTAAGTAGAGAAACTTTATTTTGTGACTCATCTAGTGCAATCTCAATTGCTCAAAATCTTGTGTCATATAACAAGACCAAGCATATTGAGATAAGGTATCACTTCATCAAAGAGCATGTGGAAAAAAAGGACACCTACCTTGAATTTGTCCCTACTGATAAGAAAGTGGCAGACATTTTCACCAAGCCTCTGGATCAAGATGTCACAACCCGCATTTTCACCGCATATAGTAACTTATCAGAGTAAGGGAAAATGCGCGTCATGATGCCACATCAGTATGGGACAACTGCAGACGCTCAGGCAGACACCTACTTAATCATGAAGAAAGATTCTTTAAGTTATTTTAAGGAAAAATCAGTTTAAGTGCAGTAGTTAGCCGTATCCCTCGTCTTAGTGGCTCATCTAGTCCACGAATCAAAATATAATTATACGCTGCGGAAAAATACTTGTTTAGATTGACTCCAACATCCTACATGAGTATAAACGTCCACAAAGGACAACTCATGCTATGCAAGACTCTAAATTTATAATAGTAGGAAGGATAGCTTTTACGGTCGCTAAATATAACAAGTTAGAATTTTTAAATTATGCGGTACATGAAGTAGTAGTAGTAGTAGTAGATTTTTTTCTTAAAAATACCTAACATGCATTCCTAGCATAAATCCTCCCAGAGAGCAAGTAGTCCACATCCACATATAGAGAAATAAGCAGCTAGCAAGTATCTAAAAATAATAATTATGTGGGTGCCAACAAACTGACACGAACCCACTAACAGAAAAGTAAGTCTGAACTAGTAACTAAAAGAAATAACAATCTACCTCGCTAAGATGAGGCAACAACCACGACCAACACAGCCACCCAGAAACTCCAAAACCAGCTCTGCTATTTGCTACAACTCTGGACCTGAGGCATTCCAAAGACAGAACACCTCAGCAAGAAGGTACAAATGGTGGCAGAAGAATAAGCCAAAATAAACAAAGGTCAAAAGCGGTACCAACCTAAGACCAAAAGCACTGAAGTAAAGTACAAAAAGAAAACAAGACACCAACAGGAATAGAACTCTTACGTGATTCATCACGTTCAACAAGAGTACACCTAACGCACGAGGCTATAAGGTGACTACATGAATAATTCATAAGGAAGAGATACAAAACCTTTATTAGGCACCTGTGGTCGACTCTACCCAAAAACACGGGCGAGGTGGACCCTCGTGGACACACCCTCATGAATATAAAATCCGTCTAACTGCGAGGGAGTCTCATACTCTCCACCATACACCACAGACGCCAAAAAACCTGGGAGACTTCCACAAGTTGCTAATAAAGACATCAAACATTATGGAGGTGGTTTCATCCACTAACTCCCGCTATAAAGAGAGCCAAAGAAATCACAGCACATATATCTCGAGATTTGGCTCATCAGATTCTACTTGACATTACTAGATTTAAGACGCGGTTGATCAACCCTTAGGAACGATTTATAATCCTGGATCACTTTAATCCGTTCAATAATGAAATCTAAGGCATTTTAAGCCATCAATAAGACATTTCAAAAACGATCAAACATATTCGGACAAAATCGAGTTCACCATGACAAAATGTTACAACATCATGTGATTATTGAGAAGGTTAATCATAACAGTAATTTGGAAGAATAAGTGAAGAAAATTTAAGGAACTTGAAAACATAGCCATTACCATCAAATCGGACAAGGAGAAACGAGGGGAAACCACCACTTGCCTTGGTTTTACCAGAAAAGTCCTCTGAATCACTCCACGTCATAGATTGGGGCAAAAGGATGTGTGAGGAGTTGAAATCTGAGCAAGAATGACCGAAAAGGAGGTTACGGCCGAAAACCCCTAACGGGAAATATCAAGAAACGGGGATGATATTATCACGATGGCGTAGCTCTCGGCGAGAGCTTTCCGGATCTATGTTCAGTTGAAGATTTCGAGCACCGGAGTACCGTCGGCGGCCACCGAAAGATTCACGAAAAAGAAACTCTCTCTCTCGCTCGCTGCTCTGGTTCGGGAGAAAAAATAACGGAGAAGACCAAGTTCGGTTCTAAAACCTAGGTATAAAGAATATATATATATATATATATATATATATATATATATATATATATATATATATATATATATATATATATATATATATATGTTTATAAAAAGTTTTGTCAAAAACGGGTTATATCGAGCAGTTTTGCGGGAACCCAAAATAGAAGTCTTGGATGACTCCAATTTGAAATATGTCCAACATGAAAGTTGTAGATCTCTTCGAGACGAACAAATTTCATGTTGACCAGTATTTCGTACGAAATCATTTTGACCCTCAAAACGATGCCCGAACTGAGACTGTACAGACTACTTGAGAGGAAATTGGTTTACTCGAGATGGAGGGGTTTACTCGAGTTGGAGGAGCTTACTCGAGATGGAGACTTGAGTTGGAGGCTTGGGGAACTCGAGATGGTCATAGGGACTCGAGATAAAAGGCATAGAACTAGAGTAGATCGGGTCTACTCGAGATAGAAGGCATAGAATTCGAGTTGATCAGTCGAACGGGCAATCTATGAGCAGTTTCGAGAAAATCGGAAATAAAGGTCAAAGATGGCATTAAATCGAAACGTGTCCAACATGAAAGTTGTAGATCTTGTCGAGACGAACAAATTTCTTGTTGACCATGTTTCCATACGATATCATTGTGACACTGAAAATAGTGCCTGAACGCTGACTGAACAGAACAACTCGAGTAGGAAAATAACCACTCGAGTAGGTCCATAAATTCACTCGAGTAGGTCCATAAATTCACTCGAGTAGGGAGGCAGAATCACTCGTGTAGCTGAAGAAATTTACTGGAGTAAGGATTAAGGATCACCCGAGTAGCTGAAGAAATCTTTGCGTGAATAGTGCACTCACTTGACTAGAGCCGGTATCACTCGAGTGAAAAAAGTCCGGACTCGAGTATATGTGCACGATGAACAAATTCTTTGCAAATATAACCTTATGATTAAACTATACCAATGAATAGTACAATATATTTTTGAATAGTGCTTTAATATTAAAATAATCCTGTTTATATATTTTTGAAATAGGAAACTACGAGATCAAAACAGAGGCCCAAACGAGCGCCAAATTAAACGAAACTCACGCCGTCAGCAAATACTGACGCTAAGAACACAATGACGAAGTCAAAACCAAAATCCGACGAGCCATTCCCGAGATATTAATCTTCAAAGTATACGGCAAGCAAAAACAATCCAAAACTTAAATCGCGCGCCGAGACTTCAAAAATGGTCGGATTGCGATGAAACTTGACGAATAAGTCTAAAATTACATAACTTAAATTCCCTAATGCAAAATTTTCCCATTACAACAAGAATTCGGCCGACTCGACCGCACGGACGCAAAAATGCCTTAACGGTCTTGCACCGTCAAGTCGACGTTAAAAGTAACTCCACGACGTCATAAATATGACGTTGCTCATTCAAATAAAATCATCGAAAAAAATCAGGGGCATTACAGTCATTCCACCTAAAAAGAAGTTTCGTCCCGAAACTTAACACAACTCCAAAACCAAATCAAAACGATAAAATCAAACATAACTGAAAACTAACGATATACCTGAAACTAAGAGAAGAGGTGCGGATGAGATTCTCTCATTGATGATTCCAATTCCCACGTCGCGCTCTCGATGTCTTGATTTCTACAAAGAATCTTGACCATAGGGATGGTCTTTCTTCGCAACACACACTCTTGAGAATCCAGAATACGAATAGGTTCTTCCACATACGTAAGGTTGAGCTGAATCTGGGGCTTCGGGTCGAGGACTTGACGATCATTACGAACACACTTCCGCAACTGGCTCACATGGAACACATCATGGACACCACAGAAGGTCGCAGGCAAATCTAGCCTATAAGCTGACACTCCGATGCGCTCAAGAATCTGGAAAGGTCCCACATACCGGGGGTCTAACTTGTGGTTCCTTCCAAACCTTTTAACGCCAGACATCAGAGAAACCTTTAGAAAAACCAAGTCTCCAACGGCAAACTCCAGATAGACCCTTCGTTGATTAGCATACTTCTCATAGCGCTCCTGGGCCACATGGAGCTTTTCTCAAATATGAGTCACAACACGATTCATCTACTCAAGGGATTCCGGAACTAGCAACGGTCTCTCACCAACTTCAGCCCAAAATAATGGAGTTCTACAACGCCTCCCATATAAGGCCTCAAACGGGGCCATCTGTAGACTCTCTTGATAACTATTATTGTAAGCAAACTCCATGAGTCTGAGACGCTCATCCCAAGCACCACCATGACCCAAAATATAACACCTGATCATATCTTCTACGATCTGATTTACTCTTTCCGTCTGACCATTCGTCTGCGGATGATAGGTGGTGGAATACCTTAAATCGGAACCCAACCCCTCCTGTAAACTTTTTCTAAAAGCGAGATGTAAATCTAGAGCCCCGATCTGATACAATGCTAACAGACACTCCATGTAACCTGATGACCTCTTCAAGGTATAGCTCAGCTATCTTCTTCATCGAATACCCAATCTTAAATGGAACAAAGTGAGCACACTTTGTCAATCTGTCAACTATCACCCAAATAGAGTCATGCCCACAGGGAGACTTTGGTAGACCGGTGATGAAATCCATTGAAATACTCTCCCATTTCAAACTTGGAATATCAAGCAGTGTCAATTTACCACCAGGCCTTATATGATCAGCCTTAACACGCTGACACGTATAATATTTCGATACAAACTTTGCGATGTCATTCTTCATCCTTGACCACCAAATAATTTGCTTTAGATCCTTATACATCTTAGTGGAACTAGGGTGGTAGGCTACACTGGAACCATGAGCTTCAGCACAGATCTTAGCCCGAATGTCGCCAAAGGTGGGGACGCATAATCTACCCCGATACCTCAAGGTATCCAACTCATCCAAGGAGAAATCCAGTAGCTCTCCCTTCACGGTTCTATTCCTGAGGTGCAACAAATCAGGATCATCCTTCTGATGTGCTCGAGTAAGGGAAATCCAAGAGGGTTCTTCCGCTTCTAAACTAGTAGGCACAGTACGACTCCCAACCTCAATATCCATCAACAAGAATTCTTCTACCAAGGACTGTACCGACAGATTAAAGATTTTAGCGGTCTTTCTACTCAAAGCATCAGCTACTACATTAGCCTTTCCTGGATGATAAAGAATTTCCACTTCATAATCAGCCACATATTCTAACCACCGACGCTGGCGCAGATTTAGTTCCTTATGACAGAAGACATACTTCAAACTCTTATGGTCCATATTGATCTTGCACCGCGCGCCATACAATAAGTGTCGCCACAGCTTCAACACATAAATTACGGTAGCAAACTCCAAATCATGCGTAGGATAGTTTCTCTCATGAATCTTTAGTTGCCTTGATCCATATACGATCATGTTGTAACAACCCCATCCGTTCATATGGTATATTCTAGAAGATCCGGCCGGGGCCCCACAGTATATATCACAAAACAGGCGGTGAAGGTACAAGATGATACCACAGTAGCGCATCGCACCTATCACAAATCATTCTAGCGGAAGCCTAGACTACAACTTGAACTCCTCATGAATGTCCAAACATAAAACTCCACATTTTATACATTATAGGAATGTCTTACAACAAGTCAAAAGAGTTGGCCTTATGGCCTTACATATCTTTCAAACAGTGGCCTAAACAAAGTGGCACGCAGGCCGGCCACAATAAAAGAAAACACAGCAACAACACAGATAGCCTTCGAGGGCTAGCAGCAGTAGCAACAACAGCAGCAGGAACATCAACCTCTATGCGTCCCGCTCGGCTCTCCAGCACCTGTACAGGGACAATCCACCCAACGGTGGCAAACAAAAGCAACGGTCAGCGTTCAGCTGACCAAATTATAACGACCCTACCCCTTCTCTCGGGGCAGCGGTATTCTTCCCTGCAGGCAGAGCAAACCACACGTTTGGCACTACAGAGCATCAAAATGTGCTTTCACGCACACAAGCCATCACAACTGTTTGCCACCCGGCCCAACGGTCCGTGCACTCAGGGCACATTCTTGGTGTTCTGGCAAATCTCTTGCCCACCACCGTATCAGGGTCATCACCCAACGGTAAATCTCTTGAGCATTTACTCCATGGCATGCAGCCGGAGTTAGTCTTCCTACACCGGGATGGCCCGTAGCCTCCCATTGTGTCATGGCGCGCAGGCCGAAGACTCTTGCTATGCGCTCCAACAGACCGCACCTTTTGGTCTCACGTCGAACAGACATAGCGCAAGTCGGATCCTCCACCCCCCGTTGCTCAAATCGCCTTGCCTTCTCCGAGTACAGCGTACTCATGGCTATATCAAAGGCGCTGGTCGGTCTCACCAATCCTGTTCTTGGCATTCAAGCCTGGGCATATCTCGATACCCATTTCCTTAGCACAACAGCGGGTCTTTCCTGGGCCTCCCAGTACTTCCTGTGACTCTCTTCACAGGTGGACACCGCACAAGCACAAATGTCAGGGGTATTTCCTGGCTATCCTGCCAGTACTTCCTGTTACTCGCTTCACAGGTGGACACCCTACGACATCAAGCATCACAAAAGGGCATTTCCTGGTCACACCAGTACTTCCTGTGCCTCATTCATAGGTTGGACCCAAAAACATCACATGACTATTTTTTCCTGGGCTACCACCCCAGTACTTCCTGCTACTCCTTTTCGCAGGCATAACCCGTTGACTCCTCAAACGACACGTTATCACGGAGTCTTCTCCGGTTCGTATGCAACATCACCAATCCAGACCAACCTGTCCAGATGGGCTTCACACAGCATGCCTATTCCGTACTCCATTTTCGGATCTATATGCGACTTCACACGGCCTGTGACACGCCCGTGTCCCAGGCCGTGTGCCCTGACACGGCACAAAGACACGCCCTGTCGAAATCCTTCGGCAGGCTGAGTTCGTCGACCCGATTTGATACGCCCTGTGACACGCCCGTGTCACAGGCCGTGTGCAACTTCTCGACACTCGACACCCACGTCTCGACACTCGACGATCGTCGAGATAAAGTCGTCGAGCACACGACACGGCCTTGGACACGCCCGTGTCCTGGGCCGTGTGACCCCTCTCGACACATCGTCGAGCGAAAAATCGTCGAGACAAAGCCCGATCGTCGACACAACCTCGACACGCCCTGCGACACACCCGTGTCGCAGGCCGTGTCCTTTGACACGCCCTGGGACACGCCCGTGTCCCAGGCCGTGTCACCCAAAAATTTCCTGTTTCCGAAATTTGGACTGTTACACATGTTACCATCTTACATTAAAACACAACCAAGTCCGATGTGTGAAGTATCAACATACACAACATACTCAACTCCTTCAGTAGGTAAGGTTAAAATTGGAGGAGTACGTAATCTCTTCTTTAGCTCTTGGAAATCCTCTTCACACTTATCACTCCAAATTAATGCAGTATTCTTCTGAGTAAGTCTAGTTAGAGGAGCAGACAACACCAAAAATCCTTCCACGAATCTTCTATAATAGCCGGCTAGGCCTAAGAAGCTCCTAATCTCCTTAGGTGTAGACAGTCTCTCCCACTCCATCACGATAGAAATCTTGGTCGGGTCTACAGAAATACCGTGCTTTATTACAACATGACCCAGAAAGGACACCTGAGGTAGCCAGAACTCACACTTGCTGAACTTCGCATATAACTCATGCTCCCACAGGGTCGACAAAACCAAACACAAATGCTGAGTATGCTCCTCAACATTGCGGGAATATACCAGGACATCATCTATAAACACAATAACGAATCGATCCAAGAAATTCTTAAACACCCTATTCATCAAATCCATGAAAGCAGAGGGTGCATTGGTTAAACCAAAAGACATCACCAAAAACTCATAATGTCCATGCCGCAAACGAAAAGTGGTTCGGGGAATATCTGCCTCACGAATCCTCAACTGGTGGTAGCCTGGGCAAAGATCGACCTTTGAAAATACCGAGCTACCACGCAACTGATTGAACAGATAATCAATCCTTGGCAGGGGATATCTATTCTTAATGGTTACCTTATTCAATTCCATATAATCGATGCAAAGCCTCATCGATCCATCTTTCTTCTTGACAAACAAAACAGGAGCACCCCATCGAGAAGAACTTGGTCTAATAAAACCACACATCAACAACTCATCGAGCTGAGTACGTAACTCATCCAACTCATGAGAAGCCATACGGTATGGTGCCTTAGCAATTGGGCAAGTACCTGGCTCGAGGTCTATCACAAACTCTATCTCCCTTTCAGGAGGAAGTCCTGGAAGACTATCAGGAAAGACATCTGGAAACTCTCGCACCATCGAGACATCCTCAAGACGTGGTGTAACAAAAGCTGTTTCTATAGCAAAAATAGAAACTAAAAATGCCTCGCAACCAGACTCTATAGCACGACAAGCACGAACCGCAAAAATGACAGGGGAAACTCTGTCCAGAAATCCATAGACGTTCATAGGTTGTCTGTCGTCCATTCTGAAATCCAGTCGCTTAGCCTTGCACTAGATGACCGCATCATACTTGGACAGCCAGTCCATGCCCAAAATACATCAAAATCAGCCAGGTCTAGAATCATCAGATCCGCAAAGTCTAGAAAATTGCCAAGATAAATAGGGCATCTCTGGACTCCTTGACTAGATACCATCGAATCACCAGAGGGAAGCTTGACATTGAAGGAGTTTCCTAATTGATCCACATTCAGGCGATGTTTATCACCAAACCTCCGGGCCATAAAGGAATGGGTGGCACCAGAATTGAAAAGAACGCGCACCCACCTATTCCGCACCTTAAATTCCCCTAAAACCGTAGCATACATAAATAAACTAACGATAACTATGGCAATAATGATAAATAGTAAAGATAAATTAAACTGAGGCTAACCTATTATCACTAGCGTAGAGGTTTGGGCTTCCTCACTGGTCATCGCGTTCAGCTTTTCTTTTCCTTTACCCAGGTTTGGTGGCGGCGGCAGAGCTCGAAGCGGGGCAGGCTGTAGTGGGGACTGAGCCTGGGGGCACAAAGATTTCTAGTGTCCCTTCTGCCCGCACTGAAAGCAAGTCCTTTCTTTCATCCAACAACGGCTCACATCATGACCCTTCCTTGAATAGTACGAGCACACCAGCTCTCCCATGGGTCCACCTTGGATGGCATGCACCTGCTGCTGCTTCATGGTGGCAGTCCTCTTGAAACATCTTTCATAAGGGTGGCCAGGACGACCACAGAAGCTACACACTTCCTTACTTTTCTTCTTCGAAGAAGGGCCAGATGTCCTGGAGCTACCATCCTCAACACCCTTCTTTTTCTCTTTCCGCGCCGCAGCACCGCGGTTCTTGGCGTTCTCGATCGCCTCGACCTTCAAAGCGGCTTCCACTGTTTCAGCATAACTTTCAGCTCGATAATCGTATGCCCATTGCTGGACATCGCTCCTTAGTCCTCCAAGGAATCACTTCACTCTACTCTCCTCCGAATCTACCATATCGGGGGGCAAATCTGCTCAACATACTAAACTCAATCTCGTACTCACTCACAGTGAGCTGTCTCTGCTTTAGATGTAGGAAGTTATTCATAAGACAGTCCTGCTCTACCGATGGTAGAAACTTCTTTAGCAGCATCTTCTTAAAAGATTCCCAAGAACAGCCTTCCTTCAGACTCTCCCTTTCCCGAATCCACCAACTCTTTTCCAGGCCTTTTAACTGATAGGCTGCAATCATCACCTTTTGTGCTTCTAGAATTCTAGAATATGAAAACATCTACTCAATGGAGATGATCCAATCATCTAAAACCATAAAGTCAGCACTCTCGTCGTAGGTGGGAGGTCCCAATCATTGGAAGTGTGATATGAAATTCATTTCTGGTGGTATCTCCATCGGGAGCACTAGAGGAGCACGGGTATCAGGCAAGGCTTGGCCCAAGGCAGGCTCTTGCACTAAAGGTTGCTGCGCAGGAGTGGTAGACAACAAAGACTCAATTTGCGATTGCATCGTAACTAATTGTCTCGACAGAGCCTCATTGGTCTGATGCAGACCCTCGATAATCTCATCGCTTTGCTCACCTGATGACTCACATTATGACTGGGGAGTCAACCTTGTCGCAGTACGCTTTGGCGGCATTTCTAAAAAGCAAACGGATAACTCATCAAAATCCTAGCTTACAACAAAGCAACATGACTAGTTCAGAGCATACTTAAAAGATGCTTGCTTACGCTGCAACTTGCTTTGCGATTTTATAATGATGTTATGTACCACTTAGGATGACATCTTCCCATCCTATTTACTCTTGTGCCTATGACATGAATGCATTGGTCCTTTATTCTTATTTAAAATCATGTATGTACATGTGTCATCATGTAAACCTTAACTTAGCATGCATGCTTATGGGATGATATGCAATGTATGTAGTGCTATGTATTCTGTAAAGGCCCTAATGCATATTATGAGCGATGTACACATGAAATGTTATGCATCCCATACTACATAACATCGCATGCAACAAGAAAAGAAAACGTGCTAATGGGCACCCATGTGATGGTGGTTATGCATCCCATACTACATAACCGTCACATGTTGCCACCTATGGTGGATCCATATACAAACACATATTATGCATCCCATACTACATAATATGCCCCATATACTTCTTATCATGCTATGAGTGTAGTGACTATGCTTCGACTAAGACATACTGATGATACATCAGTGTGTGTATGAAATGTCACTAAATAACTAACACTAACAAGAGAAGGTTGACTGACCAATTATCAAGCAACCTCCCTCTGATACTAACTGTCACAACCTGCATTTTCACCGCATATAATAACTTACCAGAGTAAGGGAAAATGCGCGTCATGATGCCACGTCAGCAAGAGATAACTACGGACGCTCAGGCAGACACCTACTTAATCATGAAGAAAGATTCTTTAAGTTATTTTAAGAAAAATCAGTTTAAGTGCAGTAGTTAACCGTATCCCTCGACTTAGTGGCTTATCTAGTCCACAAATCAAAATATAATTATACGCTGCGGAAAAATACTTGTTTAGATTGACTCCAACATCCTACATGAGTATAAACGTCCCCAAAGGACAACTCATGCTATGCAAGACTCTAAATTTATAATAGTAAGAAGGATAGCTTTTACGGTCGCTAAATATAACAAGTTAGAGTTTTTAAATTATGCAGTGCATGAAGTAGTAGTAGTAGATTTTATTCTTAAAAATACCTAACATGCATTCCTAGCATAAATCCTCCCAGAGTGCAAGTAGTCCACATCCACATATAGAGAAATAAGCAACTAGGAAGTATCTAAAAATAACAATTCTGTGGGCACCAACAAACTGACACGAACCCACTAACAGAAAAGTAAGTCTGAACCAGTAACTAAAATAAACAACAATCTACCTTGCTAAACGAGGCAACAACCACGACCAACATAGCCGCACAGAAACTCTAAAACCAGCTCCTCTATCTGCTATAGCTCTGGATCTGAGGCATTTCAAAGACAAAACACCTCAGCAAGAAGGTACAAATGGTGGCAGAAGAATAAGCCAAAATAAACAAAGGTCAAAAGGGGTACCAACCCAAGACCAAAAGCACTGAAGTAAAGTACAAAAAGAAAACAAGACATCAACAAGAAAAGAACTCTTACGTGATTCGTCACGTTCAACAAGAGTACACCTGATGCATGAGGCTATAAGGTGACTACATGAATAATTCATAAGGAAGAAATACAAAACCTTTATTAGGCACCTGTGGTCGACTATACTCAAAAATACGGGCGAGGTGGTCACTCGTGGACACACCCTCACAAATATAAAATCTGTCTAACTGCGAGGGAGTCTCATACTCTCCACCATACACCGCAGATGCCCAAAAACCTGGCAGACTTCCACAAGGTACTAATAAAGACATCAAACATTGCAGAGGTGGTTTCTACTTGATATTACTAGATTTAAGACGCGGTTTATCAACCCTTAGGAATGATTTACAATCCTGGATCACTCTAATCCATTCAATAATGAAATCTAAGGCGTTTAAAGCCATCAATAAGACACTTCAAGAACGATCAAACATATTCGGACAAAATCGAGTTCACCATGACAAAATGTTACGACATCATGTGATCATTGAGAAGGTTAATCATAACAGTAATTTGGAAGAATAAGTGTAGAAAATTTAAGGAACATGAAAACATAGCCGTTACCATCAAATAAGACAAGGAGAAACGAGGTAAAACCACCACTTGCCTTGGTTTTACCGAAAAAGTCCTCTGAATCACTGCACGTCGTAGATCGGGGCAAAAGTATGCGGGAGGAGTTGAAATCTGAGCAAGAACGACCGAAAAGGAGGTTAGGGCCGAAAAACCATAACGAGAAATCTCAAGAAACGGGGATGATATTACCACGAAGGCGTAGCTCTCGGCGAGAGCTTTCCGGATCTATGTTCGGTTGAAGATTTCGAGCACTAGAGTACCGTCGGCGGCCACCGGAAGATTCAGGAAAAAGAAACTCCTCTCTCTCGCTGCTCTGGTCCCGGAGAAAAAATAACGGAGAAGATCAAGTTCGGTTCTAAAACCTAAGTTTAAGAATATATATATATATATAATGTTTATAAAAAGTTTTGTCAAAAACGGGTTATTTCGAGTAGTTTCGCGGGAACCCAAAATAGAGGTCTAGGATGACTCCAAATCGAAAAGTGTCCAACATGAAATTGTAAATCTCGTCGAGACGAACAAATTTCATGTTGACCAGGTTTTCGTATGACACCGTTTTGACCCTCAAAACGGTGCCTGAACTCAGACTGTACAGACTACTTGAGAGGAAATTGGTTTACTCAAGATGGAGGGGTTTACTCGAGTTGGAGGAGCTTACTCGAGATGGAGACTCGAGTTGGAAGCTTGGGGAACTCGAGATGGTCATAAGGACTCGAGATAAAAGGCATAGAACTCAAGTAGATCAGGTCTACTCAAGATAGAAGGCATAGAACTCGAGTGGATCAGTCGAATGGGCTATCTATGAGCAGTTTTGGGAAAATTGGAAATAGAGGTCCACGATGGCATCAAATCAAAAAGTGTCTAACATGAAAGTTGTAGATCTTGTAGAGACGAACAAATTTTATGCTGACCATTTTTACATACGACATAATTGTGACCCTGAAAATAGTGCCCGAACGCCGACTAAACAGAACAACTCGAGTAGGAAAATCGCCACTCGAGTATGTCCATAAATTCACTCGAGTAGGTCCATAAATTCACTCGAGTAGGTCCATAAATTCACTCGAGTAGGGAGGAAAAATCACTCGTGTAGCTGAAGAAATTTACTCGAGTAAGGATTAAGGATCACCAGAGTAGCTGAAGAAATCTTTGCGTGAACAGTGCACTCACTCGAGTAGAGCAGGTATCACACGAGTGAAAAAAGTCAGGACTCGAGTAAATTTGCATGTTGAACAAATTCTTTGCAAATATAACCTTATGATTAAACTATACCAATGAATTGTAAAATACATTTTTGAATAGTGCTTTAATATTAAAATAATCCTGTTTATATATTTTTGAAATAGGAAACTATGAGATCAAAATGGAGGCCCAAACGAGCTCCGAATTAAACGAAACTCACGCCATAGGCGAATACTGATGCCACGAACAAAACGACGAAGTCAAAACCAAAATCTGACGAGCCATTCCGGAGATATTAATCTTCAAAGTATACGACTAACAAAAACAATACAAAACTTAAATCGCGCGCAGAGACTCCAAAAATGGTCGAATTGCCACGAAATTTGACAAACAAGTCCAAAATTACATAACTTAAATTCCCAAATGCAAAATTTTCCCATTACAACAAGAATTCAGCCGATTCGACCGCACAGAAGCGAAAATGCCTTAACGGCCTTGCGTCATCAACTCGACGTTAAAAGTAATGCCACGACGTCATAAATATGACGTTGCCCATTCAAATAAAATCATCGAAAAAAATCAGGGGCGTTATAGAAGAGAAGTTCAATTTCTTTAAAATTGATCTAAGCATGTTAAATCTTGAATAAATCTTATGCCTAACCTTTTAACTAGGTGAGAAGCTTAATATTTCTTCTCAATGATGTGCAAATAGAATTTTTGCACTCTATTATTTTGTTATATTTATCATTGTGCGGTCTGCAAATAGTACTTGGAATACTAATCAAGATGTAGGAAATAAAGATTAAAACCAATTCAAAAGGAAGAATTAGAAACATGTGGAAAATCCGGGCAACATTTCAAAATTCTCAATAAAAGAAAATTGTCACAACATTTTCTTATATTATATTCCTTAATAGGTACGCGTCGTTTGGTGTTTTTTTGTATTATTAAAATTAGAGAAAGCAGGAAATACTACGTTAAATAAGCCCTAAAAATGCCAAACATCGGCACCCGAGTTCTTACATTCTCGCTTCCATCTTGATAGAATGAAATCCCGATTCCTTCAAACCCTAGCACGTCAATGACACCAAAGGAGAGCTCGTTAGATAAAATCAACACATGAAGCAAAGTCATTAGGTGTGGCTTCAGGACCTGCTGTGAAGACATAAAATGTTATAATCCTCTTGAGTGTGAATGAGTTAGAGGTAATCCTGTCTGAACCAATAAAGGTTATTGCAACAACAGTTGAAGAATTTTTCCAAAATGCAGAGGTCAGTAGTTCCGGCTATAAGATTAAATCTACTACACTAAATCATCGTCTATGAGTCACAGCGAGAAGTATCAACTGTCATTTGGAACTGCCCACCCTTTAAGAGGGCGAGGAAGAAGAGGAGATAATTGAAGAAGATACAGCAGCGACCCTCATTTAGTGCGAATATTCTAGAAAAGGGTATGACTCACTAGAGAATAACAACATGAACACTCCAGTAAAAATATTGGCAGACATAACGGGCAAAGCCATGTTATGCAAACCTAGGTCCCATGATAGTATTTTAAGGAACATGTTCAAAGTCATAACTATTATCATTCTAACTAAAAAGACTGACTGGAGCAAGTTTATTCTAAAAAGGTTGAAGGAGTGCATGTCTACCCCCAACATGGGGAGGATTGTCTCACTATATCTGTTCAAGAGCCTAGGAGATAGTTGAAAGAAGTTCTAGAAGTTCCTGTTCACTATCTCAAGAAGATGGACTACATGATTTTGGAGGTATGGGAAAAGCCCTTTCCCAAACAGGAGAAGGGATGAGCAAGCTCCAAGCTCTCCCAGTGGTAAGAGAAAAAAAAGGGACAACCCTAATGGAGGAATCAGGGGGGGTGTGATAGGTCTTGAAGGGAATGGATGGGGAGCAATTTATCAGGAACTTGCTACCCTATACTTTGTTAAAGCTCTGTAAGGACAAGCTAATAAAGAACTTGGTCCTCAATTCACAGCAACTATCATACAGGAAGTCTCCACACTTTCTACTAAAGTGATGGAGGGAGTAAGACAAACATGCTTAATACAAAAAGATACAATTGAGGGGGAGCCTGTACCTGAGGCCTCTGCTCAAGAGACTGAGGTTATTGCACTAATTACAGAAGTTTAGGTGGAGTCAATTTTGAATGACTCAGCCCAAGAAGAGGTTGTCAGCAAAGTGTTGGCCAAGGAACCTGCTACTAAAGATAGCTCTGCTAAAATCACCCCCATATACAATGAACTTGTGCTATGGAAGGGGAAGTGTGTTCTTGAAGAACAAGACACTAACATAGGTTTCTCTAAGTTATCAACTCCAAACTTTCTCTATGAATACTATGAGGGCCCAACAACCTCCCCTTAGAAAGTTTCCGTGGTTGAGCCTGAGCTAAGAATTCCAACCAACAGTTCCGCTGAAGAATCCAACTCCTTTTTGAGTTAGCTATAAAGAACGATGGATACTCAGAGAAATAATATTGAAGCATTTGTTGAGAACATAATCCATGATCTGAGGACTAAAATTACTGAAAGAATTTCAGAAGTGGAATGGGAGATGATCCATCTGAATACTTAAACTCTCTAATATATCATGAAGGCTGCAAAGGCAGTGGACTTTACTGCTCAACAAACTGAGATGACCCATTAGGGTATTGATGCCATAATAGAGAATCAGAATGACACTGCTAAAAATTTAAGACATGCCTTCCTAGTCACTCATGCTAGACTGACTCACAACTGAATGACCATTATAGAGAGGATGGATTCCTATAACTAGCTGTTTGATGGATACCTTTTAAAAACAAAGAATATTGTGGTGGAATGGGTTAATATATTAAGAGAAAGAGTTGGAGAAGCACATAAAGCTTGTTGCAAAGGCTCAATTGAAGAGCACAGAAAGGGGGGAGAGCAACATAATCTACCATTCTGCCCAACAGGCAATTTGGATAACAAACAACATAAGAACTGCCTTGGGTATGGATCCACCTGATTTTACTCCTCAACCTCCCATCCTTGAGATTGACCCAGCTGTTGAAAGTGACTATTTTCCACCTGAGGACTATGAGGCATCCTAGGGAGGTGATCTTAACCCATCTCAAGTAGAGCAGGGTGAGTCATCCTCAAGGAAGAATAGGACTGATCAAGTGAATGATGAAAGGATGAAAGTACGATAGAGAAGGAGAATAAAAATTCAGAACATGCCTGAGTATGAAAATAAGTGTCCCATTTCAGAAAACATTATCCTCTATACTTTGAACAACTTTGGAAAGCAAGGTACAAATATCTCTAAGTATTACAACTCTGTGGAATGGAGGAAATTAACATGAAGATCAAGAGACCAGGAGCAGGACTCACAAGAGGAATAACCCAAATGGACCTCCTACTCCTCCTAGATATATCCCAAAACCCATAAGTTACTTTCAAAGATAGAAAAGGAAAGCAGAAGGAGAAGACTTCTAGTATATGCTGAGAACATTAGGGTGGCATTTGGATATTTTATCTTCTTTAACTTGTTATACTCCTGCTAAATCTTTTCTTAATAATATAAATCTGATTCACCTTTCTGTCTATTACTTGTCTTTGAATATTTTGTTGTATCAATGGTTATTTTCATGTAAAGTTCTGACTTTTTCAAATAGGGGGAGAATGTTGGGAATATTGACCCCAAGATTCCTGATTTTAAGAAGGCCTTAAGAAGACAATAAACATCTTGTATTTGATGGTTATTCTAGTTTTGATGTGATAGGTTTAACTTAATTGCACGACTAATGTCTGATTATACACTTGGTAACCCAAACATGATTTTGCAGTTGTAATCCCTCAAAAAGCAAAATTCATGTTGACCTCTGTATTAATTATATATTAGAAATGTGACTATCATTGGGAAAAGTCACTAAGGAAAGAAGAAATCAAAGGCAAGATCAAAGATTTGTTTAAGTAAAGGATTAGGTTCATAAGCTAAAAAGCTAAGGAAAAATTCGACTGCATTGAGTTCAAGACTAAGGAAGAATTCAATTGCATCGAGTTTATAGATAAAACTTTTACTACATTGAGTTTATAGCTAAGGATAAATTCGACTGCATTGAGTTCACAACTAAGGAAAAGTTTGACTTCATTGCTTGCATCAAAGTGAAAAAGTTTGACTGCGTCGAGTGCATCAAAGATAAAGATTAGACTGCATCGAGTGCATGAAGATAGAATGTTATTGCAGACTAATTTTGCTAAGTGACAGGAGTTTCCTTATATAACTTCTATATGTTATAAGTTGACCACACATAATTCACATGTGCCATTTGACTTTGTCAATGAGATCATGTCATGGTTACATAAATTTATTTTCTACAACTTGACACTTGGCACAACAGTCAAGTCTTTGATTTAAGGCGTATATTGTATAAGGAATTCAAATCAAATTGATTTGCAGATTTTGCTGCCTATTCTCAGGGATTGACAGCAAGGAGAAATATTCTCATTCATTAGAGAATATTGCCAAGATTTCGAATTCTTTCCCGAATCAAGTTTTGACAGCCATTGTTCATTCCAAATCAAGATTATTTCCTAAAGTGTCTGCTGGTCCTTTGAAGAGATTCAGCCAGAATATTTTCAAGATTGTAAATCTTCCTTACACAGATTTATTATAGTCATTTGTGGTTTTCCTAATCAAGCGTTTGCCAAAGGAAGATTGTTCTAGCCATTAGATAATTCAAATTGAATTATCATTCACTCTGCCGGTCAAGACAAGTATAAAAGGATGACTTTGAGACTTGATAAAAAGGAGGAAGCTAGAAAAGTTTTGCAAGCCCAAGCCCTTGAGAAATATTAACCAGCACACATAATTCATAGAAAGCTTTTCACTAATTTCTTTTTAAGTATTGTAAAAGAATTATTCAGTGGTCATCCTTCAAAGAGCTCATCTTCAACCACTACAAGTCATCTTGATCAAGCCAGCTATTCCAAGAAGAAATTTCAAGTGCTGTTCAAGATTAGAAAGAAGAAGCCTATTGTGTGTGCTTCTATTTTCAGACTTAAGCTTTTAAGTATTAAGTCAAAATTTCTGTAATCTTTTACTGTGTAGGATCCTTGATGGATCTGAGTGTAGGATTCCTTTGTGAATCTGAGTGTAGGATCTAGCTACAGATCTGAGGTTGTAGGGCCCGCTAAGCCTGAGTTTGTAAGGCTTCTGATAAGCCTGAGTTTATGGCTTGGTAGCCTGTTGTAAGGCTTGAGGAAAGCCTAGGTTGTAGGATCCAGGTGCATATCTGAGGTGTAAGGCTTGAATCCTGAGGTGTAGGACCTCTATGGAGGTCTGAGGTAGGGAACCTTATTCTTGAGTTTATAAGATCTGCAGATATGAGAAGAGAATTTGGAAGATATTTTACCTAAGCTAGCACTCTGATAAATAGGTGTAGAGGTAAAGTGGATGTACCCATTATTGGTGAACCACTATAAATCATTGTGTGTTGTGTTGTGTGTGTGATTGTTCTATGATCTACTTTCGCATTATGCTCTAAGAAATTAACTTAAAGAAATCCAGAAAATTAGTAAATCACCTATTTACCCCCTTTAGGTGAGTAGCAACCCTCATCTTTCATCCACGTAAACCAGACGAACCATCGTCCTCAAGTTCTCATCCACCAGCACTATTGCCGACTCGACCATAACACTTGACTCCACCAGAGCTTTCCTCGGCACCAAGACATAGAAAACAACGTGTAATCCACTTACCTCTTTAGATAACATAAATCGATAGACTGCTTCGCCTATACGCTCCATAACCTTGAACGGTCATAAATACCTTGGAATCAACTTCCTGAGTCATTGCATTCACGAAACACCTTTGAATGACTTGATCTTCAAGTAGACCATGTCGCCCACTGCAAACTCCAAATTTTAATGACACACATTAAATACTTCGCTTAATAATCTTGAGCAACCTTCATACGCTATTTGATCGTCTACACCAACTCACAAGCATCCGTCACTACCTCTTTTCACAAAAGCTGGGTGTCTCGCGCCTCTATCCAATACATCGATGTTTGACACCACCTACCATACAATGCTTCATATGCAGCCATCTGAATGCTCTCCTGAAAACTATTATTGTAGGCAAACTCACCTTGAAAAAGTGGTCTTCCCATGTCTTGCCAAAATCAAGGGCACGCATCCTTAGCATATCCTCCAAGATAAGATTCGTCCTCTCTATTTGACCATCGGTTTACCGATAGAACGCAGTACTGAACTTAAGTCTTTTTCCCAAGCTCTTTTGTACCAACCTCCAGTCTTTGGATGTGAACCATCCATCTCGATCAATAACAATACTCTTAGGAATCTCATGCAATCGCACAATGTTCTGAATATATAGCTCCACGAGCTTCTTCACTCCATCTTCCTTCCGATTTGGAATGAAGTGGGCCACCTTGGTCACATGATCCACAATCTCCTAAATTGCATCGTTACACAGCAGTAACCGAGACAAACTATGCACAAAATCCATGGAGATGTGTCAAATTTCCACTATGGGATAGGAAACGGTTTCAAGAACCCGCCCGGTCGTTGGCACTAAGCTTTCACTAAGGCGAAAGTCTGACACCGACTCACGTATAAAGCCATATGCCATTTCATCCTAGGCTACCAAAAGAATTAATTTATTCAGATCCAAGTACATCTTCGTACTTCTTGGATAAATGGAGTACTTTGAAAAGTGTGCCTCGAACATCAACTCCTCACAAAACTTGCTAAACTGCGATACACATGCCCTTTCATTTTTCTTCAAGATTCCACCAACTATCTCCAAGGAACTACCTTCACCTTAATGAGCTTCCGCTACTAATGGTTGGAACTCTACATCTACCCTGGTTGTCTCTCGAATATGATTAGCCAAGTCGCACTACAACTCAATCCAGTTTAAGCAAGCCACATTAAACTCATTTTAAGCCATATAAACAATGCTAAGAGACTCAAAGTTTCAGAATAACCTCTCATCATGCACCTCAATCCAGTTCCATTGCCCGAAATATTTTCTACTCAAAGCATCAGCCACCACATTGGTGATGCCTGGTGTGTACTAAATCACTACGTTATAGTCCCCAAGGAATTTGACCCACCCATGTTCCCGCATATTCAGATCTTTCTGATCCAAGAGATACTTTAGGATTTTATGATCCATGAAGATCTCCACCCTTGTGCCATACATGTAATGCCCCCATAACTTTAACGCAAAAATTACTGCCGCCGGCTCTATGTCCCAGATGAGGTTATGTTTCTCATTAGGATTCAGCTATATAGAGTCATAAGCTATCACATTGTCGTGTTGCACATGTATGCAACCCAACCCACAACCCGACGCATCACTAAAAATTTGAAATCCTTCAGTCCCACTTAAAAGACTCAAGATCAGGGCAGACATTTACTTTTCATTCAAGGTTTTGAATGCTTAGGCACGCTATGACGTCCCCACGAACTTTTGATCCCTACAAATAAGAGAGGTGAAGGGCAATGTAATCCATAAGAAGTTCTCCACAAACCATTTGTAGTACCCGGCTAGTCCAAAGAAACTCTTGATCTCCACTACAATTCTCAAAATATGTCAATCTCTATTAGATTCAACATTCCTTGGATCCACTGCCACCCCATCACCACTAATCACTTGGCCCTGAAATTCTACCTTCTCAATCCAGAACTCGAACTTTGAGAACTTAGTATAGAGTTAGTTATCTCTTAGAATCTACAAGACCACTCTCAAATGATTCTTATGCTCTGCCTTCGATCGAGAATACAATAGGATGTTGTCACTGAACACCACCATGAACAAATCCAAGTATTGTCGAAAAACTCTGTTCACGACACATTCGTCAAACTGAATGACATCATCGGGAACTCGAAGTGACCATACCTCATCCTAAATGCAGTCTTGGGAATGTTCTCCACTCGAATACACAACCAATAATACCCCCACTTCAGGTCCAACTTTGAGTACACCATAGACCCTATTGGTCGAACAAATCATCTATCCGCAGAATCAGATACTTATTTTTAATAGTCAACTTATTCAACTTATGATAGTTTACGCACAGTCGCATACTACCATATTTATTCTTTACAAACAAAACTGTCCCATTCCACGATGAAGAGCTGGGCCAATTATATACCTGCAACAACAACTCCTGCAACTGAACTTTGAGCTTGACTAGCTCCTTCATTGCCATCCTAAATGGATAATGCTACACTGGCCTTGCTCATAGTACCATCTCTATCGTGAAGCCGATCTTACCCTGAGGAGGTGCTCCCAAAAGCTCCTCGAGGAAAACGTCGTCGAACTATGCCATAACAAACACTTCTCTAATTACCAACTTTGTGGAGTGAACCTCCAACAAAGCTATAAACTCTACACTACCCTGGTTCACCGCCCACACCATTTTTTGGCCAAAATCATGGAGTAAAACACTCCACTAAGGCCCTCGAATTTGACCACCAATTTTCTCTCACTCCTCAGGGTCACCACCTTCAACAGGAAGTCAATACTGACCCGCTGCTCTGTAAGCCAGTCTATCTGCAAGATAATGTTGAACTCTGCTAGTTGTAGGATTGTCGCTACTAGCTCAATGTCATCTTTGATTATTCTCAAATCAATGCGCCTTTTCCTTCCAGTAAGCATGAAGGATTCATTTGGCATGCATACACTAAGATCAGCCTCCGCCTCGAAGGGCTCTACACCAATTCTCCAAATGAAACTTTCTATGAGAAAAGAGTGTGATGCTCCCGTATCAAAAATCACACTATCAGGGTAACCAGAAACTAGCACGAAGTCTAACATGCATACAACAAGCATGAAATGTTGTAATTAATTTTTAGCTATCAAATGAAGTTTCAACCTTTTGTACCTGTCACCACATCTGGCTTAATAATCAGTTCCCGTTGCGTGAGATTTTATGCTCTAGGCTGCACTAAAGGGAAACACAAAGCAGATGCCTCCACCACTTTCCCCTTCTCCGCATAACTGGGTCTGGAACACACCATCTACTCATGCCTTTGTACTGGCTTAGCACCTCACTTGACACAATCCTGAATTTTGTAGCCCGGCTTGCCACACATGAAGCACATCAGTGGTCCCTTAAAACAGAATTCTCCCGATGTAACACCTCTCTTTTCTCAGACTTGAAAGGATGGGGTTTCTTCTTCCACCGACTCCCTTCTGACTTTTACTGAGACTGAGAAGGCATTCTTTCTCCCTACTTTGCCACAAGACCCTTACAACACTGGGTTCGCTTCATGTCGCTCTCCAATGTCTTAGCGGCTTCAACCAACTTATTGAAACCTGTATTCTTTAGTGCTATAAGTGGTTTCCTTAGGTTCTACCTCAAGCCATGATAGAAGAGGTCATTCCTTTCCTCATCATCTGTAATGGTCATCCCCACATAATGACCCAATCGAGTAAACTCATGTAGGTGCTCATCTACAGACCTATCACGCTACACTAAATGCAGAAGCTGTCTATAAAGGGCTAACCTCATCAAAGAGTGGATATACTGCTTCAGGAAAGCACTCACAAACTCATATATGGACGGGGTGCTTTTAGAAAATTGATGGCCACTCTTTACCCACCACAAATTTGTGTCACCTTCCAACATGAAGGCCGCAAACTAGGACCGCTTATCCTCTGGGGTCTCTACCTCTTTTAAGAGCTCCTAAATCCTCGCCAACAAGTTCTCAACATTAGTCGAAGTGATGACTCCCTTTAATGTCAAAGGATGGAAACTCAGAAAGTACTTCATCTAATAATCTCCTTGCCCAATAGTCGCTATATCAGCTAACGGATCTGCAATCCTGGCCTCTCCCTCAGGTGTAATAGGTGTATCACCTCAAGTAATATGAGTCATAACCTACACAACAGGCACCACAACATGTGATACTCTTATAGCCTAGACTGTTACCGTAGCCTCTACTAGCATGCAACAAAAATCCGCTGGGGACACACACATACTCATGAGATTTGGGACAGTACCACTGCTTGTAGTAGGCTCCTCTAATGACTACGACGTCCCCGCATTGCCGCCTGCACCTTAACATAATCATGGTAACAAATGAATCAAGTTTCATTCACAAACTTGAACAAAGGGACACTCATGGTCCTTCAAAATACTCATATGTGAGCAAATTCTTTACGTGATCTGATTACACCAAATCGATCACTAACAGACTCTTAACATTAGCCGAGACACAAACCTTGCTCTAATACCAAATTGTAACACCTCACCTGCAATGACCATATAATATGGGTCAGGACGAGACCGCACAACATATAACCACTACAGCTTTTGTATTAAAAGATGATATAAGAACAACTACCCATCTAAAACTCATAACATAAACATCAGAAACACTAAAATAGAGACTAGAAGCTATCCACAATAACATAGGAGTCAAATGTCCTTATGGTCTTACATCGTCGAAAGTGTTTAGATCAACACCCAAGACATCATACATTGCAAACAATAATATCACTCCGAAGCTACCTCGACATGCAAGTCAGATCATATTAAAAGGAACATGACATGTAGTAAAAACAAACTATAGGAGGAGGTACATGATTGTAACGCCCCAAATCTCAGTAGTGACTGGGCTGAGAAGGGTGGGCAACACGGCCTGGGACACGAGTGTGTCCCAAAGCCGTGTCCTACTCTGTGTGAGGTACACGGCCGGGGACACAGGCGTGTCCATGGCCGTGTCCTACACTCGAGTGCTAGCAGGGTGGTCTCGAGTGAGCTCCACGAAATACAATCGACGACCCTCTAGTGAGGTACACGGCCGTGTGACACGGGCGTGTCCAGGGCCGTGTCCTGCTATACGCTCGACATTTACTCGAGTTAGCTCGACGAATTACACTCGACGATCCTCGAGTAGGGCACATGGCCTGTGATATGGACGTGTCAAGGGTCGTGTCCCTCTCTGTACTTGTACAGTTCTGAGAGGACTGATGAACAAGTGCTGGACACGGGCGTGTCCGAAGCCGTGTCGGGCACACGGCCTGTGACATGGGCGTGTCACACGACCGTTTCCTGGTCTGGTTAAGACGGTTTCTTTGCCGCTTAAGGTGCACGGCCTGTGACACGGGCGTGTCACAAGCCGTGTTCAGCCGAGGAAAGTGATTTTCAGGGCTTTTTGTGGCCGTCCATTCCTTTTAACTAGGATCCAATTGCCCTGAGATCTCCCTGCTGTTATAAGTCCATGAGATGAGGATAACTCTCTCATTAGTAAAGGACTTTCTCTTTCTTTGAAAGGAGGTAGAGAGTGGGGAGAGCAATTGAGAAGGAGGAGGAATTCGGCTGCCGGTGGAGCTTCAGAGCCTCGAATCATGTGCCAAGTCTAGAATTGTGGAGGCAAGGCCGTTGTGGTGCTTTTCATCTGGCTAGTTTTCCATGGCTCCAAAGCGATCGTCAAGGGTAACGATCTTTCTTCCTTGGACATGTGAATTCCTTAATTTTGCATATGCATGGGTTTCCCCCACCAAAAGGTGGAATTGTTGAGGGATTCCCCTTTGGTTGATTCTGGATATCCCCAAGATGTCCTGCATGTAGATCCGAAAATATGTAATATGGAATAGGTATACTGTGTGAAGCCCATCTGGACAGGTTGATCTGAATTGGTGATGTTTTATTTTGCACATCGGAGAAGACTCCGCGTATAAATCTATATGTTTGTGGAGTTGGTGGGTTGTGCCTGTGAAGGATTGTAGCAGGAAGTACTGGAGTGAAAGTCCAGGAAAATACCCACAAAGTGCTTGTGCTGCATGCTATGAAAGACCAGTGTTTCTGGCACTGCAGATGGCTGCATGGATTGCTGGATGGTTGATCCAGATAAGGTTAGGCCTGGGATGGAAAGCTAAGGGCGATAGTAAGTGTCGCTGGCGATGGCTCCTAGCTAACCTGAGATTGCGAAGCCAGTCCTTTGGGGACCGTGTGACTATTTGTGAGCTTTGTGAGCTCTTGAAAAGGCTTCGTGCCAAACGAACAAGGTGATGCCGACCCGTATTAGTCTAGTCATTGAACTAACGATTTGAGCAACAGGCAAGGGCTGAATTATATCTGCATTATGATTGTCCGTCATGAGTGCCTGGGCGCCTGGCATTCGGTAGAAACACATAATGAGAGTCTTAGACCTGCGCGCCATCTGGTAGCGATGCCATGGGGGGCTACGGGCCAAATCCTGTATCATTACAATAAAACGAGAGGCTTAGGCCTGCGCGCCATCCGGTAGCGATGCCATCGGGGCTACGGGACAAATCTCGGGTCGTTACGCTAAGACTAAAGTCTCCGGCTGAAGGCCGTAGAGCGAAATGCTCAAGTTTGCCGTTGGGCTTTGGGCCTTGCATGGCTGTGGGACCCTGGTATTTCCGGTACACCAAGAATATGCCCTGAGTGCACGGAGCGTCGAGCCGCGTGGTCGATGTTTGTGATGTATTGATTGTGTGTGAGTGCACATTGTGTGATATATCTTCTTGTGAAATGCTATGTCTGCAGGGAAGGAATACCACTGCCCCGGGTAAGGGGTAGGGTCGTTATAAATTGGTCAGTTGAACGCTGACCGTTGCCTTGTTTACCACCATGCGATGGATTGTCCCGTGCAGGTGCAGGAGATCCAAGCGAAAAATAGGGGGCTGAAGCCCTTGTTGTTGCTACTGCTGCTGCTATGCTGGCCCTCAAAGGCCAAAGAAGTTCATATGATAGTACTTTCATGTGTGGCCGGCCTGCGTGCCGATGTATGAAATTTATATGTATAGAGCTTAATTGTAAGGCCATAAGGCAAGACCTGTGTATATTTGGAGAACATTCCTTCGTGGAGTTATATATAAATGTTGGTTTAAAATATTGTGGACATTCTAATGAGTTGAGTTCAAACAACTTAAAATCTTACGCTAGAATGCTCTGAGTTAGGATGCGCAACTCTGATATTAACCCGTAAATTCGCCGCCTGTTTGTGGCATATGGTGTGGTGCCCTGACCGAACCTTCTATTATATATCATGCAACGGATGGAGGCGTTATATTATGGTATCAGCTTGTCTCGGTCTTTCCCTTTCGAATTCGTGGTCGAATTCTTTTGTGGGGTGACGAGCATGTATACGTGCAACCCACTATAACATTAATGAACTCAAGAATGTCCACTAATGAATGCAAATACACCTGTTTGAGGAACCTGCCCGTTCTTATTTTATTGTTATTGCTTGTGCAAGGTCGTTAATGTGTGTCTTGTCCACCTATAGGTGACTCGTAGTGGTGCTAAGCAGTCTAAGCCCCAGCGTTCTAATGAGAGTGCGACACCAGCTGAGGTGCCTACACCTCCTCCTTCTGTGGAAACAATACGCTTAGTTGCTGAGGCACTGTTTGTAATGATTCATGCACAGCCTACTGGGCAGGCGCAGCCGACATTGGTGCCAAAATGGGTTGGTGTAAGGCCGGAACCTGTTGAGGCTGTTGATCCTCAGGTAGCTGAACGACAGTTGACGCAGTTTATGAGCTTCAATCCTCCTACGTTTACGAGTGTGGGATCCCCAATGCAGGCGAAAGTTTGGTTGTCGCACGTCAAGCAAATTTTGATGGCGATAAGGACAGAGAAAAATTAGAAGGTCACCTTGGCCACCTTCTTATTGAAAGGAGAGGCTCGGCTATGGTGGGACAAGATAGAGTTACGCCACTTAGCGGGCAGGAAACTAACAGAAGTCTCTATTGAGGAATTTTTGTGACTTTTCTTGGCAAAAAACTTGCCAACGGCTCAACGCATAGCTATAGAAAATGAGTTCCAACATCCAACTCAGGGAGAGAGTAGCGTCGATACCTACTTGCATGAGTTTATGCGATTGGGATGCTATGCGGGGTCTATCTTCGCTGATGAACAACAAAAAACCAATCGGTTCTACGAAGGATTACATGATGAGTTGAGGTTCCTGCTATCACGTTCGGTGAACCAAGGGTTTTAGGTTTTGGTGGATACGGCGTGTGTATTAGAGAAGGACACGAAGCAGGTGCAAGGATAAAGGGACTTGGCGGTGACAGTCCAAGTTCAAAGTGCCGCACCCGGGGAAATCAAAGTACCGAGGGAAATGGGGTAAGAGATTCAAGTCTTCTACACAGACTCCCTCAAGTGTTGCATCGGGAGAAACGTAGAGGCAGGAGTCTCAGACCTGCTATATATGTGGTAGAGTGGGGCATATAGCCTGTCACTATCGGAGTTGTCCACCAAAGGTTGAAAAGAAGACATGAGCATCATATGCTGAAAAGGGAAAGGTAGTGGTGGAATCCATGGCATCTCAGGCGCAACCCGAGTGTATAATCTTGTCCAGCAGGAGGGCATAAAGAAAAGAGACGTTATCACAAGTACGCGGTAACATATTTGATTGCTGTTTTTGATATTTCATACCTTGTTTGTAGCTTGTGTATGATGTGTTTGTATTAGGCTTTGTTCTGATTCAAGACTGTACGGCGAGAGCACTGTTTGATACTGGTGCTTCTCATTCATTTCTATCTGTGGACTTCGTGTCACGGATCGGTGTACCGACTCGTATGGTGGCAGATAGTGTGAAGGTGTTATTACCAAATGGATGTGTAATGCATGTGGATAGGTCTTATTTTGTGGAGGTACGGATATGAAGTCCGGATTTCGGATTGGAAGCATCGGTGCTGCTGATATCGGAGTTTGATGTGATCTTTGGTATGGACTGGCTCTCGGAGCAGCGTGCCTATATAGATTGCAAATCAAAGGAAGTCACACTGGAGCAGAATACCAAATGAGAAACGAAGTTTGTTGGTATGCAAGGGTCGAGTATGACGCTGATGTCTGCTCTTCAAGTGGTTAAGGTAGTTCAGAAAGGCGCAGAATTGTTCTTCACGCTTGGTGAGGCAGTTGAGCCAAAGACCAGTATGAGTGATGTTCCAATTGTTTTAGAGTTCACTGATGTGTTTCTGAAAGAGCTTCCGGGATTACCACCACAGCGGGAGATTGATTTCTTGATTGAGCTGGTGCCGGGTGCAAAACCTGTGGCCCGTTCGCCATATTGAGTAGCGCCAAAGGAAATGGACGAACTAAAAGTTCAACTGCAAGAATTGCTGGAACAGGGATACATACACCCATGTATGTCATCTTGGAGCGCACGTATTTTTTGTGTGAAGAAGAAAGATGGTAGCCTGTGATTGTGTATTGACTATCGTGAATTGAATAAGTTGATGGAGAAAAATAAATATCCGATTCCGCGGATAGATGACTTGTTTGATAAATTAGCAGGATCAAAAGTATACTCAAAGCTGGATTTGAAATCGGGCTACTACCAGTTGCGAATTCGGGAAGGTTACATTCCCAAGACAACGTTTGGAACATACTACGGTCATTACGAGTTCACTGTAATGCCGTTTGGACTATGTAATGCGCCGTCGGTGTTTATGGATCTAATGCACCGAACGTTTCATGAGTACTTGGATCTATTTGTGATTGTTTTCATTGATGATATCTTGGTGTATTCTCAATCAGAAGAAGATCATGCGAACCATTTACGGTTGGTGTTGCATACGCTGAGGAGACATAAGCTCTACGACAAGTTCTCAAAGTCTGAGTTTTGGCTGTTGTCAGTGGCTTTTCTTGGCCATGTGGTGAGTGAAGAGGGCATTACGGTGGATCCGTCAAAGATAAGAGCCATCCAAGAGTGGCCAGTGTTATCTTCGGTGGCTGAAGTCAGGATTTCCTTGAACTGACAGGCTACTATAGACGTTTTGTAGAAAACTTCTCACGGATCGCTTTGCCTCTTACCACGTTAATGAGGAAGGATCAACAGTTCGTTTGGAAGCTGGAGTGCGTGCGAGCTTTTTAAGAGCTAAAGAGTCGGTTGACCATGGCGCCCGTTTTGACGTCGCCATGTTGTACAGACGGCTATGAGATTTATAGTGATGCTTCAGAGAGCGGCTTAGGCTGCTTTCTTCTTCAATTTGAAAAGGTGATCGCTTATAGTTCACGCAAGTTGAAAGTGCATGAGCGGAACTATCTTGTCCACGACTTGGAGTTAGCGGCGGTAATATTTGCACTTAAACTGTGGCGTCACTATTTATATGGCGTGAAGGTGGATCTATTCACGGACTATAAGAGCCTAAAGTACTTATTGGATCAGAAGGATCTCAATATGCGACAAATAAGGTGGATGGAGTTCCTCGGGGACTACAGTTTTGATATTCACTACACTCCCGGGAAGGGAAATGTGGTCGCAGATGCCTTGAGTCGTAGGACTCCGTCAAGGGCGAATTGGTTGCAGATGCACGATGAGCATCTGATCTAGGAGATGGAAGCGTTAGAGATTTCTTGTGCTGATAAGAATTTCACAGCAAATGTATGCTTGAACTAGACAGAGGTATAGTATGATCTTACAGACAGAATTCGACGAGCAATAGAGCCTGACGAAAGTCTGCAACGCTATGCAGTGGACGGGTCAACTGACCAATTCTTCTGGGATGACGGCCTTTTGCGGAAAGAGGGTCATTTGTGCATTCCAAGTATGGGTAAGCTCAGTGAATAATTGATATATGAGGCTCATTTTACGAAATATTCAATTCAGCTAGGGAGCACAAAGATGTACAGAGACATGAAGAAGTTGCTCTGTGGCCAGGGCTAAAGAAAGACATAGCACATTATTTGGCTACATATCAGACCTGTGCCTTGGGGAAGGCTGAATGCCAGAATCCTGGAGGTTTCCTGAAGTCGCTACCTGTTCCGGAGTGGAAGTTTGATGATATTTCAATGGATTTCGTGCATGGTTTGCCGAGGTCTCAACGCAGTAATGATTTGATTTGGGTAATCGTAGACCGGTTGATGAAAGTGGCTCACTTCCTTCCAAACAAGAGAGACGATTCAGTGGAAGTCTTGGCGAAACTCTATGTTGAGCAGATAGTACGATTGCACGGTGTTCCCCAGAGCATCGTATAGCAGGTTGTTGCCCTTGTTGCTATGCTGGCCCTCGAAGGCCAAGTGAAGGCTTTTTAATGTTTTTATGTGTGGACGGCCTGCGTGTCGATGTATGAAAATACTTTTATAAAAGACAATAGTTGTAAGGCCTTAAGGCTGTTTGACTTTGATGCATTTCTGTAAAACCTTCCTATTATATATATAGTGGACATTCGTATGTGCTTGAGTTCAATCTGTTAACCCTTAAAGCTTCTGCTAGAATGCTCTGAGTTAAGATTCATGCAGTTTAGTTTTGATATTAACATGTAACTCCGTTGACTGTCTGTGGTATATGGAGTGGGGCCCCATCCGGACCGTCTGTTATATGTTATGTGATGGATGAAGGTGTTATAATTTTGGTATCCGCTTGTCTTCGTCTTCTTCCTGTGACTTTGAAAGTGCAACTAGATCTGATATACTCTAGAGGGGGGTGAATAGAGTATATGGTGCTTTAAAAACTTTTACAAACTTTTTACAACTATTGTTGTAATATGTGTGAGCAGGGAAGCAAAAATAAATCTAATCACAGCACTAAGCTAAGCAAAAACTAAGCACAGAAAAATCAAGGCCAGAAACAAACATAAACACAAGCAAAACCAGAAGACACAAGGAAATATAGTGGTTCCCCAAACTTGGGTACATCCACTCTTCTACCACCCGAGGTAGGAATCCATTGCAGGATAAGTTGATCAGGTGTCCTGGGCACCAATGAGCTTTTGATAAGGTGCTCAAAAACCAAAGCAGATTTTTTGATCAGGTGTCTTGCCACCAATGAGCTTTTGACAAGGTGCTCAAAAACCAGGTTCAAACTTTTGAAGGGAGTTTGAAAAACCCTTTACAGAGTGGGGGTGAGAGAGTGATGGAAGTCTTCTTTTTCTCAAACAACTGAGAAGACTATGTGGATTGTTGTTGTCAAAGCTCCCCCTGAATCCTTGAAATCTTCAGGAAGAAAAGCTTTGCTGAGGGTGATAGGCCTTCAAAGATTGAACTCCAGCAATGGATGATTTCAGCAATAGCTGAAATGTTGAGTGTCTGGAGTCTTGAAAATATGTTGGCCTTGAACACTTTGAAAACTAAAGAGATCTGAAGATTTGAAAACTTGGTCTCCTTGGATGAGTGTTCTTCAGAATTCTTTTTGACAGAAGATTTTTGAATGTGTCTCTATAGTCAGTATGTCTCTCTCTGTATTGTGTGTTCTTCTATGTGAGAGATTCAAAAATCCTTCTTTTTTTTATTCTCTGGTACAGAATATAATATCATTCTCTATCAAGGATAGCCGTTGGTCTTCATTGATTGCATCCTTAATGGCATAATCTCTTCTGGAGGAAAGTCCACAGAAACATTCCTTGAAAAATCCCTTGAAACTTGGTCCAGAATTGAATGAAAACGGCTAGCAAATCTCTGAATTAATTGCAGAATAACTCCTAACTGATTTGAATTTGAATTCTGGAAGTTATCTGAAATCGTCGAACTGAGCTCTGCTATCTGTTGATGCACGAAAACACAAGGGGGGTCGAGCACAACCAGCTAACTGTTCGATCACAGGGGGAATAGGGAGACTGCGAGTAGCGATCTACTAAGCGGATGAGAGCTGGAAGAAGAGCAGGGCCGTGAACCACGGCAACAACAGACTTCGCCCGTCGCGGCCTGAATGCCTCTTGCGACGGGCTTTCCCTTGATTGAAGAAGGATTTAGTTACAAGTGAAAGGAAAAGACTGAGGGAAACAGAGCAAGGGGGAGTCCGCAAGGCACAGGATTCGAGTCCGCAGCCTGTAACAAGTAGGCTCCTGGGTCCGAGTCAGCGTGCCTTGAGTGCACCACCTCCCCCCTATTTATAGGATAGGGGGCCTGCCCAAACGGGCAGGGCTAAAATAACTGGCTGCCCGGGGTACAGGAGAACCGGGCAGCGGTGACGGGAAGCAAAAAGAAAAACACGCCAGTCCGCACAGAAGTGGCGGACTGGGCTCGCGAGCTGGAGCTTCCACTGCTGCTGGGCGCGCCCACTGGAGGGCGGCGGCCTGGGCGTACGAGATACTGCGTCCGCCGCTGGAGAACCTGTTGCCCAAAGCGCCGGCGGACTGAGCGGACTGGTCCTTGCGTCCGCTGCTGGAGTCCCATACTTGGCGCCTGACTGGTGCTATTGCCGGACTGGTCGGACTGACAATTTGCATCCGCGCCTGCTGAAAGGGGGCTTTGGAATCTTGGAGTATGTTGCGGTCTGAGGGGTTAACATAATCCCCGCACATTTTTAAGTTTCCAGAAAACTTCGAAAATGTTTTCTTAACCGCCGAGTCCGCAAACCTCGAAAACGCCGCCAACGCTATAAATATCGCTGGAGGGTCTGGATCTGTTGAGAATCTTGATCGATACGGAGCGCTACTCACCACTTGCGGTCTCAACTTTCCAGTCCGGCATGGCAAGACTTGGAGCTTTCTTGTCTAGCGTTACTGCAAAAGGCGACCTGGAGCATACAACGCCTATGAAGACCAAAAAGATTGTAAAGAGGTCGACAGGAAAAGATCCTGTCCGCTCCATAGGAGAGAGTTCCCAGAGCCAGAAGCCTGCGGAGAAAGCAGTCCGCCACGTTGACGTGTCTGCTCGCGGGGATGCTGTAGTCGACGCCGAACCATTGAGGAGTGAGAAGATGGCAACCTTGTCGGACTCAGCCCCTTCTCAGAAAACCGCAACCTCGGCGGACACTGCTGGCGAACACATGGAGACTGACATATCTTCTCCCAATGCCTCGGTGCAAATCGTTGACTTGGACGAAGAGGACCGGCGGACTGAGGTAGAGAACGACGCGCCCTCAAAGGCATTGTCTGCTGTGAATCCTGAACCTGTCCGCGCTGACCAGCCCGATTTAGGGGGGTCCGCCGCGGATGCTGCTGAGAAGACCGCCAAGAAGAAGAGGAAGAGAGACGGAGCGACCGTCGCCGAGCGGGTTGAGAAGAAGCTTCGCGCAATGAAGGAGAAGAACGTCTCTAAGCGGACTGGGGCAGCGGACTTACAACACAGGCCGCGCGAAAAAGAAGTTCCAGACGGCGATCTGGTTACTCCAGAGGCCCAAATCCAGGGAGAGAATTCCCTCTCAACGGTCAGTCTTTCCACGGATGAGATATTTGATTCCATAGACGTCGATCAACTTGACTTAATCCAGGACTCCTTGCTGGTTGTACTGCAGCAGAACGAGGCGGAGGCCGCTGCGAAAAAGGTAACGAACTTCCATCTCTGTCCGCTGCGGAGGAAGAGGAGAGAGAGAGGCTGAAGGAGAAGATAGAGGAGCAAAAGAAGCAAATCGTTGCTCATGTTGCTGCAGTTGGGGCGGCCTCGAAGCAGGTCGCGGCGGACAAAGCCGCTGAGGACCTGCGGGTTGCCGCGGAGCTGCTGCGGTCAGGTAAACTTCAACCTGCGCCTAAATATTTTCAGCGCAAGTGGCTTTACAGGTCGCCGCCGCGGAAATCGAAGCCGGTCAAGATTATCACGGAGACGGACGATATTGTAGTGTCGATGAGCTCTGCTGCTGAGAAAAGGGATAAGGTCCACCGCGAATGGAAAAAGCGGTTAAGCACCTTTGACCCGGAGCGGGCAAGGCGGCCAATCATCTTCGATAGTCGGAAACTCGCTGCCGCTATATCTAAAAGTGATCTTTTATCCTCTCTTTTTGTCCGCCGCGAACTGCCTTTGAATGCGAAGTTGACTTTATTTGCTGCAGGTAGAAAGTCGCTGCCGGGCTCCATCGAGAGTGGCGAGATCGTGGTCACACCCAACACTGGTGCCGACGCGGTCTCACACGTGGAGTCCGCGGAAGATGAGCCGCCCAGCCTGAGCACGATAAAAGAGTTAGAGAAGAAATTTGAAGCTGAAATGCAATGTGTCAAAGCAGAGTTAGAGAAAGCGGCGGAGCGCGAGAGGGCATCCGCGGCGCGCGAGAAAGCGTCTGTGGAACGCGAGAAGGCCCTCAAAGACCAGGTCGCCAGCATCTCGCAGGCGCTGGAGAGGTCTGAAAGGGAAAAGAAAAAGCTCGCGGATGACGTTCGATACTATAGAGGCAAGCACTTGGCGTCGGCCCGTGAAGGAAAAGAGAAGCGGACTGCTGAGGTCGCTGAGCAGAGGCCGCGGGCGTCAGATCGCACGGCTTCGGAGATCGCCGCACCGACAGGTGGTATCCCACGCGCTGCGGATGAGGAGCCGAGGCCGGCAGCGGAGCCAATGGTGCCTCTCAGTCGAGTTGACCGGGAAGCCGCCCATATGCACCGGACTATAAACGTCATCCATCATCATCTCTGCCGTGTATACAGTGAAATTCTTCAAATAAGCGATCAGGCGGCTCATCTATGCAGGGACAGGGCAGAAAGGCCGGCGCGGACCGATAACAGGGACCGCTGAGTCCGCAATGCCTTGAACTTTTATCTGATTAACTGTATATTGTTTGTATGATTGCTCCAAATATTGCTGTGCTGTGAACTGAATTCTATTTGATCTGTGCGGACTCAGATTATATATCCGCTATTCATGTAGTTTAATCCTCGTGACGTGGCGATTTGTGCGAATTCATGCTGTGTCTGCTACTCGTTATTTAACCTGCAGGTGGGAAAACACGTGACCTGCGCGGATAGGAAACTGCACCGGCCACAACTTGGTTCTGAATTTCCCTTGGAATGTTAATTTGCCTTTGTATCCGCGTTATTTGTTTGGCTGCTTTTTTAATTCTTTGCGGGCTGTGCGGATTGAACATGCGACCTGCGCGGACTGGCCAAAAGGCTGTCAGAAACTTTATCTATAAATACTGCCTTCTGCTTTCTCTATGCAGGAAATTGCTGAAGTAAACGGAATACTGCGGCCTGCAACATGGTGTCCGCGCACACTGATGCTGCAGTCGCCTTCCATTCTGCCGATCACAGAAAATGTACTTTAACGGAGGCTGACTTGGCTGCCTTCGTCGAAAAGAAGATGGCGGACTCAAACATACTCGTCCGCCTACCCGCTCATAAGGAAAGGTTGAATTTCTCGACGGCGACCCAGATCGCCATTCCCGTTGATCATTTTGATAGCGGATTCAGGTTCCCGCTCCTATGGGAGCTCGCAGCAATTTTCGAGCACTACGGGATGGTCCCTGGCCAGCTCGCGCCGAATACCCTTGCTGCGATCTGCAGCTACATCTCTTATCTGCGATCTGAAAAGATTGCTTTCTCAATGAACATCTTCCACAAAATATTCTCCGTCCGCTCCATAACTGCCTCCGTAGGTCGCCCCTACAAGGGAGTAATCTACTTCTACTGCAGGGGGATGAAGGTAGTGGGTCTTCCAAACAAGATCCACAACTGGACCTCAAGGTTCCTAATTTTTGAGGGCGACCTTGGGTTCGCGCACACGTATCCGCAGGTGCGCGCGGACTCCGTCTTCAAAAATGTGCAGCTGGACGACCTGGAGTCCGCAATTGTCGAGTTCTTGGCGAACGCCAGGCTTGATATCGAATACTACCTTCCGCTGCTGGCAAACTTGGCGGATGTTATGCCTGAGGACAGTAAGTAGTTTAGCGGACTCAGCTTTTGTATCCGCCGCGACCATGCTGTTGACTGGTTCTCTTTTTGCAGCGACCTTGGCGGTGCCCGCCAACTTGCCGCAGACACCCAGCGGCTTCACTCCTACACAAAGGGAGAAGAAGGAAGCAGTTGCAAAAAAGAGGAAAGAGGAAGGGGATCCCGCAACGGACTACCCTTCCTCCGAAAGTTTCTCCATGACCGGCTTCGGTATCAGCCAGAGGGACCTTAGGGGGAACCCTATGGTCCACTAGCACAACAAGAAAAAGCATGTCTGCCTATCCACCGCGCTTCCTTCGTGGAGGAGTCCGCGAATAACACGCCACGCTCATATTGCGCTCTCCACTCTTTACGGAAAGCGCAACTTGAGCGACCTCAAGAAGGTGTCCGCCGTCGACCTCCCTCTGCTGGCCTCCCAGGCTTCTGCGAACAGCGCGGTGACAAATCATTATGTTGCCACTCTGGCCAGAGACCTGTTGAGGCATAATGAACAGCTTCAGAAGGATAACAAGGTGTTAAAGGAAAGGAACGCGCGGATGGGAGAAAGGAATGCTCGGCAAAGAGAGGAGCTGGCGGTGAGTTGCATTTGCCGCGGTCTAGATTTTCTATCCGTCGCGATCTGTCTGATGTTTGCAATCTTGTTTTCCGCAGGTCGCCTATGATTTGGAGAACAAAAAATTCCAGGCCGCCACGCTCCCTTTTGTGATGGAGACAGTTGAGGTTGCTGTTGAGCGACTGGCCCGCGACGGCCTCATGAAGGAAGGAGTTGGCGGCGTTCCTTTTCTGGAGATCTTCCCGGAGCTGGCCCCTCAGGTCGCAGCGATGGAGAGAGCTAGAAAAGGAAAGGACGTCATCGAGGAAGGCGAAGATGAGGATGAAGACGACGAAGAAGAAGAAGAAGAAGAAGAAGAGAAAGAAGACGGAGGCTCGTAAGGCGAAGAGCAAGGTGTCAGGGAAAATGCGGACGATGCTGCATCGAGCCGACAAGGAGAGGAGCTGTCCGCCGAGTCCGACACCTCTGCCTCTTCCTCTGCTACTGGGAGCTCGCATAGCGGGTCCGCCACTAGTACAGGATCAGGTAGCAGCGGGAGCAGCTCGGGGGGCTATTCTCCAGATGTCGACATCATCGGTGACAGCCCTGCACCTCCTGAGAAGAGACAGCGGACTGATTGATCAATGCATACGTACATATTTTGTAATCTTGTTTTTTGTAAAAAGTGGCGGACGAAAGATTGCAGTCCGCCGAACATATTGAATGATGTAAATTTTTTGATGAAATAGAAAGGATATTTTTTGGCATGTGTGCTTTCTGCAATGCTCTTTTTTCTCCACGCTCACCGCACCGATACTTAGCAGTCCGCACAACACGCTTGATAAACCTGAGCCTTTGCTGATTAGAGAATTATTGTTTCACTTTGGACCAAGAAACTGTCAGGCGGACTCTGTCGAGTTTCACTTGCAGTCCGCATGATACATACATTATTTATAGTGAACCTTGTCGATTAAAGAATTAGACATCAACTCATTGAGTATCCGCCTCAGAGAACAGCCAGCTGATAATAATGCCAGGAGTTATAGTTGTGGTCCGCAAGCCAGACCGCACATAATATAAAAGTACATTGATTATTAACTTATCAAACAATGCGAGAATCATTCTGCGGACTGAGCGGATACAGAAAACCAATCCACTCATAATAGTGATCAAACATATATGAAAATCATTCTGCGAACTGAGCGGATATAGAAGACCAATCCGCATATAACAGGAATACTTGAATGTGCCTTGCGGACTGAGCGGATACAGAAAATCAATCCGCTCATAATAGAAATGATCTATAGCTTGCGACCAGGTGGGCAGGTGAGCCTGAGCGGCATACTTTCCTCACCGGGCTACAATCTATAAGATCAACCCAAGTCGGCGGACTGACCGGATAGAGAAAATCAGTCCGTTAAAGAAAACCAGCTTGCAATCCCAAGGAAACTTCCAAACTGTGCGGATAACGAATCCAGTCCGCCTAAGATAGAAATGATCTATAGCTTGCGACCAGGTGGGCAGGTGAGCCGGAGCGGCATACTTTCCTCACCGGGCTACAAGCTATAAGATCAACCCAAGCAGGCAGACACTGCGGATAGAGAACATCAGTCTGCCAAAGATATAGAAATGACCTATAACTCGCGACCAGGTGGGCAGGTGAGCCTGAGCGGCATACTTTCCTCACCGGGCTACAAGCTATAAGATCAAACCAATCCGGCGGACTGAGCGGACGCTGAAGACCAGTCCGCAGATAATTCCCTGCGAAGAGCAAGATGCTCACTTGGTGGAACGGTTCCCTGCCCTCTTGCCTGGAGTACAGTCTAAGCTGTGGGTCTCCTGCAGGCACTGCTTGAGGGTACCATGGAGTGTTCGAGAGTTACAAGCTAAGATGACCCGCGGGCAGGTGAGCAGGAACGACATACTTTCCTCATGTGATCATCGAAGTTGTAACAATATCCCTAAAGCGGCATGGTAGAGCTTTACACCCACCTTGCCCTCCATAATGCAAAGGTGGGGTCAGGTACCTGCCGGGATCCGAAGTCCAGAATCCAACCGCGCTAGAGCCTGCAAGCTCCCACTACACGGTGCGAAATCTCCTCGCAACACGTGGTCTTCGTGGTGTTATGCTAATGACAACGGCTCTAGGGGAGGTCTAGCTGAACTCGGCGATGTCTCCTGGTGTCAGGGAACCGTTATAGGTTTTTGGGAGAGAGAAAACACTAGAAAAAATGTCAGTATGGATTCTTTGATTAAGAAAATGCATTTGCAAAGGAAGCATAAGAAAGAAAAAGGGAGTTCGGGTGTAGAACCGTTTTTGAAATCTCTCTTAGCGCCTTATCTGTTATAATTACAACAAAAACACTCGAAGAAGTGTTAGCAAGCAGTTTCTATTCATAATAGTTCTTGAAGAGGATACACAAAGTAGAAAAAGGAGGTTTTAAGAATAGAACCGCTTGAGGTCATCCCCACTCCACGTGTGCGGTATATCCTCTCCTTCGTATGTCTGCAAGCGATAAGCGCCGCTTTTTAATGCTTCTTTGACGACAAAAGGGCCGGCCCAATTTGGATTAAGCTTTCCAACTGAACCAGCTCGTGCAGCAGTATCAACCTTCTTTAGAACTAGATCTCCCACTTGGAAGTGTTTGATCCTTATATTCTGATCGAAGTAACGAGCCATCCTCCTTTTGACCTCTTCCTGCCTTATGGCTGATTGATCTCTGACCTCCTCGATGTGTTCCAAGCTGAACCTCATCTCCTCATTATTCAACTCAGCCCAATCATCGACACCTTCTCTTGCAAGCAGCACTCTGGGTGACGGGACTTCAAACTCAATCGGGATGAGTGCCTCTGAGCCATGAGAGAGTTTGAAAGGAGTCTCCCCGGTTGCGAATGATGGCGTTGTCCTAAGGGACCAGAGGACTGATGGAAGCTGATCAGCCCAACTGCCCTTGAGATTCTGTACCTTCTTCTTGAGCAAGTTGAGGATCTGCTTGTTGGCAGCTTCCACCTGGCCATTGCTTCGGGGATGATGAACTGATGCAAAACGCAGCTCTGTTCCGATCTGCCTGCAAACATTTATCATCTCTGAGTTGTTGAACTGTGGCCCATTGTCAGTGATTATTGCCATTGGTATCCCGTGCCGGCATACAATTTCTCCCCAAACGAAGTTCTTGACGATCTGAGTCGTTGTCTTAGCCAATGCCTTGGCTTCGATCCACTTGCTGAAGTAGTCGATCATTACGATGATAAAACGTCGTTGCCCGCTTGCCAAGGGAAAAGGTCCAATGAGATCCATTCCCCAAACCGCAAAGGGCCAAGGAGTTGCAATCGACCTGAGGGACTGAGCTGCTTGGTGCTGAAGCGGAGCAAACTTCTGGCATTGAACACACCTTCTGGCGTAGATCTCTGAGTCTTTCTTCATTGTGGGCCAGAAATACCCTTGCCGCAGGACTCGTCTTTCAAGAGTTCTTGCTCCAGAGTGACTTCCACACTCTCCTGAATGAACTTCTTGCAAAATGGTGTGAGCTTCTTCTTCTGAAACACATCGGGCCATGGTCGAGAGGAAGGTCTTTCTATAAAGGATTCCCGCCACTAGAAAGTAGTGAGCTGCTTTTATTCTGAACTTTTTCTTGTCTCTAACTGCATGATGATAATTTCCTGTTGACAGATATAGGATGAATGGGTCCATCCAAGAGGCACGCTGGTCTACTTGCATCAGATCTCCTTCCACCACTGCCGGGCGGAAGAGCTCGGAAGTTGTGCCTCCTGAAGGCATCCCATGCTTAGAGAGAAAATCGGCCTCCTCATTCTCTGTTCTAGGGATATGTTCGATAGTGAAGCTTTTAAACCTGCCGACCTCTATTTTCACAAGAGCTAGGTATTTTTTCAAGATTGGCTCCCTTGCTTCGAAGTTGCCGAGGACTTGCGACGCCATTACCAGAGAATCGGTTCTGATGTGGACATGATCGATTCCTAATTCCCTTGCGAGCCTCAAACCTGCTAGCAGAGATTCATATTCGGCCTGGTTATTTGTTACTGGAAAGTAAAACTTGATGGTCTGCTCCAATTTGACTCCGTTTGGATTGATGAGAACCACTCCTGCTCCAGAAGAACTTCTGCCTGAGGCACCATCAACATAGATGGTCCAAGCCAAAGGTGACCTTTCTGCTTGATCAGAACTGGACTCTGGCATGTCAATCAGAAAATCTGCTAGGACTTGAGCTTTGATGGCTGTCTTGGGCACATAAGAAATTTCAAATTCACTTAGCTCTATTGCCCACTTAGCTAGCCTGCCGGAATGCTCGGGCTTTTCCAACACACCCTTCAAAGGTTGATCGGTGATGACTTGGATTGAATGTGCTTGAAAGTATGGGCGAAGCCTGCGAGCTGACATGACCAGTGCCAAGGCTACCTTCTCCAGGATCGGATACCGCGTCTCAGCACTCTTCAGAATATGGCTGACGTAGTAGATTGGGAATTGCTTTCTGCCTTCTTCCCGAAGAAGAACGGAGCTGACGGCCTCAGGGCCAACCCCTAGGTACAAGAAAAGAACCTCTCCTGGGCGGGGACTCTGAAGCAGAGGCGATGAGGTAAGCTGCATCTTTAACTGTTCAAAAGCCTGGGAGCACTCTTCTGTCCACTCAAACTTGGAAGCACGCCGGAGGGTCTTAAAGAAGGGGGCACTCCTATCTCCAACCCGAGAAAGAAATCTTGCAAGACCTGCTAGCCTTCCCCCTAACTGCTGAACTTCCTTCGGTGAACGAGGGGTAGGCATTTCAAGAATAGCTTTTACCTTGTCAGGATTGGGGGCAAGTCCCTCCGGAGTAAGGAGATGACCAAGAAACTTCCCCTTACTCGCTCCAAAAGTACACTTTAAAGGATTGAGCTTCATCTTGTATCTACGCAGAGTAGCGAACGTCTCTGCTAGATCCAGCAAGTGCAGCGAAAACGATTTACTCTTAATCAAGAGATCGTCTACATACACTTCTAGGTTTCTTCCTTTTTGATGGTTAAACACACGGTCCATCATTCGTTGATAGGTCGCGCCAGCATTCTTAAGCCCAAAGGGCATGACAAGATAGCAATAACATCCGTCGTTAGTTATGAACGACGTGTGAGGAACGTCGGGCTTATGCATTCTTATCTGGTGATAACCAGAAAACGCATCTAAAAAACTCATGTAAGAGTATCCTACCGCGGAATCAACTAAAGAATCTATCCGAGGCAGGGGGTAGCAATCTTTAGGACATGCTTTATTAAGTTTTGTAAAGTCTACACACATTCGCCACTTTCCCCCTGGTTTTTTAACCATTACAACATTTAAAATCCAGGTGGGATATTGCACTTCTTTAATAAAATTCGCCTTGAGGAGTTTCGCAACCTCCTCCCTTATTGGTTCTGCAAGCTTTGTTGCCACGTCCCTCTTCTTCTGTTGGATGGGCTTGCAGCTGGGATCAACATTCAGATGGTGGCAAGCTACATCAGGATCCACCCCCGGCATGTCTTCTGCTAACCAGGCAAAGACATCCAGGTTCTTTAGCAGGCAGGAAATCAACTCAGCCTTTTGATCTTCGGGTAGCTCCGAGTTGATGGAGAGTTTCCTCTCCTCCCCTTCAGCAATGGGGACTCCTTGCATCACCTGGGCAGGTTCCAGGTGAGCACCTTCATCAGCAGCAACTTTCGAACTGGAAGAGGCTTCTGCAGCTTCTGCTGGAGCAAGGGAAGCTTCAACCATGTTGACAGTGCGGACGTAGCACTCCCTTGCTCTCCTTGGGTCGCTCCTGACCCGGCACATCCTCCCATCGGCAAAGAACTTGATGGCGAGGTGATAAGTGGAAATCACTGCTTGGTACTTGTTCAGCAGGGGCCTGCCGAAGATGGCATGGTAGCTGCTGGGGGCGTCGACCACTATGAACTGTATCTGCTTTGTTGCCCCTCCAAGCTTCACTAGCAAGGTGACGCTGCCCTCCACCTCTTTCCTCTCTCCTGAGAATCCATAGAGCGGCCCCTCAGTGGAAAGCAGAGGCTTTCCGGTCCTCAGGGCCTCAAAAGTAGACTTAAAGAGGAGGTTGACTGAACTGCCCGTATCAACAAGAATTCTGTCCACTGTGAAGTCTCCAAGCACAGCCTTGATTACAACAGCATCGTCAAATGGATTGGCTGTTTGAGGCAGATCTTCCGGACCAAAAGTGACGACTTCTCTTGGGGGAGCAACGGAAGAAGAGGCCACCTCCGCCTGGGTGACCCTTGAAATTGAAGATTTCCGAGTGGACTCGGTCCCTGCTCCACCATGGATGAAGAAGAGGCATCCCAGAACTCCCTCATCATTTGCATCGAAGCACTCTACCGGGACGTTGATTGGCCCCAGACGGCCTTCATCTTCTATATCCACGCATTCCTGGTAAGCCTCAGCTACCTCTTTGCCCTTCGAGGTGGATGGCTTCGACGAGGAAGGAGAATCCTTCTTGGTCAGGTCAATCTTGCCCTCGGCAAGCAACTTATCAATCAGCGCACGAAGGGCCTTGCATTCCTCAGTCAGATGACCCTTTTCCTTGTGGAATTGGCAGTATTGCGAATTATTCCTCGGCTTCCACAGCTTCTGAGGCTCTTGCCTCCTTTCTTCTGATCTCCTTTGCAGGATCTGGATGACTTCGTCAAGGTCCAGATCTGCAGGGTCCTCCATGGGACTCTCATCAAATTGGCACGGGGCAGGCAAGGCTGCCTGCTGGAGGATGGGAAGAGCTTGCAAAGGAACGGCGGGAGTGGTGGCCAACGGCAGTCTCTGCTCGTGAAACTGTTGATGGACTTGGAAAGGTTTTTTGTTGCGGAAGTTCCTGCCTCTTTGAGACGGAGGCTGGAAGTCTGGATGAGGGGGCCTGCCACGAGAGGAAGAAGCGGAGGCATCCCTTCCTTCAGCCTTGGCTGTCAGGGATGAAACATAGGTCGGATTGGCATTTTCCCCTTCTATGAAACGGTTGACCATGGCGATCAACTCCTGATAAGTCTCGGGAGCCTTGGTCGTTGCTTTAAACTTCAGAGGGCCTTCCCGGAGGCCGTGGATCAAGGCAACTTTGTAATAGTCGGGGTTCACATTCCTCACCCCCTGAATTTCTCTTTGAAAGCGATCAACGAATCGTGCCACCGATTCGTTATCCCTCTGCTTGATCTCAAATAGGGCAGCTGGCCCATTCTTCCTCTTCCTTGAGGTAGCAAACCTCAGCAGTAACTGGCTACGAAGCTCGGCAAAAGAAGAGATAGTGCCCGAAGGCAGCTCATAGAACCATTCTCTCGCTTGCCCTTTGAGAGTGGTAACCAGCAATTTACACTTCATCGCATCTGAGAGGCATCTTAAAGCAACTGCCCCCTCAAATGCCTGGAGGTGAGAAACGGGATCTGTCGCTCCTGTATAGAACGGGATGCGCGGCTCCCTGAAGTTGCTCGGGGCCGATTCCCATCGAATTCGGTCAACAAAGGGAGACGGGGTGTCAAATTCTGCAGGACAGAAAGGGCGGACTGGAGCCGAGGAGTCCGCGGGCTCGGCGGACTGGCGGTCAGCAAAGCGAAGTTGGCGGGCAGGAGTGCCCCTAGCAGCTTCTCTGAAGAACTCTCTGAAAGCAAACTCTTCCTCTTGAGGGCGCAGAGGGGCTGTGGTCTGAGCAGGGTTCCGAGGAGTTTCTGGTGACTGCCGAAGCGGAGTTCGGCGAGCTGGGGTTTGGCAGACTGGCGAGTTCGCTGCGTCCGCTGCGGCCTGAGGAGCAAGCCGCTGGGCCAAAGCAAGCAGAGCTTGGCTGATTGTGTGAAGACGCTGGTCGGTCTGCCGGCGAGACTGCTCGGCCTCAAGGCGAGCTTGTTCTATTGCGTCCCAAAGGGAGTCTTCTGAAGAGCTAGAGCGATCTGAAGAGCGGGCTCTGCGGTCTGACATCTTTCGTCCGCTGATTTCAAAACACTACTCGGATCTGAAGGTCGCGTGTTAACTGTTGATGCACGAAAACACAAGGGGGGTCGAGCACAACCAGCTAACTGTTCGATCACAGGGGGAATAGGGAGACTGCGAGTAGCGATCTACTAAGCGGATGAGAGCTGGAAGAAGAGCAGGGCCGTGAACCACGGCAACAACAGACTTCGCCCGTCGCGGCCTGAATGCCTCTTGCGACGGGCTTTCCCTTGATTGAAGAAGGATTTAGTTACAAGTGAAAGGAAAAGACTGAGGGAAACAGAGCAAGGGGGAGTCCGCAAGGCACAGGATTCGAGTCCGCAGCCTGTAACAAGTAGGCTCCTGGGTCCGAGTCAGCGTGCCTTGAGTGCACCACCTCCCCCCTATTTATAGGATAGGGGGCCTGCCCAAACGGGCAGGGCTAAAATAACCGGCTGCCCGGGGTACAGGAGAACCGGGCAGCGGTGACGGGAAGCAAAAAGAAAGAACACGCCAGTCCGCACAGAAGTGGCGGACTGGGCTCGCGAGCTGGAGCTTCCACTGCTACTGGGCGCGCCCACTGGAGGGCGGCGGCCTGGGCGGACGAGATACTGCGTCCGCCGCTGGAGAACCTGTTGCCCAAAGTGCCGGCGGACTGAGCGGACTGGTCCTTGCGTCCGCTGCTGGAGTCCCATACTTGGCGCCTGACTGGTGCTATTGTCGGACTGGTCGGACTGACAATTTGCGTCCGCGCCTGCTGAAAGGGGGCTTTGGAATCTTGGAGTATGTTGCGGACTGAGGGGTTAACACTATCGTCGAGCTGAGCTCAGCGATCTGAAAACACATAGCAGCAAAATAATCGTCGATCTGAGCTCAAAGATCGTCGAACTGAGCTCAGAGATAAAGATCCAATACAGAGTCAAAATCGTCGAACTGAGCTCACCGATCGTCGAATGGAGTTCGACGATATAATGAAGTTGAGCTCAGCGATCGTCGAATGGAGTTCGACGATCTGTCGAAGTTGAGCTAGACGATCGTCGACCGGAGTTTGACGAATCGTCGTGCTGAGCTCGACGATATGACTTAGTCTTCAGACAGAGAATCCTGGTCTTCAGGGCAGCTTCCAAACCTAGACTTCTAACCCTTAGACTCAATTCTAATTGACCTATTAAGCTATACAGAAGGTCAAGCAAAGGTTCCTAGAGACATAGTGATCCTGACCCAAATTAGTAATAGGGTGTTCCAACAATCTCCCCCTATTTGGGTTAGGATTACTATTTACAGACTTTGAAAAAAAAAATTTGAATAACAACATACAATCAGAAGAACATAAAAACAACAACTAGACATTGCAGAATCATCACAGAGACATATATATAGCATCCAGATAATCAGAAGTTCCAGAAATTGTTACCTTACAATATCACTTCTTCTCTTTGCCTTTAACCATTTTAATTTCTCTGTTTGGATTAAGGGCTTCTTTGTTTGACTTGGTGTCATCTGCTGCACCCAAATAAGTTTGCTTTGTAGGCCTGGGAACCACAGCTGCAGGATGTAATTCCATGTATCTGTCAGCATCAAAGAATTTACTGGATGCATATCTGTCTAGTTCTTTTTGTCTCTGTTCAGACATAGTTGAAATGTTGGAAGAATCTAATCCTTGTTCTTTGGCCTTCTTAATCTGGTCCAGTGCAGCCAATTCCTTCATTCTGGCAGTCCAAGCAGCTGGATTGTTTTCAGGGTCCTCAAAAGGTACAGGTGGCTCATACCTGTTGGAAGGATTGTCTTGAGGAGGCCTGGCAGACACAGTCTCTTTTAGCTTATAAGGGAAAGGATCTGATGATGTATCAGATGAAATATGTCCTCCCCTAGAATATGGGTGCTGTCTGGAGTACCCTTTGGAATATACTTGCATATCTCTCTGATTGCCCTTGTATCCTCCTCTCCTAGAATATGAACCCCTGGATTGGCTCTCCCTTTGATAGGATCTGGCATGAGGTTGATAGGGAGCCTGGCTTCTGGCTGGGGGTTGACTTGCAGAGCTTCCACCTGCACCTGCATCAGGAGGAGGTGGTGGAGGAGGATGAGGGTGCTGGAATTGGGATGAGCCCTTCTCATATTTTCTCTTTTTCTTCATGGCTTTCAGCTGGTTCTTGGAATACTGCATCCAGTGTTCAGAGATTGGGCAATTATGAAGGATATAATAAGGAATATCATTATTATCCTTAACTTTAGCAGGAGGAACCCTTTTCATTGCCTTGCTCCTTGCCTTCCTTTTACTGGAAATGGTAGCAGATGAGTCATCAGAGTCTGTTTTGAATTCATCAGATTCAGAACTCTGATCATCATATAGAGCATCAATTTTCTTCATCAAATCTTTCTTTAGTTGAACAGAGGCAGATGAGGCAGAAGCTGAAACAGCAGCAGGTGGAGAAGGTGCAACAACAGCAGCAGCAGTAGCAGATACTGGAGAGGTGACAGAAGTAGTAACAGTCTCACTTACAGCAAAAATAGCAGATACACTCTCAACAACAGAAACTGGAGAGTTGATGGCAGCAACAACTTTACTGACAATAGCAGAAACATCATCAAAAACTGCAGCAGGCTCAATTTCAGTTGCCTCTGTCATAAGAAGGTCCTTGGAGATTGGTGCATCAGAAACAGTTGGAACTTCAGCATCAGTAAGAATATTTTCAGCAGCAGCAACATCAACAATCTCAGAAGCAAAATCAGTCCTTTCTACAGAAGCAGCAGCAATGACTGAATGTACAAAAGAAGTGAGGATGCTAGGGTCACAGCAAGACAATGACACAAGTGCCTTGGATAAGTCTTCTGGGGGCTGGACAGCATGGACCTCTGGCAGATAGCTAATATAGGCAGAATCAAAAGCAGAAAGCAAAGACCTGAGGTCTATTGCAAGAACTGCAGTAGGAGGCACAGCAGAAGCAGCAAGAGGAGGAGCAGCAGTCTCAGAAACAACAGCAGTAATAGCATGAAGGCTTTCTTCATATGACATCTCACCCTGCCTAGATGCAGAGACATCTAGATCAAGGCACACTGCTGTAGATGCTGCTTGAGGAAAGAGGGAGGAGAGCCTGGTAGAGAGAGCTACCACTGACAGGTGTAGAGGAGCCAAGGAGGTCTCCAATAGTAGAGTTAGCCTGGGGGCAAGTAACTCATACAACCTGTCAGCTAGGGCTGAGAGGTCTACTTGCTCAACAGCTAGAGCAGAGGTAGATGGAATAGGAGCAGCTGAAGATTCTGGAAGTGGAGGGCTGGAGAATGTTGGTATGGATGGCTAAGGTGTTGGTAGGGTGGATATGGAGGACAGGGGAATGGAGATGGATGGGGTGAATGTTGGCTGGTCTATGATGTGGTGTAGGAGGTCTTGGAATGAAGTGGAGGAGGTAGGTAAGTCAGGAGGAGATGAGGGGGAATCATCCATAAAGGAATCATCCAGTAGGGTGAAGGATGGAATGGATGGTGAAGAGGTGACATCTGGTGGAGGGTAGGAGAACAGAGGGTGGAATTGGTCCTCTGGTGGAGGTAGAATGGGGTCTGGAGATGGAGTTGATGTTGGAGATGGGCTGGATATGGTGATGGTGGATGGAGCTGGAATGCTGGATGGTAAGGGAAGGGATGGAATTGGAGGAGGAGGAGAGGCAGCAACAGCAGCAGCCAGGTCATCTGCAGGAGCAGAGACCTGTGGGAGAGTGACTCTTGGAGTCCTTGTGCCTGAAGGAGCACTGGAGGAGGGCCTGCTAGGCTTGCTTATTTGCCTGTCCCACTTTCCAAAGAGGGCACATGTTAGTCTCTTGGAGGCATTGATGTGAACTCCAGAGGAGACCAGCAAGGCAGGGCACCTGGTCTGCAGGAAAACTCCAATAATTCTTCCAAAGTTAACAAAACTCTTGTTTATTTTCTTCTTGATTAGGTCAAAAAAGACCTCTCCCCAGTTCAAATTTTTCTTATCCACCAGAGCTCCCATGAGACAGAGCTGATGTCTGGATATAGTATCATGGGCAGAGTGCTTTGCCAGCAGCACTTTCCCTACCACATCTGCCAGGAACCTGTATTCAACTGACAGGTTCCTTTTGAATAGCTTGCTAGGGTTTCCCTCTGGATGACCCATCCTGGCAAGCAGTTCAGAAAAATCCTCTCCAGATAACTCAGCAGATTCTTATCCATTTCTCAATCCAAAAAATTCTGTAAAATTGTGGGGGTCAAGGGTACCTGATTTCCAGCAATAGACCCAACTATTGTGTTGTTATCTTGATTATGAGCAGTATAGACCCACTCCTTGATCTCATCTGAAGCCAGCTTGATCCTGGTGGTCATGAGGGCAGTTAGATTCTGATCCTTGAACAAACCCAGTATGTCTTCGAAAATCTGGTCAGTGGTGCTGAAAGATTCTATATCAATATCAAAGCCTGCATCAAACTTCATTACAGCTAGGACAGCAATTGACACAGCCATTGTACCTGCAAAAACTCAACAAACAAAACGACCAAGCGTAGAACTGTTTGGAGGGAAAGAAAATTCTTGCAGAGAAATCGAAAGCGCAAAAGAGAACGACGGCGAAAAATGAGTTTTATATTAGGGTTCGACGCAGAATTGGAAAGATCGTTGAACTCAGTTCGACGATCGGGGCTTCTAAAGGAATCTGAAGAGTCTTCAACATCGTCGATCTCCGTTCGATGATCTTGGAGAGCGTCGAGCTCCGTTCGACGATCGTTCAGAGAACATAATCGTCGAGCGCCGTTTGACGATCGTTGACCGGAAGAGATAGTTCATACTATCTGAGAGGCGCTGAACTTAGTTCGACGATTTTGGAAATCGTCGATCTCCGTTCGACGATCTTGGGGTAAATCGTCGAGCGCAGTTCAGAGATCAGAAAAGTTCTAGACACTAAGAAAAATCAGAATGTTTGCCTAGTATTGGTCAATTTTTAAGCTTTCAAAATCTTGGAGATTATTTAAGACTTCCTCCATCTAACATTCCTAACTGATTTAGGAAGAAGGTGTGTTTCTTTTCATCCAAGGTCTTGGTGAAAATGTCTCCCCTTTGTAAATCAGTTGCGATATATTGTAATTCAATTTTATTCTTTTCAACATTATCCCTTAAGAAATGATGCCTAATCTCTATGTGTTTTGTCCTACTATGGAGGACTGGATTTTGAGCTATGGAAATAGCACTTGTGTTATCATAAAAGATTTTAGACTTCTCTAAGTTGTAACCATAGTCTAGGAGTTGATTTTGGATCCACAAGATTTGTGAACAACAACTGCCTGCAGCCATATATTCTGCTTCAGCAGTTGAAGTTGACACAGATGTTTGTTTCTTACAAAACCAAGAGACAAGTCTGTCACCAAGGAACTGACAAGTTCCACTGGTGTTTTTCCTGTCAATTCTGCCTCCAGCATAATCAGCATCAGAGAATCCAGTTAACTCAAATGCTGAATCTTTTGGATACCAGAGACCTAGATTTGAACAACTTTTAACATACCTGAGAATCCTCTTTACTAAAGTTAGGTGTGACTCTCTAGGGCTTACTTGGAACCTAGCACATATACATGTAGCAAACATTATATCTGGTCTACTAGCTGTAAGATACAGTAAAGAGCCAATCATTGCTCTGTATGTTGTCTGATCAACAGGTTTCCCATGTTCATCAGCATCCAATACAGCATTGGTAGGCATGGGTGTTTTCATACAAGATGCCTCAGACATACCAAATTTCTTAACCAATTCATTTGCATATTTGGTTTGAGAAATGAAGATGCCTTCAGCATGCTGTTTGACTTGCAATCATAGGAAGAAGGATAGCTCACCCATGCTACTCATCTCAAATTTAGAATGCATCAGGTTAGAAAACCTTCTGCACAATTTTGAGTCAGTAGAACCAAAAATGATATCGTCTACATAAATTTGTACTAGTAGGGTATGGGACTTATGGGTTCTAATAAAAAGAGTTTGGTCTACTCTACCCCTTATAAAACCATTTTCCAAAAGAAAGCATGCTAGGGTCTCATACCATGCTCTAGGAGCTTGCTTGAGACCATATAATGCTTTGTTCAGTCTAAAAACATAATCAGGAAAAGTTGGAGAGATAAAACTTGGAGGTTGTTTGACATAAACTTCCTCTTTAATGTCTTCATTTAAGAAAGCACTTTTGACATCCATCTGATATACTTTGAAGCCTTTGTGAGCTGCATAAGCTAGAAATATTCTGATGGCTTCCAATCTTGCAACAGGTGCAAAGGTCTGGTCGTAGTCAATTCCTTCTTCTTGAGAGTATCCCTGAGCGACTAGCCTTGCCTTGTTCCTTATAATTACTCCTTGATCATCCAGTTTGTTTCTGAATACCCATTTTGTTCCAACAATGGAATGATCCTTAGGCTTTGACACTAGTTCCCATACTTTGTTCCTCTCAAATTGATGCAACTCCTCTTGCATTGCAATGATCCAGTGTGGATCTTGCTCTGCATCTTGAATGGACTGAGGTTCAATTTGAGATAGGAAGCAGGTGTGCAACAGGTTTTGGTTGACCTGATTTCTGGTTTGCACACCAGCTGAGATTTCTCCAATTATTTGGGAAATTGGATGGTCTCTTGATGTTACTAAATCAACAGGGGGTGTTGATTGTTCACCAACCTGTGTTGTTGTTTCCTCTTGTGGTACAACAACTGGCTCTTCAGGTTGTTCTCCATTATGTTGAGCATTCCCTTCATCTTCACTGCTTTCATCCTCTTGAGCAACCTGTAACTTGTTCATATCTTCAACTAGAGAGTGTTCCTGCAAAGGTTCTATGGTAGAAGAATTCTTCTCCTTGAGAGACATGTTAGTTTCATCAAATGAAATGTGAACAGATTCCTCAATTTTCAAAGATGATTTATTATAGACCCTATAGGCCTTGCTGATCATGGAGTATCCCAGAAACACTCCTTCATCAGCTTTGGCTTGAAATTTTGCTAAATATTTCTTGTCATTATTGTGAATGTAGCAAATACAACCAAAAACTCTAAAATAGTCAACTTTAGGTTTCTTCCCTTTGAGTAATTCATAGGGAGTCTTTCCCTTTAGTTTATGTATCAGACTTCTGTTCAACACATAGTTGGAGGTGTTCACTGCCTCTGCCCAAAAGGATAGAGGTAGATGAGCATCTGACAACAATGTAGTGGCAGATTCAATAAGGGTTCTATTTTTCCTTTCAGCTACCCCATTTTGTTGAGGAGTTCTAGGAGCTGAGAAAGTATGTCTGATCCCTTCACTCTGACAGAACTCTTGCATAAGAAGAGAATCAAACTCTGTCCCATGATCACTTCTGATCAGGGCAATGTGAGTATTGAACTCAATCTGTATACATTTGAGAAACTCTGTCAGACACTTAAAGTTATCAGACTTCTTCCTTAGAAAGAACACCCAAGTGAATCTAGAGAAGTCATCTACAATTACTAAAGTGTAGGATTTCCCTCCTAGGCTTTGTACTGTGATGGGTCCAAAAAGATCCATGTGTAACAGATACAATATCCTAGGTGAATCACTCTTATTAAGTGACTTAAAACTGTTTTTAGTTTGCTTGCCTAATTGACAAGCCCTGCAGAGTCCTTCCTTCTTGTAGGGGCCAGAAGGTAGTCCTCTAACAAGGTTGTCCTTGGATACCCTAGCAATAGTTCTAAGGTTTAGGTGTCCTAATCTCTTATGCCATAAGACATTTGGTCTACAGACTGAATTAAACAAGCAGATATCTACATTAGTTGAAAGAAAATCTACTAGATAGATGTTACCTTTCCTTTTACCTGTCAACACTGTTGTGTTGTCCTCTGACTTGATTTTGCATAAGGCTTTGCTGAAGGTCACCTGATAGCCTTCATCACATAGCTGACTGATGCTGATTAGGTTGTGCTTCAGTCCTTCCACATAAGCTACCTTCTTGAAAGTTACTGAACCAATCTGGACTGCACCATATCCTTTAGTTTGTCCAAAGTTGGAATCACCAAAGATAACTTTGGGTCTAAGCTTGGCTCTGAAGGATGTGAGGTTGTCCTTGTTCCCTATCATGTGCTTAGAGCACCCACTATCCAAATACCATTGCTGGTTAGATGTTGGATAGGTCTTCACCTGCACATAAGACAATTTATTTGTTTTTGACCCAGTTTACCTTGGGCCTAGGTTGATAACCTTTAAATTCAGAAATGAAAGACATCCCAGGTTGACTCTTATATCCTTCAGGATGATATCTCCTTGGAGGTATAATCCATTCAGTATAAGGGTTAAAGATTTGGGATGTAGGACCCTTAGGATTCAATTTTGACTTGCCTTTAAGAAATTTACCAGAGCTCTGACCTCTGTTCAACGATCTTGGAGCTGCGTTCGACGATCTTGGGTCAGATCGTCGAGCTCCGTTCGACGGTCGACTGTGGGTGAGGTCAGGTATATGAGATCGTCGACCTACGTTCGACGACTTTGGCTGAGATCGTCGATCAGCGTTCGACGATTATTCCTGAGATCGTCGAGCTGCGTTCGGCGATCGTCGATCTTCATTCGGCGATCGTCGATCTCTGTTCGACGATTTCTGCTGGGACTTGGTTTTCTGAGGCAGATCAGAATTTTTCCTAGCAACCTCTACAACTCCCTTTCCTTTGTCAGAAATGAATTTGATTGGGGTTGTTAGAATAATAGGTTGGCTGGATGAGGCACCCAAGCCCAGTGTACTGTTAAATCTAGAGTTCACTGTGCTTGTGATGTCCATCAGCTTGATGCTTCTCCCATTAAGGGATTCTTCAAGCTTCTTGGCCTCAGAGAGCTCACTTTTCAGTGAAGCTATCTGTTCCCTACAGCTCTCCAAGTCCTGAGAGAGTTTGAGGTTTTCTGACTTTAGAGCATTGTGTTCAGATAATTGATTTCTGAGAGAGATAATCTCTTTCTCAGACTTTAGCAGGTCTAAACACAGTGCTTTAAATTCAGTTTTAAAATCTTCTGAACTAAAATCAAAAGAACTAATTACCTGATCTTCTTCAGGTTGAGTCTCTGAGTCTGACTCTGACTCCTCTTCCTCTGAATTGTGTTGTGAGGCATTGATTGCCATCATGCAGAACTCCTTTTCTTCTGCATCATCCTCATCATCACTGGAGCTGGAAGAGGCTTCTGACTCCTCTTCTGTCTCACTCCAGGATTCAGCAACAAACCCTTTTCTTGTATGCTTATTTCTGCTTGAAGAAGGTTTGCTATTGCCATTCCTTTTGGAGTCTTTCTCCTTCCTTCTTTCTTTCCTGTCCCTTCTGTCCTTGTTCTTGTTCTCTGGACAGTCAGAAACTATGTGCCCTGGTTTCCTGCAACAAAGCAAATAATGTCTTTATTGTTACCAATGGACTTATCATACCTTGGCTTATCCTGCTCCTTGTATGATCTTCTTCTGAAGTCCTTTCTGGCCATTTTGTAGAATCTTTTGGCCAACAGACTGAGTAGTTCATCATTGCCTGTAGCTTTATCTTCAGGCAGATCCTCAGTTGCTTTGAATGCTATGGTCTTCTCTTTTCTTGTGGCTGGTGAGGCAGCCTTCTGTTCTTCCTCTCTATTTTTGATGAGTAGCTCATAAGATTTGAGCTTACCCAACAGAGCTTCAGTAGTGATCTCATTCAGACTTCTGTCATCTTTAATTGGCCAGATTCTTGAATCCCAAGTGCTGGGGAAGAACATTAGGATCTTGTCATTAAGTTCTGTTAGAGAGATCTCTTTGTCCAGTGTCCTTAGTTCACTGACAATTAGACTTAGTCTGTTGTACATGTCTCCCACTGACTCAGTCTCTCCCTTCTTGAAATTCTCATATTGGGAGATGAGATGGGATCTTCTGTCCTTTCTCTTATCAGCTGAGCCTGAAACTATTTCTGAGAGCTTGTCCCAAATTTCCTTGGCTGAATTGCATTCAGCTACCTTTTGAAATATGTCATCTGACATTGTCTGGGCTAGGATGTTCATAGCCTTAGCATCAGCTACCTTCCATCTCTTGATGTCAGCATCTGTTCCTGATGGAGGTGGCACACCATTTGTGCTTGTGCTCTCTGGGGGTCTTGGACATACTGTCAAAACAGAATTAAAGATATCTTCGTCAATAGAATTCATATAAAGTCTAATCCTTACTTTCCAAAGTGCAAACTTTGACAGATTGCACACTGGAGGTCTGGTGCTAGCATAATCTTTGTTTTGGGTCATGATTTGTGCAAACAAAATCTAATAATAAAATACAAAAGAAAGACAGATCTAGTTTGGGATCTTTGGGTTCAGGTGTTAGCCTGTACAACCAATCAGGTATGGTATGTTTAACCAACCTGGCTTTGATACCAATTGAAAGTGCAACTAGATCTGATATACTCTAGAGGGGGGTGAATAGAGTATATGGTGCTTTAAAAACTTTTACAAACTTTTTACAACTATTGTTGTAATATGTGTGAGCAGGGAAGCAAAAATAAATCTAATCACAGCACTAAGCTAAGCAAAAACTAAGCACAGAAAAATCAAGGCCAGAAACAAACATAAACACAAGCAAAACCAGAAGACACAAGGAAACATAGTGGTTCCCCAAACTTGGGTACATCCACTCTTCTACCACCCTAGGTAGGAATCCACTGCAGGATAAGTTGATCAGGTGTCCTGGGCACCAATGAGCTTTTGATAAGGTGCTCAAAAACCAAAGCAGATTTTTTGATCAGGTGTCTTGCCACCAATGAGCTTTTGACAAGGTGCTCAAAAACCAGGTTCAAACTTTTGAAGGGAGTTTGAAAAACCCTTTACAGAGTGGAGGTGAGAGAGTGATGGAAGTCTTCTTTTTCTCAAACAACTGAGAAGACTATGTGGATTATTGTTGTCAAAGCTCCCCCAGAATCCTTGAAATCTTCAGGAAGAAAAGCTTTGCTGAGGGTGATAGGCCTTCAAAGATTGAACTCCAGCAATGGATGATTTCAGCAATAGCTGAAATGTTGAGTGTCTGGAGTCTTGAAAATATGTTGGCCTTGAACACTTTGAAAACTAAAGAGATCTGAAGATTTGAAAACTTGGTCTCCTTGGATGAGTGTTCTTCAAAATTCTTTTTGACAGAAGATTTTTGAATGTGTCTCTATAGTCAGTATGTCACTCTCTGTATTGTGTGTTCTTCTATGTGAGAGATTCAAAAATCCTTCTTTTTTTTATTCTCTGGTACAGAATAGAATATCATTCTCTGTCAAGGATAGCCGTTGGTCTGCATTGATTGCATCCTTAATGGCATAATCTCTTCTGGAGGAAAGTCCACAGAAACATTCCTTGAAAAATCCTTTGAAACTTGGTCCAGAATTGAATGAAAACGGCTAGCAAATCTCTGAATTAATTGCAGAATAACTCCTAACTGATTTGAATTTGAATTCTGGAAGTTATCTGAAATCGTCGAACTGAGCTCTGCTATCGTCGAGCTGAGCTCAGCGATCTGAAAACACACAGCAGCAAAATAATCATCGGAGCTCAAAGATCGTCAAACTGAGCTCAGAGATAAAGATCCAATACAGAGTCAAAATCGTCGAACTGAGCTCACCGATCGTCGAATGGAGTTTGACGATATAATGAAGTTGAGCTCAGCGATCGTCGAATGGAGTTCGACGATCTGTCGAAGTTGAGCTAGACGATCGTCGACCGGAGTTCGACGAATCGTCGTGCTGAGCTCGACGATATGACTTAGTCTTCAGACAGAGAATCCTAGTCTTCAGGGCAGCTTCCAAACCTAGACTTCTAACCCTTAGACTCAATTCTAATTGACCTATTAAGCTATACAGAAGGTCAAGCAAAGGTTCCTAGAGACATAGTGATCCTGACCCAAATTAGTAATAGGGTGTTCCAACAGACTTCGTGGTCGAATTCTTTTGAGGGGAGGCGAGCACGTGTTTGTGCTTACCGTTATAACACAAATTGAACTCAAGAATGTCCGCATAGGAATGAAAATACACATGTTTGAGAAACCTGTGTATTCCTATTGATTGTTGTTTGTCCTTTGAGTAGTCCCAAAATTGTGTATTATACACGTATAGGTGACTAGAAGTGGTGCGAGGCAGTCTAAACCGCAATGTTCTGTAGAGAGTGCGGCACCAGATGAGGTGCCCACACCTCCTTCTGTGGAAACAATACTCTTAGTTGCTGAGGCAGTGTTTACAATGATTAATGGACCACCGACTGGGCAGGTGCGACCTGCGATGGTGCCAGTTCAGGTTGGTGTTGCCAAGCCTGTAGCTGATAGGCAAGTGCCTGCTGAGGTTTTGGTTGAGAAGCGAACGACTGAACGGCTGTTGAAGCACTCTATGAGCTTTAGTCCTCCTACGTTTATCAGTGTAGGATCCCCAACGCAGGCAGAGGGCTGGCTTTTGCGCGTCAAGAGGATATTGATGACGATTGAGATAGAGGAGGGACAGAAGGTCACCTCGGCCACTTTCCTGTTGGAAGAAGAGGCTTGACTTTGATGGGGTGAGTCGGAGTTACACCACTTTGCGTGCGGACGACTATCAGAGGTCTCGATGGAGGGGTTTTTGATACTGTTCCTGGCAAATCATCTGCCATCGTCGCAATGCATTGCCATGGAAAATAAGTCCAAGCATTTGACTCAGGGCAAGAGTAGTGTGGTTGACTACCTCCATGAGTTTACCAGGTTGGGATGTTATGTGGGGTCTACATTTACTGATGAAGAGCATAAAACCAACAGGTTCTATGAGGGATTGCGAGATGAGCTGAGGTTATTGCTCTCGAGGTCTATTGAACCAAGGTTTCCAAGTGCTAGGGAATATGGCTCGTTCGTTAGAAAAAGACATGAAAAGGGTGCAGGGCAAGAGGGACTTGGCTGTGACAAAGCCCGAGTTCAAAATGATGCGTCCTGGAAAGTCTGATTACCGCAAGAGGTGGGGTAAGAAGTCCAAGTCATCTAGACATGCTCCTTCTTCTGGAACTTATAGAGAAACTTCAAGGCGAGCCTCGCTCATATGTTACACTTGCGGTAAGCCAGGGCATTTTGACCATGAGTGAACTAGTGGCCTGCCAAGTAAGGATAAAAGGGCAGGAGCATCGTATGCTGAAAAAGTAAAGGAGGTGGAGTCCACTGCGTCCTAATATGCTCCAGCTCAGCTAAGGGTGTACAATCTTGACCAATATGAGGCCATCAAACAGGCTGATTTCATCACAGGTGCGAGTAGCATTTAGTTTTCATGCTTTATATACTTTACGCCTTGTGAATTGCATGTGTATAACTTGATAAGTATAGGCTTTATTCTTATTCGGGACCATCCGACGAGGGCATTGTTCGATACAGGTGCTTCACATTCATTTCTATCTGAGGATTTCGTATCATAGATCGGAGTTCCTACGCTTATGTCAACAGATACAGTAAAGATGTTGTTTCCCAACGATTGCGTAATGCGTGCAGATAAGTTTTGTTGTCTTGAGGTACGGATTGGAAGTCAGGATTTTGGATTGGAGGCATCTGTATTGTCAATATCTGAGTTCTATGTAATCTTTGCTATGGACTGGCTCGCAGAGCAGCGTGCCTGTATAGATTGCAACTCTAAGGAAGTCACACTGGGATAGAAAATCGAACGAGAGACTAAGTTCGCTGGTATGCGAGGATCGAGCAAGATATTGATGTCTGCTCTCTAGGTAGTCAAAGCTATTCGGAAGGGCGTGGAGTTGTTCTTCATGTTGTTGGAGGCTGTTGAGCTGAAGTCCATTTTGAGTGACGTTTCTATTATATCAGAGTACGCATATGTGTTTCCTAAGGATCTCCCTAGGCTTCCACCCTAGGGGAGATTAATTTCATGATAGAGTTGGTTCAAGGTGCGAAACTTGTGGCCCGCTCACCGTACCATGTTACGCCAAAGGAAGTGGTAGAATTGAAAGTTCAATTGCAAGAATTGCTAGAGCAAGGCTATATACGTCCAAGTATGTCACCTTGGAGTGCACCAGTTCTTTTCGTGAAAAAGAAGGACGGAAGCTTGCGTCTATGTATTGATTACAGAGAGCTAAATAAGCTGACGGAGAAGAACAAGTATCTGATTCAAAGGATTGATGACTTGTTCGATCAGTTGGTGGGATCAACTGTATACTCAAAGCTGTATTTAAAGTCAGGATATTATTAGTTGAGAATTAGGGAATTTGACATTCCCAAGACAATGTTTGATACACTCTATGGGCACTACGAGTTCACTATAATGTCGTTTGGGATAACAAATGCACCATGGGTATTCATGGACTTAATGCATCGAACGTTTAGGGTGTACTTGAAACTATTTTGACCGTCTTTATTGACAATATCTTGGTGTACTCTTAGTCCGAAGAAGATCATGCAAATCATTTGCGGATAGTTTTGCACACCTTGAGAAGAAACAAGCTTTATGACAAGTTCTCAAAGTGCGAGTTTTGGATGTCATCAGTGGCTTTTCTTGGCCATGTGGTTAGTGGTGAAGGTATTGCGGTGGATCCGGCGAAGATAGTTACGATACATGAGTGACCTGTGTTGTCTTCTGTAGCAGAAGTCAGGAGTTTCCTTGGGCTTGCTGGCTACTACATGCACTTTATAGAGAACTTTTCGCGGATAGCCTTACCTCTCACTACGTTGACGAGGAAAGAACAGAAGTTCGTTTGGACGCCTGAGTGCGCGCGATCTTTTGAGGAGCTAAAGAGTCGTTTGACCACGATGCCTATTTTGAGTTCGCCATGTGATACAGAAGACAATGAGATCTATAGTGATGCTTTGGGGAGCGGCTTAGGCTGCGTTCTTCTTCAGTTCGAAAAAGTTATTGCTTATGGCTCACTCGAGTTGAAAGAGCATTAGAAGAATTATCCAGTCCATGACTTGGAGTTGGCGGCTGTGATTTTTGCGCTTAAGCTGTGGCGTCATTTCTTATATGGCATGAAAGTTGACATCTTCATGGACCATAAGAGCCTTAAGTATTTGTTAGATCCGAAAGATCTGAACATGCGGCAGCGGAGGTGGATGGAGTTTCTCGGGGACTACACCTTCCAGATTCATTACACTCCCGGGAAGGGAAATGTGGTCGCAGATGCCCTGAGTCGAAGTACTCTGGCAAGGGCAAGTTGGGTTCAGGTGCATGATGACCGTCTGATTTAGGAGTTAGAGGCCTTTGGCATTTCTTGTGTTGACAAGAATGCCACAACAAATGCGTGCCTAAACTGGACGAGGTACAGTATAACCTTGCAGACAGGGTTCAATGAGAAATAATACTCAATGAGAGTATGAAATGCTATGTAGCTAATGGGGAAAATTCCCAATTCTCCATGAAATACGACCTTTTGAGAAAAGACGGTCATTTGTTTGTCCCGAAGTGCCACACTTCACGAAGTACTCAATTCACCCAGGGAGCACAAAGATGTACAAGGACATGAAAAAGATGTTCTAGTGGCCAGATTTGAAGAAAAGCATAGCTCTCTACGTGGCGAAGTGCCAGACTTGCGCCTTGGTAAAAGAGGAATGTCAGAAGCATGAAAGTTTCCTGAAGTCGTTACCAATTCCGGTGTGGAAGTTCGATGATATCTCTATGGATTTCGTGCACAAACTGCCTAGATCATAGAGCAGAAATGATGCCGTGTAGCTGATCATTGATCGATTGACAAAGGTATCGTGCTTCATAACAAACAAGAGGGACGATTCAGTGGAAAAATTATCTAAGTTGTACGTGGATAGCATAATATGTGTAACGAACCAAAAGGAGTGGTGGTCATTGGGGGCTACCGCGTGGTGATCGTCTTATCGCAGGCGGTAGCTCAGTGATTAAAATGACCTAGCACTCCGATTAGGTACAACCAAGCTAGGGCGCCGCGGTAGCCACTCAACGCCTCAGACCACTCAATGCTTTCGACCAATCAATGCATTCGAGCACTCAACGCTGTCGAACAATCGTCGAGCTCACTAACACCAGGAGTTAGGAGTTACCGCGGCGCACTACTTGCTCGATGAACATCGAACGGTTCACCACCAAGTGCTAAAGTGTTATCGCGGGGCGCTAGCTCTGATAGAGGCACCGACTGGTCAAAGCGGTTACCTCCTATGTAACAGCGCGGTGGTAGTAGTTACTGCACGACGGTAGCTTTTGTATAAGGATGGACTTGAGATTTTATTCTTATCTTCTAATAGCCTTTATTTGCTGGGAAGGAAGAGGAGGAACGTTGAGGAGCTTGTGTGAATGTTGATCCAGGTTTGCTTGTGATTGGAATCGCGAGTCGACACTAGATCCGCAAAAAGGAAGTTGTGGCAATCAATTCCATCCGGATCAGAGATCACGGTCATGGATCCGAAGAGATCTTCAAGGGTAACGATTTTCTCCTGGAAAAGTGAAGTCCTCAATATGCATTTGCTTGGATACCCTCACCAAAAGGTGGAATGGGTAGATCGGTTTGATCCCCATACATTCCTGATTTAGATCCGAAAATGTATAGTATGGAATAGGAATTCTGTGTGAAGCCCATCTGGACAAGTTGGTCTGGATTGGTGATGTTTAATTTGCGTGCCAGAGAATACTCCGTGGATATGCGTGTGAAGTATGTGTGAAATCTGGAGTCAAGGGGTGTGCAGGATGCTGCACCAAAGTACTGGAAGAATTTCTAGGAAAGTACCCAGGAATTATCACAGTTGTGTGAATTGTTGATGTCGCCGGGCGATAGTGAGTGTCGAAAGTCGATAGCTCCTTGGGAGCTAGTGTTATGAGGCCTGTCTTTAAGATACCTGGGGGCCGTTGTATATAGGCTGTGTGCTTAAGTTGCCTGGCCTGTGGTGGGTGCCAGCCCATAATGGACAAAGCCTTGTGGCTTGGGATGAGTTGAGCCGTGCAGGAACACTACTGTGCCATCAAGTTAAGGACCTCTGAACGACTGGGTCGTCAAGTTAAGTAACTCTGAAGTGGCAGTTGGTCATCAAGTTAAGTACCTCTGGACGATGTAGTCATCAAGTTAAGTACCTCTGAACGACAAAGTTATCGTTAAGTCATGGACCTCTGAATGGTGGAGTTAAACGGGGGAGTCTAATACACCGAAAATGTGACCTGAGTGCACGAGGCATGTGATTGTTGGGCCAACGTCTGTGGTAAATGGTTCTTAAATGCACTTTGTGTTTCCATATATATATATATATATACTATGCCTTGTTTGCAGGGATGGACAAATGCTAACCCGAGTAAAGGGTGAGATCGTTATAAATTGGTCAGCAAAATGCTGACCGTTGCTTTGTTTGCCACATTTTGGTGGGCCCTTTTGTGAGGTGCTGGAGAGCCAAGTGGAAAGTAGAGGGCTGAAGACTATGTGCTGCAATTGGCTGGCCCTTGAAGGCCCAATGGCAAACTTTACAGTTTCATGTGTGGCAGGTCTGCGTACCGATGTATGAAGTCACTTTATTAACTGAAACAGTTATAATAAGTCTACGACCAAAACATCTGATGTAGTATATATTATAATATGTCATTCCTTTTGTGTAGTGGACATCCTTATTGTGTATGGATTCTTAACTTAAAATGCTTCCGCTAGAATGCTCTGTGGTAGGACGCGTTTCTACTTGAACCTGGGTTTGGCTTACTATATATAATCTCCTTGTCTGTCCGTGGTATATGGAGTCGGGCCCCGGCCGGATCTTCTGTCATATGTTATGCGATGGATGAGGGCGTTACAAAATTGGTATCAGACTCCGTTCTCGATCTTTCTTATTGGAATTTACTGTCGAATTCTTTTAAGGGGTAGTGAGCACGTGTATGTGCACTACCGTTATAACAATAATGAACCCATGAATGTCCATATAAGAATGAACGTATATATGTTTGACTGGTATGTTCCTGTGATTTCTTTTGGCAATATTTGTCGTTGCTTATTGGTGTGTTTAACATTGTAGGCAACTAGAAGTGGTGCGGGGCAATAAGAACCCCAGCGCTTAGTGGAGAGTAGTGAACCAAATGAGGTGCCAACACCTCCTCCTTCTATGGAAAATATACTGTTGGTTGCTGAAGCCATGTTCGTAATGATGAATGCGCAACCTGGAGGCAGAGACGGCCTACTATTCCTGAGTTGGTTAAGGAACTGGTTGGTGTAGTAGAACACGTAGCAGTGAGACAAGTGGCCATTGAGCCAGTGGCCGCAAGCCGAGCAACGGATAAATAATTTAAACATGTGATGAGTTTCAATCTCCCTATGTTTATGGGTATTGGAAATCCTATACAAGCCGAAGACTGGCTCTCAAGGATAAAGAGAGACCTGATGACAACTGAAACGGAAGAGTGGCAACAAGTCACCATGACTACCTTCTTGTTGGATGGTGAGGCAAGACTTTGGTGGGATGAGCTAGAGCTGCACCAGTTTGATGGTTGGCCGTTGAATGAGATCTCAATGGAGGAGTTCTCAAGATGTCTTTTGGCAAGGTATGTTGTAGGAGGAGGACAAGCCTTTATTTTCTTTGATACTTGCTTCCTCTTCTTTGTATCCTCCTCATCTGAGTCCTCATCCTCATCTTCATCATCATCATTTTCAGAACACTGAGGGTTATCATATAAATCATTCAAAGCTTTCAAAGCCTCAGCAGAAATAATAGGCTTTTCTGGAGCAGGAGCAGGAGTTTCAACAAGAGTTGGAGGAGAAGCTACAAAAGAATCAGAACTAACTTGGATAGAGCTTTCAGCTATTGCCTTATTTTCCTCTTCAATATTAGCCATGATCAGTTCATCTAGATCTGGCAATGGAGAGTCATCCATGACATAACTAGGAGCAGAAGAAATTTCTGAAGGAGCTGGAATAACTGTGGGCTCAGGAATAGCAAAACTATCACTGAGTTGCTTTGCAACTTGCGGACTTACTAGATGTTGATGCACGAAAACGGACAGGGAGTCGGGCACCACCAGCTAACGGTTCGAACACCGGGGAATAGGGGAGGAAAAGAGAAGACTGTCGACCAATCGGTTACTAGCGGTCGCGGCTAAAGGACCAGAAAAGGGGGCCGCTGGCAGCGGCAACAGCAGAGTTCGCCCGCCGCGGCTTAAATGCCACTCTTACGGCGGGCTTTCCTTTACTTCAAATAAGAAACAGTTACAACGAGTAAAAGAAGAAGCCGGCCGGGCTACAAGCCGCAATACACTAGACTTGAGACCGCAGCTCTTAACAGGCGAGCTACTGGTTCCCAGTCAGCGTGTCTTGGGGAGTGCACCCTCCCCCTATTTATAGGCTCGGGGGCCTGCCCAAACGGGCAGGGCTAAAGCTACCGGCTGCCCGGGGTACAGGAGAACCGGGCAGAGGTGAGGGGAAGCAAAAGAGAGAGAAACAAGAAAAGAGGGAAGCCGCGAGGCCTGGCGAGCTGACAGCTGGGTCCTTGGGCCTTGTCGCTGAGCAGGGTCGGCGTTGGCAGCGGCCTGACATGGAGACCGCCCGGCTTGGGAGGCTTGGCGGCTTGAGTAAGCAGGCCGCCCGGTCTGGAATACTGCGCGGGCAGGTCGCGGATTCCGGGCTTATCATAATCCCCGCACATTTTTAAGTTTCCAAAAAACTTCGAAAATGTAGAACTAAGCCGGAGACCGCGACTGCTTCATCGTCGTCTATAAAATCCCCTGACCCTTGACATTCTTCAGGATTCCTGCCAAGCCACGGGTCGATACTCGCCACTTGCGGTCAGAATTTTGCAAGCCGACGTGATTTCTCTAGCGATGGATGTGATGTCATCAATGCTAGCCCGCAACAAGAAACCGCCAGAAACGAAGCAGAGCCGGAGCGAGAACTCGAATGATTCTGCCCGTCAGACTGCCAAGAAGACTGGGAAGCCGGAGACATCAGCGGCTTCTGGAGCTGAAAAGAGGCCGACTAAGATCGTCGGCGGACCATCGCAGGCCGCAGTAGATCCCAAAGCGGTTTCGAAGGCTGCTCCACCGCAAACCGGGATTGCCAAATCCTTCGACCTGACTTTCTCTCCATCAGGAGAGCCACTCCTAAAAATCGGTGGGACGGAGGAGAAGAGTGTTGATTCTGGGAAACCGTCCGAATTGCCGGGCAAGGTCGACTTAATCGTTGTGGACGACAACGAGCCGGAGAAGGCGCAGGAACCCGAGCGGACTTTGGTTGAACAGAGCAAGCGGACTGAAAAGGTGTTCGGCTCCCTGAAACGGCGGAAAGAAAGGAGCGAAACCCTTGAAGAAAGGATGAAGAGAAAGATGAGGAAGCTGCATGCCAGAAACCGGAACATTTCCGAAAAGACCGGCGCGGACAGTTTGCAACACAGGCCGCACGAGAAGGAGGTACCCGAGAACCCGGCTACACCGGATCACAAGCCGAGCGAACTGGAGAATACGCCCGCGGTTAGCGACTCGCTCAACGAGCTCCTGAAGGGCATGGAGACCCTCCAGCGGCAAGACGCGCTGTTGTCGACACCAGCGGCCTCTGAGGAGGTTGACCGCCCGGACATACAGGTTATTGGGGAGAATCCCGGCGATCCGGCTTCCGCGGCTTCTGAAGGAGCCGAGAAACTGAAGCTTCGCGAGAAGATGGAGGAGATGAAGAAACTGATCGCCGATAAGCTGGTGGTGACCGCACATCCATTGCTGCAAGGTAAACACCGGGATGTTAGGCGAATTATTAAATTCTACAAGTCGCGGTCAAGGAAGAAGGGGGCGAATATTATATTAAATCCGCCGGCCAGCTTTTTCCTGACCACGGCTCAACTGAAAAGCCGAGCTAAGGAAACCGAGCGGCTATGGAAAGAAAAGCTGAAGATAAACATCAAACCGGCGGTCTCATCCTACCGATTTCCTTACTAGAAGGTCGCAACAATCCGGCTGAACCTGACTGCGGTTTTTCTTCTGCAGGTGTACCGGAGACCGCGATGAAACCGGGCGACTTGACGTCGTATTTGTCTATGCTGCCACCGCCTCCGCCTCCAAGTGTTCGCGAGAAGGAGATGGCCGACTTCCAGAAGGACGTCAGCATGCTGCAGGCGGCTTTGGACGCGGCCACAGAAACCCTGCGGATTAAAGACGAGCAGCAGCGGGTTGCCCAGGAGGCCGCGGAAAAAAGGATCCAAGAGCTGCAAACCACCCTGGAGCGAGAGACCGCACGGTTGCAAACTGCGCTTGAGCTGGAGACCGCGAGGATGAAGACTGCGATGGAACAAGAGACTGCCAGGCTCCAGACCGCGATGAAGGAAGAGACCGCCAGGCTCCAGACCGCGAGGAAGGAAGAGACCGCCAGGCTCCAGACCGCGATGGAAACCGCTGAGGCGAAGATTGCTGAGATGCAGGTCGCCTTGGAGCAGGAAAGGGCGGAGAAGTACTTGCTGATGGCCGCGCGGCTGGAAGGAGACAGAGAAGAGATCCCTCATGCTGAAGGCGGCGAGAACCAAGACCTGCCGGCGGAGACCGGCGGAGAACAGCGGCCTGCACAACCAACTCCTGCAGAGTTGCCGGGTACTAGCCGCCCGGCCTCTGGCGAAAGTTCACATCCGCCGGTGGCCGCGGCGCCTAACCAGGTCGCAGTTCCAAGCGGTCTGGGGGTCCAGGCGATCCCCATGATACCGTTTGCGACAGTAGAGCGCGACGCTGCGCGAGTTCATCGGTCTCTGCATGCGCTTCACAATCTGGTTGGCCAGGTGTACGTTGCGATTGTACAGACCGGTGAACAGGTCGCGCACATAGGAAGAGACAGGCCGGAAGACGACAAACGATCCTGAGCGACTTGAGAGAACTAAGCCGCGCGGACATTTGAATATTATGTTGTAATATATATTTTTTCTCTGGATGTTGAACAATTTGATTGCTGTAAACTGTTGTATTCTATAATGCTGCGAACTGAATGCGGCTTTTGCGGTTTGTATTTATAATCCACATGTCTGCTGCTTTGTTCTGAGAAATTTAAAGTTTTGGATAGTAGCCGCGCGGTCTGGCGAACAGAGCGCCGTCTTGAATACTTGATATCCACATGATTCGCCATAAAATTTTTCTAAGTGCAGGGAAATAGCCGTGCGGACTAATGACTAAACGGCGGCTTGGTCACTAAGCTGAACTGCACTTCCAGCGGACTTAGGCCGCGCGGCGTGACGACTAGCCGCGATTTGACGTTGGGCACTGTAGCTTCACGGATTTTCTATAAATAGAGCAGATCCCTTAGATTTCGTCACAAATCAAGAAGGATGCGGGCTAAGTCCAAGTCGTTGCGGTCTGACAAGGCCACTGCGGTTAGGACAGACGCGGCCTCCGCTTTCCACTCAGCTGACCACAAAGAATGCCGGCTTACAAAAGCCGAGCTGGATGACTTTGTCGAGAAACACATGCAAGGAAGTCCGCTGATCGCGCGGCTTCCCCGACAGGATGAGCGGATCAACTCCTCCAATGCAAATCAGATCGCGGTCCCCATCGACCACTTCGACTGCGGCTTCAGCTTCCCGGTCTTGCTAGAGGCCGTAGCGGTCTTCGACCACTACGGGGTTGTGCCCGGGCAACTTCCCCCAAACTCGATAGCCGCCATCTACAGCTTCATCTCTTACCTCAGGTCGGAAAGAGTCTGTTTCACTATGAGGCTCTTCCGAGAGTGCTTCTCGGTGCGGTCTATCCCGGACTCCGGGACAAAGATCTTCCGGGGGCACCTCTACTTCGGCTGCAGAGGGCTGAAGATATTCAACTTGGCCAACAAGATCGCGAACTGGCCGGAGCGGTTTCTCATCTTCGAGGGAAACCTGGGGTTGCTGCCAGTCGACCCCCAGATCCGAGAAGAGGCCGCCTTTGGGAGCAGCGGCTTGGACGGCGTCGAGAAGGAGATTTATAACTTCTTCAAAGGCGAGCGGCTTGATGTAAACCACTACATCCCGCTGTTGCCGTCGCTAGTAGGAGTAGAGGCGGAAGACAGTAAGTTTCAAACCGGCCGACCTGATATCTTAGCCGCACGGACTGGAAACTAACTTTGCCTTTATCTTTGCAGCTGCTGTGGCGGTCCCGCTGAACAAGACGCAAACTCCTGGCGGCTTGACTCTCACTCAACGAGAGAAGAGAGCGAGGCGTGCCAAGCCGGCGCGGGTTGCGGAGGAGGAGGAGTCGGACTCCTCTGGAGAGTTCATTCTGCAAGGAACCGGCAGCAGCTTGAAGGATGTCCACGGTGATCCGGCCTTGCGGTGGAGTCCGGACGGCAAGTCGGTGACGATCTCCACCGCACTCCCCTACTGGGGGCAAGAAGAAGTAAGCCGCCACGCGAGCGCGGTTGGCGGTGCGCTGTACGGTAAGCGCAACTTGAAGGCGATGCGGCGAGTTCCTCCAGACGACCTGCCGCGGCTAGCCGCGCAAGTCGGCGCGAGGAGCTTCGTGGCAAGTCACTTCATGGGGCTTGCCTACAAGCAACTAATGAAGGAGAACAGCGGCCTGAAGACACAGTTAGGCGAACAACAAGAGGAGAACAAGCGGCTTAAGGAAAAGGAGGCGGTAAGTCATTACCAATACCCGTGCGGTTAGCATTATGTAACCGCGCGACCTTACCTTTACTTTTGCTTTGCAGGAAATGTATAACCCGGCCAATCCCATCTTCCAAGACCAAGTCTTCCCCCAACTCGTCCAAGGGATTGATGGAGCGCTTAACCGCCTCCGGGACCTTGGCGGCTTGGCCACCAGCTTCACCGACTTTACATGCGCCGACATCTACCCCTCCCTGAAAGAGCAGGTGGCCGACGTCTATAGGTCGATCAAGGGCAAGGCCAAGGTCGGGGAAGAAGTCGGCGAGGTGGTCGGAGACGCGGTGGAAGAGGTCGGGCAGGGAAGCCGGAGTCCACGCACATCGCCTGAGTCCGGCGGCCAAGAATCGGAGACCGCGCGGCCAGACTCGACAACTTCTGGCAGTTCAGCGAGCTCCGCAACTAGCAGCGGATACTCTCTATCATCCGTCGACATTGGCGATGGCAGTGATTTGGACCCTCCTGCGACTAAGAAGCTCAAACCGGGCGATTAGAAAATCTATAACTTGTTATTGTATTTTGAACTTTTTTGAAATCGGCGGTATTGTTTTTGTAACCGCGCGATTAGGACTTTGTAATATTTAATGAAATGGAAATGAAGGCATTTTTACCTTTCTCTTTGTTATATTTCACTTTTCTTACTTGACTAAGTCCGCGCGGTCTCAGTTTATCTTCCGATCTAAAATATAAGTATGTAAACCGGCTGAGTTTGCGCTGCGACTTCAACAAAGCTATCCGCAAGAGAGAGATATTTTCCTGCGGTTTATACCAGAGTGCACGTCGACGTTAAGCCGAGCGGCTAATAACTTAAACCGCAATTTTCCTTAATGAATTATTCAACGTTATCTGCTGGAAGGGCTGAATTGCCGCGGCTTGCTCATACATAAACCGTGACCGCTAAGCCGCGCGGCCACCTATCGCGGTCGGCAGACATCCATAACATTGAAATATTATATTGCGGCTAGGGCGAACTCTGAAACGAATTGCCCATTTGATTAAAGGAACAAGAATAGAGAAACAAGCTTCGGCTTCCGATAATACAGGCCGATATAGGCATATGGAAGCCGGGAACTTTTGTGACGACAGTTCGCTGATTAGCTAATATAATTAATACCATAAGCCGGCAGATCAAAGCCAGGAATTAAGTGCCAGACGCAGGTCGGGCGACTTCCTTTCCAGATGAATAACAAACCGACAACTGATATATTTGAGCCAAATAAGATACTGAATAGCGGATAGGCGGACGTAAGTCGGCCGAGTTCCCAAATATATTAATGATAATCCGGCAGGTAGGAACAGGAAAGTTAAAAAACTTAAGCCGGAATATGAAACCGGGCGGCTTGTGTAATTACTTATACAACCTGCACAGGCCGCTTAGTAAAACCGCGAGATAGCGGATAGGCGCGTGTTGTCCTGCAAAAATAGGTGAAGACATGCACTTATGTGTCAATGTGGGCAGGTGCGTGCGGCATTGCTTTCCACACAAAGAACACATAAGCGGGATCGAAATTCTTGAATTCCATGGCCAATGTCAAGCGGGACAAGTACGCAACGTCTGCGACTGAAGTCAAGCAGGACAAGTACGCAATGTCTGCGACGAAGGTCAAGCGGGACAAGTACGTAATGCCTATCTGTGACTGAAGTCATGCGGGACGGGTACGCAATGTCTGCGACTGAAGGCCAAGCGGAAAACCCACTACACATCTGCGACTGAAGTCAAGCGGGATGTGGAGGGCTTAAGAATTCGAAAGGGGCTCTTGCCCCTACATGCATGCATATTGGCATAAAAAGTAAAGTTAAAAATAAGCTTCAAATGAAAAAGTAACATTTGCATGATGTTAAGGAAGTGACAAAGGATATATATATCTGTAGCTTTATCATGCCTTATTAATACCGATTGCGAAGAAGATGTTATGTATTATTCTGAACATAAGCACTTTTCTTTATAGAAAGAAAGAGGAATCACTGCTTGAATTATTGAGCAAGAAATGGAAGATTGCCTTAGAGAGTTACTAAATAACATATTCTTGCAACTTTCCAGCTCTTACAAGTTGATTAGCCAATTCCCTGAGAGCTATGCAATCTTCTGCTAGATGACCAATATCTTTATGATACTTGCAAAAAAGCTGCTCGTGCCGATACTTGATTTTGGATTTCATACGCCGAGGCTTCTTGAACTCAGGCATTCCCTGAATGATTATCAAAAGATCTTCCATAGGAATTTTAAACTTAACATATTTACCTGAACCTTTTTCATACTTTGGAGTTTTATCCTGGAGAATATAAGGAGACTTGCAATATTCAACTTGTAAAACATCTTGTGAGGAAATAGATTGCTGTTGACCAGAAGTCCCTTGAGATTGTTTGGCCATTTGATTCAGAAATGAAACATAATCTTTATTTGCCTCTTCGCCCATTATGAATGTATTAACTATATCAATAAGATCTCCGTAGCTTTTGGGATATTTTGTGGTGAGCTTGAATTTTAATGGGCCTTCTTGAAGTGCATTTATGAAAGCATGCAAGTAATAGTCTTGATGGACGCTACAAATATCTAAGACCTCCTTTTGAAACCGATCAACAAAATCTGGATTAGACTCGTCAATTCCTTGCTTGATTCGGAAGAGAGCTCCAACGTCTCTTTTCCGCTTCCTGTAAATAGCGAATCTAGAAATAAATTGACTTCGAAGATCCTTAAAGCTGGTTACTGATCGAGGTGGGAGGCTATAAAACCATTCTCTTGCAACATTGCCAAAAGATATAACGAAGAGTTTGCATTTTACTCCATTTGACACTTTTCTCAATGAAATAGCTGATTCAAAAGCTTGCAAATGAGAAAACGGATCATCACATCCAGAATACTCCGGGAGACGCGGTACTCTAAAGTTATCGGAGACAGTATCCCACCGAATACGATTAATGAATGGAGAAGGGGCCTCTTCTTCTTCCTCATAAAGAGGTTCATTTGCAACAGATTCTAGGCCACGCTCAACACTGTTTGCAAAAATTTCTTTATGAGGGTCAACAACCTCACTATTAAAATACGAGCAATCCTGCACTTCTGAGAGATCTGTAGTCACTGAGATGCGGGTTGATTTACCATGGCCCTTTGCAGGATTCATCCTGAAAAGAAAGAATAGCCGAACTTTTTCCAGAGACCGCAGAACAGCGGCGGCTTAATGTGGCGGCTAGACGATACTGCAAACCGATAAGAAGACCGGCTGAAAAGAGAGCGGATAGAAAGCCAGGTTCTACAGCACTGGAGGCGGGCTGAAAACCTTAGCCGGCGAAACCGCGGCTTGCTCGACAGGCCGCCGAACTCTAGAGGATAGAGCGGTCTAATTAGCTAGACCGCTGATTTCATCGATTAGTCGAGATCTGAAGGTCGCGTGTTAACTGTTGATGCACGAAAACGGACAGGGAGTCGGGCACCACCAGCTAACGGTTCGAACACCGGGGAATAGGGGAGGAAAAGAGAAGACTGTCGACCAATCGGTTACTAGCGGTCACGGCTAAAGGACCGGAAAAGGGGGCCGCTGGCAGCGGCAACAGCAGAGTTCGCCCGCCGCGGCTTAAATGCCACTCTTACGGCGGGCTTTCCTTTACTTCAATAACTGTTGATGCACGAAAACGGACAGGGAGTCGGGCACCACCATCTAACGGTTCGAACACCGGGGAATAGGGGAGGAAAAGTGAAGACTGTCGACCAATCGGTTACTAGCGGTCGCGGCTAAAGGACCGGAAAAGGGGGCCGCTGGTAGCGGCAATAGCAGAGTTCGCCCGCCGCGGCTTAAATGCCACTCTTACGGCGGGATTTCCTTTACTTCAAATAAGAAACAGTTACAACGAGTAAAAGAAGAAGCCGGCCGGGCTACAAGCCGCAATACACTAGACTTGAGACCGCAGCTCTTAACAGGCGAGCTACTGGTTCCCAGTCAGCGTGTCTTGGGGAGTGCACCCTCCCCCTATTTATAGGCTCGGGGGCCTGCCCAAACGGGCAGGGCTAAAGCTACCGGCTGCCCGGGGTACAGGAGAACCGGGCAGAGGTGAGGGGAAGCAAAAGAGAGAGAAACAAGAAAGAGGGAAGCCGCGCGGCCTGGCGAGCTGACAGCTGGGTCCTTGGGCCTTGTCGCTGAGCAGGGTCGGCGTTGGCAGCGGCCTGACATGGAGACTGCCCGGCTTGGGAGGCTTGGCGGCTTGAGTAAGCAGGCCGCCCGGTCTGGAATACTGCGCGGGCAGGTCGCGGATTCCGGGCTTATCACTAGAGATGTATATGGTATAAAAGCCAAGTATGGCTTAGTAGTATATTCTGCTGTAAGATATCTCATAACTGCAAATGAAAATTTTTCCAACAAATTATCTAAATCAACTGTGGGATTAATGATGAAATCACCGCCAGTAATTATTGTCTCAGAGACTGACTCTTCCAAGTCCATGTCAGCATGAATAAAATTAATAAAATCAAGATCATCGGTATCAATATACTCTGTACACTCTGATGCTACTATTGCTGCCTCTGCTGTTGGAGCTGCTACTGCTGGAACTGGAGCTGAGGCCTCCGGAGCTATAGCTGCTGCTTCATCATCAGGCATCTCCCCCTGCGTGGTTTCAGTGGGAACTGAGGCCAGGCCCCTGGCTAAAGATGGGGCAGCAGTAAGGGCAGAGATTTGTTCAGAAAGAGAGGAGATTGTGGTAGCAAGAGGTGTAATGGCCTCTGCTATAAGGGATTTGAGGAGGGGAGTGATTATGGAAATGATAGAAGATATGGTGGAGTAGTCCAGTGATGGAAGAGCAGTAGATGTTTCAGATGTGGTTTGAGTAGAAACATGTGGAGGGATAATAGATGGTGTTGGAGATGATGAAGTGGTATGTTGCATGATGGTGTATGTTGGTAGATGGTAAGATGATATTGAAGAGAGATGTGGGGGAAGAGGAGATGGTGGTGGTGTAGGAATGTAGGTGTCATGGGGGGAATCAGGAGGTGTTGGTGGTTGATTTTCTTGAATAAGGGAAGATGGAATTTCAGTGATGGTAATTTGTGGGGATGGAGCTGGTGAAGCATGTAGAGATTGAGGTGGAGTAGGAACATGAGTATGTTGTTGTTGTTATGGTGTTGAATATATAGTGGATGATGGAGGAAGGGTCTCTTCAACAGGGTGTGAAGTGGCCTTTACAGCCCTTGTGCCTTCTGAAGCTGGGGTGGAAGAGGTAGAAGCCTTGGATGGCTTAATGATGGTCCTCTCCCATCTTCCAAACAAGGCACATGTAAGCCTTTTGCTGGCATTAATGAATATGGTCTGCGAGACCAGGGATTCAACAGCTTTTTCTTGTAAAAAGATCCCTAGGATCCTTCCAAAACAAACTTCCTTTTTATTGTTTTTCTTCTGTATCAGATCAAAAAGAATCTGTGCCCAATCCACCTGTTTCTTATTTATGATTGCACACATGACTAGAAACTGGTGTCTGGTGATGTAGTCATGGGCAGTATGTTTCCCAAGCAAAACTTTTCCAACCAAATCTACCAAAAAATTATAAGGGGCAGAGAGGTGTTTCTTCAATAGTTTATTAGGGTTATCTCCAGTATAACCCATTAGACCCAACATCATGTCAGACTCCTCTATTTCAATCTCTAGTTGCTCTTCTCCATTCCTTAATCCAAAAATTTCAGTTAAAATTACGGGAGTTAAGGAAACGGGGTTACCCGCAATGGTGCCTGTCATCGTATTATCCTTTGTTGGCGATAGGGTGTAGACCTATTCTCTGATTTCAGTGCTGTGCAGTTTGATTCTTCTTGTCATCAAGGTTTTGAGTTCTTGTTCTTCAAGTAGTTCCAGAATATAAAGGAATATGGGATCAGAATGCTGAAACGAATCAAAGTCCACATCAAAACCTGTATCGAGCTTCATGCCTGTGAGAATGCTTGCCTGAATCGCCATGGAATCACCTGCGAGAGAGACACAAAAACGGCGATCAAGTGCAAAGGAACAGAAAGCATGGGATATAGGTCGAAGAAAACCTAAATATAGTGTTTTCAAGAATATGAATCAGCAGACTCCGTTCCACGAAAATAGAAATAATTCTTCGAATTGAGTTCGACGAAATAATTTTGAATGAAATAATTCGTCGATCTTATACAGAAGAATTGAAGACAGTTCATCGAACTACATTCGACGAATATCTTCTGAAGCAAGTTCGTCAAGCTCTATTCGATGAAAATTATTTCACTCATAGAGAGTTCGTCGATCTCCGTTCAACAAATATCTCTCAAACTTTCCCGGTTCGTCGAACTCTGTTCGACGAACTTTGGAAAATTCATCGAGTGCAAACAGAAATAAAATAAAGTCTTCTCTATTGATCATTCCAAGTTGATTTACAAAGAACATATGATTTCTCTCATTCAGAGGTTTGGTGAATATATCAGCCCTTTGTAAATCAGTGTAGATATAGACAAGCTTGATTTTAATTTTTTCTACACACTTTCTAATGAAATGATGTCTTATGTCAATATGTTTTGTCCTACTATGGTGAACTAGATTCTGGGCTATGGCTATAGCACTTGTATTATCACAGAGTAGGGTTGAATTATTTAAGTTGAACACATAATGTAGAAGTTGATTTTGTATCCAAAGCATTTGTGAACAACAGCTGCCTGCTGCAATATATTCTGCTTCAGTAGTTGAGGTTGACAATGATGTTTGCTTTTTACAAAACCAAGATACTAATCTCATACCCAGAAACTGACAAGTCCTTAAAGTACTTTTTCTATCTACCCTGCATCCAGCAAAATTAGCATTAGAGTATCCAAATAAATCAAATTCTGATTCAGTAGGATACCATAGGCCTAGATTAGGACAATTCTTTATATATCTCAAAAATCCTTTTTAGTAAAATTATGTGAGATTCTTTAGGGTTCACCTGGAACCTAGCACAAAGACATGTGACAAACATAATATCTGGCCTACTTGCTGTGAGATATAATAGGGACCCAACAATACCCCTATAAAGTTTCTAATTCACAGGTTTCCCTGGTACATCAGAGTCCACAACAGCATTGGTAGCCATGAGTGTTTTATATGCTGAGGCATCAGCCATCCCAAACTTCTTTAGAAGTTCTTTAGAATATTTTGCTTGAGAGATTAAGATGCCATCAGGGAGCTGCTTCACTTGGAGACCAAGGAAGTAGGAAAGCTCACCCATGCTACTCATTTCAAATTTGGAATGCATGAGGTCAGAGAACCTCTTGCATAATTTGGAATCTATAGAGCCAAATATAATATCATCCACATAGATTTGTACTAATAAGATTTGGTCCTTATGATGTCTAGTGAAAAGTGTTTTATCTACAGTTCCTCTTATAAATTTATGCTCTAATAGAAAACTAGCTAAGGTCTCATACCAGGATCTTGGAGCTTTCTTTAGACCATAAAGAGACTTATGCAATTTAAAAACATGAGAGGGGTAAGTTGGAGAAACAAAATCTTGAGGTTGTTCTACATAAACCTCTTCTTATAGCACTCCATTTAGAAAAGCACTCTTCGCATCCATTTGGAAGACCTTGAATCTCTTGTATGCTGCATAGGCAAGGAATATTCTTATGGCTTCCAACATTGCAACATGTGCAAAGGTTTGATCATAATCAATTCTTTCTTCTTGCCTATATCCTTGAGCAACAAGCCAAGCCTTGTTTCTCACAATGATTCCTTGGGCATCCAGCTTATTTCTGAAAACCCATTTGGTTCCAATAACTGGGTAGTTTTGGGGTCTTGGAACCAAATCCCAAACTCTACATCTCTCAAATTGATTTAGTTTCTCCTGCATTGCAAGGATCCAGTGGGGATCCTGCTCAGCATCATGTATGGATAGAGGTTCAACCTGAGAGAGAAAACATGCATGCATCAAATCTTGGGTGAGTTGATTCCTTGTCTATACACCTAATGTTATGTCTCCAATCACTTGAGATCTGGGGTGATCCCTAAGTATGACAAAATCAGTGGGTGGAGTTGGTTGTGCAACAACATTTGGAATTAATTTCTCCTGTGGAATTGTATTTGCTGTTGGTAGAGATTCATTTTCTTCAACTTCTTCTTCTTCACTTTATTCAATGGCTTGTGGAGCGGGATGAGTTGGAACCTCTTGGGTGAGGTTTAGTTCATCCAAGGTCTCACACAAGTGGGGTACCTGCAAATTGTTATTGGTAGAAACTTCTTTCTCCTTGCAATACATGTTAGTCTCATCAAATGAAACATGAATGGACTCTTCAATTTTTAATGTTGATTTATTAAAAACCCTATAGGCCTTTCTTACTTGGGAATATCCTAGAAAACATTTCCTATTCAGCCTTAGCCTCAAACTTTCTAATGTATTTTTTGTTGTTGTTATGAATTTAACATAAGCATACAAATACTTTGAAGTAGTTGATTTTAGATTTCTTCCCTTTGAACAATTCATAGGGAGTCATGTTCTTTAGTTTGTGAATTAGGCTCCTATTCAGGACATAATTTGATGTGCTTACATCCTCTGCCCAAAAGGTTAGGGGCATGTAAGCATCTGCAAGTAATGTACATGCAGCTTCAATGAGTGTCCTACTTTTCCTTTCAGCTACCCCATTTTGTTGAGGAGTTCTAGGAGCTGAGAAGCAATGCCTGATACCTTCCTTCTCACAGAACTCATGCATAAGAAGAGACTCAAACTCTGTGCCATGATCACTTCTGATCAATACAACATGAGTAGAGAACTCAATCTGTATGGTCTTGAGAAAATCTGTAAGAACCTTGAAGGTATCTGACTTAGATCTCAGAAAGAATACCCAACTGAACCTGGAGAAGTCATCCACTATAACCAAAGTGTAGGATTTCCCTCCTAGGCTTTGTACAACAATGAGTCCAAAGAGATCCAAATGTAGCAAGTACAAAATCCTAGATGAATCACTCTTATTAACAGATTTAAAACTAGTTTTAGTTTGCTTTCCTAATTGACAAGCCCTGCAGAGACCTTCCTTCTTGTAGTGGCCAGAAGGTAGACCTCTAACAAGGTTGTGTTTAGATAGCCTAGTAATGTTTTTAAGATTTACATGACCTAGTTTTGTGCCATAAGTCATTCTGATTACTAGTTAAATTAAGTAAACATATATCAGTTTTGTCAGAAAGAAAATTTACTAAATATATGTTGCCTTATCTATTTCCAATTAAAGCTGTTTGATTGTTTTATCAATAATATAACAAGTGGATGGGTTAAAGTATACCTGATAACCATCATCACATAACTGACTTATGAAGATGAGGTTATACTTGAGTCCACTTACATATGTCACCTTTTTGAATATGACAGCTCCTATTCTTACTTCTCCAAATCCTTATGACTGACCACATTTGGAGTCACCAAAGATAACCTTTGGCCCCATCTTGGACTTGTAGTTGGATAAGATGTCCTTGCTGCCAGTCATATGTTTGGAGCAGCCACTATCCAGCTACCAAGTTTGATTTACCCCTGGACAGCTCTTCACCTGCAATAGAAAACAGTTAATGGTTTTTGACCCAGGTTACCTTGGGTCCTTTGTATTGCAGATAAGAGAAGCTGGAAATAACAGAGAATTCAGGTTGGGACTTGTATCCTAGGGGGTGATATCTCCTAGGTGGTATGATCCAATCAGCTAGTGGATTAAATGGTTTCTTAGAAATATTTAAATTACTGTTGGAATTATATTTTTGATTAAGTCTTCCTGGGTTCGACGAATTTTTGTAAGTTCGTCGACCAGAGTTCGACGAATTGGGTTGAGATCGTCGATCTCTGCCCAGAGAATAAACATGTTCATTCTCTGTACCCCACGTTCGTTGACCTCTGCTCGACGAACCATACAGAGTTCAACGATCGCAGTTAGACGAATAAATGTAACTATAGTTTGCGTTCAGAGTTCGTCGATCTGGGTTCGACGAACTGACCCCATTTCGTCGATCTGAGTTCGACGAAAATTGCTGAACCTTGTTTTTACTAGGTGTTTTCTGGTTTTTGGTTTTCTGCCCTATTGTCTTAGAGATCTTTTCTACTGTTTGTTTGTCATTTACTGTTTCTTTCCCTTTAGCAGATACAAATTTTATTGGGGTTGATAAAATGTTCTTCCTGAGAATGGGGGCAAACCTGATGGAGCACCCAAGCCTTGGTTGCCATTAAGTCTGGCATTAACAGTACTGGTGATATCCATCAGCTTGAGGATTCTCCCATTGAGAGCTTCCTCAAGTTGTTTGTCCTCACAAAGCTCAGTTTTTAGTGAAATTATTTTTTCATTTGCTAAGGTTAATTCATCTTTTAACCTAATGTTTTCAGATTGAACATCCTCTAAGTTTCCTAATTTTTTCCTAAGAATTTTATTTTCTTTTTCAGAATTAATCAAATCTATGCACATTAACTTGAAATCAGATTTAAATGTTTCAGAGATGTAGTCAAAGGAGGACAATACCTGATCTGCCTCAGATTCAGACACTCCTTCATCTTCAAACTCTTCTTCTTCTAAGTGTCTTCTGGAGGCATCAATTGCCATGAGGCAAACCTCCTTTGCTCTTTCTTCTTACTCATCTTCGCTGGAGCTTGAAGATGTTGACTCTTCTTCTGTCTCACTCCAGGTCTCAGCCACAAAGTCCTTTTCCTTCTTTTTGTGCTTGCTGGAAGAGGGTTTGCTGGTGTGCTGTCTTCTGGTTTCCTTCTCTTTTCTCTTCTCTTTCTTTTGGTTCTCTGGACACTCAAAGAGGAAGTGCCCAGGCTTCCTGCATCCATAGCACACAATTTCTTTGGTTGGTATCTTGTCATATTTTGGCTTGTCATCTTTTTTTGATGGCTTTCTCCTGAAATTCTTTCTAGCCATCTTGTAGAATCTTTTAGCAAAGAGACTCATGAGCTCTTCATTTGATGTTGCAGTATCTGTCTCTTCAGTGGATTTGAAGGCAATACTTTGTTCTCTTCTGGCTGCTGGAGGTGTTCTTTTTTTAGCTGCCTCCCTGGTCTTTATCAGCTGTTCATATGACTTCAGTTTGCCTAATAGAGATTCAGTTGAGATCTCATTCAGGCATCTAGCCTCCTTGATGAGCCAGATTCTTGTATCCCATGAGCTTGGAAAGCACATCAGGATCTTGTCATTCACTTCAGTAAGAGTGATGTTCTTATCCAAGGTTTTTAGCTCATTGATAATTGAGCTTAACCTATTGTAAATATCAGAAACTATCTCAGCTTCTTCCTTATTAAAGTTCTCATATAGGGATATGAGATTTGATCTCCTATCATTTCTCTCATTTACTGATCCATCCACCATTTGGTTTAGGGAATCCCAAATGGCTTTTGCTGAGGTGCACTCAGCAACCTTCTGTAAGATATCATCTGACATAGTTTGTGCCAGGATATTCATAGCTTTGGCATCTGTAATTTTTGCCTTTCTTTGAGTTTCAGTCCACTCAGGTGGTGGAACTGCTATTGAACTTGTAGGTGTTGCAGAGGTGGATGCTTGTGGGGGACCTGTCAAGATTGAATTATAGATGTCTTCATCAATGGAATTCATGTACAACCTAATTCTTGCCTTCCAGATGGCAAACTTATTAGGGTTGCAAACTGGAGGTCTGGTGCTTGCATAATCCTTGTTCTGTTCCATGGCTGTGTTTATAATTTTAATGAAAATTAAATAATGTGTAGAACTAACAAAGGTTCTTTGGTTCAATATTTAACTTGTACAACCAAATGAACCTGTGCTGATACCAATTGAAAGTGAGAGTTAGATCAAAAATACTCTAGAGGGGGGGGGGATGAATAGAGTATTCTTAAAAAAATTCTTAACAGCTATTACAGCTTTTCCTGTAAATTAAAAGTGCAGAAATAAATATAGCTAGCACACAATAAACCTAAAGCACAAGTACAGCTAGAACAAAAGAAAAAGGGACAACCAGACGACACAAGAATTTTATAGTGGTTCCCTAACCTGGGTACATCCACTCTTCTACCACCCTTGGTAGGAATCCACTCAGATTTTTGATCAGGTGCCTGACACTAATGAGCTTTTGATCAGGTGTGTTGATGCACGAAAACACAAGGGGGGTCGAGCACAACCAGCTAACTTGTTCGATCACAGGGGGAATAGGGAGACTGCGAGTAGCGATCTACTAAGCGGATGAGAGCTGGAAGAAGAGCAGGGCCGTGAACCACGGCAACAACAGACTTCGCCCGTAGCGGCCTGAATGCCTCTCTTGCGACGGGCTTTCCCTTGATTGAAGAAGGATCTAGTTACAAGTGAAAGGAAAAGACTGAGGGAAACAGAGCAAGGGGGAGTCCGCAAGGCACAGGATTCGAGTCCGCAGCCTGTAACAAGTAGGCTCCTGGGTCCGAGTCAGCGTGCCTTGAGTGCACCACCTCCCCCCTATTTATAGGATAGGGGGCCTGCCCAAATGGGCAGGGCTAAAATAACCGGCTGCCCGGGGTACAGGAGAACCGGGCAGCGGTGACGGGAAGCAAAAAGAAAGAACACGCCAGTCCGCACAGAAGTGGCGGACTGGGCTCGCGAGCTGGAGCTTCCACTGCTGCTGGGCGCGCCCACTGGAGGGCGGCGGCCTGGGCGGACGAGATGCTGCGTCCGCCGCTGGAGAACCTGTTGCCCAAAGCGCCGGCGGACTGAGCGGACTGGTCCTTGCGTCCGCTACTGGAGTCCCATACTTGGCGCCTGACTGGTGCTATTGCCGGACTGGGCGGACTGACAACTTGCGTCCGCGCCTGCTGAAAGGGGGCTTTGGAATCTTGGAGTATGTTGCGGACTGAGGGGTTAACATAATCCCCGTACAATTTTAAGTTTCCAGAAAACTTCGAAAATGTTTTCTTAACCGCCGAGTCCGCAAACCTCGAAAACGCCGCCAATGCTATAAATATCGCTGGAGGGTCTGGATCTGTTGAGAATCTTGATCGATACGGGGCGCTACTCACCACTTGCGGTCTCAACTTTCCAGTCCGGCATGGCAAGACTTGGAGCTTTCTTGTCTAGTGTTACTGCAAAAGGCGACCTGGAGCATACAACGCCTATGAAGACCAAAAAGATTGTAAAGAGTTCGACAGGAAAAGATCCTGTCCGCTCCATAGGAGAGAGTTCCCAGAGCCAGAAGCCTGCGGAGAAAGCAGTCCGCCACGTCGACGTGTCTGCTCGCGGGGATGCCGTAGTCGACGCCGAACCATTGAGGAGTGAGAAGATGGCAACCTTGTCGGACTCAGCCCCTTCTCAGAAAACCGCAACCTCGGCAGACACTGCTGGCGAACACATGGAGACTGACATATCTTCTCCCAATGCCTCGGTGCAAATCGTTGACTTGGACGAAGAGGACCGGCGGACTGAGGTAGAGAACGACGCGCCCTCAAAGGCATTGTCTGCTGTGAATCCTGAACCTGTCCGCGCTGACCAGCCCGATTTAGGGGGGTCCGCCGCGGATGCTGCTGAGAAGACCGCCAAGAAGAAGAAGAGGAAGAGAGACAGAGCGACCGTCGCCGAGCGGGTTGAGAAGAAGCTTCGCGCAATGAAGGAGAACGTCTCTAAGCGGACTGGGGCAGCGGACTTACAACACAGGCCGCGCGAAAAAGAAGTTCCAGATGGCGATCTGGTTACTCCGGAGGCCCAAATCCAGGGAGAGAATTCCCTCTCAACGGTCAGTCTTTCCATGGATGAGATATTTTATTCCATAGACGTCGATCAACTTGACTTAATCCAGGACTCCTTGCTGGTTGTACTGCAGCAGAACGAGGCGGAGGCCGCTGCGGAAAAAGGTAACGAACTTCCATCTCTGTCCGCTGCGGAGGAAGAGGAGAGAGAGAGGCTGAAGGAGAAGATAGAGTAGCAAAAGAAGCAAATCGTTGCTCATGTTGCTGCAGTTGGGGCGGCCTCGAAGCAGGCCGCGGCGGACAAAGCCGCAGAGGACTTGTGGGTTGCCGCGGAGCTGCTGCGGTCAGGTAAACTTCAGCCTGCGCCTAAATATTTTCAGAGCAAGTGGCTTTACAGGTCGCCGCCGCGGAAATCGAAGCCAGTCAAGATTATCACGGAGACGGACGATATTGTAGTGTCAACGAGCTCTGCTGCTGAGAAAAGGGCTAAGGTCCACCGCGAATGGAAAAAGCTGTTAAGCGCCTTTGACCCGGAGAGGGCAAGGCGGCCAATCATCTTCGATAGTCGGAAACTCGCTGCCGCTATATCTAAAAGTGATCTTTTATCCTCTCTTTTTGTCCGCCGCGAACTGCCTTTGAATGCGAAGTTGACTTTATTTGCTGCAGGTAGAAAGTCGCTGTCGGGCTCCATCGAGAGTGGCGAGATCGTGGTCACACCCAACACTGGTGCCGACGCGATCTCACACGTGGAGTCTGCGGAAGATGAGCCGCCCAGCCTGAGCACGATAAAAGAGTTAGAGAAGAAATTTGAAGCTGAAATGCAATGTGTCAAAGCAGAGTTAGAGAAAGCGGCGGAGCGCGAGAGGGCGTCCGCGGCGCGCGAGAAAGCGTCTGCGGAACGCGAGAAGGCCCTCAAAGACCAGGTCGCCAGCATCTCGCGGGCGCTGGAGAGGTCTGAAAGGGAAAAGAAAAAGCTCGCGGATGACGTTCGATACTATAGAGGCAAGCACTTGGCATCGGCCCGTGAAGGAAAAGAGAAGCGGACTGCTGAGGTCGCTGAGCAGAGGCCGCGGGCGTCAGATCGCACGGCTTCGGAGATCGCCGCACCGACAGGTGGTATCCCACGCGCTGCGGATGAGGAGCCGAGGCCGGCAGCGGAGCCAATGGTGCCTCTCAGTCGAGTTGACCGGGAAGCCGCCCATATGCACCGGACTATAAACGTCATCCATCATCATCTCTGCCGTGTATACAGTGAAATTCTTCAAATAAGCGATCAGGCGGCTCATCTATGCAGGGACAGGGCAGAAAGGCCGGCGCGGACCGATAACAGGGACCGCTGAGTCCGCAATGCCTTGAACTTTTATCTGATTAACTGTATATTGTTTGTATGATTGCTCCAAATAATGCTGTGCTGTGAACTGAATTCTATTTGATCTGTGCGGACTCAGATTATATATCCGCTATTCATGTAGTTTAATCCTCGTGACGTGGCGATTTGTGCGAATTCATGCTGTGTCTGCTACTCGTTATTTAACCTGCAGGTGGGAAAACACGCGACCTGGGCGGATAGGAAACTGCACCGGCCACAACTTGGTTCTGAATTTCCCTTGGAATGTTAATTTGCCTTTGTATCCGCGTTATTTATTTGGCTGCTTTTTTAATTCTTTGCGGGCTGTGCGGATTGAACATGCGACCTGCGCGGACTGGCCAAAAGGCTGTCAGAAACTTTATCTATAAATACTGCCTTCTGCTTTCTCTATGTAGGAAATTGCTGAAGTAAACGGAATCCTGCGGCCTGCAACATGGTGTCCGCGCGCACTGATGCTGCAGTCGCCTTCCATTCTGCCGATCACAGAAAATGTACTTTGACGGAGGCTGACTTGGCTGCCTTCGTCGAAAAGAAGATGGCGGACTCAAACATACTCGTCCGCCTACCCGCCCATCAGGAAAGGTTGAATTTCTCGACGGCGACCCAGATCGCCATTCCTGTTGACCACTTCGATAGCGGATTCAAGTTCCCGCTCTTATGGGAGCTTGCTGCAATCTTTGAGCACTATGGGATGGTCCCTGGCCAGCTCGCGCCGAATACCCTTGCTGCGATCTGCAGCTACATCTCTTACCTGCGATCTGAAAAGATTGCCTTCTCGATGAACATCTTCCGCAAAATATTCTCCGTCCGCTCCATAACTGCCTCCGGAGGTCGCCCCTACAAGGGAGTAATCTACTTCTACTGCAGGGGGATGAAGGTAGTGGGTCTTCCAAACAAGATCCACAACTGGACCTCAAGGTTCCTAATTTTTGAGGGCGACCTTGGGTTCGCGCACACGTATCCACAGGTGCGCGCGGACTCTGTCTTCAAAAATGTGCAGTTGGACGACCTGGAGTCCGCAATCGTCGAATTCTTAGCGAACGCCAGGCTTGATATCGAATACTACCTTCCACTGCTGGCAAACTTGGCGGATGTTATGCCTGAGGACAGTAAGTAGTTTAGCGGACTCAGCTTTTGTATCCGCCGCGACCATGCTGTTTAACTCTGGTTCTCTTTTTGCAGCGACCTTGGCGGTGCCCGCCAACTTGCCGCAGACACCCAGCGGCTTCACTCCTACACAAAGGGAGAAGAAGGAAGCAGTTGCAAAAAAGAGGAAAGAGGAAGGGGATCCCGCAGCAGACTACTCTTCCTCCAAAAGTTTCTCCATGACCGGCTTCGGTATCAGCCAGAGGGACCTTAGGGGGAACCCTATGGTCCACTGGCACAGCAAGAAAAAGCATGTCCGCCTATCCACCGCGCTTCCTTCGTGGAGGAGTTCGCGGATAACACGCCACGCTCATATTGCGCTCTCCACTCTTTACGGAAAGCGCAACTTGAGCGATCTCAAGAAGGTGTCCGCCGCCGACCTCCCTCTGCTGGCCTCCCAGGCTTCTGCGAACAGCGCGGTGACAAATCATTATGTTGCCACTCTGGCCAGAGACCTGTTGAGGCAGAATGAACAGCTTCAGAAGGATAACAAGGTGCTAAAGGAAAGGAACGCGCGGATGGGAGAAAGGAATGCTCGGCAAAGAGAGGAGCTGGCGGTGAGTTGCATTTGCCGCGGTCTAGATTTTCTATCCGCCGCGATCTGTCTGATGTTTGCAATCTTGTTTTTCGCAGGTCGCCTATGATTTGGAGAACAAAAAATTCCCGGCCGCCACGCTCCCTTTTGTGATGGAGACAGTTGAGGTTGCTGTTGAGCGACTGGCCCGCGACGGCCTCATGAAGGAAGGAGTTGGCGGCGTTCCTTTTCTGGAGATCTTCCCGGAGCTGGCCCCTCAGGTCGCAGCGATGGAGAGAGCTAGAAAAGGAAAGGACGTCATCGAGGAAGGCGAAGATGAGGATGAAGACGACGAAGAAGAAGAAGAAGAAGAGAAAGAAGACGGAGGCTCGCAAGGCGAAGAGCAAGGTGTCAGGGAAAATGCGGACGATGCTGCATCGAGCCGACAAGGAGAGGAGCTGTCCGCCGAGTCCGACACCTCTGCCTCTTCCTCTGCTACTGGGAGCTCGCATAGCGGGTCCGCCACTAGTACAGGATCAGGTAGCAGCGGGAGCAGCTCGGGGGGCTATTCTCCAGATGTCGACATCATCGGTGACAGCCCTGCACCTCCTGAGAAGAGACAGCGGACTGTTTGATCAATGCATATGTACATATTTTGTAATCTTGTTTTTTGTAAAAAGTGGCGGACGAAAGATTGCAGTCCGCCGAACATATTGAATGATGTAAATTTTTTGATGAAATAGAAAGGATATTTTTTGGCATGTGTGCTTTCTGCAATGCTCTTTTTTCTCCACGCTCACCGCACCGATACTTAGCAATCCGCACAACACGCTTGATAAACCTGAGCCTTTGCTGATTAGAGAATTATTGTTTCACTTTGGACCAAGAAACTGTCAGGCGGACTCTGTCGAGTTTCACTTGCAGTCCGCGTGATACATACATTATTTATAGTGAACCTTGTCGATTAAAGAATTAGACATCAACTCATTGAGTATCCGCCTCAGAGAACAGCCAGGTGATAATAATGCCAGGAGTTATAGTTGTGGTCCGCAAGCCAGACCGCACATAATATAAAAGTACATTGATTATAAACTTATCAAACAATGCGAGAATCATTCTGCGGACTGAGCGGATACAGAAAACCAATCCACTCATAATAGTGATCAAACATATATGAAAATTATTCTGCGAACTGAGCGGATATAGAAGACCAATCCGCATATAACAGGAATACTTGAATGTACCTTGCGGACTGAGCGGATACAGAAAACCAATCCGCTCATAATAGAAATGATCTATAGCTTGCGACCAGGTGGGCAGGTGAGCCTGAGCGGCATACTTTCCTCACCGGGCTACAATCTATAAGATCAACCCAAGTCGGCGGACTGACCGGATAGAGAAAATCAGTCCGTTAAAGAAAACCAGCTTGCAATCCCAAGGAAACTTCCAAACTGTGCGGATAACGAATCCAGTCCGCCTAAGATAGAAATGATCTATAGCTTGCGACCAGGTGGGCAGGTGAGCCGGAGCGGCATACTTTCCTCACCGGGCTACAAGCTATAAGATCAACCCAAGCAGGCGGACTCTGCAGATAGAGAAAATCAGTCCGCCAAAGATATAGAAATGACCTATAACTCGCGACCAGGTGGGCAGGTGAGCCTGAGCGGCATACTTTCCTCACCGGGCTACAAGCTATAAGATCAACCCAATCCGGTGGACTGAGCGGACGCTGAAGACCAGTCCGCAGATAATTCCCTGCGAAGAGCAAGATGCTCACTTGGCGGAACGGTTCCCTTCCCTCTTGCCTGGAGTACAGTCTAAGCTGTGGGTCTCCTGCAGGCACTGCTTGAGGGTACCATGGAGTGTTCGAGAGTTACAAGCTAAGATGACCCGCGGGCAGGTGAGCCGGAACGGCATACTTTCCTCATGTGATCATCGAAGTTGTAACAATATCCCTAAAGCGGCATGGTAGAGCTTTACACCCACCTTGCCCTCCATAATGCAAAGGTGGGGTCAGGTACCTGCCGGGATCCGAAGTCCAGAATCCAACCGCGCTAGAGCCTGCAAGCTCCCACTACACGGTGCGAAATCTCCTCGCAACACGTGGTCTTCGTGGTGTTATGCTAATGACAACGGCTCTAGGGGAGGTCTAGCTGAACTCGGCGATGTCTCCTGGTGTCAGGGAACCGTTATAGGTTTTTGGGAGAGAGAAAACACTAGAAAAAATGTCAGTATGGATTCTTTGATTAAGAAAATGCATTTGCAAAGGAAGCATAAGAAAGAAAAAGGGAGTTCGGGTGTAGAACCGTTTTTGAAATCTCTCTTAGCGCCTTATCTGTTATAATTACAACAAAAACACTCGAAGAAGTGTTAGCAAGCAGTTTCTATTCATAATAGTTCTTGAAGAGGATACACAAAGTAGAAAAAGGAGGTTTTAAGAATAGAACCGCTTGAGGTCATCCCCACTCCACGTGTGCGGTATATCCTCTCCTTCGTATGTCTGCAAGCGATAAGCGCCGCTTTTTAATGCTTCTTTGACGACAAAAGGGCCGGCCCAATTTGGATTAAGTTTTCCAACTGAACCAGCTCGTGCAGCAGTATCAACCTTCTTTAAAACTAGATCTCCCACTTGGAAGTGTTTGATCCTTATATTCTGATCGAAGTAACGGGCCATCCTCCTTTTGACCTCTTCCTGCCTTATGGCTGCTTGATCTCTGACCTCCTCGATGTGTTCCAAGCTGAACCTCATCTCCTCATTATTCAACTCAGCCCAATCATCGACACCTTCTCTTGCAAGCAGCACTCTGGGTGACGGGACTTCAAACTCAATCGGGATGAGTGCCTCTGAGCCATGAGAGAGTTTGAAAGGAGTCTCCCCGGTTGCGGATGATGGCGTTGTCCTAAGGGACCAGAGGACTGATGGAAGCTGATTAGCCCAACTGCCCTTGAGATTCTGTACTTTCTTCTTGAGCAAGTTGAGGATCTGCTTGTTGGCAGCTTCCACCTGGCCATTGCTTCGGGGATGATGAACTGATGCAAAATGCAGCTCTGTTCCGATCTGCCTGCAAAAATTTATCATCTCTGAGTTGTTGAACTGTGGCCCATTGTCAGTGATTATTGCCATTGGTATCCCGTGCCGGCATACAATTTCTCCCCAAACGAAGTTCTTGACGATCTGAGTCGTTGTCTTAGCCAATGCCTTGGCTTCGATCCACTTGCTGAAGTAGTCGATCATTACGATGATAAAACGTCATTGCCCGCTTGCCAAGGGAAAAGGTCCAATGAGATCCATTCCCCAAACCGCAAAGGGCCAAGGAGTTGCAATCGACCTGAGGGACTGAGCTGCTTGGTGCTGAAGCGGAGCAAACTTCTGGCATTGAACACACCTTCTGGCGTAGATCTCTGAGTCTTTCTTCATTGTGGGCCAGAAATACCCTTGCCGCAGGACTCGTCTTTCAAGAGTTCTTGCTCCAGAGTGACTTCCACACTCTCCTGAATGAACTTGCAAAATGGTGTGAGCTTCTTCTTCTGAAACACATCGGGCCATGGTCGAGAGGAAGGTCTTTCTATAAAGGATTCCCGCCACTAGAAAGTAGTGAGCTGCTTTTATTCTGAACTTTTTCTTGTCTCTAACTGCATGATGATAATTTCCTGTTGACAGGTATAGGATGAATGGGTCCATCCAAGAGGCGCGTTGATCTACTTGCATCAAATCTCCTTCCACCACTGCCGGGCGGAAGAGCTCGGAAGTTGTGCCTCCTGAAGGCATCCCATGCTTAGAGAGAAAATCGGCCTCCTCATTCTCTGTTCTAGGGATATGTTCGATAGTGAAGCTTTTAAACCTGCCGACCTCTATTTTCACAAGAGCTAGGTATTTTTTCAAGACTGGCTCCCTTGCTTCGAAGTTGCCGAGGACTTGCGACGCCATTACCAGAGAATCGGTTCTGATGTGGACATGATCGATTCCTAATTCCCTTGCGAGCCTCAAACCTGCTAGCAGAGATTCATATTCGGCCTGGTTGTTGGTTACTGGAAAGTAAAACTTGATGGCCTGCTCCAATTTGACTCCGTTTGGATTGATGAGAACCACTCCTGCTCCAGAAGAACTTCTGCCTGAGGCACCATCAACATAGATGGTCCAAGCCAAAGGTGACCTTTCTGCTTGATCAGAACTGGACTCTGGCATGTCAATCAGAAAATCTGCTAGGACTTGAGCTTTGATGGCTGTCTTGGGCACATAAGAAATTTCAAATTCACTTAGCTCTATTGCCCACTTAGCTAGCCTGCCGGAATGCTCGGGTTTTTCCAACACACCCTTCAGAGGTTGATCGGTGATGACTTGGATTGAATGTGCTTGAAAGTATGGACGAAGCCTGCGAGCTGACATGACCAGTGCCAAAGCTAACTTCTCCAAGATCGGATATCGCGTCTCAGCACTCTTCAGAATATGGCTGACATAGTAGATCGGGAATTGCTTTCTGCCTTCTTCCCGAAGAAGAACGGAGCTGACGGCCTCTGCGCCAACCCCTAGGTACAAGAAAAGAACCTCTCCTGGGCGGGGACTCTGAAGCAGAGGCGATGAGGTAAGCTGCATCTTTAACTGTTCAAAAGCCTGGGAGCACTCTTCTGTCCACTCAAACTTGGACGCACGTCGGAGGGTCTTAAAGAAGGGGGTACTCCTATCTCCAACCCGAGAAAGAAATCTTGCAAGACCTGCTAGCCTTCCCCCTAACTGCTGAACTTCCTTCGGTGAACGCGGGGTAGGCATTTCAAGAATAGCTTTTACCTTGTCAGGATTGGGGGCAAGTCCCTCCGGAGTAAGGAGATGACCAAGAAACTTCCCCTTACTCGCTCCAACAGTACACTTCAAAGGATTGAGCTTCATCTTGTATCTACGCAGAGTAGCGAACGTCTCTGCTAGATCTAGCAAGTGCAGCGAAAACGATTTACTCTTAATCAAGAGATCGTCTACATACACTTCTAGGTTTCTTCCTTTCTGATGGTTAAACACACGGTCCATCATCCGTTGATAGGTCGCGCCAGCATTCTTAAGCCCAAAGGGCATGACAAGATAGCAATAACATCCATCGTTAGTTATGAACGACGTGTGAGGAACGTCGGGCTTATGCATTCTTATCTGGTGATAACCAGAAAACGCATCTAAAAAACTCATGTAAGAGTATCCTACCGCGGAATCAACTAAAGAATCTATCCGAGGCAGGGGGTAGCAATCTTTAGGACATGCTTTATTAAGTTTTGTAAAGTCTACACACATTCGCCACTTTCCCCCTGGTTTTTTAACCATTACAACATTTGAAATCCAGGTGGGATATTGCACTTCTTTAATAAAATTCGCCTTGAGGAGTTTCGCAACCTCCTCCCTTATTGGTTCTGCAAGCTTTGTTGCCACGTCCCTCTTCTTCTGTTGGATGGGCTTGCAGCTGGGATCAACATTCAGATGGTGGCAAGCTACATCAGGATCCACCCCCGGCATGTCTTCTGCTGACCAGGTAAAAACATCCAGGTTCTTTAGCAGGCAGGAAATCAACTCAGCCTTTTGATCTTCAGGTAGCTCCGAGTTGATGGAGAGTTTCCTCTCCTCCCCTTCAGCAATGGGGACTCCTTGCGTCACCTGGGCAGGTTCCAGGTGAGCACCTTCATCAGCAGCAACTTTCGAACTGGAAGAGGCTTCTGCAGCCTCTGCTGGAGCAAGGGAAGCTTCAACCATGTTGACAGTGCGGACGTAGCACTCCCTTGCTCTCCTTGGGTCGCTCCTGACCCGGCACATCCTCCCATCGGCAAAGAACTTGATGGCGAGGTGATAAGTGGAAATCACTGCTTGGTACTTGTTCAGCAGGGGCCTGCCGAAGATGGTATGGTAGCTGCTGGGGGCGTCGACCACTATGAACTGTATCTGCTTTGTTGCCCCTCCAAGCTTCACTGGCAAGGTGACGCTGCCCTCCACCTCTTTCCTCTCTCCTGAGAATCCATAGAGCGGCCCCTCAGTGGAAAGCAGAGGCTTTCCGGTCCTCAGGGCCTCAAAAGTAGACTTGAAAAGGAGGTTGACTGAACTGCCCGTATCAACAAGAATTCTGTCCACTATGAAGTCCCCAATACCAGCCTTGATTACAACAACATCGTCAAATGGATTGGCTGTTTGAGGCAGATCTTCCGGACCAAAAGTGACGACTTCTCTTGGGGGAGCAACGGAAGAAGAGGCCACCTCCGCCTGGGTGACCCTTGAAATTGAAGATTTCCGAGTGGACTCGGTCCCTGCTCCACCATGGATGAAGAAGAGGCGTCCCAGAACTCCCTCATCATCTGCATCAAAGCATTCCACTGGGACGTTGATCGGCCCCAGACGGCCTTCGTCCTCCACATCTACACACTCCTGGTAAGCCTCAGCTACCTCTTTGCCCTTCGAGGTGGATGGCTTCGACGAGGAAGGAGAATCCTTCTTGGTCAGGTCAATCTTGCCCTCGGCAAGCAACTTATCAATCAGCGCACGAAGGGCCTTGCATTCCTCAGTCAGATGACCATTTTCCTTGTGGAATTGGCAGTATTGCGAATTATTCCTCGGCTTCCACAGCTTCTGAGGCTCTTGCCTCCTTTCTTCTGATCTCCTTTGCAGGATCTGGATGACTTCGTCAAGGTCCAGATCTGTAGGGTCCTCCATGGGACTCTCATCAAATTGGCACGGGGCAGGCAAGGCTGCCTGCTGGAGGATGGGAAGAGCTTGCAAAGGAACAGCGGGAGTGGTGGCCAACGGCAGTCTCTGCTCGTGAAACTGTTGATGGACTTGGAAAGGTTTTTTGTTGCGGAAGTTCCTGCCTCTTTGAGACGGAGGCTTGAAGTCTGGACGAGGGGGCCTGCCACGAGAGGAAGAAGCGGAGGCATCCCTTCCTTCAGCCTTGGCTGTCAGGGATGAAACATAGGTCGGATTGGCATTTTCCCCTTCTATGAAACGGTTGACCATGGCGATCAACTCCTGATAAGTCTCGGGAGCCTTGGTCGTTGCTTTAAACTTCAGAGGGCCTTCCCAGAGGCCGTGGATCAAGGCAACTTTGTAATAGTCGGGGTTCACATTCCTCACCCCCTGAATTTCTCTTTGAAAGCGATCAACGAATCGTGCCACCGATTCGTTATCCCTCTGCTTGATCTCAAATAGGGCAGCTGGCCCATTCTTCCTCTTCCTTGAGGTAGCAAACCTCAGCAGTAACTGGTTACGAAGCTCGACAAAAGAAGAGATAGTGCCCGAAGGCAGCTCATAGAACCATTCTCTCGCTTGCCCTTTGAGAGTGGTAACCAGCAATTTACACTTAATCGCATCTGAGAGGCATCTTAAAGCAACTGCCCCCTCAAATGCCTGGAGGTGAGAAACGGGCTCTGTCGCTCCTGTATAGAACGGGATGCGCGGCTCCCTGAAGTTGCTCGGGGCCGATTCCCATCGAATTCGGTCAACAAAGGGAGACGGGGTGTCAAATTCTGCATGGTAGAAAGGGCGGACTGGAGCCGAGGAGTCCGCGGGCTCGGCGGACTGGCGGTCAGCAAAGCGAAGTTGGCGGGCAGGAGTGCCCCTAGCAGCTTCTCTGAAGAACTCTCTGAAAGCAAACTCTTCCTCTTGAGGGCGCAGAGGGGCTGCGGTCTGAGCAGGGTTCCGAGGAGTTTCTGGTGACTGCCGAAGCGGAGTTCGGCGAGCTGGGGTTTGGCGGACTGGCGAGTTCGCTGGGTCCGCTGCGGCCTGAGGAGCAAGCCGCTGGGCCAAAGCAAGCAGAGCTTGGCTGATTGTGTCAAGACGCTGGTCGGTCTGCCGGCGAGACTGCTCGGCCTCAAGGCGAGCTTGTTCTATTGCGTCCCAAAGGGAGTCTTCTGAAGAGCTAGAGCGATCTGAAGAGCGGGCTCTGCGGTCTGACATCTTTCGTCCGCTGATTTCAAAACACTACTCGGATCTGAAGGCCGCATGTTAACTGTTGATGCACGAAAACACAAGGGGGTCGAGCACAACCAGCTAACTTGTTCGATCACAGGGGGAATAGGGAGACTGCGAGTAGCGATCTACTAAGCGGATGAGAGCTGGAAGAAGAGCAGGGCCATGAACCACGGCAACAACAGACTTCGCCCGTCGCGGCCTGAATGCCTCTCTTGCGACGGGCTTTCCCTTGATTGAAGAAGGATCTAGTTACAAGTGAAAGGAAAAGACTGAGGGAAAAGAGCAAGGGGGAGTCCGTAAGGCACAGGATTCGAGTCTGCAGTCTGTAACAAGTAGGCTCCTGGGTCCGAGTCCGCGTGCCTTGAGTGCACCACCTCCCCCCTATTTATAGGATAGGGGGCCTGCCCAAACGGGCAGGGCTAAAATAACCGGCTGCTCGGGGTACAGGAGAACCGGGCAGCGGTGACGGGAAGCAAAAAGAAAGAACACGCCAGTCCGCACAGAAGTGGCGGACTGGGCTCGCGAGCTGGAGCTTCCACTGCTGCTGGGTGCGCCCACTGGAAGGGCGGCGGCCTGGGTGGACGAGATACTGCGTCCGCCGCTGGAGAACCTGTTGCCCAAAGCGCCGGCGGACTGAGCGGACTGGTCCTTGCGTCCGCTGCTGGAGTCCCATACTTGGCGCCTGACTGGTGCTATTGCCGGACTAGGCGGACTGACAACTTGCGTCCGCGCCTGCTGAAAGGGGGCTTTGGAATCTTGGAGTATGTTGCGGACTGAGGGGTTAACAAGGTGCTCAAAAATCAACCCAAGTCTTTTGATCAGGAGACTTGCAACCAAGGAATCACTTTTGAAGGGAGATGACAACCCTTTATACAGTGGGGGTGAGAGATGATTTTGTCTTCTCTTTCTCAATATACAACTTAGAAGACTGTGGATTTGATTATAGCTTATGGCTCCCCCTAAGATGTAGAATGAATCAGGGAAAAACAAGAGCTAAGCTTTAGGGTGATAGGTCTTCAAATTGAATTTTTGACCAACAATAATCTTCAGGAACTTCTTTGACAGATGGAACTGATGTTGTCCTTTTGAAGTGTCCTGGAGTACTTGAAGAAAGAAGACTCTAGATATAGGTATTGTTGTTCTTCTTCTTCAGGTTCTAATGAGCTTCAAGTCGAGGATTTCTCTGTGTCAGAGAATGCTTCTTGTTGATAGAGCAAATTGTTCAAGATTGAATGTTTCTCTGTAATTTCTGTATGCCTCTGAGTACACCGTGCTCTGTGTAAAACTTTCTGAATGATCCTTTGATGCTTCTTATTGTTTTTCTCTTCTTTTCTTTTTGTATTTTCTGTCGAGATATGTCCTTCAAAAATTTGAATTCATTTGCAATTAATGCTTACAGCCTTGAGAATAAACGACATTGATTTATTTACCCAACTGTCCCATGGAAAAACGACAAACAATAATCCTGGAGAATACCATAATTAATGCTCCTTATAACAGTTACATTCAGAGAATGTTAGGACATTAATTACTCAGGAATTATCGCATTAGAGTGGGGACAGAAGGCCGAAAATAACTAAGTCTGGAATCGTCGAACAGATAGCAGAATTCGTCGAGCTGAGTCTGCAGTTCGTCGACCTGATGACTTCTGTTCGTCGAGCTGAGTTTCAGAATCGTCGAGCTGAAAACATGACTTGCTGTCTCTGGAAGCTTTGCATTTTTGTACTTCAAGTTCGTCGAGCTGAGAACTGGATTCGTCGACTGGAGAAGATTTTGGACTTAAAAAATTGATAATTTCTGGAATCAGGAAGGTGAAGTAGAGAATCCAGAAATCATCGAGCAGAGAACTAAGTTTGTCGACCTAAGTCTGGAGAATCAATTGAACTTGAAATGATGAAGACTGAGTCCAAAGATCATCGACCAAAGTATAAGATTCGTCGAGATGAAAATGATTCTGGACTTAGAGAAAATTTGATAAACCTCTAGCAATAGAGTTGAAGTGGAAGTACAGAAATCATCGAGCAAAGAATGAAGTTCGATGACCTGAGAACTAGGTTCGTCGACCTGAGTCTAGAGAACAATATGGACTTAGAATTCAGAAGGTGAAGTCCAAGGATCATCGATCTTTTACTGAAGTATGTTGAGCTCAGCTCAGAGAATATTTCTCTAAGACTATCGAGCTAAGAATGACTATCGTCGACCTGAGTTCGACGAATGTCGAACTCATTTTACTTAGTTTCTTGAGAAATCTCTGAATCTCTGGAAAAACTATAAGTCTTGAGTCTCTGGCAGTCTGATGATGGCTTGTCCATGTAATGTTGTTACTAAGGACTTGGCCTAGACTCTAGGACACAACTATGACCCTAGCTATACATGTTGGGTCACATCATCCTACCTTAGTGAACCTAGCCCAGATCAAACTAGGGATCCAGCATGATATATTTAAAAACAGCCAAAAGTTTTAATATACTCTATTCACCTCCCATTTAGAGAAATCAGATCTATCCCCTATCTTTCAATTGGCATTCTAGGATATGGTTATTTTGGTTTTACAGATTAACATCTGAACCAAGATCCTTGATAGATCTCTTTCTCTCTAGCTTCTTATTTACAGCATGACACAGAATAAGGAATATTCTAGCACCAGACCTTCTGTGTACAACTTGCATAAATTTGCACTCTGGAAGGCAAGAATCAAACTTTATATGAATTCTATTGATGTGGACATTTTCAATTCTATTTTGACAGGTCCTCCATAACCTACAGATTCTACTATATCTACCAGTACACATGCAGTTCCACCACCTGAGTGGACTGATGCACAAATGACTGCCAAGATGGCTGATGCCAAAACAATGATCATTCTGGCACAAACAATGTTAGATGACATCTTTCAGAAGGTGGCTGAGTACACCTCCACAAAGGCTATTTGGGACTCACTGAACCAAATAGTTATTGGCTCATCAGATGAAAGGAAAGATAGGAGATCCCTCCTCATATCACAATATGAGAATTTCAGGATGGAGGAATCAGAGACTGTTGCAGACATGTACAACAAACTCAGTGTCATCATAAATGAACTAAGAACCCTGAACAAGGACATCTCATTAACTGAGATAAATGATAAAATCCTAATGTATTTCCCCAAACCTTGGGATTCTAGGATATGGCCAATTAAGGAGGCCAGAGGTTTGAATGAGATTTCTACAGAATCTCTTCTTGGCAAGCTCAAATCTTATGAGCAGTTGATCCACACAAGGGAGGCTGTTGATCAGAAAGCATCCACATCATCAAGGAAGGAGTAGAACATTACTTTCAAAGCTTCAGAAGAGACAGAAGCCCCAATTGCCAGTGAAGAACTTCTGAGTCTCTTAGCCAAGAGATTCTACAAGATGGCAAGGAAGGACTTCAGAAGAAAGTCATCTAGGCAGGATGACAAACCAAGGTATGACAAAACACCAACTGAAGAGATTGTTTGTTTTGGCTGCAGGAAGCCAGGACACTTTATCTCAGTGTGTCCAAAGAATCAAAAGAAGGATAAAAGAAGAGAAAAAGAAACCAGGAAGCATCACTACAGTAAGCCTTCCTCCAGCAAGCACAAGAGAAAAGAGAAGGGCTTTATGGCTGAGACCTGGAGTGACACTGAAGAGGAATCTTCATCTTCTAGCTCCAGTGAAGATGAAGAGGAGGCAAAGGCAAGGGAAGCTTGCCTTATGGCTATCAATGCCTCCTGCAGCCAATCTAATGTTGAGGAACAAACAGAAGAATCAGATAATGAAGAAACATCTAAATAAGAGGCAGATCAGGTATTGTCTTTGATTACAATTCTGACAATTTCAAAACTGAATTCAAATGAATATGCATTGATTTAGTAAACACTGAAAAAGAAATCAAGATACTTAGAGAAAAATTACATGATCATGAAAAATTTATTTCTGAAAATGTTAAGTTAAAAGATGAATTAACTTTAGCTCAAGAACAAATTATATCACTAAAGACTGAATTGGTTGAGGCAAGGCAACTTGAAGAATCCATAAATGGGAGAAGCATCAAGTTAATGGACATCACAAGCACAGTGAATGTCAGACTAAATGACAAGCTGGGCTTAGGTGCTTCATCAAGCCAACCCCACTAATTCAGAAGAATATACTAACAACTCCTATAAAATTTGTTTTAGAAAAAGGAAAAGAAAAGAAAGAAAATGATAATAATGTTAAACAAACTAAATTAAAACAAAAGAATAAGAAAAAGAAAAAGAATAAGAAAAGTACTAATTATAACAATGTTCAACAGATTTCGTCGAACTCCGATCGATGAAATATGTATAGTTCGTCGAACTCAAGTCGACGAACTCCGAACGCAGATTTTTTTTTAAATTTATTTGTTGAACTACGATTGACAAAACCAGTATGGTTCGTCGAACAAAGATCGATGAATTTGGGGCCCAGAGAATGAATACTTTAATTCTCTGAGTGGAGTTCGACGAACTCATCCCCATTCGTCGAACTCAGATCGATGAACATACCAAAATTCGTCGAACACAGTTCATCTTAACAGAATCTTTAATCCTTTCAGAACTGATAATCAACCAAGATCATCCATAAACCATTTAATCAATGGATTATTCCACCTACAAGATATCATCCATTAGGTTATAAATGTCAACCTGAATATTCTTATATCTCCAGTTTTAATTATGTGAAGAAAGAAGGACCCAAGGTAACCTGGGACAAGAATAGCTAATCTGTCTCATTGCAGGTGAAAGTCTATCCCACCACAGAGCAATAGTGGTATCTGGATAGTGGCTATTCAAAACACATGACTGGAAACAAGGACAACCTAATCAACTACAAGTCAAAGTTAGGACCCAATGTAATATTTGGTGATTCCAATTATGGCCAGACAGAAGGATATGGAAAAGTCAAGATTGGAGCAGTCACCTTCAGGAATGTTGCCTATATAAATGGACTGAAGCACAACCTTATATCCATAAGTCAATTATGTGATGAAAGGTTTCAGGTATCATTTAATAAAACTTCCTGTACTATTACTTCAGTAGATAACCAAGTAGTTCTAACATGTACTAGAGTAGGAAATATATAAGTTGTTAACTTTAAGTCTGCCAAATCTGAAATTTGTTTATTTAATCAAACTAGTAACAATAATGACCTTTGGCATAGGAGATTAGGTCATGTAAACTTGAAAAATATTGCTAAACTCTCTAGGGACAACCTTGTTAGAGGATTGCCTTCTTGCCCCTATAAGAAGGAAAGCCTTTGTAGGGCTTGTCAGTTAGGCAAACAAACAAAAAATAGTTTTAAATAAGTAAATAAAAGTAACTCACCTAGAATATTATATTTGCTACATATGTACCTTTTTGGCACTATTGCAGTACAGAGTCTAGGAGGGAAATCTGATACTTTAGTGATTGTAGATGACTTCTCTAGATTCACTTGGGTATTCTTTCTGAGATCTAAGTCAGATATCTTCAAGGTTCTTATAGATTTTCTCAAGAACATACAGATTATGTACTCTACTCCAGTTACATTGATCAAAAGTGATCATGGTGCTGAGTTTGAGTCTCTTCTTATGCAAGAGTCCTGTGAGAAGGAAGGTATCAGACACTACTTCTCAGCTCCTAGAACTCCTCAACAAAATGGGGTTGCTGAAAGGAAAAATAGAACCCTAATTGAATCTACAGGCACATTACTTGCAGATGCTTGCATGCCCCTATCCTTTTGGGAAGAGGCTGTGAGCATAACAAATTATGTACTGAACAAAAGTCTGATACACAAGTTTAAGAATAAGACTCCTTATGAGCTACTTAAAGGAAAGAAACCTAAAGTAGATTACTTTAAAATATTTGGTTGCTTATGTTATATTCACAACAATAATAAGAAACACATTAGAAAATTTGAAGCCAAGGCTGAAATTGGAATTTTTCTTGGATATTCCCAAGTAAGCAAGTCTTATAGGGTCTATAATAAACCTACCATGAAAATTGAGGAATCTATCCATATTTCATTTGATGAAACTAACATGTTTTACAAGGAGAAGATTCCTTCTACCAGTGAGTCTTTGCAGGAATCACATTTGTGTGAGAAGCTGAATGAATTAACCCTCACCAATGAGGCTGTTAGCCATCCTTCTCCACAAATTTCTGAAGACAGTGAAGATGAAGACACTGAAATTAGTGAAGAACCAACAACAGCTGTAATTCCACATGAGGAATTAATTCCCCAAGCTGTTGCTCAACCAACTCCACCTACTGAATTTGTCACACTTAGAGATCACCATGTATCTCAAGTGATTGGAGACATTTCAATTGGTGTGCAGACCAGACATCAACTCAACCAAGATTTGATGCATGGCTGCTTCATATCTCAAACTGATCCCCAATCCATAAAAGATGTCGTGCAAGATCTACACTGGATTATTGCAATGCAAGAGAAGCTCAACTAATTTGAGAAATGCAGAGTTTGGGATTTATTTCCAAGACCAAAAGACTACCCATTCATTGAAATAAAATGGATATTTAGAAACAAACTAGATGCCCAAGGTATTATCATAAGGAACAAGGAAAGGCTGGTTGCTCAAGGCAACAAACAAGAGGAAGGCATTGACTATGACAAGACATTTGCACCTATTATAAGGCTAGAAGCAATTTAGAATCTTCCTTGCATATGCTGCCTACAAAAAGTTCAAAGTATACCAAATGGATGTCAAGAGTGCATTCTTGAATGGTGAACTTAATGAAGAAGTTTATATGGAGCAACCACCAGGTTTTATCTCTTCTACTCATCCCTCTTATGTCTTTAAATTGCATAAAGCCTCAATGGTTTAAAGCAAGCTCCAAGGGCTTGGTATGAAACCTTAACTAGCTTTCTTCTAGAGCATAAATTTTCTACGAGCATTGTAGATAGGACATTATTCACCAGACATCATAAGGATCAAATCTTATTAGTACAAATGCATGTAGATGACATTATTTTTGGGTCTGCAGATTCCAAACTATGCAAGAGGTTCTCTGACCTCATGCATTCCAAGTTTGAAATGAGCAGCATGGGTGAGCTCTCCTACTTCCTTGATCTCCAAGTGAAGCAGCTACCTGATGGAATCTTCATATCCCAGTCTAAGTATGCTAAGGAGCTAATCAAAATATTTGTGATGTCAGATGCCTCAGCCAAGAAAACACCTATGGCTACAAATGTTGTAATTTATTATGATGAACATGGGAAACCTGTAGATCAGAAATTATATAGGGCCATTATTGGGTCCCTATTATATCTTACATCAAGTAGACCAGACATCATGTTTGCTACATGCCTTTGCGCTAGGTTCTAGGTGAACCCTAAAGAATCTCACCATATTTTCTTAAAAAGGATTTTAAGATATATAAAGAGTTGTCTTAGTCTAGGACTCTGGTATCCAACTGAGTCAGAGTTTGAGTTGACTTTGCTGGATGTAGACTAGACAAAAAAAGCACCTTAGGGACATGCCAGTTCCTTGGTGTTATACTAGAGTCTTAGTTTTGCAAAAAGCAGTCATCTGTGTCTACTTTAACTGCTAAAGCAGAATACATAGCAGCTGGAAGTTGTTGTTCCCAGTTGCTGTGGATTTAGAACCAACTTCTAGATTATGGCTTCAACTTAAATAATTCAACCTTACTATGTGATAACACTAGTGCAATTTCCATTGCACAAAATCCAGTGCATCATAGTAGAACTAAGCATATAGACATCAAACACTATTTCATTAGAGAGTGTGCAGACAAAAAAAAATTAATCGCACTTTTGTCTCTATTGATTTGCAAAAGGTAGATATCTTCACCAAACCTTGGGATGAGAAGAAACATCTGTTCTTTATGAATTAGTTAGGCATGCTTAATGGTGATGCATTAATTTAATTTTCTGTCTGTGGTCGAAGATTTTGGCACAGTTCGTCGAACGGAGATCGACGAACTGAGAAAAGTTCTTGAGGAATTCGTCGAACTAAGATCGACGAACTCACTATGTGTGAAGTCTTATTCGGCGAACAGAGATCGACGATATTGCTTCAGAAAATGTTTCATCGACCTGAGATCGACGAATTGTTTTTGCTTCTTCTGACTGAGATCGACGAACTCTTTTGTCAATAAAATATTTTGTCGAATGCAGATCGAAGAATTTTTGTTTTTCATCGGACGGAGTCTGCCGCTTCATATTCTGAAAACCATATAGCTAGGTTTTCTTCGAGCTCTGTCCCGCGCTTTCTGTTCCCTTTGCACTTGATCTCTTTGTTTTCTTTTGCAGGCGAACAAATGGCGATTCCGGCAAACTCTCTGGTGGCGATGAAGTTCGATATGAGTTTTGACATCGATTTAGATTCCTTCCAACATTCAGACCAGATCTTCTTAGACATTCTGAAACTCTTTTGGGAACAGAATATGAAGAATTTCATGACACACAGAATCAAGATAGCAGCAACAGAGATTAGAGAATGGGTGTTCACTTCCACCACACCCGATGTAGATATAATGACCGACACTATATCCGAATTGCTGCCCTGTCATCTGTCCCTTCTTCTGGTGGACTGGCTTCAGGACCCTCTGAACCGAATCAGGGAAAGATGTTCTATGAAGAAGCTCCAGTTCCCCCCTGTACAGCAGTAGCAGCAGATTATGAGATGTCAGATGATTCAGCAAAAGCAGCCCTTCCAATAGAAATAATTGATTTAATTGATTTTGATATAGACATGGATGACACAGTTTTGACAGAAATAATTACTGTTGGTGATTACATTATAAATCCCACAGTTAATCTAGATTCTTTGCTAGATTCATTAAGTTTTGTTTACAGAGATATTCTACCTAGTTTTTCTTATCAGCAATCTAGGGTTATAGTCCCCTATACTTCCCAATAAGCCCTACAGTTGCTAAGCAACTTGAGGCAAGTTTTGCAGTAGCAGAGCCTCCAAAAGTATCAGCCCCCCAAGGCCAGTTCTTCTTCAGAGGCTATCTCTCCTCCTACATATATAATGGATGATTGTCCTTTACCATATTTAGGTGATATTATTCTTGGTGACATAGAAGAAGAGAACTTATTAGTTTCTTAAAATGTTGCTGAAACAGTAGTTCCAGAAGTAACAGAACTTCCAGTACAACCTCATGCTGAGAAACAGATTTCTAAAGATATTTTGAAGGCCATTGATGCCTAATATGACAATCCTCAAAGATCTTCTGATAATGAAGAAGATGATGATGATTCAGATGAATCTGACAGTTCTAAGGCTAAGAAGAAAGCTGTTAAGAAGAGAAAAGTTGTTTTTAAAGCTGCTCCGAAATCAAGTCCCACCGATGATACTCCCTACTACATCTTGCAGAATATCACTCCTTACCAAAGGATGCCCTCATGGATGTGGATATCCAAAAATGAGCAAAAAGCCAGGAAGAAGAGCAGAAGGTACTCTCCTCCTCCTCCTTCTCAAAGGAACTGGAGAGCTCCTCCTCCTCCTCCTCCTCCTCGAGCAGCTGGTGCTTCAGGAAATATCCAAAGATCTACTTCTTATACCAAGACTTATCAAAGAAAACTAGATAGATCCTCAAGATATCATGGAAGAAGTCAGCATAGACATACTAGCAGCAGCAAACAACAACAACAACAAGCATCTGAAACTGAAAAAGCTGAATGTCCAAAAAAGCCAGAATCACCACCAATTCCATTTGTAGACCCAGAATAAGATACCACTGCAAGAATGGATAGATTTCAAGAACTTATTGGTCTCTACATGATTAATAAAGCTAAAAAGGAAGGCAAGGATCCATCACAGTACACTACAATGTCTTCCTACAGGAGAGAAGAACCGAAAAGGTATGATAAGTCTAATAAATTTTTTAATGTAGATGATTACATGAATTTGCATCCCGAGGCTGTAGTACCAAGAGCTACCTTTGTTAATATAATTGGAGCTGCTAACATGACTATGTCTAGAAGAGAAGCAGCCAATCCCAACAGAGAAATTAAATTTAGGCAGCCCTCTGAGCAAACTGATAAAGCTGATAGAGAAAAGCAAAAGAAGAACAAGTGATATTTTGTTTATTATTTATTCTCTGAACTCTATTTGTTATATTTGTCACAAAGCTACTGTCTTGTACATATCTGCTAGATATCTTTTAAATTTTCTGCCAGATATATTATTGTTGCTTTGTGATTATTTTCCTTTTGTTTTTATTAGTGACCTCACCCAAATAGGTGGAGATTGTTGGATCCTTAGTTGGATTTGAGCTAGGTTCACTAATTAGGATGTCTGACCCACAATGTATAGCCAGGATCATGTATTTGAGTCCTAGAGTTTAGGCTAACTCATTAGGTTCAAACTTGATGGAAAGCCAGCAGAAGACCTCAGTGGACTCAAGACTTAAAAGAAATCAAAGTTCAGAATTTAAGTTCGACGTTCGTTGAACTTAGCTCGACGATAGTCATGGTCTAGTCGATGAACTCAGAGTTAATTCTCTTAGTTGAGCTCGACGATATTTGAGCTCAGGTCGAGGAAGTTTGGAGTTCAGCTTCAACACATTCTTTCCAGATTAATTTCTCTGAACTCAGCTCGATGAAGACTGATTATCAGCTCGACGAACTTGGAGTGGAGATTAGGCAAGTTATCTCCAGAATTCAGTTCGCTGTGCTCAGGTCGACGAACAGGTTTTCTCAGGTCAACAAACAGGATTTCTCAGCTCGACGAACTTGGATCTCCGGTCGACGAAATCTGTTCAGAGCTCGACGATTTCTATCCAGTGTCTGACTTAGAGTTTTTCCTCATTTTTGTCCTTATTCCATATATTATTTAACAGTAATTTCCTGAAGTAATTAATGCTCATATTCTTTGAATATAGCTATTATTGGCATCATTAATTATGGCCTTCATCAGATTAATTACTTGCATAATTTATTGGGACAGTTGGGGAAAATCATTAAAGACAATATTCTCCAGTCGATTTTCATTCTCCAAACAATCAACAATCAATACCTCGGATTCAAATTTCAAAGGAGAATTCAACTGCAGAATATAAAAGAGATTTTCTTTTTTCAGAACTACAGAGATAAAAATATACAGAACGAGATAATACAGAAAAACTCTCAGAAATTCTCTGTGCAGAAAACAACATGTTTTCACCTTGATCTTACTGAAGACTAAAGAAGAACAACAAACACAAATCAAGAGTCTTCTTCAACTTCAACTCCAGGAGCTTTCAATGTCAACGTAATTTGAATCAGTCAGAAATTCCTGGATAACTTCAAGTCAAGGCTGAAGAACTACACCCTGAGCATGGCTCCAAGTGATTTCTGAAGGAGCCTTGACAACAACAATCCACTAGTCTTCTCTGTTAATTAGATAAAGAGAAGACACCATCAAATATCTCCCCCCACTTGTAAAAGGGTTTATTAACTCCCTTCAAAAGTTTATGCTTGGTTTTTGGGCACCTGATCAAAAGCTCAAAGGGTTGTGAGATCTCCCTTCAAATAGATCTTGTGGTGACAGGGCACCTGACCAAAAACCTGTTTGTGGTAGGGCACCTGATCAAAACCTGCAGTGGATTCCTACCAGGGTGGTAAAAGAGTGGATGTACCCAAGTTTAGGGGAACCACTATACATTTCTTGTGTCGTCTGGTTACTCTTTATTTTCTTATTGCTGTGTGCTGAATGCTGTGGTAGTTTTGCTTAGACTGTTTTCAATTGTCTGTTACTAATATAGTATCACCTATTTTATTACTCTGATATATTTAAAAACAGCCAAAAGTTTTAACATACTATATTTACCCACCCCCCTCCTCTAGAGTAATCAGATCTATCCCCTATCTTTCAGTCTTGAATTTTGGGAAGAGGTGGGAGGACCATCTCTATATGATCGAGTTTGCCTATAATAATAGCTATCAAGCTAGTATTCAGATGGTGCCCTTGGAAGCTTTATACGGTAGGAAGTGTCGTACTCCTTTAGCTTGGGTGGAAACAGGCGAATCGAAGTTGTATAAGCAGAAGGAAGTCGAAGATGCAAATTCGACTATACGCTTGATATGCGAGCGACTATTGGTATCCTAGGATAGGCAGGCAAAATACTAAAATGCCAAGCACCAAAATGTGGAGTTTGCAGTGGGAGATTGGGTATATTTAATGATCAAGCATTCAAGTGTGTGTCTAGTATTCGATGCTTGAAAAAGTTTAGTCTGAGGTATCGTGGTCCATTTGAAGTGGTTGAGCGAGTTGGGGAAGTTTCCTATCGATTAGCTCTTTCGATAGAGCTAAGTGATTTGCATGACATGTTTCACAAATCGGTTTTTGCGAAAAGCTTTGAAGGAGCCGACAAAATTAGTGGCTAATGATCAAGTACCGATCGATGGTGGCTAACGACGAAGGTCAGGCCCATTCAGATCGAGGATACGAAGGTCAAGCAGCTATGGAACAAGGCAATCGGGATGGTCAAAGTCCGTTGGGTGGCTGTCAAGAATTGACATGGGAGCGTGAGCAAACCATGCGAGAGGAATTTCCCGAGTTGTTTTTGTAAAATTAGGTTGTAAAATTGTGTGCTAATTTCCTGTACAAACATATTAAATTTTGGGCCGACATTTCTATAAGTAGTGGAGGTTTGTAATGCCCCAAAAGTCCAAAGGACAAATTGGAAATTAATGCACGACTGTAGTGTTAACGCTGACGTTAGCCTTTGAATTAAATCGACTGATGTCTTGGGAAGCTATCTCGCGTGGCAGTAGTAAAGTAAGCGTGTGGCGGTACCACTCAACACACTCAACACTTTCGATGAAGCGTTGAGAGGACTACTGTAGGGCGGTAGTGGGCTAGCGCGTGGCAGTACCACTTAGAGCACACAACACTTCAAAGTGTTGAGAGGGATACTGCGGGGCGGTAGTGGGATAGCACATGGTGCTATCACTCAACTCTTTTGACGCCTCATTGAGTACCTACCGTACGGCGGTAGGATTACTATGCTGCGATAGTTCGGGTTAAAGTACCGCTTGGCAGCAGTAACCTGATGCGCGGCTGTAGCTGTCACATGGCAGTACGGTGGAGGCTGTTTTGTAGTGACATCATGATGTTGATTGGCCCAAGCGGCAACCTCCTATGATACCGCGTGGCGGTAGTAGGTACCCCGTGGCGGTAGCCTCCAAAAAGTGCTTGATGTAGCGTATGTCGCTAACGAAGATCTACACGAGAGAAGGCTCTAGATCGCCATTCAACACACATTTGATCCGCCGCACCTACACAAGCATCTACCACCCTCAATACGTAATCGTTTCGCGCACAAAGCATAAACACAATCGGAGAATTACCGACTCTAAAACCGCGATGAAAAAGAGCCGGCTCGTTCCAAAAGATAACGCAAAGGTTGCCAATCCCTTTTGAGGGCAAGACCAAGGCTATAGGCCAGGATCCGCTCAAGCAAAATGGACCTACCCGGTTCGGAGAAAAGGAAACACGAACAATAATAATTTTATTCAGAGATTTAAGATAACGGACAACACGATGGTTCAACCTCCATAAATCTAAAGAGAAGAAGCGCAAGAGAAGGGGAAGAGATTACCCAACCCGTTGGTGGGAAACACACTTGATAACTTGTGGGAGAATCACTTTCTCCACGATTTCCATCGGCATCGCACCGAATGGATCCACTGGCGTCGTATCAAGTGGGGTTACCGTCCTTATTCCTTGGAGTCACACCAAGAAACCACGCCGGAGGCTCCACGAGAGGGGAGGCCGAAATGCGGGAAGAGGGAGACAAGGGGGCGGCGGCTAGTCACAAGCCCAGACCGAAAATCCTCTTAGAGAAATGGATTTTAGGTTTTCTTTCTTCATCTCCTAATTCACTTAATATACCTCTTATATATAGGAGTTATAAAATAGATCCAACCATCAAAGATTGAGATGAAACGTCACCAATCTGGATGGCTAATAGCACACTAAATGAAAATGCATGAAATTAAAACATTACAAGTTCTAAATAAAATAACGCATTTAAAGTAATTAAAATGGTCTTCAAATAAGTCTTTAAGTGGGTTTCGCGCACCGCGGATGGAGATTGTAACGTTGCCTTCTATTAGCATCCAAGGAGTCATCATGTAGCCTGAAATCTTTATGTTGTAGCATTTCGGCGTCCGGATCATCTTCAAGTGGTGGCAGAGAGGCCACGACATCAATCTTCCCCCGCTCAAAGTCACGTATCTCCGAGGCGTGGTCCAGGAGAGTGCGGCGGAAAAGAGCGACATCCAATTGGTGAAGCTCTATCTCGAGTACCCATGAGTCGTCGAAAGGAGGGCGTTCACGCCAATGAATGAGAAAGCAGCGGGTAGCACCATCAGTAGTAGGGAGCAACTCAACATCAAGTATCCTGTCTTGTATAAGAAAGGTTTTGGGAAACCTTGGAAACATGTCAACAATGGGAATAAAAGAAGGCAACGTACCATCCGATGGCAAACCTGTGGAGACCAGGGGAGAGAGATCATCCGTACTACCACTCCCCAAACCCAAAGAATTTTGAGTGGATGGAGAAGACGACAAAGAAGTCAATACTTGTAGAGGTGAAACAAACATCGTCAAATCTGAGACTTTAGAAATTGGTGAAACACCCCAATTAGCTGGCAAATATAAGACAAAAGCATTGCCACCGAGTTTCTTTATAATTTGGAAGGGGCCAGCGCGCTTTGGAGCTAACTTTCTAACAGTGCCAGTTGGCAGTCGCTCGTGAACTAAGCTGACTAAGACTTGATCGCCGACTTTAAAGTGTGACACTCTCCTATGTTGATTAGCATGTGTTTGATAATATTCATATTGGGAGGTCAAGATTGACTTGATATGTGCATGCAAGTCATGAATGTGTTGGGCGAAGGATTGTGCAAATTGACTTGCTTTATAGGTTGGAGATAATGGAACCAAGTCAAGTGGCACAGGAGCCTTATACCCGTGAACAATATCGCTAGGCGTCATACTCGTGGTCCTATTCTTAGAGTTATTGTAAGCTAATTGTGCATGGGGAAGAAGTATATCGCAAGTGCCCTTGTGATCACTCACAAGACACCTCAGAAGATTTCCCAAACTCTGATTGACCACTTCCATCTGCCCATCAGTTGTGGATGATAGGAAGCAGAAAATAATAATTTGGTTCCCAATAAAATCCATAAAGTTTTCCAAAAATAGCTAGTGATTTTCACGTCCCTATCCGAGATAATTGTCTTCGGCACTCCGCGATGACTAACAACCTCTCTAAAATATAGCTTCGCTACGTGAGATGCGTTGTTGGTCCTGCTACATGGTATAAAGTATTCCATTTTAGAAAACCTATCCACAACTACAAAAATGGAGTCGTGTCGACGAAGAGTGGTGGGAAGGCCTAACAAGATATCCATGCTTACGTATTCTCATGGTATAGAAGGAATTGGTAGAGGGGTGTATATCCCAACATTAGATTTAGTGCCCTTGGATACTTGACATGTACGATAACTGCTCACTATCCGTCCAACCATCTCCTTAAGTTTGGGCCAGTAAACTTTATCCTCAACGAGTGTAATAGTCTTATCCCTCAAAAAGTGTCCACTCAAACCTCCGCTATGCAATTCCCAGATAATGTGGTGTCGTAAATAGGATCGCGGAATACACAACTTCCCGCGCCTAAAAAGATAATTGTCCCTTAGAAAAAATGTGAATACGGTCATTGGAGAGCTATCCTGGGCGAATAAATACATCTCGTGAAAATCTGGGCAAGTGACGTATTCTTCCTTAACTCGTTCGAATCCTATAACATTGACTTTCATGGTAGACAACAGAAGGGTAAGGCTGCTAAGTGCATCGACAACTCAATTGTCAGACGCCTTAAGGCGCTTAAGAGTAAATGTGTACCCTTGCAAGAAAGCTACCCACTTATCGTGACGTGGGATGATTTTATGCTGACCGTTTATGAAACGCAAAGCGTCATGATCGGAGAGGATCACAAACTACTTGGAGAGGAGATAGTGCCTCCAATAGTGCAAACATCGAATAAAAACATAAAACTCTCTATCATAGTTAGAATAATTCAATTTAGTGCCCGCTAGTTTCTCACTGAAATAACTGATCGGGTGACCTTCTTGACTTAAAACACCTCTGATTCCCATCCCCGATGCATCACAGGTAAGCTCAATGACCTTGGTGAAGTCAGGTAGACATAACACCGGTGCCTCGGTCATGATCTTCTTAATACATTGGAAGGCAAAGGTGGTGGACTTCGTTCAAGTGAACTCACCCTTCTTCATATAGTCACTAATAGGTGCCATATTGCTACTAAAGTCTCGTATGAAGCGGCGATAGAAAGTAGCTAAATCATGGAAACTACACACCTCTCATAGGCTGGTCAGTTCAGGCCAGTCCTTAATCACCTGAACCTTTCCAGGATCAACTCAAATTCCCTCAGACCCTACTATATAACCTAAAAACTCTACCTCTAGAAAATAGAATATGCACTCCAGAATCTATCTTCGCAGTCAGAAGGACTAGTGCGCACATCACGCCATCAAGAAACGGGTCCTTAATAAAATCCTTTCACCCGACTAGGTTCAAGGCCTTCCTCTCAACTGGGATCGTGGTGTCCTTAACGTCGACGGTAATTCAGACCTGACTATATAACCTAAAAACAATACCTAAAGCTCACTGGCAGGTCATACAACACTCAAGAATCTGTCTTCTTACTCAGAAGGACTAGTGCATACATCACTCCCTCAAGAAACGGGTCGTTAATAAAATCCTTTCACCCGACTAGGTTCAAGGCCTTCCTCTCAACTAGGATCGTGGTGTCCTTAACCCGTCCTACAGGTTCCTTCGAGACAGACGGCTCGACGTAATGGTCTTGTCATTGATCTTGAATTCATATGTGTTGGCTCTTCCAAAATGCGTTACATCACGGTCATAAAGCCAAGGTCGGCCTAACAACACGTGACAAGCATCCATAGGAAGGACATCACATTAAACCTCATCAGTATAGGATTTGAATGAGAGGGGGAATAGGCATCGCTTGGTGATCGAGATGGTAACCTTATTGATCCAAGCTACCTGATAGGGAGTAGGGTGGGGTTCCGTGGTCAAGGTCATACGTGTAACAGCCTTCTCAGATATGACATTCACACAACTACCGCTATCAATGATCAACTCTGCAGAACTTCTCTCCACTCTTAAAAATGAGAGAAAATATACTCGTCCTCTTCCAATCATCTAACGGACGAGGAGTGGTCAAGATACAACGCATCACCATAAGGCGGTGATCATCCTCCAAGTCACTCAGGACACCATTTGGGTCACTCTCTTCAGCAGTCTCATAAACTAAATCAGAGGGGTCGGTAGTCGAATCTAATAGGACTACGACCATAGTTTTTGTTGGGCATTCAAAGGCATAGTGGCCCTGAATGCTACAAGCATAATATGTGGTATTGGACTTACTAACCTTCGCTATGGGGATACACTTACTGGTGGGATTCTTAGCGTTCCTGGCTGTGATAACTTCCGATTTAGACTCATTGGACCGAAATTTCTCTTTATCCTTTTATGTGGAAGTGGACGCTCCCAGTGTGGGCTTACCCTTCACTTCGGAATAACAGGAGTGCTCCTTAGAGGCAAGATGTTTTTCAATATCAAGGGAGGCATTGAAAGTCGTGTTCAAATCCGTATGCCCATAGAGTAGGAGTTTCCTTTGGATATCGGGAGATATCCCCTTTCGAAACCTAGATAAAGTTACCTCAGGAACCTCTCTAAGGTCACAATGCGCTAAGCGGTCCGTTAACTTGCCCATGTATTCGGCTATCAATTTTGAGCCTTGTTGTAGGGTGGCTAGCTTATCAAACATCTGTGTACGGTGGTATGCGGGGACGTACTGATCTGTCAACAGGTTCTTCATTATGGGCCATCCAACTAGTGGGACCCTATTCCTGGTCCCAAGCCTACGCTCCTCATTTAGCTAATATGTCTTAGCACACCCAGTTAACTTCATCCTGGCGACTTGGACCTTCTGAAGCTCCGAGAGGGTGTGCCATTCGAAGTAACATTCCATGTCTACTACCCAGGTGAGGAAGATCTGGAGATATCCCATGCCGTAGTAGGTGGGGGCATCGATCTTAATGGCCAAAGTAATATTGAAGTCACGCTCGGGGTGACGATCTTGATGAGGCATTCAGGGGGAGTTCCCATCAGTGTCAGAATCATTTACCGGTTGGTGCCAGTTAAGCTGTCTCACAATAACGGGTGGAGGCGGTCGCTCTTAGATCAGTAGGAGTTGGGTTATCATGGTCCTAAGCTCCATCATCTCCGCTCATAGTGTAACGCCCCGAAAATTGTATTTGAGTTGGTCGCCTAAAAAGGGATTTTTGGTGCCTGTATAGGGGTACACGACCTAGGTCACGGGCGTGTCCAAGGCCATGTCTAGCTGGTGTTTTGGCCGTTTTCATCCCGAGAAGGACACGGCCAGGAACATGGCTTAATGACACGGGCGTGTCATTTGACACGGGCATGTGCCCACCCGTGTCAGTACCCGTGTTTTGCAGGGTCGTGTCGGTTGGCGTGGCGGTTATGTGTGACACGCCCCCAGTCACGGGCGTGTCGAGTGGGACACGTGCATGTCTGAGCCCATGTGAGTCTCTATGTTCGACGATCGTGCCTGGATCGAGGCACACAGCCTGGCACACGGCCGTGTGACACGCCGTGTTTGGCCTAAGTTTGGGGATTTTTGAGCGGATCTGAGCCGTTCGTTTTCTTTAAATAAGATCCAACGGCCCACATGGTTTCCTGCTCTGTTAAGGCCGGGAATAGGGGAGTTAATCCTTCATTTCTCTCCAAGGCTTTCTCTTTCCAAGGTGTTAGAGAGAGGAGGAAGAAGAAGGAGGATTCCGGCCGCCGGCGGAGCATCAAAGCACCGTTTTGAGATCTGAGAGCGGATCCGTGGAGGAAAGTTCGTTGCGAAGATTTCCATCTGTGTAGTTTTTTCCATGGCGCCAAAGCGTACTACAAGGGTAACGATTCTCGACTTGAGCATGTGAAGCACTTCCTTTTTGCATAGGGAAACCCGCTCCCGCGAGTGTGCGGTGAGTGCGTGGTGTTCCTTGAGGTTGATGTGAATAGTCCCCCTTATGTTGCATATAGAGTTCGGAATCGAAGTACAGGCATAGGCATTGTGTGTGAAGCCTACCCAGACGTGTATTATCTGGATCGGTGATGTTGCATTTGATATGTTTTGTCGGAGAAGACTCCGTGCTTTGGGTTTTCGGGTTTCTACGCGGTAGATTGCAGTAGGGATCCTTGGAGGTTAGCTCAAAGGCGCACCCGGAAAACTGAGCGGAATCGTTGTTCTGCTAACTTGGCGGTCTAGGAACCGACCTTGAACATAACCGGGTTATGTGATTGTTTGGAAATGGCATGATCCGAGAGAAGCTTGGCTCGTACGTACATCTTAAGGTGTACTACGCGTTGTGAGCAACGGGCAAGTGGAATCAGACCTGTGCTATGTGGTTCAGTGCGAGAGACCCAAAAAGGGGACTTGTCGTTGGCATAGTCGGGAGCCTTAGATGGTGGTCAGAAAGGCTAAATGCTCACGTGGTTGCCATCTTGGTGGTGGTGGTGAAGACGCTGAAGTGTCAGGATTCACTATTAATGTGCCCTGAGTGCACGGGGTGTTTGGCCATGCGAACCTACATCTGTGGCGAAATGTTATTGCACTTTATTGTTTAGCTAGGCTAATGTTATGCTGGGAAAGAGCACCGCCATCCCGAGTAAGGGGCGGGGTCGTTATAATTTGGTCGGCTTTAGCTGACCGTTGTCTGTTTTCCACCATGCGGTGGAATGTTGCTAGCAGGTGCTGCGGAGCCGAGTGCAAAATAGCGGGCTGGAGCCCATGTTGCTGTGCTGGCCTTTGAAGGCCATAAAGAATAGTTGTTTTTATTTTTATCATGTGTGGCCGGCCTGCGAGCCGATGTATGTAAGACACTATTTGTTAAGTGAACTATTGTAAGGCCATAAGGCCGTGTTCCCCCTTTCAGTGTATTTGGTTTTCATTCCTATTGTGTGGATGTGGACATTCATGATGGTGGTGTTCAATTTTTGGGTTCTTTCAACAATTTAAAACCTTCCGGTAGAATGCTTTGTATAGCACGAGTAGTCTTAATTAGATAGTTTTGATATTCTTATGTAACCCTTCCGACTGTCTGTGGTATATGGCGTCGGGTTGCAGCTGGACCTTCTGTTATATGCCATGTGACGGATGGGGGTGTTACAATTTGGTATCAGACTTCTGGTTACGGTCAGGCTTAAATGAATTCGTGGGCGAATTCTTTTAAGGGGTGGTGAGCACATGTGTGCATCATCGTTATAACATCAAAAAGAACCCATGAATGTCCACTTAGGAATGAAAAATACACTTGTTTTGTGGAATCTGAGTGTTCCAATGATTGCTTTTAGCAATTTGGTTGTCGTCTAATCACATGTCTTTGCTTCTATAGGCAGCTAGGAGCGGTTCTGGTCAATCAGAGCGTCCGCAATCGGCAGAAAGTAGTGCACCGAGAGACATGCCTACTACACCTCCTTCAGCGGAAACCATCAGGATGGTGGCTGAAGCCGTATTTGCGATGATTAATGCCCAACCTGCAGGGCAAATGCACCGCGCACCTCCTATCGTGGAGCAAGAACCGGTTAGGGCGGCAGAGCCGAGAGTAGTGGAGCGTGCAGCAGTTGATCTAGTATAGACGAGGAGAGCTACGGAGAAGTAGCTAAAGCATATAATGGGCTTTAATCCTCCGAGATTCGATGGGGTTGGAACGCCAGCTGAAGCTGAGGACTAGCTCTCTTAGATAAAGAGGGTTTTGACAGCCACGTTAACTGAGGAGTGGCAGAAGACCACCATAGCGACTTTTCTTTTGGTGGGTGAAGCGAGGCTATGGTGGGATGAGTTGGAGTTTCATCTCTTAGTGGGTAGGCAGCTTGCTGATGTGCCTATGGAGGAATTTTCAAGATTGTTCGTAGCCAGATATGTACCCTCTGCTCAAAAGCTTGAGATGGAGAACCAATATCTTGGGTTGACTCAGGGATCCAAAAACGTGGACGAGTACCTCCACGAGTTTACACGGTTGGGTCGGTATGCTGGGGCTATGTTTACGGAAGAGGAGAGGAAGACCAACTGCTTTTATGAGGGACTTCGTGGTGACCTACAGTTACTCCTTGCTGGGCCTAAGGCGCAGGGCTTCCTAGCCTTGGTCAACTCGACCCGGTCTCTGGAAAAGGTTGTGAAGAGGGTGCAAGAGAAGAAGGACCCAGAAGAAAAGAAGGCCAAGTTCAAAGTGCCAAATGCAAAGTCAGGATTCCGCAGGTGGAGCAAGAAGCAGAAGACTTCAAACTCAGCCCCTTCGTCTGGTGCATCAGGGGCAACCATAAGTCGAGTCCCAGGACCTTGCTACAACTATGGGAAGACAGGGCATTTTGCTCGTTAGTGTTGGAGCGGACGTTCAAAGTCCGAGAGGAAGTCTTGAGCGACTTATGAGGAGAAAGGGAAGGCGGTGGAGTCAACCACGTCCCATCATGCTCCAGTCCAGCATAGAGTTTATAATCTTGGTCTGCAAGAGGCCATAAAGCAAGCTGACGTGGTGACAGGTATGAGTTAATTTATAACAGATTAAACTTTGTATTTGTTACCTCTTTTATGTGTTAGCTTACTTTTGTTGTTGCTAGGATTTGTATGGATTCTCAATTATCCGGCGAGAGCCTTGTTTGATACGGGAGCTTCACATTCCTTCTTGTACGAATGATTTGTGACGCGCATCGGGGTCCCTCCCTCGATGGCAAAAGACAAGTTGGATGTGTTGTTGCCCAATGGGTGCTCAATGCGCGTGTATAAGGTCTGTGTAGTCAAGGCTCGGATTGGGGATCAGGAGTTTGACTTGCGAGCATTGATTCTACCGTTATTAGAGTTCGATGTAATCTTTGGTATGGACTGGCTCTCGGAGCAGCGAGCTTACATTGATTGCAACCGAAATGAGGTTAAGTTGGGATTAAATTCTGAACGGGAGACTACGTTTGCGGGCATGAAGGGGTTAGGGAAAGTTTTGATGTCAGCCCTTCAGGTGATCAAGGCAGTTCGGTCTGGGGTAGAGCTGTTTGTCACACTAGTATAGACTTCCGTGCCTAGGCCTAGTCTGGACAGTATCCCTGTTGTGTCCGAGTATCCTGATGTGTTCCCGGATGATCTCCCAGGAGCTCCTCCTCGGCGGGAGATAGACTTTACTATTGAGCTGGTACCAGGTGCCAAACAGGTGTCACGCTCCCCCTATCGGATAGCGCCAAAAGAGATGGTGGAGTTGAAGGTGCAACTGCAAGAGTTGTTGGAGCAAGGTTATGTGCGTCCAAGTTCGTCGCCTTGGAGCGCACCAGTTCTTTTCGTTAAGAAGAAAGATGGTAGTTGCGGCTTTGTATGGAATACCGTGAATTGAACAAGCTTACGGAAAAGAATAGGTACCCGATCCCAAGAATTGACGATTTATTTGATCAGTTGGTTGGGTCAATGGTATATTCGAAGTTTGATCTGAAGTTCGGTTACTACCAATTGAGGATAAGGGAGAGCGACATACCAAAGACATCATTCAGTACGTGGTTTGGGCATTACGAGTTCACATTCATGCCATTTGGTTTGACCAATGCGCCATCCGTGTTTATGGATCTGATGAACAAGACGTTTAGAGAGTACCTGGACCGTTTTGTGATAGTATTTATCGACGATATCCTGGTGTACTCGCAGTGTGAAGAGGATCACTACAACCACCTGCATATGGTGCTGGAGACGTTGAGGAGAAACCAGTTGTATGCTAAGTTCTCCAAGTGTGAATTCTGGTTATCCTCGATAGCATTCCCTGGTGATGTTGTTAGTGGAGAAGGGATAGCTGTTGATCCGACGAAGATAGTGACGATACAGGAGTGGCCTGCTTGAACTACAGTGGCGGAGGTCCGGAGCTTTCTGGGGCTTGCTGGTTACTATAGGCGCTTCGTAGAGAACTTCTCGCGGATAGCGCTACCAGTCACGACTTTGACTAGGAAGAATCAGAAGTTTGTGTGGTCTTCGGAGTGCGAACAGGCTTTTGAAGAGTTGAAGAGGCAGTTGACCACAACGCCTATTTTATGTTCCCCAAGAGGAACCGAAGGGTTCGAAATCTATAGTGATGCTTCTGGCAGTGGTTTGGGTTGTGTTCTGCTACAACATGGGAGTGTGATAGCCTACGGTTCAAGACAATTGAAGGCTAACGAGAGAAATTATCCGGTCCATGACTTGGAGTTAGCGGCAGTGATATTTGCTTTAAATCTATGGACGCACTATCTGTACGGTGTAAAAGTCGATATATACACCGAACATAAGAGCTTGAAGTACATGTTAGATCAAAAGGATCTGAACATGAGGCAGCGGAGGTGGATGGAGTTCCTAGGGGACTACACCTTCAAGATACATTATGTGCCAGGGAAAGGTAATATAGTGGCAGATGCGTTGAGTCGTAAGATTCCTGCACAGGCCAACTGGTTATCGGTACATGATGAGGGATTGGTCCGTGAGTTGGAGGCTTTGGAGATATCTTGCGTTGACAAGTAGTATAGTATTGAGGCGAAACTATTTTGGACCGAGCTGCAGTGTGACCTAGCTGATAAAGTTCGGCGGGCTTTGATACTGGATACAACATGAAGCGGATCTTGGATGAATCATTGGATGGGTCAAATTCCCTGTTTGCTATTGAGGATGGATTGCAAAGGAAGTATGGTCGCATATGCGTTCCTAGTGTGGATAATCTTCGGTAGGAGGTGATGTACGAGGCTCATCATACCAAGTACTCAATCCACCCAGGAATCACGAAGATGTATAGAGACATGAAATTATTTTGGTGGTCAGGATTGAAGAGGGATGTAGCACTCTATGTGGCTAAGTGCCAAACTTGTGCCTTGGTTAAGGCGGAGTGCCAGAAGCCCGAGGTTTTCTAAAGTCCTTGCCTATTCCGGAATGGAAATTTGACGACATATCTATGGATTTTGTGCATGGTTTGCCGAGGTCACAGAGGGGAAATAATGTCATCTGGGTGGTCGTAGATAGGTTGACAAAGGTGTCACACTTCATTTCGATCAAGAAGGAAGATCCGGTGGAAAGGTTGTCCAAACTCTATGTGGAGAATATTGTTCGGTTACATGGTGTGCCCCGCAGTATTGTTAATGATCGAGATGGACGCTTCATGTCGAATGACTGGAGGTTGGTGCATAGTCTGTTGGGTACTAAGCTAAAGTTCAGCACAGCCTTTCATCCGCAGACAGATGGCCAAACCGAGAGGGTCAACTGGACGTTGGAGGACATGCTTCGCATGTGCGTCCTAGATTTTGGAAAGCAGTGGGAAGATCACCTGTACATGGTTGAGTTTGCGTATAACAACAGCTTTCAAGTGAGTATTGGAATGGCGCCTTTCGAGGCCTTGTACAGGAGAAAGTGTCGCATGCCGTTGTCTTGGTTGGAGACGGGCGAGTCGAAGCTTTACAAACGTCATGCGGTGGAAGATGCCACTTCAGTGATTTAGATAATTCAGGAACGGTTGAAGATCGCTCAGGACAGACAGTCGAAGTACCATAACGCCAAACATAAGAATGTGGAGTTCAATGTTTGTGACTGGGTGTACTTGAAAATCGAGCCGTTCAAGGGTGTCTCGCGGGTTCGACGCTTAAAGAAACTGAGTCCGAGATACCTTGGACCATTTGCGATCCTGGAGCGTGTTGGCGAAGCAGTGTATAGGTTGAAGCTGTCGGTGGAGCTAAGTGGGCTACACAATGTGTTTCATGTATCGGTGTTGCGTAAGGCGGTGCTAGAGCCTTCGCAGATAGTTGCGGTTGATCAAGTGCCAGTTGATTACGAGTTGACGATAAAGGTCAAGCCTATACGTATAGAAGACGTTGACGTCAAGCGACTCCGCAACAAGGATATCCGAATGGTTAAAGTCCGTGGGGATAATTGTGTATGTGAGGAGCTTTCTTGGGAGCGAGAGCAAACTATGTTGGAGGAATACCCCAAGTTGTTCCATTTAGGTAACTTGTAATTTTTGTGTACCTTTACTTAATTTCGGTATGAAATTCCTTAAGTGGGGGAGATTTGTAACGCCCCGAAAATTGTATTTGAGTTGGTCATGTAAAAAGGGATTTTTTGTGCCTGTATAGGGGTACACGGCCTAGGACACGGGTGTGTCCAAGGCCGTGTCTGGTTAGTGTTTTGGCCGTTTTCATCCCGAGAAGGACACGGCAAGGAACACGGCTTAATGACACGGGCGTGTCATTTGACACAGGCGTGTGCCCACCCGTGTCAGTACCCGTGTTCCGCAGGTCGTGTCGGTTGGCGTGGTGGTTATGTGTGACACGCCCCCGGTCACGGGCGTGTCGAGGAACCCGACACGGGCGTGTCGAGTAGGACACGGGCGTGTCTGAGCCTGTGTGAGTCTCTGTGTTCGATGATCGTTCCTGTATCGAGGCACACGGCCTGGGACATGGCCGTATGCCAAGCCGTGTTCGGCCCAGGTTTGGGGATTTTTGAGCAGATCTGAGCCGTTCATTTTCTTTAAATAAGATCCAACGGCCCAGATGGTTTCCTGCTCTGTTAAGGCCAGGAATAGGGGAGTTAATCCTTCATTTCTCTCTAAGGCTTTCTCTTTCCAAGATGTCAGAGAGCGGAGGAAGAAGGAGGATTCCGGCCGCCGGTGGAGCATCGGAGCACTGTTTTGAGATCTAAGAGCGGATCCGTGGAGGAAAGTTCGTTGCGAAGATTTCCATCCGTGTAGTTTTTTCCATGGCGCCAAAGCGTACTACAGGGGTAACGATTCTCAACTTGAGCATGTGAAGCTCTTCCTTTTTTGCATATGGAAACCCGCTCCCGTGAGTATGCGGTGAGTGCGTGGTGTTCCTTGGGGTTGATGTGAATAGTCCCCCTTGTGTTGCATATAGAGTCCGGAATCAAAGTACGGGCATAGACATTGTGTGTGAAGCCTACCCAGACATGTATTGTCTGGATCGATGATGTTGCATTTGATATGTTTTGCCGGAGAAGACTCCGTGCTTTGGGTTTTCGGGTTTCTACGCGGTAGATTGCAGTAGGGATCCTTGGAGGTTAGCTCCAAGGCGCACCTGGAAAACTAAGCGGAATCGTTGTTCTACTAACTTGGCAGTCTGGGAACCGGCCTTGAACATAACCGGGTTATGTGATTGTTTGGAAATGGCAGGATCCGAGAGAAGCTTGGCTCGTGTGTACATCTTAAGGTGTACTACGCGTTGTGAGCAACGGGCAAGTGGAATCAGACCTGGGCTATGTGGTTCGGTGCGAGAGACCCGAAAAGGGGACTGGCCGTTGGCATAGTCAGGAGCCTTAGACGGTGGTCAGAAAGGCTAAATGCTCACGTGGTTGCCATCTTGGTGGTGGTGGTGAAGACGCTGAAGTGTCAGGATTCACCGTTAATGTGCCCTGAGTGCACGAGGTGTTTGGCCATGCGATACTACATCTGTGGCGAAATGTAATTGCACTTTATTGTTTAACTGGGCTAATGTTATGCAGGGAAAGAGCACCGCCATCCCGAGTAAGGGGCGGGGTCGTTATTATTTGGTCGGCTTTAGCTGACCGTTGCCTGTTTGCCACCATGCGGTGGAATGTTGCTTGCAGGTGCTGCGGAGCCGAGTGCAAAATAGCGGGATGGAGCCCATGTTGCTGTGCTGGCCCTCGAAGGTCGTAAAGAATAGTTATTTTTATTTTTATCATGTGTGGCCGGCCTGTGAGCCGATGTATGTAAGACACTATTTGTTAAGTGAACTATTATAAGGCCATAAGGCCGTGTTCCCCCTTTCAGTGTATTTGGTTTTCATTCCTATTGTGTGGATGTGGACATTCATGATGGGGGTTTTTAAGTTTTGGGTTCTTTCAACTATTCAAAACCTTCCGCTAGAATGCTCTGTGTAGGATGAGTAGTCTTAATTAGATAGTTTGGATATTCTTATGTAACCCTTCCGACTGTCTGTGGTATATGGCGTCGGGTTTCAGCTGGACCTTATGTTATATGTCATGTGACGGATGGGGGTGTTACACGTAGTCCCTCAATAGCCTCGGTATTCGCATCCCCGTGCTCATTCGCAGCCATTCTTGACGATGACGGTGTAGTGTACTCCGTTCCTAGTCTAGTGCGCATACATGATTACAAAAAATTGAAAGATGATTTTTTCTAGGACTGGGCCTAAAGTTAAAACAAGATATTTTGAGAATTTATTGAAGTGACAGGAATGAGGAACGTTAAATTTTTTTTATATATTTTCGCAGAGAAATAAAGATTTTTGACCGCTATTTGCAGACCAGAAAAAAAAAATTTCTTTCGGTTCGAGCCAATGAATGAGAGCGAGGACGTTTGCAACATAGAAGTTGAAACGACCGTCTCTGATACCAAATTGATGTAGCGTATGTCGCTAACGAAGATCTACACGAGAGAAGGCTCTAGATCGCCATTCAACACACACTTAATCCGTCGCACCTACACAAGCATCTACTGCCCTCAATACGCAATAGTTTCACGCACAAAGCATAAACAAAATCGAAGAATGACCGACTCTAAAGCAGCGATGAAAAAATAGTTGAATCATTCCCACTGATAACGCAAAGGTTGCAAATCCCTTTTGAGGCAAGACCAAGGCTATAGGCCAAGATCCGCTCAAGCAAAATGGACCTACCCAGTCCGGAGGAAAGGAAACACAAACAAAAACAATTTTATTCGGGGATTTGAAAATCGATTGAGATTTAAGATCACGGAGAAGACGATGGTTCAACCTCCACAAATCTAAAGAGGAGAAGCACTAGAGAAGGGGAAGAGATAACCCAACCCGTTGGTGGGAAACACACTTGATAAATTGTGGGAGAATCACTCTCTCCACGATTTCCACTGGCGTCGCACCGAATGGATCCACCGGCATCTCACCGAGTGGGGTTGCATCCTTATTCCTTGGAGTCGCACAAAGAAACCACGCCGGAGGCTCCACGAGAGTGGAGGCCAAAATGGGGGAAGAGGGATACAAGGGGGCGGCGGCTAGTCACAAGCCCAGACCGAAATTCCTCTTAGAGAAATGGATTTTAGGTTTTCTTTCTTCATCTCCTAATTCACTTAATAAGCCTCCTATATATAGGAGTTACAAAATAGATCCAACCATCAAAGATTGAGATGAAACCTCATCAATCCAGATGGCCAATAGCACACCAAATGAAAATGCATGAAATTAAAACATTACAAGTTCTAAATAAAATAAAGCATTTAAAGTAATTAAAATGGTCTTCCAATAAGTCTTTAAGTGGGTTTCGCGTGCCGCATACGGAGGTTGTAACATTTCCTACCGTTAGAGGCCAAGGAGTCGTCATGTCAGCTGAAATCTTTATGTTGTAGCATTTCGGCGTCCGGATCATCTTCAAGTGGTGGCGGAGAGGCCGCGGCATCATGCTTGGCATGAGATTGGACTCTCACTTTTCTCTATATCTTGGTACTGTAAGTTCTTGAGGGAAAGAGGCTGAGGCTTAGTGTTAAAAGCCTGGTGAAGGAGATCCCGTGATCAGAATCAATAGTTGAAGTAAGATACGTGACGAGGAAAGAGAGGTACTCCTTTCCATCTGGATAGAAGACTTACTCGTGGCTCCGAAAAGATTTACAAGGGTAACAATCTTCCTTCTTGGACAAGTGAAGTCCTCCTTTTTGCATATGAATGGAATCCCACACCAAAGGTAGAGAATCGAGGAGATTCCGATGGGTCGATGCATAGTATCCCCGGGTTTGGTTTTGCATATAGATCCGGAAATTGCAGTATGGAATAGGCATGTTGTGTGAAGCCCATCCGAACAGGTTGGTCTAGATTGGTGATGTTTTCTTTTGCATGTCGGAGAAAACTCCGAGTATAAATGAGTAGTTTACGGGTTCTGTGGGTTGTTCCTGTGAAAAGTGAGTAGGAGGAAGTACTGGGGGGTGCTACAGGAAAATACCCAGAAAGTATCATAGTTTGTATAACTGTTGGATGTCGCCAGACGACAGCGAGTATCCTTGGTGATAGATCCCGGTGAGCTCTGATTGTTGTGATGAGGTTTGTATAACTGTAGGATGTTGCAGGGTGTTCTGGATAGATGTTCCAGTTATAGTTGATCTGGAGACTGATGAGAGTTCTATCGCTAACTGATAAGTTGTAAATATATGTATTTTTTTCGTACAATAAATAAGTCGTTTTAGTTTATTTTTGTCATTTTTAGTTATTTTTCTTGAATAAATTATTCCTTTTTTGTAAATACATTGCTAACTTAAATTTAATTTGTTTCCTGAAAATTTTCAGAATTATTGTCAAAATAGCATAGTACACGGCCGTGTACTTCAGCTCACGCCCGTGACCTGGCGTGTACCTTCATTCCTGTGAAATCAGCCGCAATTGAAGAAAAAATCATATCACGCCCTCCGACACGCCCGCGTCCAATGTGACACCGCCGTGACCAAGCCCATGTCACGCCAGCTCGACGAACCGTGCTCGAAGATCGCCGAACGACCCGACACACCCGTGTCAATATGTGACACGGGCGTGTACCTCTCCACCTGGCCGACAAGACGTCGCCAGCGACTGATTGACACGACGCCGCACCCAGATTGACCTCCCCGACACGCCCACCGACACGCCCGTGGCCAAGGGCGTGACATCTACGTGTACAGCCGCGAAGTCAAAATAGCCGGGAAGTCTCTGGATCACCTCATGTACACTAGTTACACGCCCCCCTCCCTACACGCCCGTGACCTAGGGCATGTACCTTGAAAATTTTGCCCATAAATTCAAGTTTTCTGCTTGAGTTTTTGTTTCTTTTTTTACACCATTTTGCCTAAGGGGATATGCTGTGTAGATGCTTCCAAAGCTTTGTAAGGGAAATTCCACCCCCCCCCCCTCTCTTTAGCTTTTATTTTAGTTCCTTTGTAACCCGTGTTTATCTTAATAAAATGTGTTTTTCTTCTCTTTATAAGGGTTTGGAACGGATCTAGGCAACTCTCCTTATGCAATCTTATTTTTATTTTATTTTATCTTTGTTTTCGTTCTTTTTAATATGTGTGTGTGTCTGTATGAGTTTAGTTTTAAGCTTTAATAGTTTTCATAGTTTAGTTTTTAGTGCTTTTTATTTCATTTTTATGAGGTTATAAAGGTATCTTAAAAGTGGTTTTGATTTTTCTTTAACGTAGGTTTTTTAGGTTGTAAAAGTTTTTTTGTTCTTTTACTGCTTTATTTCCACTTTTTAAGCCCCTTTACAAAACTATAAGAATGAAAATCTCATCGTTTTAATTTTTCAAACACTTCTATTTTTGCTTTTATTTCCAAAAACTTTTGCTCATTTAATTTTTCTGTCTTCATTTTATTCATTTCTAGCACATTCTAGCGATAGAAATGTGTTTGTTTTAATTTTTCGAGCACTTTGATTTCCCTTTTTTTTCCAAAAACTTTTAACTCCTTTAATTTTTATTTTGTCTTTTTATGCATTTCTACCATATTCTAGCGGTATAAATGTAGTTGTTTTAATTTTTAGGGCACTTTGTTTTTTCGCTTTTTCGTATGTGTGCGTGCGTATATGAGATAATTTTTATAGCTTTTATTCATTCCTGTAGAGTGTGTGCGTGTATGAGTTAGTGTTTATCGCTTTCTTTAATTGATGTAGGGTGTGTGTGTTTTACTTTCAGTAGAGTGTGTGTGTGTGTTTTAATTTCTACAGTGTGGGTGCGTTTCATTCCAGTAGAGTACGTGTGTGCGTTTTAATTTCTGTTGTCTGTGTGTGTTTTTATTTTAAGTAGAGTGTGTGGGTGTGTTGTTTTTATTTCAGTAGAGAGAGTGTGTACGTTTTCATTTTCTGTAGAGTGTGTGTGTTTTCATTGGTTTTACTTTAAGTAGTGTGCTTGTGTTTTACTTTATGTAGAGTGCATGCGTGTGTGCATTTATTTCCTCCTACTCGTTTGAGTAGGACTCGCTTTCATTTCCCCCTACTTGTTTGAGTAGGACTCGCACTTTTATTGCTTTCTTTACTGCTTTCTTTACTGCTTTATTTTACAGCTTTCTTTACTGCTTTATTTTCTGCTTTCATTTTATTGCTTTCTCATCGCAAGCCATCCCCATTCCGATGAGTGGCTAAGCGCTCTTAGCCCTCAGTATTGAAGAGCATTGGGATAGATAAAATCGCTTTGAATAATTAAAGTTCCTGTTTTCTAATTAGTTAAATTACTTATGATTTTCCCCGAGTTTACGATGCGTAGATCCACATATCGATGTGTGGACTCTATTTCCGTAGTTCATAAGCTAGCTAGCCAAGAGGTCGTGCGTATGAACCGATCACCCCTTGGTAAATGGAGTTCCACACTAAACCTCGAGAGAGGAGGCGCAGAATTCTACCGGATTGGGTTCTTCACCCAATAGCGGGGTTCTTAGCATAATGCGTGCATTAAGAGGAGTCCTTCGTCGGACGAGAGCCCGGTCGAATAGTCTTAATGTTCAGGTGAGCAATAGTCCTAGAGATAGGTGAGCTCATTTTTGTGGAACCTCCACTGCCAAGTCTTTGCCTTAATTAATTTGAAATTCAGGATCTCTTTTTATTAAAAGTATATTTTAGTTCAAATCCTTTTTGATGCCGTTGCGCTAAGTTATTCATCGGCTCCATCTTTAAAGCTTTTATTTTCTGTCTTTATATATATATATATATATATATATATATATATATATATATATATATATATATATATATATATATATATATATATCCTGACAAGATAAAATATTTGGTAAAATAATAGTCCCCTCCAGGGAAGAGTAGAAATAATCAACCCGACCCCGAGAACAATACGACCTCGATATTCCTCACTGGAATATCTTGTACTATACGCGATAGGTGCACTTGCCTCATTTCGTTAAAACTCGATTTCAACTGTTTTATATCAATATAATAAATCTGCGCCCCCCATCTTCCTAAATTAAACCAAATCCGCTTTCTTAAATAAACTGCCTGGGGCTCCGCGTGTCCTAAATATTTTTGGAGTTTTAACCCTCAACAACTTTTTGGCGTCGTTGTCGGGGAAATTTCTTATTGTTATTTCGAACTCTGGAAATCTATTAATTTTACCTATTTGTATTTATATATATATATAAAAAAATGTCCAACCAAAAATTACTACTACTAATAATAATAGTACTACTAATATTAATAATAATAAAACTACTTAAAAAACAAACAAAAACTTTAAATTTTTTTATGTTATTGTTATCTATAAAAAGACATAAATAAAATGACGTCGTTTCCTAATAAGTATGAAACCTAATCTCATACACTAACAAAAAAACCAAAAAAAAAAACTAACTAAAAAACCCCAAAAAAATCTTAAAACTAAAAAAACTAAAAAATATATAAAAAAACTAAAAACAACTTAAATTTTTTTTATTATTTCATATATTTCTTAAATAAAAACCAACCCTAAAAATAAAAAAAAAACCAAAAAAATAAAAAAACTCAAAAACTCTTAACTCTAAAAAATAAAAAATCTGAAAATCTAAAAACCAAAAAAATCTAAAAAACCTAAAAAACAAAAAAACCACAAAAATCTAAACACTAAAAAATGAAAAAAATATAAACTGTAGAAAATTTTTTTTTGATGAAAACACAAAACACAAAAAAGTCGAAAAACTAAAAAAATCTAAAAACTCCAACAAAAATCTAAAAACTCCAATCTAAAAATAACAAAAAAACTATTGCTAAAAACAAAAAATAAAAAAATCTAAAAACTAAAAAACATAAAAAACCTACAAAAATAAAAAACCAAAAAAAAAACTAAACAACTTATCTAAAACCAACTAAAAAACACTACTTCAAAAATAATAATTTGTTAAAAGTATATATCTATACCACAAAAAACAATCCTCTCCTAAAAACCACAAAATAATTCTTGTATATATTTTGTTTTAACTTCTTTTATTTTCTTTCAAAAAACCAAAAGTTTTTTTTACCAAAAATACTAAACAAATAAATTTTTCTATTTTTACAAATTATATATCTATTATTCTCGCTTAGGCGCGCGTCACACTATTGTGCACGTTAGGGGGCCGCATTTCTGTACACGCTCATAAGCTAAGACGTTAGCTTCGAGTCACACACACACACTCGCCCCCTACCGCCCGCAACCTTTTGGCTCAGTTTATCTTTTTTGTTTTTTTGTTCTATTTTTGCTATTTCTTCTAAATAATGCAGGGTTCTAAATGGGCTTCCCCGACGTCGTCTTAGGGAAACTTCTACCCTTCCTTTTTATTTTTGTATATATTATATTTTGTTTATTATCATTCCGCATACTTAGATTACAACATTGAAGATAATATTGGATTTAAGTATGGGGGTGTTTTCTTATTTTGCACATTTATATTCTGCAGTAATAAAAAACTTACAAAACATTAAAAAGATACGAAAATTTAAAACTTCGAAAAAACGTTTTCATTGTTTTTATAATCAAAAACTCAAAAATATTCATAAAACAAAAATTTCAAAAAACTTATAAAACAAAAATTCAAAAAAAAAACTCATAAACACAAAATTTCAAAAAAAACAATTTATAAAACATAAAATCAAAAAAAAATTTACTTTGAAAATATTTTTGTAAAAATAACATCTCTATTTCCCTCCTCTCTTCCAAAAAATTCATAGAACAAAAAAAAACTTATAAAACAAAAAGTTCAAAAAAATTGTTTTCAATTTGTAAATCATTTTTGTAAAAAGACTCTCTTTTCCTCCCCTCTCTTCCAAAATTCAAAAAAAAATTTAAAAAAATTGTGGTTTTTTACTTTGTAATTTTTTTGTAAAAATCTTTCTCTTTCCCCCCTCTCTTCTTTGTACGAAAACCTTTCTCTTTCCCTGCTTTCTTCTTCTGTAAAAAATATTTCTCTTTTCTCCCTCTCTTTTTTGTAAAATAACAGCTCTTTCTCTCCCCTTTCTTGTAAATAAATTGATCAAAATGTTAAAAAAAATAAAAAAAACTAAAAACTCAAAAATTTTCAAAAATCCAAAATCCAAAAAGAGGAAAATAACTCTAAAAATCCAAATATAGATAATAAATCAAAAATACAAAAAAATTGATAGATAAAACCCCTAAAATTCCAAAAAATGTTTATTATGCAACAAATAAATAGAATATCTCATTCTTAACCCCTTTTCCTTCTCCAAAAATTTTGTTGCGAGTTTATTTATAAGCGAATTTTATTTATTCTTTGTTTACTATTCGTTTATTAATTGGAGATCGATAGATTTAGATATCCGGGGTTAGGTTTTAAAGAATTTCTTATGCTTTATTTTTTTTAGATAAGTTACTTATTTTCAGAACCACTTCTACTTATCTAAATAGTTGCATATTTATTTTGTTAGAAAATAACAACCTTAGATTTCATATTATGTTATTCCAAGCTTTTTTTTGAAATATAGGAACGTTTAATTTATAAAGATTGCTCTCAAAATTATTTTATTAAACCTAGTTTTCTTTTTGGAAAAATCTTATCTCCTTTTTTTCATGTCTTACTTGGCATGATTTTGATCCTTAAAAGATCCTATGTCAATGGGAATAAGATTTTATTCCGTAAACATAGGCATCCAATATTTTAAAAGATTATATGTTACGGAATAAGGGGATAAAATTCATTACTCATATACATATACAATGAGTTATTATGAAGTTGTTAAATATATATATATATATATATATATATATATATATATATATATATATATATATATATATATATATATATTATGGAAAATAAGATTTCATTTTTCTAAACAACCATATTCAAAAAAAAATTCATTAGAGGTTTGAGCGAAAAAATATACCCTCGCCTCTAAAAACCAAAGCCCTCTTCATAAACCTCAACTACCGCCAATTTCAAATGATTCTAGATTTAATTTTAAAATCTTTTTGAGAGCATAATTTATAAATTGAATTATTTCCTTTAATTCTTTTAAGCTAAAGTTTCTATAATCCAATCTAATTTTGTTAACCTAACAAATAAATTTTTTTGCTATCTATTTGATTATATCAGAAGTTTTTAGCTGAAACTCTTCCTTTATTTAAATTTTTGTCATAATTTAGGACTTAACTCTTGTAACCTTGATATTTATTTAAATGTTTCTTTCAATTAATTCAAGCGGTAGTTAAACTTAGGATTTCTTTAATTCCTTATAAGTATATCTTCAACCACTTTTGCTCTGGAATAGTAAAAACTTAAGTATGAGGGTATTTGATAAGTTGTAAATATACGTATTTTTACGTATAATAAATAAGTCGTTTTAGTTTATTTTTGTCATTTTTTGTTATTTTTTTTAATAAATCGTTCCTTTTAGGTAAATACATTGCTAACTTAACTTTAATTTGTTTCCTGAAAATTTTCAGAAAAATTGTCAAAATAGTATAGTACACGCTCGTGTACTCCAGGCCACGCCCGTGACCTGGGCGTGTACCTTCATTCCCGTGAAATCAGCCGCATTTGAAGAAAAAATCATGTCACGCCATCGGATACGCCCGTGTCCATTGTGACACGGCCGTGACACAACCCGTATCACGCTAGCTCGATGAACAATGCTCGACGATCGCCGAACGACCCGACACGCTCGTGTTAAGATGCGACACGGGCGTGTACCTCTCCACCTTGCTGACAAGACGTCTCCGACAACTAATTGACACGACGCCGCGCCCAGATCAACCTCCCCGACACGCCCGTGGACAAGGGCGTGACATCTACGTGTACAACCGCGAAGTCAAACTAGCCGAGAAGTCGCTGGATCACCTCATGTACCAATATCCAGTCCTTGTACGTGATCCAACCATCACGATCCCTAACAATACTCTTGGGAATTCTGTGCAACTGCACGATATTACAAACGTACAGTTCTACCAGCTTCTTAATGCTGTCCTCCTTCGGATTCGGGATGAAGTGAGCCACTTAGGTCAAGCGATCCACGATTATCCAAACCGCATCGTTACACTGCTGCGACCAAGGTAAGCCATGCATAAGCTCCATGGAGATATCTTCAAATTTCCACTCGGGGATAGGAAGAGGCTTCAGGATCCCGCCCGATTTTTGACACAGCCTGCACTAAGGCACAAGTTTGGCACCAACTCATGTACAAAGCTACATCCCGCTTCAATCCAGAACACCAAAAGGATCTCTTCATATCTAAGTACATCTTTGTACTGCCCGAGTGAATGAAGTACTTCGTGAAATGAGCCTCAAACATCAACTCCTCACGGAGCTTGCTGAACTGCGGTACACAAACCCTTCCTGCCTTCCTTAATATTCCACCAATCATATCCCAGGTACTACCATCACCTTTTTGTGCTTCCACCACAAATAGCTGGAACTCCACATCCACATTGGACGCTTCCCGAATATGATCGGATAAGTCGTTCTACAACTATATCCAGTTTAACCGACCCATGCTAGACTCACCTCTTGCTACACACTCAATGCCAAGGGACTCAAAATCCTACACCAATCACTCATCATGACCTTCAATCTAATTCCCTTGTCCTGAATACTTTCTACTCAAGCAATCAGCCACCATGTTGGTCTTGCCCGCCGTATACTGAATCACCATGTCATAGTCCCCAAGGAACTCGATCCATATGCGCTGCCACATGTTCAAGTTTTTCTTGATCTAGAAGATACTTCAGGCTTTTGTGGTCAGTGAAGATCTCCACTTTCGTACCGTACACATAGTGCTGCCACAAATTCAACGCAAAAAGTACCGCCTCCAACTTCAAGTCATGGATGGGGTAATTCCTCTCATGAGACTTCAACTGTCTAGATCCAAAGGCTATCACACTGTCATGTTGCACTAGCACGCAACCCAAACCGCAACCTAACGTGTCACTGAAAATTTGAAATACTTCAGTCCCTTTAGGAAGACTTAGGATTGGAGCTGACATCAACCTTTCCTTCATGGTATCGAACGCTTGATTGCACTCCTGAATCCACATAAATTTCTAGTCCTTACGAGTCAGAGTAGTGACGGGAAGAGCTATCCGTAATATGTTTTCTATAAATCTTCTATAGTACCTGCCTAGTCCAAGGAAACTGCTGACTTCCGCAACGGTGCTCAGAACTGGCCAATCCCTGATCGCCTCAACTTTTAATGGATCCACCACCACCCCATAACCACTATTCACATGGCCCAAAAATGCCACCTTCTCTAACCAGAACTCACACTTCGAGAACTTTGCATAAAGCTTGTTCTCTCTCAATGTCTGCAAGACTACTCTCAAAAGAACCTCATGCTCCGCCTCCGATTTGTAGTATACCTGAATATCATCGATGAAGATGACCACAAACGAGTCTAAGTACGCCTGAAACACTTGGTTCATCAGATCCATGAATATCGATGATTCGTTCGTCAACCCGAATGGCATCTCTGAGAACTCGAAGTGACCATACCTCTTACCAAATGCTGTCTTGGGTATGTCCTCGTCTCGAATCAGCAAGTGCTAGTACCCTGACTTCAAGTCCAACTTAGAGTACATCATCGACCCTACCAACTGGTCAAACAGGTCATCCATCCGTGGTATCAGATACTTATTCTTTATGGTTAGTTTAGTCAGTTCACGGTAGTTTATGCACAATAACATACAACCATCTTTCTTCTTCACGAACAACACAGGCGCGCTCCATGACGAGGAGCTGGGTCTAATGTAACCCTACTCCAACAATTCCTACAACTGTACCTTGAGCTTGTACAACTCCTCGGCGACATCCTAAAACGAGGACTTGACACTGCCCTAGTTCTGGCACTAACTCAATCGAGAAATGGATCTCCCGTCAAGGAGGTGCTCCAGGAATCTCCTTAGGAAACACATCCTCGAATTTTGTCACTACCGAAACTTCTCCAAGTGGTAGCTTGGAAATTTGAACTTCTAACAATATTATGAAAGCTACTCCTCCCTAGTTAAATGCCTGCATCAACTACATGGCCGAAATCAGGGAACAGGACACTCCACTAAGGCCCTCAAATTTGACTTATTTCTTTCCTTCTTTTCTCATGGTTCACCATCTTATATAGGCAGTCAATACTGTCTCGCTGCTCTGCCAGCCAGTCCATACCCAAGCTCACATTAAACTCAGCTAACGGTAGAACCGCTAGTACCAACATGAAGTCAACTCCGTCAAACTCCAACCAATGCGCCTTTTCATCCCGATTTTCATGAAAGAGACATTGGGCATACACACTCTAAGTTCTGTACACGCCGAAAAGGGCTCGACTCCAATTCTCTGGATAAAGCTTTTTGCAGTAAAGGAGTGTGATGCTCCTATATCAAACAATACCCTAGCTAGTTAACCAGAAACTAGCACGGAGCCTATCACTACATCGGGTTATCGAATTGCTTATTGTTGCCCAAGGTTGTAAGCCCTTGGTTGCACGGGTTGAAACCGTGAAGCGCTCGACTCTGACATCTTCCCTTTCTCCGCGTTGCTAGGACCGGACCGCACTAACTGCTCCTGTCTTGGCTCCTGCTCAGTGCCACCCTCAGTGTAGAAATGAGCTATGTAGCCTGGCTTTCCACAATTATAGCACGATGGTGGTCCCTTGAAGTGAGATACCCCAGACGTCGTACTACTCTTCTCACCTGACCTGAAGGGATAAGTCTTCTTCCTCTTTACTCCTTTCATACTTCCCTTGCGATTGAGAAGGCTTTCCTTTTCCCTGCTTGACTGTCAGTACCTTTCGAAGTTGGGTTCATTCCATATCACTTTCCAACATCCTGGCAGCCTCAATAAACTCGTTGAAGCCCATATTCTTCGTAACTATCAGAGGTTGTCTCAGATTCTCTCTCAACCCATGGTAGAAGAGATTGTCCCTCTCCTCATTATCAGCCATCGTCGTTCCAGCATAATGACCCAATCGAGTAAACTCCTGAATGTAATCATCTACAATCTTATCCCGCTGCACCAAGTGCATAAACTGCCTCTGAAGGGCTAACCTTGTTGACGAAGGGATATACTTCTTTAAGAAGGCATTCCCGAACTCTCCTATCGACGGGGTGCGTCCAGGAAAATTACAGTTGCTATGGCTCACCCACCATAACTTAGCGTCACCTTCTAGCATGAAGGTCGCAAACTGAGACTGCTTCTAATCGTAAATCTTAGACACTGGGACACTCGTGGTCCCACGATACTCATATGTGGATAACTTCTTTACGCGATCCGATTATGTCACCTTGACCACTAAACCTTACCTTGGACACTAACCTCCCTCTGATACCAAATTGTAACACCTCCCCCTATAATGACCATATAATATGGGTCCGGCCGGGGCGCACAACATATAGATGCCACAACTAAAAGGTGATATAAAAGAACTGCGTATCTCAAAATTCAGAACACAAATAGCCGAATCCCACAAACACTAGAACTTATCCACTATCATAGGAGTACCAAAACGACCTTAAGGACTTACAACAAACATGAGTTCAAAAACTGAAACTATAACAAACATAACAATGCGCTTTAGCACTCCTAGGCTACCTCGACATGCAAAGCGAATTACAGTTCATGGAGCAAAGCATTCAACAAAACTTAAGCCGCTAAATAAAGAGTTCACTTCATGAGGCTTAGGCCTTTTTGGCCGGCGAGTTTGCTCATGCTTGTGATCCTTGCCATGTGAAAATTTATTGTAACGTGGGTCAGCAAAGGATGACCTCAACTGTATAACCAACACATCTTCTCCCAGCCGTCCTGAGCGAACCTCAGGGCACTCCATCACCCTGCAAGTCAACACTTTGTATGTAAATATACAGGAACATATAAAGCAATAAAACAAGTTTGGATGTCTCATACAACAAACACGTTTCTATGTTGAGCAGGTAATATAAAAGGGGCCTATAATGCAACATGTATGTAATCCTGAGTTTCAACCAAGGCACCCTATAGCACATGAATCTATCACATTATCACACATCATCAAATGGGTACTTCCAATTACCCCATCGGCATTCAAGCCGCAAACTCACAGGTACTTGCAATTTCCCCTAACGGCATACAAGCCGCCACACAAAACTCTTGCCAAGGCCCCACCCGCTCGTGGTTCTCAAAACCCGGGCTTGCCTGCAAGCTCTGACTTCTCATGTCAGGATTCCATCACACAAACAACAAACCGATTCTAAGAACCCTTGCTTGACCCCACTCTCTTGTGGGCTTCCTTGCCCGGGCTCATCCAAAGCTTGGTGTTCTCGTCAGTTTCAAAGAAGAGGAGTTATCTCACCGGGACACTCTCCACGCATGACTTACACGTCACGAGCTAGCCAGCTGACCATAGAGATAAAGCCGCGCCTTAGCACAACACAATCAATAGCCTTTCCCGCCCTAATCGACCATTCGTTCTCACACATAATAAAGGGGGGACGAACATCACAAATGGCTTCTTACTGCAAATAAATTTCGACCAAAATCCTTAAGGCTCTTTATGCAACATCACAGAGTCGGGCTAACAGTCGAGACTACGGCTTCACCTGCAATGCCTAATCCACTAGCAGAGCGGATTTCTAATTCAACATCATGTCGGGGACGGACACAATCGACCTGATGGCTCCTCTTGAACCATGGCAACCCGAACCCCTATCATTTGAGATATCCGATGCCTAAATGCTTGAAAGAAAGCAAGAATAAAAAGGATGCCATGCACGCATCCTAAAGAACGGGAGCAGAAGTGTCGTTACCTTACGACTGCTCTTCCTGCCAAAAAAACATGATTTGCACGAATGAAAGTGTGCGCCTTCAAGTCCTCTCCAAAGATCTGGCCTTGGATCGACGATCGGAGCCCCAAAGCTTCATTAATGGCGGAAGATGCTCTTCCTCTTCTCCCAAACCCTCTCTCCCTAAAACCCTAACTTCAACTCTCAAAATGAGAAGAAAATGAGGGGAAAGAGTGTTTCAGCCCTACTTATGACCCTCGGATGGAGTGTCCTAGGCCATAGGATAAAAACCAAAGCGAAATCGGATGGTCAGAACACAGATCTATGAAACTGCTTTTGTTTGCAACTGTTGGGCGGTAACCACCTACCGCACCGTGGTAGCTTCCCGAGCCCCCAGCCAAAAAAAATAAAGTCATGCTACCACCGGTGGTAAAAATACCACTACATGGTAGCTCACTCAACGCTTCCGTCTCAACGCATGGAGGCTAACGCCAAGCGGTATGTTGGATCCCTAGTTGGATTTGGGCTAGGTTCAATAAAATAGGATGTTTGACCCAATATGTATAGCCAGGGTCATGTTTGTGTCCTAGAGTGTAGGCCATGTCCTTAGAATCAACACTACATGGACCAGCCATCTACAGACTGCAGAAGACTCAAGACTTAGAGAAATATCAAAGACTCAGGAAAATGAGTTCGACGTTCGTCGAACTCAGCTCAACGAAAGTCGTGCTCAGCTCGACGAACTCATAGACTTTGAGCGGAGTTCGACGAACTTGGTTCTCAGGTCAACGATCTCTGGATACTATACTTCAACATTCCAAGTTCAGAATTCCTTTCTTTGAACCTCAGTCGACGAAGTTAGAATATCAGCTCGACGAATTTGGTTCTCAGGACGACGGTTTCTGGATGGTCTACCTCAATATTTTAAGTCCAGAAACATCTCAATATTCGAAGTCCAGAAACACTTCTCTGAACTCAAGTAGACGAATTCACGTTCTCAGTTTGACGAACTTAGACCACAATCCTGATAAGTTTTATGAAGTAGAAGTTAGCAGTTCTCAGCTCGACGAACTCAGTTCTCAGGTCGACGATTTTTGGACACTCTACTTCAATATTCTAAAGTCCAAGAAATATTTCTCTGAATAATAGTCGATGAACTCAGATTCTCAACTCGACAATCTTGATGCACAGAATTGGCAAGGTTCTTTAGAAAGTAGTTAGCAGTTCTCAGGTCGACGATCTTGGATCTCAGCTCGACTAACAACAATTATCTGGTCGACGAACATAACTTCTCAGCTCAACGAACTCTGGACCCAGGTCGACGAATTCTGATCCCTACTCAACGATTTCTGTGCAGATCCAGACTTGGATATTTCCATCCTTCTGTCCTTACTTTATTACAGTAATTCCTGAGTAATCAATGCTTAATATTCTCTAAATTTTACTGTTAGACGCATCATTGATTATGACTTTCATCAGGATTATTACTTGCTATTTTTCAATGGGACAGTTGGGGAAATCAATCAATGTAGACATTCACAAGGCCTTTAGTAATCAATGCTGAAGAAATTCAAAATTCAGAAGGAAGATTTCATGGAAAATATAAAATGATTTTTCTTCTTCCTTCTCAGAAGGGCAGAGCATACAGATAGACCATAGAGAGATCAAGAATCTGAAATAGCACAAGTAATACATAAGGCAATACAACAGAAAAGAAATAAAAAGGCCCAGACCAGAGAAATAACAGTAGCAGAAGAAGAAGAAGAAAATCCATCCAAAATCAAGAGACTTCTTCCTTCTTCATTCCAGGATTCTTCAAGGACAACAACAACTATATCAGTCAAGAATTTCCTGGATATCTTCTGGTCAAGGCTAAAGGATTGAAGACCTACTCACCCTGAAGCAAAGCTCAAGACTTCCTGATTTCCATATCTCATGGGGAGCTTTGTTAACATCAAAGATCCACTAAGTCTTCTCAGTTGTACTTGACAAAGAGAAGACACCATCACCCTCTAACCCCCATTATAAAAAGAGTTCTTTAACTCCCTTCAAAAGTTATTCTGGTTGCAAGTCACCTGATCAAAAGACCTGGGATTGATTTTTGAGCACCTGATCAAAAGATCATTGGTAGCAGTCACCTGATCAAAAACCTGAGTGGATTCCTACCAGGGTGGTAGAAGAGTGGATGTACCCAGGTTGGGGAACCACTATAAAATTCTTGTGTTATCTAGTTGCCAACTTTTTCTTTTGCTCTTGCCGTGGCTGTGCTAGTTAGGTTGCTGTGTCTATGATAGCTAGTTTATATTTGCTTTGCCTGTGGTAGATTGTTTTATCTTAGGACTGTTTTTTATTTACAACAAAAAGCCTTAAAGTTTCAAGATACTCTATTCACCCCCCTCTAGAGTATATCAGATCTAACCCTAACTTTCAATTGGTATCAGAGCAAGTTTCTTTGGTTGTACAAGCTAATCATTGAACCAAAAGATCCTTTGTTAGATCTGATTTTTTATTTCTATTAGAATTATATACACAACATGGCACAGAACAAAGATTATGCAAGCACCAGACCTCCAGTGTGCAACTTAAATAAGTTTGCCATCTGGAAGGCAAGAATAAAACTTTATATGAATTCTATTGATGAGGACATCTACAATTCCATCTTGACAGGTCCTCCTCAACAATCTCAAGCAAAAATACAGTTCCACCACCTGAGTGGACTGATGCTCAGAAGAAAGCCAAAGTTACAGATGTTAAAGCCATGAACATTCTGGCCCAAATAATATCTGATGACATTTTACAGTATGTGGCTGAATGCACTTCAGCCAAGGCCATTTGGGACTCTCTCAACCAAATGGTGGTTGGCTCTGCTGATGAAAGGAAGGATTGAAGGTCAAATCTCATATCCTAGTATGAGAATTTCAAGAAGGATGAAGCAGAATCTGTTGCAGACATGTACAACAATTAAGCTCAATAATCAATGAGCTGAAGACCTTGGATAAGGACATCACCCTCACTGAGGTGAATGATAAAATCCTCTTGTGCTTCCCAAGCTCATTGGATTCAAGGATCTGGCCAATCAAGGAGGCCATGAGCTTAAATGAGATTTCCACAGAATCTCTATTGGGAAAGCTCAAATCCTATGCGCAGCTAATCAAGTCCAGAGAAGCAGCTGAACAAAGGATTCCTCCACCAGCAAGGAAAGAGCACAACCTAACATTCAAGGCAGCTGAGGAGACAGAAGCTTCAACAATAAATGAAGAGCTAATGAGTCTCCTTGCCAAAAGATTTTACAAAATGGCAAGGATAGACTTCAGAAGAAAATCATCCAGGCAGGATGATAAGCCAGGGTATGAAAAAACTCCAACTAAAGAAGTTGTTTGCTTTGGCTATAGGAAACCTGGACACTTTATCTCATTGTGTCCAGAGAATCAAAAGAGAGAAAGAAGAAGAGAGAAGGACTCCAGAAGACAACAAAGCTCAAGGCCTTCCTCCAGCAAATACAAGAAGAATGAGAGGGGCTTTGTAGCTGAAAACTAGAGTGACACTGAAGATGAATCCACATCTTCCAGTTCAAGTGAAGAGGAAGTAGAGGTAAGGGCCAAAGAAGTCTGCCTCATGGCCATTGATGCCTCCAGAAGTCAATCAGATGAAGAAGAATTTGACAATGAAGGAACTTCAGAATCAGAAGATAATCACGTACTTTCAACTTTTGATTATAGTTCTTATACTTTTAAAACTGAGTTTAAAACCTTGTGTATTGATTTAATCAACTATGAAAAGGAAATCAAAACACTTAGAGAAAAATTATCTAATTAAGAAAACCTGATTTCTGAAAACACTAAGCTAAAAGAAGAACTAACTCTAGCTATTGAACAAATTAATTCTCTAAAAACACAGCTATGTGAGGCTAAACAACTTGAGGAATCTCTCAATGGGAGAAGCCTTAAGCTGATGGACATCACAAGCACAGTCAATGCCAGACGAAATGACAAACTAGGCTTGGGTGCATCTCAATAAGAACATATTATTAACCACATCAGATTTGTTGCAGCTAAAGGTAAAGAGGTAATAAACAACAAACAAACCATAGAAGAACTACCTAAAAATCAAAATAACAGAAACTAGAAGAATTCAAGTAAAAACAAAGTTCTATAGATTTCGTCGAACTCAGATCGACGAAATGTGGCCAGTTCGTCGAACTCAAGTCGACGAACCTTGAACGCAAATCTATATAGTAATAATTCATCTTACTACGATTGACGAACTGTATATGGTTCGTCGAGCAGAGATCGACGAACTTGGGGCACAAAAAATGGATATGTCCATTCTCTGAGCAGAGATCGACGATCTCATCCCATTTCGTCGAACTCTAGTCGACGAACTTACAACTTTTCGTCGAACCCAGACAGACTTAATAAAAATCATAATTATAACATCAATTTGAATCAAACTAGGAAACCCTTTAATCCACTTACTGATTGGACAATTCCACCTAGAAGATATCAGCCCTTAGGGTATAAATCTCAACCTGAATTTTCAATAATATCTAGTTTCTCCAATCAACAATATAAAGGACCCAAGGCCTGGGTCAAGAACAACTAACTATTTTCAATGCAGGAAACGAGCTGTCCAGCTGTTTACCAAAAATGGTACCTGGACAGTGGATGCTCCAAACATATGAATGGCAGCAAGGACAATTTAATTACCTACAAGTCCAAGTTGGGATCAAAGGTGATCTTTGGTGATTCAAAGTCGGGCCAGTCAGAGGGCTTTAGAGAAGTAAAGATTGGAGCAGTCACTTTCAAAAAGGTGACCTATTTAAGTGGACTCAAGCATAACCTCATCTCCATTAGCCAACTATGTGATGAAGGTTATCAGGTACACTTTAACTCAACATCTTATATTATTTCTAATAAAGAAAAACAAACTATTTTAATTGGAAATAGACAATGTAACATATATATAGTAGATTTTCATCTGCACCTTCAAATATATGTTTACTTAATATAGTTAGCAATCAAAATGAACTATGGAATAAAAGACTAGGACATGTTAATATGAAAAATATTGCTAGGCTATCTAAAGATAACCTTGTGAGAGGTTTACCTTCTGGTCCCTACAAGAAGGAAGGCATCTGCATGGCTTGTCAACTAGGCAAGCAAACTAAATCTAGTTTTAAATCAGTTAATAAGAGTGATTCACCTTGGATTTTATACTTGATACACATGGAACGTTTTGGACCTATTGCTGTACATAGCCTAGGAGGGAAATCATATACTCTAGTTATTGTAGATGATTTCTCAAGATTCACTTGGGTGTTCTTTCTGGGATCTAAGTCAGATACATTCAAAGTTCTCACAGATTTTCTCAGGACCATACAGATTGAGTACTCTACTCATGTTGCATTGATTAGAAGTGATCATGGTACAAAGTTTGAGTCTCTTCTTATGCATGAGTTCTATGACAAGGAAGGTATCAGACACTGATTCTCAGCTCCTAGAACTCCTCAATAAAATGGAGTAGCTGAAAGGAAGAATAGAACCCTTATTGAAGCTGCAGGCACATTACTTGTAGATGCTTACATGCCCCTATCCTTTTGGGCAGAGGATGTAAGCACAGCAAACCATGTACTGGACAAAAGTTTAATACACAAGCTTAAGAATAGGACTCCCTATGAATTACTCAAACGGAAGAGACCTAAAATGACCTATTTTAAAGTAATTGGCTGCAAATGTTATATACATAATAATAACAAGAAATATATTAGAAAGTTTGAAGCTAAGGCTAAAGAGGGATTTTTTCTTGGATATTCCCAAGTAAGCAAAGCTTATAGGGTGTTTAACAAATCCTCTTTAAAAATTGAAGATTCAATAAATGTGACTTTTGATGAAGCTAACATGTCTTATAAGGAGAAAGAAATTTCTACCAAAAGCACCTTGCAGGTACCTCACTTGTGTGAGAAATTAGGTGAATTAAACCTTCCACAAGAGGTTATATCACCCTCTCCTCCACAGGTTGATGAAGATAGTGAAGAAGAAAGCACATAAGTGGTTGATCTTCATTCAACAGCAGACATAATTCCACGAGAGGAATTAAATCCAAATGATATTGTTGTACCAACTCCACCCACTGATCTTGTCACACTAAAGGATCACCCTAGATCTCAAGTGATTGGAGACATAAAAGTAGGTGTACAGACAAGGCATCAACTCAACCAAGATGTGATGCATGTCTGCTTCCTCTCTCAAGTTGAGCCCCAATCCATAAATGATGTTGAGCAAGATCCCCACTGGATCATTGCAATGCAAGAGGAACTCAAACAATTTGAGAGATGTAGAGTTTGGGATTTAGTTCAAAGACCCAAAGACTACCCAGTCATTAGAACTAAATGGGTATATAGAAACAAACTAGATGTCCATGGTGTAATTATGAGGAATAAGGCTAGGCTTGTTACTCAAGGTTATAGGCAAGAAGAAGGGATAAACTATGACCAAACTTTTGCACCAGTTGTAAGGTTAAAAGCAATCAGGATCTTCCTTGCCTATGCTGCCTACAAGAAGTTCAGAGTCTATCAGATGGATGTAAAGAGTGCCTTTCTGAATGGAGTACTTAAAGAAGAAGTTTATGTTGAACAACCTGCAGGTTTTATCTCTCCAACCCATCCTTTATATGTTCTAAAGCAAGCTCCAAGAGCTTGGTATGAGACCCTAGCTAGCTTCCTGATAGAGCATAAATTCACTAGAGGCATTGTCAATAAAATATTGTTCACTAGGCACCATAAGGATCAAACTTTGTTAGTACAAATTTATGTAGATGACATTATATTTGGGTCTCCTGATTCCAAACTATATAAGAGGATTTCTGACCTCATACATTCTAAGTTTGAAATGAGTAGCATGGGTGAGCTCTCATACTTCCTTGGTCTCCAAGTGAAGCAGCTACCAGATGACATTTTCATCTCCCAGGCTAAATATGCTAAATAGCTTATTAAAAAGTTTGGGATGGCTGATGCCTCAGCTAATAAAACACCCATGGACACTAATGCTGTAATAGACACTGATGAACATGAGAAACCTATTGATCAAAAATTATATAGGGGCATTGTTGGGTCCATACTAAACCTTACAGCAAGTAGACCTGACATAATGTTTGCCACATGTCTTTGTGCTACGTTCCAAGTGAACCCTAAAGAATCTCATCTAGTTTTCCTAAAAAGAATTTTGAGATATATAAAGAGTTATCTTACTCTAGGACTCTGGTATCCTACTGAGTCAGAATTTGATTTAACTGGATATTCAGATGTTGACTTTGCTGGATGCAGGGTAGACAGAAAAAGTACCTTAGGGACTTGTCAGTTCCTTGGTATGAGATTAGTGTCTTGGTTCTGCAAGAAATAGTCATCTGTGTCTACATCAACTGCTGAAGCAGAATACATTGCAGCTGGTAGTTGTTGTTCCCAGATGATGAGGATTCAGAATCAACTCTTGGACTATGGGTTCAACTTAAATAATTCAACTCTCCTATGTGATAACACAAGTGCTATATCCATAGCACAAAATCCAGTCCATCATAGTAAGACTAAGCATATAGACATTTGGCATCATTTCATTAGAGAGTGTGTAGACAAAAATAAAATTAAACTTGTCTATAACTACACTGATTTACAAAGAGCAGATATTTTCACCAAACCCTTGGATGAAAGAAATCACTTGTTCTTTATATATCAGCTTGGAATGATCAATGAAGAAGCTTTAGTTTAATTTCTATCTATGCTCGACGAATTTTTCAAAGTTCATCGAACGAAGATCGACGAATAGAGAAATGTTCTAGAGAAATTCATCGAACGGAGATCGACGAACTCTCTGTGAGTGAAGTTATTTTCGTCGAACGGATATCGACGAATCTGCTTCAGAAAACTTTCGTCGAACAAAGCTCGACGACATGTTCTCAAATCTTCAGACTAAGCTCGACGAATTATTTAACTACAAAATCTTTCATCGACCTCAAATCGAAGAATTATTTATTTTTCGTGGAATGGAGTTTGTCGATTCATATTCTGAAAACCATATATCTAGGTTTTTCTTCGACCTCCGTCCCGCGCTTTCAGTTCAATAACACTTGATCTCTGTTTCTCTCTTGCAAGTGCACTATGGCGATTCCATCGGGCAGTCTTGCGACCATGAAATTTGATACCGGATTTGATGTGGACTTTGAATCGTTTCAACATTTCGATCCTGTCTTCCTGAATATCTTGCAACTGCTTGAAGACCAGCAGTTAAAAAATTTGATGACCACCAGGATCAAGCTCGCCAGTACAGAAATCAGAGAGTGGGTCTACACTTCCTCCAAAACAGATGAGAACACTATGACTGGCACCATATCTGGTAATGCTATTTCTCTTACCCCCGCTGTCCTGACTGAAATTTTTGGATTAGCTAATGGTACAGAAGAATTAGAAATTAATAATGAGGAATTTGATGGGATGCTAAATAAGATGGGTTATTCTGAAGAAATACCCCAACAAGCTGCTCATGAAACATCTGTCTGCTAGTATAAATTTCTAGTAGATGTTGTGGGGAAAGTGTTGCTGGGCAAGCATACAACCCATCAATACGTCACTAGGCATCAATTCCTAGTGATGTGTGTAGTGGTGAATAAAAAGCCAGTGAATTGGGCTCAGATTCAGTTTGAATTGATTAAGAAAAAGAATACCAAAAAGGAGGTTTGCTTTGGAAGGATTCTAGGAATCTTCCTTAAGGCAAAGGCTGCTGAATCCCTGGTCACCCCGACCATATTCATAAATGACTCCAAGAGGCTCACCTGTGCCCTCTTTGGCAGGTGGGAGAGGAAAATAACCAAACCCTCCAAGGCTTCATCCTCTTCCTCAAGGCCTTTTGAGAGTACCAGGGCTGATCTAGCCACTTCCCACCCTGTTGAAGATATCCCTCCTCCACCTCCATCTCCTCCAGTCAGTCAAAGTCACCCTCATATGGTACACCAACTCCACTCCCCAATCCATACCCCAATTCATACCACAGTCCATACTCCCACACCTCCATCATCCCCAATACATACATCCCCAACTCATATTCACTGCCATACCTCACTTCCATCCCCCATGGTTCACCAACTCCATCCCAACATGGTACACAACCCTCATCTCCTCTACCCCCACATTTGGCTGATATTCCCCTTTCCAATCTATCATCCCTACGATCCTTCAATCTACTTTCATCCCCCCTTCACACTCCCTCTTCCCTAGATGAACCAATGCAAGCATCTTTACCTCCTCCTCCACCATCATCTTCAATCTCTCCTGCTATTTACACTAAAACACCTTCTGCATTTCTGCCACTGGACACCTCCATCATTCCACCTGTTGTAGCACTTCTCACTCCCCTCCTCAAAACTCTTATAGCAGAGGCTATTTCAACTCTTGATTCTTCCATCTTTTCTCTTGCTGATCAAATTTCTGCTCTCTCTGCTACTCCTTCATCAGTCAGGGGCGTGGCTCCAGTACACACTGAAACCGGGCAGGGGGAGATACTTTATGAAGATGCAGCAGCAGAAACAGCAGTAGCAGCAGAAACAATAACAACAACAGAAAAAGTAGTGTTAAATTTTCTCAAAGCGGTCAGTAAGGTAGTCTAAAGCCAAATTAATATTCTCAGAACTACCCAGTTCACACTTTGATCATGTGGAATCCCAAAGAGCAAGTTTAACATCAACCACAAATGGAAGAACAAGCAGGTCTTATATTCATTCACAATTCTTTACAAGGTGAGGTATACGTAGCGAGACATGATTTCGCTAGTACACAAGCTACAAAATAGAAAGAACAAAACAAGCCGGGCGGACAATATTGGAGACCGCCGAGACCGCCTAGTCCGCCAAGGTTGCCGAAGCCTCCCGACCTGCAACTACTACAAGCCGAATAACACACGGAGTACGCCGAGACCGCGAGGTCAAGCAGACACACCGTTATTCGCTGCTTGCTGAAGAATTGAGGAACAGACCGCCTACCCGCTGAGACCGCACAATTCAATGCCCAACTCCTGGCTACTTGAAGCTAGCCACGCGACCTACACACAGCACACCGTCAGCACTACTGAACCCGCGAGGACAGAAAACCGCAGACCGCAACACTTGCCCAAGCCCAACTTACTGTTCACTCTGTTACTGTTGACGTGCCGGGGGGGGGGGGTTCTATTTATAGGCGAGGTGAGGAGTGTGGTCACCACCCTAGTGCATAAAATCACAACACTAGCCCGCGCACTAGCAAAACCTTCGTCCGCAGAGTCTGCAAAGTCTTAGCCGTATTCCAAGACAACCGCCAGGAGCAAGGCACCGATGTTCACTACTAGGCGGTCTTGCACCAGACTGCCCACACTATGCGGACAAGATATAGTCTGCACAGTCCGCCCACAACATCACATGGACAGCCACAACTCCTTTAGTGACAGTCCACATATGCAAGAGGCAGTCCGCACAGCACAAGACCAAAGCCTCCATCCGCTACAAGTCCACGACCAAAGGCAGTTTGCCCGGTCAACAGCGGACTTGGCGGATACTGCGGACACACTGGACTTGTCACAGAATGTGACCAAGTCCAGTAAATCACCAAAGTCCTAGTGCGAGCTCGGTGGACAAGGCCCAGTCCGCCAATACTACTCGCACAGCTGCCCAAACCGGCCAACTGCCGGACTCGGACATCAGTCCGCGTAGTCCTCCACAGTAGCTAACACCTGCTGTACTACCAGAGCTCGGTAAGGGCCACAGTCAAGCTCCATGGCCAGTCTGCCACAACGGACACCGCGAAAACTCCAGTCTGCAAGCCCTCCGCGGATAGGGAACCTAACCCGTCTGTAAACACAAGCTTGCAACACAAGGCCGCTGAATAATGCACTTCCTACAGCCCGCAAACCGCAGTCTGCTCAGTCCGTTTCCCCAGAAGCCCGACATCCTTGGCCATAGGCCAACTAGGCTACACAACAGACCGAATAAAGTCGCATACCAGGCCGCTCAAGCCACTTCTCAATCAACCAAGCCACAAAGACAGCCAACAACCACGCTGCAACTCGCAGTCCGCCCAGGCCATGGACTCAGACCGCTCAGTCCGCACAAGCTACTCTTCAACAGCCAAGCCAACAAGACAGCCAATACCCAGGCCGCACCAGGAGTCCGCCCAGGCCACGGACTCAGACCACTCAGGACGCACAAGCTGCTCTTCAACAGCCAAGGCAACAAGACAGCCAACACCCAGGCCGCACCAGGAGTCCGCCCAGGTCGAGGACTCAGACCGCACAGGCCGCTTAGACCGCCCGACCTGTCCATCACCCACTTCCACTTCACAAATTTCAACACTCCCCCTTGAAGTGAGAAGTGATGATCAAGCCCAGCAAGCTACGTAACCGCTGAAAAGGCCCCTTTGACAGCGGCTTCGTGAAGATGTAAGTAAGATTATCTTCACTCCGAACATGCCCGACCAAAAGAGATCCCTCCAACACCTTCTCGCTTATGAAGTGGTGCTCGATCTCAATATGCTTGGTCCTTGCGTGACACACTGGATTGTTTACCAGTTTGAGAGCACTCTCATTGTCACCCCGGAGTAACGTAGGCCCATACACTTCTTCATGAACATCCTCTACAATACTCCTCAATCAGATAGCTTCCCGAGCAGCCAAGGCCGAATCCTTATACTCAGCTTCTGTAGTAGACACAGACACTGAATCCTGCTTCTTGCTACACCACGAAATACAAGCTGAACCACAAGTGAAAACATATCCCGAAGTTGACCTCCAATCATCCGAGTCACCACCATAGTCAGCATCCGTGTATCCAAGCAAAGCAAAGTCTGCATCTCTACTATAGAGGAGTCCCATATCAGAAGTTGACTTGACATACTTCAGAATGTTCTTTGCCGCCACCAGATGAGACTTCCTTGGTTCAGCCATAAACCAGCTTACTCGGCCAACAACATAAGCAATGTCTGGCCTTGTAATCGTCAGGTAAATCAAGCTCCCTACAAGAGCCCTGAACACCAAAGGATCAGGATGAATCTTTCCTTCATCTCATCGAAGCTTTAGCCCATGTTCCAGTAGAGTAGAGCAACTCTTCCCTTCGCCCATGCCAAATCGACTTACAATGCGATCTGCATACCCCTTCTGGCAAATGAGAATCCCGCACTCCTTCTTCTCCACTTCAAGACCGAGAAAGTGATGAAGCTCTCCAAAGTTTTTCATCTCAAAGCATATAGCTAGCTCGGCGCTAAACCTTGCTACTTCCTCCTCCGAATTCCTTGTGATGATCATATCATCCATATACAGCAGGACCAAGACTTGAAGTTCCCCCTTCTTCTTGACAAACAAGCTAGAGTCCGAGTTGGAAGCAAGATAACCGCGGAATTGTAAATACTCTGCTATCTTCTCATACCAAGATCTAGGAGCTTGCTTCAACCCATAGAGAGCCTTCCTGAGCTTACAGACATAGTCTGGATGAACTTCAGAAACAAATCCAAGCGGCTGATCCATGAAGATGTCCTTGTCAATCTCTCCGTAAAGAAAAGCATTCTTCACATCAAGCTGCCACATCCTCCATCCCCTGCAAGCAGCCAAGGCGATCACCACTCTAACTGAAGTCATCTTTGCAACCGAACTAAATGTCTCCTCATAGTCTTCTCCATAATGATATGAGAATCCTCGAGCAACTAGGAGAGCTTTGTCCCTATCAATGTTCCCATCAGCCTTCTTCTTCAACTTATACACCCACTTGCAAGTCACTAGATTAATGCCATCAACCTTAGGTACAAGATCCCAGGTTTCATTCTTCTTGAGAGCAGCAATCTCTTCCTTCATAGCATCATCCCACTCCTTCACTCCAGTGGCCTTATTGAAGTTTACAGGCTCATGCTCATCCAGAGGACCTACAAAGATGTAGGAGACAAAGCTCACTACATTCCCATCACAGTATCGAGCAGGTGGCTTCACAACCCTCTTCTATCTCCGAAGAGGCTATTCTTTGCTCACTACCTCTATTGCTTCTTCAGGCTCAACATCACCTTCAGGCAAGCTTTGAGCAATGCTCCCCCTGCTTCCTGAGCCAGAAGTCTCAGCACCAGAACTTGAAGCAACAGGAGCTGCTGGTGAAACAACAAGCTCCTCTTCCAAACCTTCAGCAGCTACCTTCTGTTCTTCATCAACCTTGCTTCTGGTTAGCTCAAACGAGCCACCTCCATATGACGTCAGCTCGTCAACGACAATATCTCTAGACACAACGAACTTCTTCTTCGCAGGATCCATGCATTTCCATTCCTTCTTCTGCTCATCGTAGCCAACAAAGATAGGCTTCCTTGCCTTTGCATCCAGCTTAGTCCTTGAAGCATCCGGAACATGCACATAGCAAGTTGAACCGAACACCCGAAGGTGTTCCACACTAGGCTTCTCCTTCAGCAACAACTAAAAAGGAGTCTTCATGTTGATCGGCCTAAGCGGCATCCGATTGACGACGTAAGAAGCACAAGACATCTGCTCTGCCCAGAAGGACCTTGGAATGTCTTTCGCATGAAGCCAGCATTTGCAAGTCTCCATCAGATGACGGATCTTCCGCTCCGCTACTCCATTTTATTATGGTGTGTGAGCACAAGTGATCTCTCGTTGGATCCCATGCTTCCAGCAGAAGTTAGAAAACTCGGAGGAGATAAACTCACCACCATTATCTGTTCTAAGCTTCTTGATCCGCAAGCCAAGCCGACCCTCCACCAACTCCTTGAACTCCACAGACAAATAAAAGGCTTCAGACTTCTCCTTCAAGAAATATACCCAAGTGTATGTTGAGTAGTCATCAATCAGAACGAGCATGTATCTGCTCCCACTAAGGCTTGTAGTGATGGTTGGTCCCATCAAGTCTCCATGGATGCACTCCAATGGTCTTACTCCTCGTTTGTGATTTATCAAACGGAAGGCGATGAGCCTTGTCGTACTGACATCTCGCACAAACGTGACCATCACCAAATTAAGATAGCTTATGCAAACCTCTTACAAGGCTTCTGTTAGCCATAGCCTTCAGCTTATCCATTCCTATATGCCCTAGCCGTTCATGTCAAATAACAGCGCTATCGTTTGCTCTCATCCGATCAACATATGAGTTAGTAGCAAGAACAAACAAGTTCTTAACTCTCCTCCCAACATGAGCAACATCAGCCTTCACCCCTGATACGTTGTGAAGGAACTTCACTTCTGTTGGCCCAAACAGAACGTGATAACCCGCGTCGACCGCATTGGTCATAGAGAAGAGGTTCTTCTTCATGCCCGGTACGTGATACACACTCCTTAACATGAGTGGCCCCTTATCACTACCCGAAGACACAACCTGCTCCTTCTCTACTGCATAAACAGTATTATCAGCAGTTTTAATAGCTTCATTACCAGAGTAGGCTTGCAGAGAAGAGAACTTCGACTTATCCCCGGTGAGGTGATGACCACACCCGGAGTCCACGATCCAATCATCATTGAACTCGACAGCGGACAAGGCACGAACACAAGTGCCCGTTATGAAGGCTCCGCCCCATCCAGCTTCCTCGCACTTAGAGCAAGCTTCCTCCTTTCCTGCAGCATGCCCAGGCTATATTTTGACCTTGCAGTCACACTTGAAGTGTCCCCGCTAATGACACCTGTAGCACTTCAGGTTCTTCTTCCAATCCTTCTTAGGAGCAGCGCTCCTCTCTGAATGATGAGAAGTTGAAGGCTCATTTTCAGCAGCGGTCCTCTTCTTCCCTTCCCATCTTTTCTTCTTCTTACCTGAGAAGAGAGCTTCACTGCCTTCCTCAGTGACTGTGACTCCATCTATCTGCCTTGCTAAACTCTCCTGCAAAGCAAGCAGGTTCTCAAGCTCCAGCAGCGATGGCTCAGTAGCCCAGCCTTGAACAGATGTAACAAAGGCAACATACTCCTTCCGCAAGCCATGAATTATGTGCCTTTTCATCTTAGACTCAGAGATAGGCTCATCCAGATGAAGCGCTGACAGATCCACACACAAGCTCTTCATCTTCAGAAAGAACTTTGAGATGGTTAGGTCTCCTTGAGGTGTCCTCGCCAACTCATTCTCCAGAAACTGAAGTCTCGCCACATTCTTCCTATTGAACAAGTCATCAATAGTTGTCCAAATGTCAGCATCAGACTCACATCCAATGATGTGATCAAACAGTTCTGGTGACACGGCCCTCTTGAGAACAAACTCCGCCTTTGTATTTATTTTTCTCCAGAGCCTCACCTGCTCAGCAGTACCAAACGTAGCAGTCACTTCCTGTCTGTCATCACCACCGACGACCTCCTATAGCTCTTCACCCAGAAGGTAACTCTTCATGCACGACTTCCACTTCTTAAAGTTAGTCGACGTCAAGAGTTCAATACCAAGACCTCTAGCATATCTTACTTCCATTACAATAACTGTTGGTTAAGCTAACTTCCAGAAGCACAGAGCACCAACACAGGATGATCACCACTCAAGCACAGAGCAACAACACTGGTTGAACACCGCTCAAGCAACTGAACCTGGCACTGATACCATGTTAAATTTTCTCAAAGTGGTCAGCAAGGTAGCCTAAAGCCAAATTAATATTCTTGGAACTACCCAGTTCACACTTTGATTATGCGGAAGCCCAAGGAGAAAGTTTAACACCAATCACAAATGGAAGAACAAGCAGGTCTTATATTCATTCACACTTCTTTACAAGACCAGGTATACGTAGCGAGACATGATTTCGCTAGTACACAAGCTACAAAACAGAAAGAACAAAATAAGCCGGGCGGACAGCACTGGAGACCGCCGAGACCGCCTAGTCCGCCAAGGTTGCCGAAGCCTCCCGAGCTGCAACTGATACAAGCCGAATAGCACACAGAGTCTGACGAGACCGCGAGGTCAAGCAGACACATCGTTATTCGTTGCCTGTTGAAGAACTGAGGAACAGACCGCCTACCCGCCTAAGACCGGCGGACAGGTTATTGGAACTTGAACAAGCTGAAGCAGAAAACTGACAAGGTGCTGAAGCGACTAGCTGAGACCGCAGAGACCGCACACTTCAATTCCCAACTCCTGGATACTTAAAGATAGTCACGCGACCTGCACACAACACATCGTCATTACTACTCAACCCGCGAGGACAGAAAACCGTAGACCGCAACACTTGCCCAAGCCCAAATTATTGTTCACTCCGTTACTGTAGACATGCCAGGGGGGGTTCTATTTATAGGCGAGGTGAGGAGTGTGGTCACCACCCTAGTACATAGAATCACCACCCTAGCCCGCACACTAGCAAAACCTCCGTCCGCTGAGTCCGCAAAGACTTAGATGGATTCCAAGACAACCGCAAGGAGCAAGACACCGAAGTTCACTACTGGGCGGTCTTGCACTAGAACGCCCACACTATGCTGACATGATATAGTCCGCATAGTCCGCCCACAACATCACATGGACAGCCACAACTCCTTCAGTGACTGTCTGCACATGCAAGAGGTAGTCCGCACAGCACAAGAGCAAAGCCTCCATCCGCCACAAGTCTACGACAAAAGGCAATTCGCCCGGTCAACAGCGAACTTGGCGGATACTGCAGACACACTGGACTTGTCTTAGAATGTGACCAAGTCCAGTAAATCACCAAAGGCCTAGCGTGAGCTCGGCGGACAAGGCCCAGTCTGCCAATACTACTAGCACATCTGCCCAAATCAGCCAACTGCCGGACTCGGACATCAGTCCGGGCAGTCCTCCATAGTAGATAACATCTGTTGTACTACCAGAGATCGATAAGGGCCACTGTTAAACTCCAAGGCCAGTCCACCACAGCAGACATCGCGAACACGCCAGTCCGCAAGCCTCCTGAGGATAAGCCACCCAACCCACCGGTAAACACAAGCTTGCAACACAAGGCCGCTGAACAAGGCACTGCCTACAGCCCGCAAAACACAGTCCGCTCAGTCCATTTTGCCAGAAGCCCAACATCCTTGACCATAGGGCAACTAGGCCGCACAACAGACCGAACAAAGCCGCATACCAGGCCGCTCAAGCCGCTTCTCAATCAGGCAAGCCACCAAGACAGCCAACACCCAGGCCGCAACTCCTCCTCAAAGATTCTCCTCAGAGATTCTCCTCAAAGATTCTCCTCAAAGATTCAACAAAAAGAGAGAAATAAAAGCAGGAAATACTCACCTCCTCCTCAAAGATTCAAGAAAGACCCTCCTCCTCCTCCACCTGCTGCTGGTACTTCAGGAATTTCATCTCAAAGGTCTACCCATTATCAAACATATCAATGACAACATGGTAGATCTTCTTCAGGAAGCAGCCAGCAGAGGCACTATTCATCAGGCAAGCAGCAACAACAACAACAACATCAACAACAACAAATCACTGATCATCAGAAAGTTGAAAGCCCAAAGATACTTGCCTCCCCTCATGTACCTTTTGAGGACCCAGAGGTAGATACAACTGCAAGGATGGCCAGGTTCCAAGAATTGGTTGGCCTATCCATGATTAACAAAGCAAAAGCTGAAGGGAAAGATCCCTCTGAATACACTATAATGTCCAAATACAGGAAGGAAGAACTCAACAGGTTTGCTAAAGCTAACAAATTCTTTAATGTTGATGATTATATGAAACTGCATCCAGAAGCTGTAGTGCCAAGAGCTACCTCCCTTAATATCATTGGAGCTGCTGATATGATAATGACAAAAACTCAAGCAGCAAATCCTAACAGGGAAATCAAGTTTACTCAGCCTGGAGATAAAGCTAAGGAGGTTAAGCCCAAGGAGCAAAAGAAGAAGAAATAAATTATGAACTATTTTAGTCTTTTTGTTATCTTAAAACTATTTTTTATTTCCTGATACAAAGCTTTCTGTACATATATATCTGCTGCATATTTTAAAATTTCCTGCCAGATATATGTTTTCTTGCTTTGTGAATATTTTGTTTCTGTATTTAGTGACCTCACCCAAATAGGGGGAGATTTTTGGATCCCTAGTTGGATTTGGGCTAGGTTCACTAAACTAGGATGTTTGACCCAATATGTATAGCCAAGGTCATGTTTGTGTCCTAGAGTCTAGGCTATGTCCTTAGAATCAACACTGCATGGACCAGCCATCTACAGACTGCAGAAGACTCAAGACTTAGAGAAATTTCAAAGATTCAAGAAAATGAGTTCGACGCTCGTCGAACTCAGCTCAACGAAAGTTGTGCAAAGCTCGACGAACTCATAGACAATTCTATGAGCTGAGCTCGACGAACTTGGTTCTCAGGTCAACAATCTCTGGACACTATACTTTAACATTCCAAGTCCAGAATTACTTTCTCTAAACCCCAGTCGACGAAGTTAGAATATCAGCTTGACGAATTTGGTTCTTAGGATGACGATTTATGGATGGTCTACCTCAACATTTTAAGTCCAGAAACATCTCAATATTCTAAGTCCAAAAACACTTCTCTGAACTCCAGTCGATGAATTCATATTCTAAGTTTGATGAACTTAGACCACAATCCTGACAAGTTTTATCATGTAGCAGTTAGCAGTTCTCAGCTCGACGAACTCAGTTCTCAGGTTGACGATTTCTGGACACTCTACTTCAACATTCTAAAGTCCAAGAAACATTTCTCTGAACACTAGTCGACGAACTCAGATTCTCAGCTCGACGATCTTGATGCACAGAATTGGCAAGTTTCTTGAGAAAGCAGTTAGCAGTTCTCAGGTTGACGATCATGGATCTCAGCTCGACGAACAACAACTATCTGGTCGACGAACATAACTTCTCAGCTCGACGAACTCTGGACCCAGGTCGACGAATTCTGTTCTCTACTCAACGATTTTTGTGCAGATCCATACTTGGATATTTCCCTCCTTCTGTCCTTACTTTATTGTAGTAATTCCTGAGTAATCAATGCTTAATATTCTCTGAATATTATCGTTAGACGCAACATTGATTATGACTTTCATCAGGATTATTCCTTGCTATTTTTTAGTGGGACAGTTGGGGAAATCAATCAATGCAGATATTCTCAAGACCGTTAGTAATCAATGCTGAAGAAATTCAAAATTCAGAAGGAAGATTTCATGGAAAATATTAAAGGATTTTTCTTCTTCCTTCTTGGAAGAGCAGAGCACACAGATAGTCATAGAGAGATCAAGAATCTGGAGTAGCACAAGCAATACACAAGGCAATACAACAGAAAAGAAACAAAAAGCCCCAGACTAGAGAAATAATAGTAGCAGAAGAAGAAGAAGAACATCCATCCAAAATTAAGATTCTTCTTCCTTCTTCATTCCAGGATTCTTCAAGGACAACAACAACTCTATCAGTCAAGAAGTTCCTGGATTTATTCTGGTCAAGGCTAAAGGATTGAAGACCTACTCACCCTGAAGCAAAGCTAAAGACTTCCTGCTTACTATATCTCAGGGGGAGCTTTGTTAACATCAAAGATCCACTAAGTCTTCTCAGTTGTACTTGAGAAAGAGAAGACACCATCAATCTCTCACCCCCACTCTAAAAAAGGTTCTTTAAATCCCTTCAAAAGTTATTCCTGGTTGTAATCCACCTGATCAAAAGACTTGGGATTGGCTTTTGAGCACATGATCAAAAGCTCATCGGTGGCAGTGACCTGGTCAAAAACCTGAGTGGATTCCTATCAGTGTGGTAGAAGAGTGGATGTACCGAGGTTGGGGAACCACTATAAAATTTTGTGTTGTCTGGTTGCCATCATTTTCTTTTGCTCTTGTTGTGGCTGTGCTAGTTAGGTTGTTGTGTATGTGATAGCTAGTTTATATTTGATATTCCTGTGATAGATTATTTTATCTTAGGACTGTTTTTTATTTATAACAAAAAGCCTTAAAGTTTCAAGATACTTTATTCACCCCCCGCCCTCTAGAGTATATCAGATCTAACCCTAACTTTCACGGTAGCTAGCTAACATCATGCGGTAGCTAGCTAACGCCGTACGCTAGCACTCGACGCACTCAATGCCTCCCACTCAATGCCTGCTACTCACCGCACTCAACGCCAGACTAGCACTGAGCGGTAGCTAACTAATGTCGTGCGCTAGCTTCCAGAGGCTCAAGTACTGGAAAACTAGTGTGTTATACTATGTACAGGAATTTTGTAGGCAAACTCATCTATCTGACTGTTAACAGACCAAATATATGTTATGTAGTTGGGAAGTTAAGTCAATTTATGCAAACTCCTGGAGAATGTCATCTGCGTTCTGCCATGAAAATCCTGTAGTGTGTGAATGGGTCTGAAGTAAAAGGGTTTGTTGTTTCAGAAGTATAATCATTTGAAGATTGAAGCATATTCTGATGTCAGCTATGCTGATAACAAAGAAGATAGGAAGTCTACATCAGGTTTTTGCACCTTTGTAGGACGAAATCTTGCTAGCTGGAAAAGCAATAAGCAGTTAGTGGTTTCAAGGTCAAGTGTTGAAGTTGAGTATAGGAGAATGACATCAACAAATTGTGAATTGAATGGTTACGAGTGCTTATGCTTGACTTGGGAGAAGTCTATGATCATACTCTTCTTATGTTCTATGATAACAAAACTGACATTTACATATCGAAGAATCCTGTCTTCCATGAGAGGACAAAGTATATTGAAGTTAATTGTCATTTCATTAGGGAAGATGTGTTGAACAATCAAATCTGCACTCTATTTGTCACTTCTAATAAAGAGTTGGCAGATGTTTTCACGAAACTAGTTTCTGCTTCTCTTTTAGATGTTTGTAGCAAGCTGGGCTTGGTTGACATATATGCTCTAGCTTGAGGGGGAGTGCTAGAGTTTGGCGGTTTGATGGTCTTATCGTGGCAGCAAGTTGTTCGGACGGTCTGGCGGTTTGTCCAAGCTGTTTGGTTATGTGTCGGTTTGATAGGAGGCAGCATGTGGTAACTTATTGTAGTAGATGTGGTTTGAGAGCTACACGCAACTGCGGTCTAGTAGTTAGTCGCAGCAGCGACCTGGAGGCTTACCACAACATCGGTGTGATGGTTAGTCGTATCAACGATCTGGAGGCTAGCCGCAGCAGTGGTCTGAAGGCTAGCCGCAACAGCGGTTTGATAGTTAGACGTAATAGCGGTCTGGAGGCTAGCCGTAGCAGCAGTCTGATAGTTTGCCGCAGTTGCGGTCTTGGTGTTAACAATAGCTACTGTCAGGCAACCTACAGTGGTGGTCTGATGGCTTTCCGTGGCAGCAGTGGTGGGAGACCGCAACTACAGTCTAGTGGCAACCCGTAGTTACGGTCTGTCGGCTAGCAGCAGCGGTCTACAATGGAGGTTTGGTGGCTTACCTCAATTTCCGTTGGGTGATCTTCAGCTATTCTTTGTAGTGTTGCGTTTTGATAGTGTCAAACCATATAGTCGCGCAGATTGTATTTAGTCGTACATCTTTTATTGTATTCTTTTGTCTTCCACATTTTGTATAAATAAGGGAGCATATCTATGTATTGTTTATCTTTTTTGAGCAATAAAATTTGTCTTTATTTAACTCTTTTTCACACTTACCGAGGACATAATTTGTGTTGCCTGCAGGAAGTCAAGCAACATTGCTCCTGATTGCCCAAAAGACAAAAAAGGAAAAGTCAAGCAAGAAGGCACATGAGAAATAATCTTTCAAGGATAAGGACAACAAGAAGAGAAGAGGTTTCATTACTGTAATCTGGAGTGACTCAGACTCAAGTTCATCTTCTAAGAGTGAAGATGTAACAATTGCTGAAGAAGCATGTTTGATGGCTTTAGAAGCTTATCCAAAAGATGAGGATGATAAGGTATCGTATTTTGATAATTTAGATTTTTCTTCCAATGAGTTTAAAGAATGTTTTAAGGTTTTTTACAAAGACCAAATATAAGCTGAAAACAAATCAAACAACTTAGAAAATAAATATAAATAAGAAAAAGTTTAATATCTGATGAGGAACAAATTCAATGAGGACGATCTACTTAAAATTGAAGTAAAAAACTTAAAAAATGAATAACTGAATTGATTAATGAAAATAAAACTTTAAAAGATGAGTTATCAAAGGCAAGAGCCTTTCAAGATTCTTTTAATAGTAGGAGTCAACAACTCTAAAATATAATCGAGAATCTCACTATGAGATTTAATTACTTAGGATTGGGTGCTGAGCCAACTAGCTCAGGTAAAGCTTTTAGCACACAAATTTGGAAGAATCCTGTAGCATTCATTAAAGCTAAGGACAAGCAGTCCATTTTCATAGAAGATGTCTCTGAGAAGATCACTATCTTTAACACGGTGAGCTCACCTAAAAATAAGAGCATTCTGGTGAAGAAACCCATGAAAATCAAAGCATCAAAACAGAAAAATTTTGCACACATGGAACATCCGCATATCGAAAAAACTCAGCAGATTCATCGAGTTCGTTGGTAGGTATGAAGCTGCGTCAACCTCATTTCAACACAACTTCACTTATGTGTCAAATCCATATCACTGCAACCAGAAAGTTGTGTCGAGTTCAAGTCGAACTTCCCAGAACCAAATTTTAATAGATTTAATACAACTATGTTTTTTTAATTATCATTCCTATAAATTTTAATACACAATACCATCAAACAACTATGAAGTAAAGCAAGTGTCTGCTATGCAAACAACCAAGGGAGTTGAGAAAAGTAAGCCTACATTCTTAGCAACCTTAAAGGGGGGAGACAATTGAAAGAACCATGGAGTATGTGCCTCTACATATCGCGAAAGTCCTTGGGGAGAATAAGGAAGTCATACATGTAGAACTTCTAAAGAAGTTGTCACCCCGAAGGAAAGTAGATCATGAGATCGAGTTTGAGCATGTAGAAAGACCATCAATAAATGCACCATATCGAATGGTTCCACATGAGCTCGAAGATTTGAAAAGCTATTACAAGAGTTGCTTGTGGGTTGAGTGACCAGACCGTCAAAGGCACCATTTGGGGCACTAATACTTTTTCAAAAAAAGAGCAATGGAATACTGTGATTGTGTACAGAGAACTAGAGTTGAACATGGTTGCAGTAAAAAAACAAGTATCTCGTATCATTGATTGATGATTTGTTTGGCTGAGTTATGGTTGCAATAATATACAAAAAGATGGAATTGGAAATGGGTTACCACTAAGTATGGATGATTGAAAGAGATGAGCTAAATACCATGTGTGTAACACAGTATGGATCATCGAGTGGTTGGTGATGTCAATCGACCTAACCAATGCACCAACAACCTTTTGCATGATGATAAACTAGATATTTCATCCCTACTGTTGATGCACGAAAACACAAGGGGGGTCGAGCACAACCAGCTAACTGTTCGATCACAGGGGGAATAGGGAGACTGCGAGTAGCGATCTACTAAGCGGATGAGAGCTGGAAGAAGAGCAGGGCCGTGAACCACGACAACAACAGACTTCGCCCGTCGCGGCCTGAATGCCTCTCTTGCGACGGGCTTTCCCTTGATTGAAGAAGGATTTAGTTACAAGTGAAAGGAAAAGACTGAGGGAAACATAGCAAGGGGGAGTCCGCAAGGCACAGGATTCGAGTCCGCAGCCTGTAACAAGTAGGTTCCTGGGTCCGAGTCAGCGTGCCTTGAGTGCACCACCTCCCCCCTATTTATAGGATAGGGGGCCTGCCCAAACGGGCAGGGCTAAAATAACCGGCTGCTGGGATACAGGAGAACCAGGCAGCGGTGACGGGAAGCAAAAAGAAAGAACACGCCAGTCCGCACAGAAGTGGCGGACTGGGCTCGCGAGCTGGAGCTTCCACTACTGCTGGGTGCGCCCACTGGAGGGCGGCGGCCTGGGCGAACGAGATACTGCGTCCGCCGCTGGAGAACCTGTTGCCCAAAGCGCCGGCAGACTGAGCGGACTGGTCCTTGCGTCCGCTGCTGGAGTCCCATACTTGGCGCCTGACTGGTGCTATTGCCGGACTGGTCGGACTGACAACTTGCGTCCGCGCCTGCTGAAAGGGGGCTTTGGAATCTTGGAGTATGTTGCGGACTGAGGGGCTAACATAATCCCCGCACATTTTTAAGTTTCCAGAAAACTTCGAAAATGTTTTCTTAACCGCCGAGTCCGCAAACCTCGAAAATGCCGCCAACGCTATAAATATCGCTGGAGGGTCTGGATCTGTTGAGAATCTTGATCGATACGGGGCGCTACTCACCACTTGCGGTCTCAACTTTCCAGTCCGGCATGGCAAGACTTGGAGCTTTCTTGTCTAACGTTACTGCAAAAGGCGACCTGGAGCATACAACGCCTATGAAGACCAAAAAGATTGTAAAGAGGTCGACAGGAAAAGATCCTGTCCGCTCCATAGGAGAGAGTTCCCAGAGCCAGAAGCCTACGGAGAAAGCAGTCTGCCACATCGACGTGTCTGCTCGCGGGGATGCCGTAGTCGACGCCGAACCATTGAGGAGTGAGAAGATGGCAACCTTGTCGGACTCAGCCCCTTCTCAGAAAACCGCAACCTCGGCGGACACTGCTGGCGAACACATGGAGACTGACATATCTTCTCCCAATGCCTCGGTGCAAATCGTTGACTTGGACGAAGAGGACCGGCGGACTGAGGTAGAGAACGACGCGCCCTCAAAGGCATTGTCTGCTGTGAATCCTGAACCTGTCCGCGCTGACCAGCCCGATTTAGGGGGGTCCGCCGCGGATGCTGCTGAGAAGACTGCCAAGAAGAAGAAGAGGAAGAGAGACGGAGCGACCGTCGCCGAGCGGGTTGAGAAGAAGCTTCGCGCAATGAAGGAGAAGAACGTCTCTAAGCGGACTGGGGCAGCGGACTTACAACACAGGCCGCGCGAAAAAGAAGTTCCAGACGGCGATCTGGTTACTCCGGAGGCCCAAATCCAGGGAGAGAATTCCCTCTCAACGGTCAGTCTTTCCACGGATGAGATATTTGATTCCATAGACGTCGATCAACTTGACTTAATCCAGGACTCCTTGCTGGTTGTGCTGCAGCAGAACGAGGCGGAGGCCGCTGCGGAAAAAGGTAACGAACTTCCATCTCTGTCCGCTGCGGAGGAAGAGGAGAGAGAGAGGCTGAAGGAGAAGATAGAGGAGCAAAAGAAGCAAATCGTTGCTCATGTTGCTGCAGTTGGGGCGGCCTCGAAGCAAGCCGCGGCGGACAAAGCTGCTGAGGACCTGCGGGTTGCCGCGGAGCTGCTGCGGTCAGGTAAACTTCAACCTGCGCCTAAATATTTTCAGCGCAAGTGGCTTTACAGGTCGTCGCCGTGGAAATCGAAGCCGGTCAAGATTATCACGGAGACGGACGATATTGTAGTGTCGACGAGCTCTGCTGCTGAGAAAAGGGCTAAGGTCCACCGCGAATGGAAAAAGCGGTTAAGCGCCTTTGACCCGGAGCGGGCAAGGCGGCCAATCATCTTCGATAGTCGGAAACTCGCTGCCGCTATATCTAAAAGTGATCTTTTATCCTCTCTTTTTGTCCGCCGCGAACTGCCTTTGAATGCGAAGTTGACTTTATTTGTTGCAGGTAGAAAGTCGCTGCCGGGCTCCATCGAGAGTGGCGAGATCGTGGTCACACCCAACACTGGTGCCGACGCGGTCTCACACATGGAGTCCGCGGAAGATGAGCCGCCCAGCCTGAGCACGATAAAAGAGTTAGAGAAGAAATTTGAAGTTGAAATGCAATGTGTCAAAGCAGAGTTAGAGAAAGCGGCGGAGCGCGAGAGGGCGTCCGCGGCGCGCGAGAAAGCGTCTGCGGAACGCGAGAAGGCCCTCAAAGACCAGGTCGCCAGCATCTCGCGGGCGCTGGAGAGGTCTGAAAGGGAAAAGAAAAAGCTCGCGGATGACGTTCGATACTATAGAGGCAAGCACTTGGCGTCGGCCCGTGAAGGAAAAGAGAAGCGGACTGCTGAGGTCGCTGAGCAGAGGCCGCGGGCGTCAGATCGCACGGCTTCGGAGATCGCCGCACCGACAGGTGGTATCCCACGCGCTGCGGATGAGGAGCCGAGGCCGGCAGCGTAGCCAATGGTGCCTCTCAGTCGAGTTGACCGGGAAGCCGCCCATATGCACCGGACTATAAACATCATCCATCATCATCTCTGCCGTGTATACAGTGAAATTCTTCAAATAAGCGATCAGGCGGCTCATCTATGCAGGGACAGGGCAGAAAGGCCGGCGCGGACCGATAACAGGGACCGCTGAGTCCGCAATGCCTTGAACTTTTATCTGATTAACTGTATATTGTTTGTATGATTGCTCCAAATAATGCTGTGCTGTGAACTGAATTCTATTTGATCTGTGCGGACTCAGATTATATATCCGCTATTCATGTAGTTTAATCCTCGTGACGTGGCGATTTGTGCGAATTCATGCTGTGTCTGCTACTCGTTATTTAACCTGCAGGTGGGAAAACACGCGACCTGGGCGGATAGGAAACTGCACCGGCCACAACTTGGTTCTGAATTTCCCTTGGAATGTTAATTTGCCTTTGTATCCGCGTTATTTGTTTGGCTGCTTTTTTAATTCTTTGCGGGCTGTGCGGATTGAACATGCGACCTGCGCGGACTGGCCAAAAGGCTGTCAGAAACTTTATCTATAAATACTGCCTTCTGCTTTCTCTATGTAGGAAATTGCTTGAAGTAAACGGAATCCTGCGGCCTGCAACATGGTGTCCGCGCGCACTGATGCTGCAGTCGCCTTCCATTCTGCCGATCACAGAAAATGTACTTTGACGGAGGCTGACTTGGCTGCCTTCGTCGAAAAGAAGATGGCGGACTCAAACATACTCGTTCGCCTACCCGCCCATCAGGAAAGGTTGAATTTCTCGACGGCGACCCAGATCGCCATTCCCGTTGATCATTTCGATAGTGGATTCAGGTTCCCGCTCCTATGGGAGCTCGCAGCAATTTTCGAGCACTACGGGATGGTCCCTGGCCAGCTCGCGCCGAATACCCTTGCTGCGATCTGCAGCTACATCTCTTATCTGTGATCTGAAAAGATTGCTTTCTCAATGAACATCTTCCGCAAAATATTCTCCGTCCGCTCCATAACTGCCTCCGGAGGTCGCCCCTATAAGGGAGTAATCTACTTCTACTGCAGGGGGATGAAGGTAGTGGGTCTTCCAAACAAGATCCACAACTGGACCTCAAGGTTCCTAATTTTTGATGGCGACCTTGGGTTCGCGCACACGTATCCGCAGGTGCGCGCGGACTCTGTCTTCAAAAATGTGCAGCTGGACGACCTGGAGTCCGCAATCGTCGAATTCTTAGCGAACGCCAGGCTTGATATCGAATACTACCTTCCGCTGCTGGCAAACTTGGCGGATGTTATGCCTGAGGACAGTAAGTAGTTTAGCGGACTCAGCTTTTGTATCCGCCGCGACCATGTTGTTTAACTCTGGTTCTCTTCTTGCAGCGACCTTGGCGGTGCCCGCCAACTTGCCGCAGACACCCAGCGGCTTCACTCCTACACAAAGGGAGAAGAAGGAAGCAGTTGCAAAAAAGAGGAAAGAGGAAGGGGATCCCGCAGCGGACTACTCTTCCTCCGAAAGTTTCTCCATGACCGGCTTCGTTATCAGCCAGAGGGACCTTAGGGGGAACCCTATGGTCCACTGGCACAGCAAGAAAAAGCATGTCCGCCTATCCACCGCGCTTCCTTCGTGGAGGAGTCCGCGGATAACACACCACGCTCATATTGCGCTCTCCACTCTTTACGGAAAGCGCAACTTGAGCGACCTCAAGAAGGTGTCCGCCGCCGACCTCCCTCTGCTGGCCTCCCAGGCTTCTGCGAACAGCGCGGTGACAAATCATTATGTTGCCACTCTGGCAAGAGACCTGTTGAGGCAGAATGAATAGCTTCAGAAGGATAACAAAGTGCTGAAGGAAAGGAACGCGCGGATGGGAGAAAGGAATGCTCGGCAAAGAGAGGAGGTGGCGGTGAGTTGCATTTGTCGCGGTCTAGATTTTTTATCCGCCGCGATCTGTCTGATGTTTGTAATTTTGTCTTTCGCAGGTCGCCTACGACTTGGAGAACAATAAATTCCAGGCCGCCACGCTCCCTTTTGTGATGGAGACTGTTGAGGTTGCTGTTGAGCGGCTGGCCCGCGACGGCCTCATGAAGGAAGGAGTTGGCGGCGTTCCTTTTCTGGAGATCTTCCCGGAGCTGGCCCCTCAGGTCGTAGCAATGGAGAGAGCTAGAAAAGGAAAGGACGTCATCGAGGAAGGCGAAGATGAGGATGAAGACGACGAAGAAGAAGAGAAAGAAGACGGAGGCTCGCAAGGTGAAGAGCAAGGTGTCAGGGAAAATGCGGACGATGCTGCATCGAGCCGACAAGGAGAGGAGCTGTCCGCCGAGTCCGACACCTCTGCCTCTTCCTCTGCTACTGGGAGCTCGCATAGCGGGTCCGCCACTAGTACAGGATAAGGTAGCAGCGGGAGCAGCTCGGGGGGCTATTCTCCAGATGTCGACATCATCGGTGACAGCCCTGCACCTCCTGAGAAGAGACAACAGACTGATTGATCAATGCATATGTACATATTTTGTAATCGTTTTTGTAAAAAGTGGCGGACGCAAGATTGCAGTCCGCCGAACATATTGAATAATGTAAATTTTTTGATGAAAATAGAAAGGATATTTTTTGGCATGTGTGCTTTCTGCAATGCTCTTTTTTCTCCACGCTCACCGCACCGATACTTAGCAGTCCGCACAACACGCTTGATAAACCTGAGCCTTTGCTGATTAGAGAATTATTGTTCCACTTTGGACCAAGAAACTGTCAGGCGGACTCTGTCGAGTTTCACTTGTAGTCCGCATGATACATACATTATTTATAGTGAACCTTGTCGATTAAAGAATTAGACATCAACTCATTGAGTATCCGCCTCAGAGAACAGCCAGATGATAATAATGCCAGGAGTTATAGTTGTGGTCCGCAAGCCAGACCGCACATAATATAAAAGTACATTGATTATAAACTTATCAAACAATGCGAGAATCATTCTGCGGACTGAGCGGATACAGAAAACTAATCCACTCATAATAGTGATCAAACATATATGAAATCATTCTGTGAACTGAGCGGATATAGAAGACCAATCCGCATATAACAGGAATACAAACTTGAATGTACCCTGTGGACTGAGCGGATACAGAAAACTAATCCGCTCATAATAGAAATGATCTATAGCTTGCGACCAGGTGGGCAGGTGAGCCTGAGCGGCTTACTTTCCTCACCGGGCTACAAGCTATAAGATCAACCCAAGTCGGCGGACTGACCGGATAGAGAAAATCAGTCCGTTAAAGAAAACCAGCTTGCAATCCCAAGGAAACTCCCAAACTGTGCGGATAACGAATCCAGTCCGCCAAAGATAGAAATGATCTATAGCTTGCGACCAGGTGGGCAGGTGAGCCGGAGCGGCATACTTTCCTCACCGGGCTACAAGCTATAAGATCAACCCAAGCAGGCGGACTCTGCGGATAGAGAAAATCAGTCCGCCAAAGATAGAAATGACCTATAACTCGCGACCAGGTGGGCAGGTGAGCCTGAGCGGCATACTTTCCTCACCGGGCTACAAGCTATAAGATCAACCCAAACCGGCGGAGTGAGCGGACGCTGAAGACCAGTCCGCAGATAATTCCCTGCGAAGAGCAAGATGCTCACTTGGCGGAACGGTTCCCTGCCCTCTTGCCTGGAGTACAGTCTAAGCTGTGGGTCTCCTGCAGGCACTGCTTGAGGGTACCATGGAGTGTTCGAGAGTTACAAGCTAAGATGACCCGCGGGCAGGTGAGCCGGAACGGCATACTTTCCTCATGTGATCATCGAAGTTATAACAATATCCCTAAAGCGGCGTGGTAGAGCTTTACACCCACCTTGCCCTCCATAATGCAAAGGTGGGGTCAGGTACCTGCCGGGATCCGAAGTCCAGAATCCAACCGCGCTAGAGCCTGCAAGCTCCCACTACACGGTGCGAAATCTCCTCGCAACACGTGATCTTCGTGGTGTTACGCTAATGACAACGGCTCTAGGGGAGGTCTAGCTGAACTCGGCGATGTCTCCTGGTGTCAGGGAACCGTTATAGGTCTTTGGGAGAGAGAAAACACTAGAAAAAATGTCAGTATGGATTCTTTGATTAAGAAAATGCATTTGCAAAGCATAAGAAAGAAAAAGGGAGTTCGGGTGTAGAACCGTTTTTGAAATCTCTCTTAGCGCCTTATCTGTTATGATTACAACAAAAACACTCGAAGAAGTGTTAGCAAGCAGTTTCTATTCATAATAGTTCTTGAAGAGGATACACAAAGTAGAAGAAGGAAGTTTAAGAATAGAACCGCTTGAGATCATCCCCGCTCCAGGTGTGCGGTATATCCTCTCCTTCATATGTCTGCAAGCGATAAGCGCCGCTTTTTAATGCTTCTTTGACGACAAAAGGGCCGGCCCAATTTGGATTAAGCTTTCCAACTGAACCAGCTCGTGCAGCAGTATCAACCTTCTTTAGAACTAGATCTCCCACTTGGAAGTGTTTGATCCTTATATTCTGATCGAAGTAACGGGCCATCCTCCTTTTGACCTCTTCCTGCCTTATGGCTGCTTGATCTCTGACCTCCTCGATGTGTTCCAAGCTGAACCTCATCTCCTCATTATTCAACTCAGCCCAATCATCGACACCTTCTCTTGCAAGCAGCACTCTGGGTGACGGGACTTCAAACTCAATCGGGATGAGTGCCTCTGAGCCATGAGAGAGTTTGAAAGGAGTCTCCCCGGTTGCGGATGATGGCGTTGTCCTAAGGGACCAGAGGACTGATGGAAGCTGATCAGCCCAACTGCCCTTGAGATTTTGTACTTTCTTCTTGAGCAAGTTGAGGATCTGCTTGTTGGCAGCTTCCACCTGGCCATTGCTTCGGGGATGATGAACTGATGCAAAACGCAGCTCTGTTCCGATCTGCCTGCAAAAATTTATCATCTCTGAGTTGTTGAACTGTGGCCCATTGTCAGTGATTATTGCCATTGGTATCCCGTGCCGGCATACAATTTCTCCCCAAATGAAGCTCTTGACGATCTGAGTTGTTGTCTTAGCCAATGCCTTGGCTTCGATCCACTTGCTGAAGTAGTCGATCATTACGATGACGAAACGCCGTTGCCCGCTTGCCAAGGGAAAAGGACCAATGAGATCCATTCCCCAAATCGCAAAGGGCCAAGGAGTTGCAATCGACCTGAGGGACTGAGCCGCTTGGTGCTGAAGCGGAGCAAACTTCTGGCATTGAACACACCTTCTGGCGTAGATCTCTGAGTCTTTCTTCATTGTGGGCAAGAAATACCCTTGCCGCAGGACTCGTCTTTCAAGAGTCCTTGCTCCAGAGTGACTTCCACACTCTCCTGAATGAACTTCTTGCAAAATGGTGTGAGCTTCTTCTTCTGAAACACATCGGGCCATGGTTGAGAGGAAGGTCTTTCTATAAAGGATTCCCGCCACTAGAAAGTAGTGAGCTGCTTTTATTCTGAACTTTTTCTTGTCTCTAACTGTATGATGATAATTTCCTGTTGACAGATATAGGATGAATGGGTCCATCCAAGAGGCGCGCTGATCTACCTGCATCAAATCTCCTTCCACCACTGCCGGGCGGAAGAGCTCGGAAGTTGTGCCTCCTGAAGGCATCCCATGCTTAGAGAGAAAATCGGCCTCCTCATTCTCTGTTCTGGGGATATGTTCGATGGTGAAGCTTTTGAACCTGCCGACTTCTATTTTCACAAGAGCTAGATATTTTTTCAAGACTGGCTCCCTTGCTTCGAAGTTGCCGAGGACTTGCGACGCCATTACCAGAGAATCGGTTTTGATGTGGACATGATCGATTCCTAATTCTCTTGCGAGCCTCAAGCCTGCTAGCAGAGATTCATATTCGGCCTGATTATTGGTTACTGGAAAGTAAAACTTGATGGCCTGCTCCAGCTTGATTCCATTTGGATTGATGAGAACCACTCCTGCTCCAGAAGAACTTCTGCCTGAGGCACCATCAACATAGATGATCCAAGCCAAAGGTGACCTTTTTGCTTGATCAGAACTGGACTCTGGCATGTCAATCAGAAAATCTGCTAGGACTTGAGCTTTGATGGCTGTCTTGGGCACATAAGAAATTTCAAATTCACTTAGCTCTATTGCCCACTTAGCTAGCCTGCCGGAATGCTCGGGCTTTTCCAACACACCCTTCAAAGGTTGATCGGTGATGACTTGGATTGAATGTGCTTGAAAGTACGGGCGAAGCCTGCGAGCTGACACGACCAGTGCCAAGGCTACCTTCTCCAGGATCGGATACCGCATCTCAGCACTCTTCAGAATATGGCTGACGTAGTAGATTGGGAATTGCTTTCTGCCTTCTTCCCGAAGAAGAACGGAGCTGACGGCCTCAGGGCCAACCCCTAGGTACAAGAAAAGAACCTCTCCTGGGCGGGGACTCTGAAGCAGAGGCGATGAGGTAAGCTGCATCTTTAACTGTTCAAAAGCCTGGGAGCACTCTTCTGTCCACTCAAACTTGGACGCACGTCGGAGGGTCTTAAAGAAGGGGGCACTCCTATCTCCAACCCGAGAAAGAAATCTTGCAAGACCTGCTAGCCTTCCCCCTAACTGCTGAACTTCCTTCGGTGAACGAGGGGTAGGCATTTCAAGAATAGCTTTTACCTTGTCAGGATTGGGGGCAAGTCCCTCCGGAGTAAGGAGATGACCAAGAAACTTCCCCTTACTCGCTCCAAAAGTACACTTCAAAGGATTGAGCTTCATCTTGTATCTACGCAGAGTAGCTTACGTCTCTGCTAGATCTAGCAAGTGCAGCGAAAACAATTTACTCTTAATCAAGAAATCGTCTACATACACTTCTAGGTTTCTTCCTTTTTGATGGTTAAACACACGGTCCATCATCCGTTGATAGGTCGCGCTAGCATTCTTAAGCCCAAAGGGCATGACAAGATAGCAATAACATCCATCGTTAGTTATGAACGACGTGTGAGGAACGTCGGGCTTATGCATTCTTATCTGGTGATAACCAGAAAACGCATCTAAAAAACTCATGTAAGAGTATCCTACCGCGGAATCAACTAAAGAATCTATCTGAGGCAGGGGGTAGCAATCATTAGGACATGCTTTATTAAGTTTTGTAAAGTCTACACACATTCGCCACTTTCCCCCTGGTTTTTTAACCATTACAACATTTGAAATCCAGGTGGGATATTGCACTTCTTTAATAAAATTCGCCTTGAGGAGTTTCGCAACCTCCTCCCTTATTGGTTCTGCAAGCTTTGTTGCCACGTCCCTCTTCTTCTATTGGATGGGCTTACAGCTGGGATCAACATTCAGATGGTGGCAAGCTACATCAGGATCCACCCCCGGCATGTCTTCTGCTGACCAGGCAAAGACATCCAGGTTCTTTAGCAGGCAGGAAATCAACTCAGCCTTTTGATCTTCGGGTAGCTCCGAGTTGATGGAGAGTTTCCTCTCCTCCCCTTCAGCAATGGGGACTCCTTGCGTCACCTGGGCATGTTCCAGGTGAGCACCTTCATCAGCAGCAACTTTCGAACTGGAAGAGGCTTCTACAGCTTCTGCAGGAGCAAGGGAAGCTTCAACCATGTTGACAGTGCGGACGTAGCACTCCCTTGCTCTCCTTGGGTCGCTCCTGACCCGGCACATCCTCCCATCGGCAAAGAACTTGATGGCGAGGTGATAAGTGGAAATCACTGCTTGGTACTTGTTCAGCAGGGGCCTGCCGAAGATGGCATGGTAGCTGCTGGGGGCGTCGACCACTATGAACTGTATCTGCTTTGTTGCCCCTCCAAGCTTCACTGGCAAGGTGACGCTGCCCTCCACCTCTTTCCTCTCTCCTGAGAATCCATAGAGCGGCCCCTCAGTGGAAAGCAGAGGCTTTTCGGTCCTCAGGGCCTCAAAAGTAGACTTAAAGAGGAGGTTGACTGAACTGCCCGTATCAACAAGAATTCTGTCCACTATGAAGTCCCCAAGCACAGCCTTGATTACAACAGCATCATCAAATGGGTTGGCTGTTTGAGGCAGATCTTCCGGACCAAAAGTGACGACTTCTCTTGGGGGAGCAACGGAAGAAGAGGCCACCTCCGCCTGGGTGACCCTTGAAATTGAAGATTTCTGAGTGGACTCGGTCCCTGCTCCACCATGGATGAAGAAGAGGCGTCCCAGAACTCCCTCATCATCTGCGTCAAAACATTCCACTAGGACGTTGATCGGCCCCAGACGGCCTTCGTCCTCCACATCTACACACTCCTGGTAAGCCTCAGCTACCTCTTTGCCCTTCGAGGTGGATGGCTTCGACGAGGAAGGAGAATCCTTCTTGGCCAGGTCAATCTTGCCCTCGACAAGCAACTTATCAATCAGCGCACGAAGGGCCTCGCATTCCTCAGTCAGATGACCCTTTTCCTTTTGGAATTGGCAGTATTGCGAATTATTCCTCGGCTTCCACAGCTTCTGAGGCTCTTGCCTCCTTTCTTCTGATCTCCTTTGCAGGATCTGGATGACTTCGTCAAGGTCCAGATCTGCAGGGTCCTCCATGGGACACTCATCAAATTGGCACGGGGCAGGCAAGGCTGCCTGCTGGAGGATGGGAAGAGCTTGCAAAGGAACGGCGGGAGTGGCGGCCAACGGCAGTCTCTGCTCATGAAACTGTTAATGGCCTTGGAAAGGTTTTTTGTTGCGGAAGTTCCTGCCTCTTTGAGACGGAGGCTGGAAGTCTGGACGAGGGGGCCTGCCACGAGAGGAAGAAGCGGAGGCATCCCTTCCTTCAGCCTTGGCTGTCAGGGATGAAACATAGGTCGGATTGGCATTTTCCCTTCTATGAAACGGTTGACCATGGCGATCAACTCCTGATAAGTCTCGGGAGCCTTGGTCGTTGCTTTAAACTTCAGAGGGCCTTCCCGGAGGCCGTGGATCAAGGCAACTTTGTAATAGTCGGGGTTCACATTCCTCACCCCCTGAATTTCTCTTTGAAAGCGATCAACGAATCGTGCCACCGATTCGTTATCCCTCTGCTTGATCTCAAATAGGGCAGCTGGCCCATTCTTCCTCTTCCTTGAGGTAGCAAACCTCAGCAGTAACTGGCTACGAAGCTCGGCAAAAGAATAGATAGTGCCCGAAGGCAGCTCATAGAACCATTCTCTCGCTTGCCCTTCGAGAGTGGTAACCAGCAATTTACACTTAATCGCATCTGAGAGGCATCTTAAAGCAACTGCCCCCTCAAATGCCTGGAGGTGAGAAACGGGATCTGTCGCTCCTGTATAGAACGGGATGCGCGGCTCCCTGAAGTTGCTCGGGGCCGATTCCCATCGAATTCGGTCCACAAAGGGAGACGGGGTGTCAAACTCTGCAGGATAGAAAGGGCGGACTGGAGCCGAGGAGTCCGCGGGCTCGGCGGACTGGCGGTCAGCAAAGTGAAGTTGGCGGGCAGGAGTGCCCCTAGCAGCTTCTCTGAAGAACTCTCTGAAAGCAAACTCTTCCTCTTGAGGGCGCAGAGGGGCTGCGGTCTGAGCAGGGTTCCGAGGAGTTTCTGGTGACTGCCGAAGCGGAGTTCGGCGAGCTGGGGTTTGGCAGACTGGCGAGTTCGCTGGGTCCGCTGCGGCCTGAGGAGCAAGCCGCTGGGCCAAAGCAAGCAGAGCTTGGCTGATTGTGTCAAGACGCTGGTCGGTCTGCCGGCGAGACTGCTCGGCCTCAAGGCGAGCTTGTTCTATTGCGTCCCAAAGGGAGTCTTCTGAAGAGCTAGAGCGATCTGAAGAGCGGGCTCTACGGTCTGACATCTTTCGTCTGCTGATTTCAAAACACTACTCGGATCTGAAGGCCGCGTGTTAACTGTTGATGCACGAAAACACAAGGGGGGTCGAGCACAACCAGCTAACTGTTCGATCATAGGGGGAATAGGGAGACTGCGAGTAGCGATCTACTAAGCGGATGAGAGCTGGAAGAAGAGCAGGGCCGTGAACCACGGCAACAACAGACTTCGCCCGTCGCGGCCTGAATGCCTCTCTTGCGACGGGCTTTCCCTTGATTGAAGAAGGATTTAGTTACAAGTGAAAGGAAAAGACTGAGGGAAACAGAGCAAGGGGGAGTCCGCAAGGCACAGGATTCGAGTCCGCAGCCTGTAACAAGTAGGCTCATGGGTCCGAGTCAGCGTGCCTTGAGTGCACCACCTCCCCCCTATTTATAGGATAGGGGGCCTGCCCAAACGGGCAGGGCTAAAATAACCGGTTGCCCGGGGTACAGGAGAACCGGGCAGCGGTGACGGGAAGCAAAAAAGAAAGAACACGCCAGTCCGCACAGAAGTGGCGGACTGGGCTCGCGACCTGGAGCTTCCACTGCTGCTGGGCGCGCCCACTGGAGGGCGGCGGCCTGGGCGGACGAGATACTGCGTCCGCCGCTGGAGAACCTGTTACCCAAAGCGCCGGCGGACTGAGCGGACTGGTCCTTGCGTCCGCTGCTGGAGTCCCATACTTGGCGCATGACTGGTGCTATTGCCGGACTGGTCGGACTGACAACTTGCGTCCGCGCCTGCTGAAAGGGGGCTTTGGAATCTTGGAGTATGTTGCGGACTGAGGGGTTAACACCTACATAGACAACTTGTGGTGCTGTACGTAGATGACATTGTCGTATATAGTAACACATTGGAGGAGTATGTTAGGTATCTTTGCCTAAGTTTTGAAGTACTGTGGGATAATGTGTAATATGTAAAAAGTCAAAGTGCTCTTTTGTCTACGAGGAAGTACACTTTCTTGGGCAAGTCATTGGGAAGGGAGAATTATAAATGAATATGGACAAAGTACGAGTGGTAATTGAATGAGATCCACCAACATTGCTGATAGAGTGACAATCATTCCTTGGATTAGTGAAGTACTACTGGTGGTTCATTATGGGATACTAAAAAAGAGCAGTGTCACTTACGGACCTGCTTAAGAAGCACAATGCTTGGAACTGCACAAAAGAATGCCAACAAGCTTTTGAAGATTTGAAGAAGGAAGTGAGCAGGGAGTTAGTTCTTGCACTACCAGATTATTCCAAGATGTTTTTTCTACATACAAATGCATCATACTTTGCAATTTGAGGGGTGTTTATGCAAGAAGAACATACAAAATCTTTATAGATCCGTAAGTTGAATGAGGCGGAGTATAAATATACTGTACTAGAGAAGGAGATGTCTACCATTATTCATTGCTTATCGAATAAATTGTCAGGTATCTGGGTAAAATATGTCAGCCAACCTTCCACACTCGACAACAAAGTGGGAGTTCGACAGAGAGATTGAAGACCATAATCAACTTGTTACTAACAAGAGAGGGCTCGACAAATAGAAAGTAGAACACGAAAAGAGGGAGACTAGCAGTTGAGGATACCAGACTTACCCTCCATGGAAAAGACCACTTCCGGTGGGCAATTTTATTACTCTAGGATGATATTACACGCTAGTACAAGGAGATGCTAGAAAAGAAGAGACAACCAAGAGACTGACTTAGCAACCCCACCTACAACAAGGTGGATTCAGGTCCAACTCCTCTGTCCCTCCTCGAGCACCCCTAACCCCCAATTTATTCTTGAGGATAGACTTCCCTAATGGTTGGGGCATTTAATGCAACATTAAATGCATATCCACTTAAGTTACACAAAGAATCAGGTGGTGGGAGGTGAAAGAAGAGAATGTATGGTAACCGCACGTGCCACTGCCAAAGAGGAGAAGGATCTTCATGAGCTCTGACAAGTTCCTACGACGAATTCTCTGCCGAACAGTCAAAGAAGCCTCTAGGAGAGTCCATGACCCCTACTGATCATTGTTCTACACGCCTTTGCTGGAGAGAAAGTGCAGATTCTCAGAGAGCACCTGGGAATGCTTCTGAGTGTTTACATTGCTCCTTTGCGACCGAGGTCGATGGATGTTGGCTGTGGTAACAGGATTTTGGTTAATATTTGCAAAACATGCAAGATGGCAGGTTTTCATAGCATAATTTTACTTTGTCCTGGAATACAAACTAGGCAAAGCCAATATTGTGGCAAATCAACTAAGTCACAATGGCGGAGCTACTGTCGATATCCAGGATGAAGAGCAATCAATTGGAGTAAATAAGGAGTGAGCTTGAGGAGGACGCCCCAGCCATCCAACTCATGCAACTAGATAAAAGAAGGTTGAGTTAAGATATTTTGGAATAAGATGGATTACTCTACAACAAAAGACATCCTAAAGTGGGTAAATCCACAGAGGGACTTGATCAAAAAGTGTCCTGACACAAAGTGGGCACTTTAGCCTTGATTGATGAATCCTACTACTGGCCACAAATGATGGATACCATCGAGTTTTGCATGAATACATGTCTTGTTTGCTAATAAGATAAAGTGGAGATCAAACAACCAATGAGGCTCTAATTAGAACTGTACCTTTGAATATGCAAGCATATCCATGGGATATAGTGATGCCGGCCTACATTAATGCATTTTCCAAGTCTAAAGGGAGAGAAACTATCTTGGTGGTGGTAGACTGCTTTTCCAAATACAACACTTTCATACCAAGCATAAAGTACACCACAATAGAAGAGACATCACATCTCTTCTTCAAATATGCAGTGAAGTATTGGTGGTCGTCGAAGAACATCTTGAGTGACCGAGAGCCCCGCTTTATAGGGAAGTTATGGACAGAGTTATTAAAGCTATTACGGTCAGAGCTGAACCTCTCTATAACGCCCCTAATTTTCCAAGGTTTATTTAAATCCCTTTTAGTGACGTATTTTGACGTCATGGCGTTACATTGACTGGTACCATTATTGAAGCATTACTTTTGCTCATTTGGTATCCAAGATTTTGACTTAGAATATTAGCATTTCTAATTTCTTGTGAGTATAGATATTCCCTTGCGAGCCTGGGTTCGTTTTGGAACACGACGAAACCTTTTTGGGATAATTGGTGTTTTAGGCTTCACAGAAGTTTTTACCTGAGTTTGGTCTGTCGAATCATAAATTCGTCTTCGTCGTTGGATTCATAGCATCAATATTTATCTACGGTGCGAATTTTGTAGAAATTCGAGTTGATTTGAGTTAAATTATAATATAATATATGTATATAATATAATATAATATAATATAATATAATATAATGTTATATCATATAATAATATAATATGATAATTGGAGCAGAGTACTATTAGAGATAATATATAATATCATGTCAGATATTATAACCAAGTAATATTCATCTTCTTCCCCAAGCTATCAGATAGAAAACTCAAAAGAAAGAGGGCGGCGGATTTCGCTAGACTTTCGGCCACCACTTGTAGGAGCTCTGGTGCACGAAATCATCGTCGGAGAGTAGATCCGGAAAGCTCTCGACGAGATCTACACGTTGATGGTAGGTAATTTTGATTTCGTGGACTTTGACTTTAGTGTTTCTCACCTTGACCCTCTTTTGTCCTGAAAAGTTTCAGGAATTGTTGCCTAACAATTCTTGCGGCCAGATCCTCGAATAGGAGCGCTGAGTGGCCGGATTTCAGCCAGATTGACCCAAGTGGTGACTTATTCCCCATGACAAGCTTTTCTTTTCCTTCTACATTTTTTTGTGCTAGTAAGTTAGGGGTCGGGTAGGATTCGGCCATTGCCGATCTGTTGATTATGTAGAAAATTTGGTGACTTTGGGAGGAGATAATTCATTGATCATCATAGGTTAATTCATCGTATATGCAAGTGTTAATAAAGTCGTCGGGTATGGTTTATAGAACCCAAGAGAAATGTGTGAGAATCTAAGCATTGAGTGGTCTATAGACTAAGTAAAAAAGCATTGAGTGTGCTTGATACACTCAACGCAGCGTTGAGTGAGCTGAGAGGCTAAGTAAAAAGAGTTGAGTGTGCTGAATGAACTCAACACAGCATTGAGTAAAGACTTGGCATGGAGTGAAAGAGCATTGAGTGTGCTGAATGAACTCAATGCGGAGTTGAGTGAACTCGACGCGACGTCGAGTGAACTCAACACTACATTGAGTGAAGGCTGTATCGTTGAGTTAGCTTTTATGGCGTTGAGTGCATTGAATACACTCAACGCGGCGTCGAGTGTACTCGACGCTTTTCCCCAAACTTAGTGTGGCGTTGAATGCTTTGACTATACTCAACTCATTCATCGTGTATACTCGACAAATCAGCTGGAGCTTAGAAATCTCTCGCCAAATTAAGTTGAATTTGATGAATATGATTTGGGGTGATTTGTTATGGTTGTTAACTATGGATTTTGATTGACAGTGGATACAAGACCTCCAACCTAGTGTCAAATTGTGAATCAATAAACTGCTGGAGTTATTTTTGGGACTGTGAGGTTAAGTTAGACAAAGTGGCCATCGCCACAGTACCTTGTTTATATGTTTGGATTGATTGGTATAGTTGTGTAACATCCCTCAGACTTTTAGACCCCTAGGATGGTTTTGTCATGACTGGGTCATGACAAAACCCTGGGAAGCACTAAAGGGTTTGGATGAACTTGAGAATTAGCGTGTGAACCACCTTGGTCTACAAATAGTAGAATTCTTATTACTACCTTAGGTATCACCATAGGGTTTCACCATGACTCGATGACCCCACCACAAAATCACTAACCTATTAGAGGGTCATTAGAGCCATAGGGACCCATTGCAGTCAACAAAAGAGGCCAAGTTGAATAAAGTCAACCCTTGCCTTATTTTGGTCAAAGTGCCCTAAATAAGGGCAATTGAAAACCAAGATGTCCAATTGACCCTACCTAGACCTTTCTAGCCCTTAAGGGAGGATAAAAGGTCACTAATCACCCAATGGGGGTCAACTCAATTAGTCAAATCGACCAAAGTCAATCCATAGTTCAATTTGATCAATTTGGGCTAACCTGGCTCAATCCAAGTGGGTTAAGCCCAAACTAGTGTGGCCCATTGGTCTGGGAGGTGGAGAGACACCTTTGGGCCCACCAATTTCAGATATTGGTGACTAGGAGAGAGAGAATGGGAGTTTCCCCAATTTGGAGGAGAGAGAAAATGTGAGCTTAATGGCCATCATGGCCATGGAGGCTCCATAAGCCCCCACTTTTATGGAGCTTTTACTCTTCTGAGGGAGAGGAGAAGTTTTCAGGAGGTGGCCGACCATTGGGGTTGCTCGGCCCCCTCTATTTGGCTGAAACTGAAAAAGCCCCTTTATAGCCATTAATGGAATTTTTCAAAATTGAGGAGTTACAAGCCTCCTCTCCTCAATTCCCTCTTTAAGGACCTTCACCGGAGCAAGAGCAAGTGTTTCCACAGATCCTTTCTCAATTTCATTGAGGTTGGTGTAGAAGTTGCAGAAGACCCAAGCTCGGTGGCAGGAAATGGTGAGGAAGCAAAGCACACGCATTCAAGCCACAAACTAGGTCCTCCTCTACTCCTTCATGGGTTAGAGCTTAGGAATTGTTAGAGCAAAGAATCAAGCTCAATTGAGCCAGATCCGGTGGAGTTTTTCCACTAGTTTTCCGTGAAAAAAAGGGTTGTTGGTTTCACCGAAATCCGCCGTCTCCGGAGGCCAAACCATCGTCGGCTGATAGCCCTTACCTTGATGGAGGTGGTGGTGATGATGGTTGGCTGGGGAGGTGGCCGGAAGGCCAGGAATTGGGGCTGGAGTTGGCTTCAGGTCATGCAGATCGGGACCGTTGGCTGGAGAAATAGGAAATGCATCCTCTGTTGGATAGCGCTTTAAGATTCGCGCAGATCTAAATGTATTAAATATGTTATATGTATATTTCTGTCACATAATTTCACCTATATTGGAATTTAAATTAAAAATATTTAGAGGCATTTTCAGAAAAAGTGGTCAACATTAAAATTGTATCCCTATGAGTCTATTTTCGTTTAAAATTGGTTTGAACAAATTTGGAGTTCGGGTCAGACCTCAGCACTCATTTTGGTGAGGTCTATACCTATAACATATCAAAATGACTTGAAATTTGGAGCATGGACCATTCATATCTAAACCTATAACATATCAAAAAATGGGAATTTTTGGAAAATATTTTTCTAACATTTTGATAAACATTTCATTTTTCATGTATGGGTTAATTAATGGGTCTAATTACCTTAAAATTCCTCCAAATTCTGGAGAGATGTCCTTGGGGTCAATATAAGATTCTGTATAAAATTTCATCATATTTGGAGATGATATGGTTGGGAATTATGCAAACCCTAGTCTTGACCAAGTAGGGCTAATTAGGTTAAGTACTCCTTTTTGGGTATTAAGTGGCCAAATCACCTTAATAGAGATTGAAACTTGGGCCACTGACTTTATGTGACATTAAACACCCTCATAAAGTATTTGGGGTGGAATAGGGTGGATTTGCCCTAGGACCCTAGTTCAAACCCTAAGGTTGAACTGTGGGAGTTTGAAAAGGACATAGGATGATATGCCCTTGTATGGACTTGGTGTTTAGTCCATGTGATCTTAGGATGGTGAAATTTACTACGAAGGAATTTAGTGGTATTTGGAGACATGCACCTCACTTTAATCACTTGGAAATTATTTAGGTTTGTACACCTTATGGAATAATTAATGGGTCATATGACCTTGGATCTTCATGAGATTTTGGTAGGAGTAATGTTATAGTAATATTAACCTCTTTAATTTATTATAGGATGTTTAGAAAATAGTAGCTCATAGTTGTAGTTATAACCTTCATCTTGCCCCTTGTGATGATATTGAAGTAACCATGGTTAAATTAACTTAGAATGTTATGAAACTTTGGAAATGCTGATTAAATATCATTTAGATGCACTAGTAAGTTATTTGGAATGATTGGACATTGTCTCATAGTAGTTCATGTGTAAAGTGAACTAGTGCACCTTGTTTTGATGAATAGATAATTGATGGAGAATTTTAATAGTTTAAAATAATTTCAAACTATAATCCTGAAATAGGCAAGTGTACCTATCGAAATATAATATAGAAATTATCGTATTTAGATCCAGGGACCGTTGAGTACTTGTACTCACAAGTAAGAGCTATTATTTTATCGAATGAAAGTTGGTTTTACGATTTTCGTAGAGGAAACGTTAAACTAAAAGAAGAAATTCGATGCTGGGAAAGCTAGCACTTGATCTAGAATCCCTTTGGATTAGAACAAATTTGAATGAAATTATAAATTACAGGCATCTAAATTATTAACTTCGACCGTGGAGGTTACATAGCTACAAAGTGTCTCTCTCGAGAATACGCATTCGATTAACCTTAGGTTGATTGATTAAGAACTCTCGGCCAGTCGAAACCATAAACTTGCATTAGGCGGTGAACCCAACTATTGGATTTGAATCCAATCCTGAAGAATTATGTCTTCCTCTCTCGAGGGGTGCATGTAACTTCCTTTATCCTTGAGTGATCTACTCGTATCCACAACCTCTTGGTAAATCTAGGATATGGATCTAAGATCGAATAAACATATCCGCAAAATATGAATTCGATGAAATTAAAATCAATGATAAACCGCAGTACATAAAATAGAGTGATTGATAATTTTAGATTAAAAGAAGAAATTAATTCCATTCCAAAGTTCATCATGATCAAGTGCTAATTGGAAATTAGCTACTCATCATGATGGGAGAACTACATTAAAAATTGAAGAGAGACATGATTATAAAAAGCACTTGAAATAAAAATTACACTATAAATTGGAAATGGAAAAAATGCAAGAAATAAAGCATAAAATACAGAACTCTAACTCCCAAAATCTCCTCCTCAGCTTCTGAAATTGTCAGTAATTTATAGGCAAGTTTGAAGGATTGTCACGCCCCTAAGTAACGCCCATGACCTAGGTCGTGTAAGGTTCAGAACCGTCGTCTTCAAGTCCAAGGTGCGTTTGAGAGAAACTGCCAAAAATCGTTAAGTGGCGGGTCACGCCCCTAGGTCACGCCCGTGACCTAGGGCGTGTATTGTCGGTTGCTGGAAACGTCGGGAAGCAGAAACGACGAGAGTAACTCTGGCCGTTGTTAGAAGGGTCACGCCCCCTTGTCATGCCCGTGACTTAGGGCATGTAAAGCAAAAAATGTCAGTATCTGAAACTGCTTTATTAAACGCGGCACGCCTGGATGTCATGCCTCGAAGTCACGCCCGTGACCAATAGGTCGCAGCCATGCCTGGGGCGTGTAACTTTAATTTGACGTGGCAATGTACACTAGAGCACGTGCCAGGTCACGCCTGGTTGTCACGCTCGTGACCAATAGGTCACACCCATTACCGGGGCGTGTAGTTTGCGATTTTTCTTGTTTTGTCCAGCTTTGTCTCCTGATCAGTTCTTGAAACTCCAAAATGCTATTGGCAGCCCAGTTTGGCCTAAAATAAGAAAAGAACGAAATCAGTAACAAAATTAATATAATATAATTATAATTTAGTTAATTATTAAATTAAAACTATATAAAAAATAAAGATAAAATTAGAGTTATAAATAATAAATACCATATCTTGCTGGAAAATTGTGTTACTTGGCCAGAAAACGTTTTAGGGCATAATAAAGCTTAGAAAATTATTACATGTTGTTTGGATGAGTTTATAAGAATGCTTCTTCACAAAGTGCACTATTATTGATCTTGGAATTGCATGAAACTTAGTCAGTAATGTTTTATGATCATAATAAGGCTCTTGTAATTTTTGTATAATTTTTGGACTATGAATTGTGCTACTTTCTTCATTAACTCTAATTATTTGAATTATGTTGAATTAATTATTTAGGCGGTAGCACATTTATGAAAATTTGTGAAACTTGGTATTCTCCTCTATTTTGGCATCATATAGTGTTCATAATTTTTGTATGGTCATAACTTAAGGAAATCTAGTACATTATGTTCAAAATCACCAATTGCCTAATTTTTGGGAAAATTAAATGAATGCCAAATTAATTAAAAAAATTACAAGTTTCTGGATTTAGTCTAATTATGTCATGATAGACCCCCAATAACTATCTTAGGGCATTTGGATGAATATTTAAAGGGGTCATCATTCATGTACACCATATAGCTCGGTTGGTCTGCATATAGTAAAACACTGCAGAATTATGATAGCATGTGGAATGGACATAGGGATATGTGATTAATAGTATACTGATTTTGGTGAAGTGAAAATGAGTCCATCATTGGGAGTCGTGCTATGAAGAGTGTTGGGTTGACTAGTGTTAAATGGTGCTCGGGATCGACGAAACATCATCATTCCCGTGGAGTGAGAGAGTCAAAATACACTAGGGTTAGATTAAGTATAACTTTAAATGAGGTTGGCTATGGGTATAACATCGTCCTTATTACAAGTTTCTGGATTTATTTTATATTCATGTGATTTCTGGTGGACTAGTATTTGAGTTCTACTTTACTCTTTGTACTTACTATTCTCTTCTACGATCGGTATGGCCGGCAGGATCGGCATTTTATAGTGACGACCTTCCCGGGTGTGTTGGTGTCACCGCAAAGCGGTGGTTCTGGGCATAAGACCCTGTTGGTTTTGCAAAAAATAAGGGTCTTACAAACTTGTATCAGAGGGAAACCTCGATCGGAAGAGAAAAAAGGTCCACTAACCTTGGGTCACCCGCTCGAGTTTTGTTTGGGGACAAACTAAGCAGCGGAAGCTGTGGCGTGCCCATATGGGGGATCACATGTAAATGTCCACTTTTAACTAGGTTTGGGTCAAATTTCTTACAAGTGTAATTTGTTATACAGTCCCCGACACATCCTACACCACAGGGCGGAGCCAAGCAAACTCCGAATGTTGCACCACTTCCACTGGCGCCCACTACGTTTCTACAGTCAGAGGTGGTGCAGACCCTGACGGCCATTCTAGAGGCTTTCAGGGCTCACCAGGCTCCGGCTCCGCAGCCGAACCTTGGGGCCAATTGGTTGAGCACCTTCCGAGGACTCTCTCCCCCATCTTACATTGGGACGGAGTCAGCTGTACGGATGGAAGAGTGGCTTGATATCATGTTCGAGATGCTGGCCGTAATATGGCGCCCGAGGGATAAGAGGGTGCCTTTGGTTGTTTGCTGCTTGGAGTCTCATGACAAGAGGTCGTGGAAGACACTGCTGGATACGGTATTTGTAGATCGGGAGGTTGCAGACATCACTTGGGAGGAGTTCAAGGCTGCACTTTTGGAGCACTTTGTTCCACATTCGGCAAGAGATGAGCTGGAAGATAGGTTTTTGCAGCTGAGGCAGGGCAACAGGATGGTGCCCGAGTATAATCGGGAGTTCACTCACTTAGCTTGGTTTGAGGATTCCTATCAGCTAGATGATGCGGGTTATGCCAACAAGTTCTATAAGGGCCTTTGAGATGATCTGAGGCAGTCCCTCTTATTTGGTACGATGGGACTTTGACTCGGATTCTGGATATGGCAAAGAGGATGGAGGGTAATTTGCGTACGGTTCGAGGCCGGAAGAGGCCAACTGAGGAGCTGGGTCAGGGAGGAAGGACTAATCAGCGGAGGGGATGATTTTCTGACGAGAGAAGGGCGGAGGTTCAATCCCGCCAGGAGGTGAGGCGGGAATCGAAGGGGTCGAGGTATTGACCCCTCAACCTCTTCATATGCGGGAGATGCAAAGGCCCAAAGGTGTGGCACTTCCCCGACCCGAGTGCTACAACTGTCATCAGGTAGGGCACATCCGACGAAACTGCCCCATGAGAAGGGCACCTCTACCTGCACCACAGGCTATCCCGCCCCCTCAACAGTTTGTAGGCCGAGCCCGTGGAAGAGGACATGGTTTCCAGGGCAGATATTGGAGGCAAGAGAGGGAGCAGGTGTATGCTCTAGACTTGGCTCCACCTCGAGACCCGGGCAGGGTGATTACAGGTATGGTAGTTATTTTATGTTGTTATTTAGGTTTGGAATTTTTGAAACAACAAACAACAGTAGCATACTAGAAAAGGAAACCATAGGCCCAGTTACCTAATAAATTTTCAATAAACAGAAATAGTTTTAGTGTGTGGCAAACCTGTCCATACCTTGGTGGATATGGGGGCGTCGCACAACTACATCTTCGAGGAGTTTGTGAAGGAACTGGAGGGAGTCAGAAATTATTCTGGAGTCGCATTCCAGTGGAACATGGTGTTGCATACCTTGCAGAGGAATAAGCTCTATGCCAAGTTCTCAAAGTGTGAGTTTTGGCTGTCGTCGGTGGCTTTTCTTGGCAATGTGGTAAGTGGAGAGGGCATAACAGTAGATCCGTCAAAGATAAGAGCCATTCAGGAGTGGCCAGTGTTGTCTTCGGTGGCCGAAGTCAGGAGTTTCCTTGGACTGGTAGGCTACTACAGACATTTTGTAGAGAATTTCTTGCAGATCGCTTTGCCTCTGACCACACTGACGCGGAAGGATCAGAAGTTTGCTTGGATGTCGGAGTGTGGGTGAGCTTTTAAAGAGATAAAGAGTCGTTTGACCACAACGCCTATGTTGACATCGCCATGTGGTACAGACATCTATGAGATCTATAGTGATGCTTCAGGAAGCGGCTTAGTCTGCGTTCTTCTGCAGTTTGGAAAGGTGATTGCTTATGGTTCACGCCAGTTGAAAGTGCATGAGCGAAATTATCCCGTCCATGACTTAGAGTTGGCGGCAGTGTTCTTTGAACTGAAATTGTGGCGACATTATCTTTACGGCGTAAAACTGGATATCTTTACGGACCATAAGAGCCTAAAGTACTTGTTGGAGCAGAAGGATCTGAATATGCGACAACGAAGGTGGCTGGAGTTCCTTGGGGACTACACCTTTGAGATTCATTATACTCCCAGGAAGGGAAACGTGGTCGCTGATGCCTTGAGTATTAGGACTCTGTTAAGGGCAAATTGGTTGCAGATGCACGATGAGCGTCTGATCCAGGAGTTGGAAGCGTTAGAGATTTCTTGTGTTGACAAGAATTCTACAACCGATGCATGTTTGAACTTGATGGAGGTACAATATAACCTTGCGGAAAGGATTCGAAGAGCAACAGAGTTGGATGAAAGTCTCCAACGCTATGCAAAAGATGGGCTGGATGGCCAATTCTCCTTGGAGGACTGCCTTTTGCGGAAACAGGGCCGGCTGTGCATCCCGAGGATGGGTAAGTTGTGAGAAGAGTTGATGTACGAAGCTCACTTTACGAAGTACTCAATTAAACCTGGGAGCACAAAGATGTTCAGGGACATGAAAAATTTGTTCTGGTGGCCAGGACTTAAAAAGGACATTGCTCATTATGTGGATAAATGCCAAACTTGTGCTTTGGTGAAAGCAGAATGCCATAAAATTGGAGGGTTCTTGAAGTCGTTGCCGATTCCGGAATGGAAGTTCGATGATATTTCAATGGATTTCATGAATGGGTTGCTGAGATCTCAATACGGGAATGATTCAATTTGGGTGATTGTAGACCGGTTTACGGAAGTGGCGCACTTCCTTCCGAACAAGCGGGACGATTCAGTGGAAAGATTGGCAAAGCTATATGTGGAGAAGATCATACAAATGCACGGTGTTCCTCGTAGCATCAAGAGTGATCGTGATGGGTAATTTACAACGAATGACTGGAGGATAATACATCAACTGTTGGGTACAAAGTTGACGTTCAGTACGACCTTTCATCCCCAAATGGATGGCCAAACTGAGAGGAACAACACAACAATGGAGGATATGCTCCGAATGTGCGCCCTGGATTTTGGTAAGAGATGGTAAAATCATCTCTATATGGTTGAGTTTCCTACCGTTAGAAGCTCTGTATGGTCGCAAGTGTCATACACCGTTAGCTTGGGCAGAAGCAGGCAAATCCAAACTATATAAGCGTAAAGAAGTCGATGAGGCTAACTCGATGATACGCGCTACTCGAGAGAGGCTATTGATAGCCTAGGATCGACAAGTGAAATACTACAATGCCAAGCACCGAAACGTGGAGTTCGTGGTAGGCAATTGGGTATATTTGAAGATCAAACCCTTCAAAGGCGTGTCCAGGATTCTCCGTCTGAAAAAATGAAGTCCGAGATATCTTGGTCCGTTTGAAGTGGTGGAGCGAGTTGGGGAAGCTGTTTATCAGCTAGCTCTTTCGGCAGAATTGAGTGGATTACATGATGTGTTTCACATCTCGGTGCTTTAGAAAGCCGTCAAAGATCCAGCTCAAGTGATCGAGAATGACCGTGTGCCGGTGGAGTTTGGGCTAATGACGAAGGTTAGGCCCATTCGGATCGAGGATCGAGCTGAGAAGTAGTTGCGGAACAAGGCAATTGGGATGGTCAAAGTCTGGTGGGACAACTGTGGCTGTGAGGATCTAACATTGGAGCGAGAGTATACCATGCGAGCTGAATTTACCGAGCTATTTGTGTAAACTATTATGCAGTGCGTATCAAGGTGTATCAAACATTGATGAAGTTATAACATCTTGTTTTTTATTTCCTTACTGTGTGCAAATTTCGGGACAAAATTAATTGTAAGGAGGGGAGGGTTGTAACACCCCAAATCACAAGTTGGGTTCAAGTTAGGAGACACGGCCTAGGACACGGGCGTGTCTCAGGGCATGTCCTACTCTGTATGGCTGAGCAGCCTATCGAGTGCTCGACGAACTGCGCTCGACGAGTTGTCGAGAGGGAACACACCCTGCGACACAGGCATGTTAGAGGGCATGTACACTTCTAGTAGACAAACTTCACTCGACGAAACGCATGTTGGAGGCGTGTTTGCAGCCGTGTAAGGGCGCACGACCTATGACACTGGCGTGTCATATGGCCGTGTCCTTTTCTAGATTTGGCTTGGGCAGTGAATCTTGGTGAGCACGGGCAGGATACGGGTGTGTCCCTGGGCACACGGCCTGTGACACAGGCATGTCACATGGCCGTGTCTTGTTCGGGTTGAGATGGTTGTGTACCACTTGAGATACACGGTCGCAGACACGAGCGTGTTTGAAGGCGTGTCAGGTCACACGGCCTGAGACACGGGCATGTCACATGGCCGTGTACTCTTCTGGATGAGTCGGTTGTGTGCTGCTTAAGGTACACGGCCCGGGACACTGGCATGTCACAGGCGTGTTAGAGAAAAATTAGACTTTTGTGGACGAATCTTGGCCGTCCATTTTCTTCATCTTGGATCTGATGGCCCAGTCTCCTCCCTCCTACTTTAAGGCCAAGAAAGAGAATATATCTCTCGTCATAAACTTGGCCATTCTCTTTCGAAGGAAGCTAGAGAGAAGAGAGTGCAAGGAGGAGGAGGAGAGAGGAGCCTGCCATCGGTGGAGTTGCTGAGTTCCGATTTGAGATCCGAGGGCAGCGTTGTGTAGGCAAGGCCGCTGCAATGCTTTCCATGTGGCTAGAATTCCATGGCTCCAAAGTTGTTGTCAAGGGTAATGATCTTCCTTCTTAGACATGTGAAGTCCTTCCTTTTTGGCATGTGCATGGATTTCCCCCACCAGAGGGTTGATTACTAAGAGATTTCCATCGGTTGATTCTTGGAATCCCCAATAGTTTTGTATATAGATCCGGAAATGGAGAACGAAATAGGCATTCTGTGTGAATCCCATCTAGACAGGTTGGTCTGGATTGGTGATGTTGCATTCTCACACTGGAGAAGACTCCGCGGTTATACGTATCGTTTGTGGAATCGATGGGTTTGACCTATAAAGGACAGTAACAGGAAGTACTGGAGTGGTAGTTCAGGAAAAGACCATTGTGATGCTTGCGATTTCAATGGGTTGTGCCTGTGAAGGATAGTAGCAGGAAGTACTGGAGTAGAAGCCCAGGAAAACACCCACTAAATGCTTCTGTTGTATGTTATGAATGCTAAGGTTAGAGCTACGGATGGAAAGTGAGTTCTGTCGCTAACGCTGGGCGTGGCTCCTAGCTAACCTATGAATGTGAAGCCAGTCCTTCGGGGATGGTATGGCTATGTGTGAGCTTGGGGAGTTCTTAAAAAGGCTTCATGCCAAACAGGCAAGGTGAAACTGACCCGCGCCTTATACTTAGCTGCGAGTACGTTTGTATTCGGTGATGGCAAGGCGACTTGAGCTACGGGGGGTGGCTGATCCGTACCTGCATTATGTCCGTCCGACTTGAAGACCTGAAAGTGCAGTCTGCTGGAGAGCATTATGAGAGTCTTAGGCCTGCGGTCCAGTAAGACTAAATGCTCAATTTTACTGTTAGGTTTCGGCCCTGAAACGGTGGTGGGACCTTGGTTCGTCGGTACACCAAGAATGTGCCCTGAGTGCATGGATCGTCGGGTAGTGTGGCTGACGGTTGTGATGGATTGTTTGTGCGTGAGAGCACAATGTATGATATTTATATATCTGTCTATAAATTGTTATGCCTGCAGGAAAGGAATACCACTACCCCGGGAAAGGGGTAGGGTAGTTATAAATTGGTCAGCTGAATGTTGACTGTTGCCTTGTTTGCCACCGTTCGGTGGGCTGCCCTTATGTAGGTGCTGGAGAGCCGAGCGAGACATATAAAGGCTAAAGTCCCTGTTGTTGCTGCTAGACCTTGAAGACTAAGATGAAAAAAATTGTGTTTTGTTCACGTGTGGCCGGCCTGCGCGCCGATATTTGAAATCGACACTTGTAAAGAGTAAATGTAAGGCCATAAGGCCAAACGATACTGTATTTGGTGTACATTCCTCTATAAATGTGGGTGTTTATATCAGTGGATATTCATGGTTGGAGTTCAGTATTTATGTTAAAAGCTTCCGCTAGAATGCTATGAGTAAGGATGCGCAACTCTGATATCAATCCGTGATTTCGCCATCTATTTTTTGGCATATGGTGTGGGGCCCCTGCCGGAACTTCTATTATATGCTATATGAATGGATGGAGATGTTACAGATGGTCTGACACTCGATGCCCCGACGATGGTCTTCAGGATGCCGGACTTCGACCTGGTCCTGGGCATGACATGGCTTACTTTGAACCATGCATAGATAGATCGCCCGGCAACGAAGGTTGTACTGAGATATGATAGCACCTTCACGACCTTCTAAGGTACTACTTCCGTCTCCCGTAGGATGTTATCTTCTACTCAGGCCGTCAAGGCCCATTTGCAGGGAGATGAGATCTATCAGGTGTTCTTCGAGATGGCCGAGGTTAAGACGACGGTTGCCGATATATCGATGGTGCGGGACTTTGCGGATGTGTTTCCAGGGAAGCTACCAGGATTGCTGCCGCACCTGGAGAAGTATTTTCAGATCCAGTTGGTGCCGGGAGCTAAGATAGTGTCTAGGGCTACCTACCGGATAGCTCAGAAGGAGTTGGTAGAGTTCAAGAGCCAGCTGCAGGAGCTGGTGTAGACTGGATTCGTTAGGACGAGTTCCTCGCCTTGGGGAGCTCCGGTCTTGTTTGTGAATAAGAAGGATGGGACCCTCAGGTTGTGCATCGACTATCGTGAAATAAACCTGCTGATAGTCCGAAACACATATCACTGCCGAGGATTGATGAGCTATTTGATCAGCTAGAGGGAGCACACTGGTTCTCGAAGCTGGACCTGAGATCGGGATACTATCAGTTACAGATTTAGGAAGAAGACATCCTAAAGACGGTATTGAACAACAGATATGGCTTGTATGAGTTTAGCTTGATGCCCTTTGGGCTCACGAATGTGCCATCGGCTTTCATGAGCTTGATGAACCAAGTGTTCGAGCCATACCTCGATAGTTTTATCATTATGTTCATTGATGACATCCTCATCTATTCAAGGACAAAGGAGAAGCATGCACAACATCTGGCCTTGACTCTAGAGAAGCTTAGGGAGCATCAATTGTTTGCCAAGTTAAGCAAGTGACAGTTTTGGCTGACGGAGGTGGCCTTCTTAGGCCACATTATCAGTGGAGTGGGATTGGCAGTGGATCCTGCGAAGATTCAGGCCGTACGAGACTGGCCCCAGTTGAGGATGGCCATGGATGTCCGAAGTTTTCTGTGATTGGCTGGGTATTACCGGAAGTTTGTGCAAGGATTCTCTCAGATAGCCCTTTTAGTCACTTCTATGACGAAGAAGGACACTCCATTCATCTGGATGCCGCAGTACTAGGTGGCCTTCCATGAGTTGAAGGGTCGGCTTACGTCGGCCCCTATCCTCGCTCTTCCGTCTGGGAAGGAGGGCTTCCAGGTGTACACTGATGCGTCGTTTCAGGGGATGAGTGTTGCACTGATACATCATGGGCATGTGATAGCATATGCCTCCCACCAGTTGAATAAGCACGAGCAGAACTACCCTATGCATGACTTGTAGACAGGAGCAGTGGTGTTCGCTCAAATATTTGGCGGCATTATCTTTATGGTGTGCACTGCGACATATTTTCGGATCATAAGAATCTGAAACATGTTGATATGCAGAAGGAGTTGAACATGCGCCAGAGACGATGGATGGAGTTTCTATCTAATTATGAGTACACGATACACTATCACCAGGGGAAGGCGAATGTGGTGGCTGACGCATTGAGTCAGAAGACTACTTGCTGATGCATTAAAATGGATGAGAGAGAAGTAGAGGGTTGTCGCGGGCACCAGCAGCTGACGGTGTGTGTTCGGTGTCACGGACAAGGTGATGAGGTGAAGAGGTTGACAGTTGTGGGGATAGAGGAGAGGAGAAAGCTTCTGAGTGCTCTAGAGTGGATCAAACACTTATTCAAGGGTTGCGGGGATAGAGGAAAGAATGATGTTGATCTGTGTGCGGAGATGGTAGGGAAGGCTGGTCAGGAGCTGTCGAGAAGACGGTTAATTTAACGGTTGTGCTTGAAGGTTGATGCTGAGAGAGTTGAGATGAGAAGAAGAGTTGGGCTACTAGCATCGACAACATCAGACTTCTCCCACCGCGGCTTAAATGCCACTTTTGCGACGGGCTTTACTTTGATTAATATTGAGTATTACAGCTTGAGTTACACCTTTACATGGAAAGCGAATAAAGGGTACATAGGGTGAAGTTTGCGGCTAAGGAAAGGAGGTGCCAGAGAAGAGGTTGTTGGACTGTGAAGTAAGTTTGGCAGGCCGCACGGTTAGCTGAAGAGGATGCCTTAAGCTTATCGTCGGCTGTCCTCGAGCGTGAAGAGATATGAGCATGTCCTCAATGAGCGATATGGGGGTCTATTTATAGGCCCGAGGAGGTAACGGCTATCGGTGACGTTACCCCCGGTGAGTCGGTAAGCGGTACGAGTAGAGGGTGGAGTCCGCCGAGTCCGCAACAGGCCGCCTAGTCTGGAACTTGTTCTGGAGCTGGTTCTGCTGCTTGACGGACTAGGAAGAGTCCACCCCTACTGTGTTAAGCAAGCACGCGCCAAGGTATGCGGGTTGAGAAAGAATCCGCCCGTTGCTGGTAAGAAGCGGGTGCCGGGATGCTGATGTTGAATATCGGGCTGCATAGCGAATCCGCCAAGTCCGCGGCGGATAGGTCGAGTCCGCCTCTGCTGCTAGATGGAGATGAGGCTAGCTGCTGCTGAGAAGCTAGAGCTGGGGTTCATCAATGCCTGCAGACTAAAGGGTTGGCCTGAAGGATGTGTTTGCCCAGCCCACAGCAGAGGAGATGAGTTGGAACAAGGCCACGCTCTCTAGGCGGACTGGGACGGAGTCCGCGAGCTGCCAGTGGTGCTGATCGACTGGGCGACCTGGCGGATTGAAGAAATAGGTCGCCATTTTTGACTGGCGGCCTGGAGGCAGGTCGCCATTCCTGACTGGCGGCCTGGAGGTAGGTCGTCATTCCTGACTGGCGGCCTGGAGGTAGGTCGCCATTCTGACTGGCGGCCTGGAGGTAGGCCGCCATTCTTGATATGAGGTGAGCTAGAGTTGTCGTCACTGCTGATGGTCTGCGGCCTGGAGGCAGGTCGTCGTTATTGGAGCGAAATGAATGTGGGTGGTCTGTTCGGACGGTGATATGAGTCTGCCACAGTTGGCTGGGTTGTCCTGTAGGAGTGAAGGGAAATAGGATGCGGTTAGCTGATCAAACCGCGCGGTCTGCATGGGTGGACTGAGGGAGCAGTCTGTACCCCCTGCAGAGCATGCAGCTGAGGCGCGACCTGGGCGATTAGATCGGCGAGATCGCCCTAGCCGCGTGGCCTGAGCAGACAGAGAAGTCTGTCTGCCCATACTTGGATTGGCCGCGACCTCCAGGGAGAATCTAGAGCAGACCGCGACTAACAAGCTGGCTACCTTGAGATGGATCGCCAATTTCGGGGTTAACATAATCCCCACACTTTTTTAAGTTCTGAAGGGAACTTCAAAAAAGTAGGAGACCCATGAAAATCGTGATCCACCCAAAAGAAAAAGGAGTGGGTAACTGAATGAAGACCAAACCATAATAGTGATCTTCTCGCGAGATTAGAGATATTTTTAATATGAAGTCCAAATCAATATTAAGAAATCATCTTAATTAAACTTAGATAGCTTGGCTTGTCAATCAAGGAGAACCAGATTCTTTGATCAATGTTCGGTGCTATTAGCATTTGATAAGAGTATCAGAGAGCTTTGTAAATCATCATCTGAAAGAGCCTTGAGCAAGCAATGCATATAAGATGAGTATATGCAAAAATGAATGCTGCAAATCCTTTTGATAGGTCGGATTTAACCTGTTAACCTCTGAAAGAGGAATTTGATAAAAAGAGGGCTATACTCGGAGATGACCAAGAAAGACTAGATGCTGCCAACAGGGATCACCCGTGGGCCTTACGCATCGCTTGCCTGATAAAGGTCATCACAAGTATAAACCTACTAAGAGCGGACTGGCCGCACATCATTTAGAAGGTCATAAAAGAGAAAAGGATAGGAAATCCTAAGAAGGATCGCTAGATACACTGCTCTCATGCTTCGGGTTATAACATCACTGATCGGTCAGGCCAGGTGCGCCAAGTTGTCTAAAGCATTGCTCGCCTGTGACAAAGATCAGCGGAGTTGTGGGCCCCATGAAAGCACGGATCGAGAGTATCAAAGAGTATTCAGCCATTGCAATCATGAGATGATCGAAGAGATAAGGCTACACATGATCGCCATTGCTTGTCAAACAAAGATCATCGTAACTGTAATGTATCCTTTGTGAAGCACAACAGAGAAAACACATGGGACCGCCCTTGATGCACACTTTATGTTAGATACCAGCTAGGATCCGAAGTCTTATATTCTACCACATGAGAGTTGGACAGCTCCCACTACATATATGCGAACACTCCCCGCGATATATGGTCACCTTAGCTTTACGCCGGAGTCCAATCTCGAGGGGGCCTATAACAAGACTCGGCGATGTCTCGGTGGTTCAGTGATCTCCTTGACAAAGAGAAAATAGAGGAGGAAACACTCCAAAAAGGGAAATGTGTATGTATGGGATCTCTGATGTAAACTTTATAGAAATGCATGAACAATTAGAAGTGCCTTGGAAAGAAAAATGCTTGAAACATGTAGAGTAGAGTAAGAGTAACCTGTAATGAATGCGAGGAGCTTTGAGAAGTTGTGATGTCTGTCTTCAGTTCAGAATAGTCTTCCGAGCCTGCCCTCGTCAATGACATCAATGGTATCATTAACAACGAGGTGAGGGTATTCGTTGATTGGGCTCACTCCTCTTGAGCAACAAGGAGTGTCTGCAACCTCTTTGCTCTTTGAGGTTGATGGATCAGGGTGATCATCCTTGGGGAGCAAGTCACACATCTTACCCTGTCGGAGCATCCTTTGTACTAGTTGGCGAAGTGTTTGGCAGTTTTCAGTTAGGTGGACTGTGAAAGTGAGCTGTTAGATCAGGAATACTCTAGAGGGGGGTGAATCGAGTATTAAGGTTTTATAAAAATTTTAATTGATTTTATCTAGTGCAGGAATAAAATTAAAAGCATAAACAACAAACCTAACAACTAACATAGCCACAGCAAGAAACAAAAGAAAAGGGCAATCCAGACAATACAAGAATTTATAGTGGTTCCCCAAAACTTGGGTACATCCACTCTTCTACCACCCTGGTAGGAATCCACTCAGATTTTTGATAACGTGCCTGACACCGATGAGCTTTTGATCAGGTGCTCAAAAACCAAACCTCAAGTCTTTTAATCAGGTGACTTGCAACCAGGAATAACTTTTGAAGGGAGTTATAACCCTTTATACTGTGAGGGTGAGAGATGATATGGTCTTCTCTTTCTCAACATACAACTGAGAAGACTTGTGAATATTGATTTTAGCAAAGGCTCCCCCTGAGGAATAGAATGGTTTAGAGAGATGGAGCCTTACTGTAGGGTGATAGGCCTTCAGTAGTTTAGCCTTGATCAGCAGCTGTTCAGGAACTTCTTTGACAAATAACGTTGTATTTATCCTTTGAAGTGTCCTGGAGTGTTGAAGACAAAAGTCTCTTGATTTTGATTTGGTGTTCTTCTTCTTTAGATAGTTGATGATCTTCAGATATATGACTTCTTTTCTGTATCAGAAATCTATGGAAGAAAGTGCAGAGAGTTTTCTTGATTCAAACTGATTGTTATTCTTTGTCTGTGTGTGACTATGTTTTTCTGTATTCTCTATCTGATCTATATGGGAAAGGAGAGAAAATTGCTTTTATATTTCCTATCAAAATTCTCTTTCGAAATTTGAATTCCTCTGCAATCAATGCTGACGGCCATGAGAATAATCTGCATTGATTTATTTCCCCAACTGTCCCATGAAAAAATGGCAGGCAATAATCCTGGAGAAGACCATAATCAATGCTCTGTCTAACGGTTATATTCCAGAGAATATTTGAGCATTAAATACTAAGGAATTATTGCAGTAAGAAGGGGACAGAAGGATGAAAAATAACTAAGTTTTGATTCGTCGAACTGATAACAGAAATCGTCGAGCTGAGTTCACTGTTCGTCGAGCTGAGTTGCTGAGTACGTCAATGATATGACTTCTGTTCATCGAGCTGAGTTCCAAGATCGTCGAGCAGAGAGCAGAACTATATTATCTAGAAACTTTTCCTTTTCTGTGTATGGAGTTCGTCGAGCTGATAACTGGTTTCGTCGATTGAAGTTCAGCAAAATATCTCTGGACTTAGAATAATTTCAGATGCTTCTGGATGAAAGTGTTTAAGTGATGTATCCAGAATTCGTCGACCTAAGAATTGGTTTCGTTGAGCTAAGGATCACTAACTGCTGCTGTATAACTCTAGCTATTGTGGTCAGAGTTCGTTGAGCTGAGAATCCTGAGTTCGTCGACCAAAGTCTGACTCTGGACTTACAATAAGGAGATGTTTTCTGATCTTGAAGAGTTGAAGTATAGTATCCAAAGTTCGTCGACCTGAATACCAAGTTTGTCAAGCTCAAATAAGAGAATTTACTCTGAGATCGTCGAGCTGAGTAAGACTTTCGTCGAACTGCATTCGACGAACGTCAAACTCATTTTACTTAGTATGAAATCTATCTAAGTCTTGAGTCTCTGGCAGTGTTGATGGCTGGTCTTTGTAGTGTTGATTCTAAGGACTTGGCCTAGACTCTAGGACATAACTATGACCCTGAATATACATGTTGGGTCAAATGATACTAACTTAGTGAAACTAGACCAAATCAAACTAGGGATCCAACAATCCCCCCTATTTGGGTGAGGTCACTAATTACTAACTCAGACTAAAACTGAAAATAAACAAAGCAAGAAAGCATATATCTGACAGAGATCAATAACACATGCAACAGATATATATATACAGATAAGCTTTGTTCAGAAATAGAAAGCAGTTTTAAAAACATAATAGAAATAAAACAGACCATAACTCATTTCTTTTGTTTCTTTTCCTTTGGCTTTTCTTCTTTGCTCTTGTCTTTTGGCTTAGTGAAGACAATCTCTCTATTAGGATCAGAAGCTTGCACTATAGTTATGGTTATGTCAGCAGCCCCTATAATCTTCAAAGATGTGGCTCTGGGGATAACTGCTTCTGGGTGCAACTTCATGTAGTCATCAACATTGAAAAACCTGTTTGCTTTCTCAAACATCTTAAGTTCTTCTTTCCTGTATTTAGACATTGTGTAATACTCAGAAGGATCCTTTCCTTCAGCTTTGGCCTTGTTAATCATAGAAAGGCCTACAAGTTCTTGGAACCTGGCCATTCTAGCTATATTAGCTGTTTCAGGATCTTCAAAAGGAACAGGCGGAGAATTTGGTATTTTAGGACTTTCAGTTTTTTGATCTGCAGGGAATGATAGCTGTTATTGATGCTGCTATTGTGGTTGATGCTGAGATTGATGTTGCTTTCCTGAAGAGAAATACCTATGCTGGCAACTTTCAGAAGAAGATCTCCCTTGATGTCTCTGATATGTTTGGAATTGGGTAGATCTTTGGGAAGTTGTGCCTGAAGCACTAGCAGCTGGAGGAGGAGGAGGAGGTGGATATTTTTTGTATTTCTGAGATGGAGGGGGGGATTATCTTCTGCTTCTCTTCCTCTCTTTCTGCTCATTCTTGGATAGCCACATCCAAGCTGACATCCCTTTATATGGAGTTATCTTCTGAAGGATATAGTAGGGAGTGTCATTGGCTGGATTTGGGTTAGGAGCATGAGGAGGTGGAGATTTTCTCTTTTTAGATACTGGCTTCTTCTTTTTCTTAACATCCTCATCATCATCATCATCATCACTGTTATCCTGTGGATTATCATATAAAGCATCTAGCTTTTTCAGTGTTTCATCAGATATAATGGGTTTCTCAACTTGTGATAGAGCTGGAGTAGAGGCTGGAGCTGGAGCTGGAAGAGAAATTTCAAGACGGGCTGGAGAACTAACTGTGACGGTGCTTTTAGCAGCTGCCTTATTTTCTTCTTCAATATCAGCCCTGAATAACTCATCCAGATCAGGCAAAGGTGAGTCATCCATTAAAAAAGTTGGGATTGAAGGGGAAGAGACAATTAGGGAAACAACTTTAGGAAGAGGTGAAGTAGGAACCTCTTGAGAAGCAAAGTTGTCCTTAAGCTGCTTAGCCACTTTAGGGCTTATTGGAGAGGTGTATGGGATAATAGCCGAAGATGGCTTAGTATGATCAGCTGGAGAGAAGCTCAAGAATGCAGTATCAAAAATTTTTAACACCAGCAGTAATTATTGATGAAATCACCAGCAGTAATTATTTCTTCTGGAGCTGACTCTTCTATATCCATGTCAGTCTCAATAAAATGAATAAAATCAATAAATTCTGAATCATCTGATGTGGCTGCCTCTGCATCTGCTGGAGCTGGAGCTGCTGGAACTGAAACTACTGTCGCTGCTGGAGTTGCTGCAGCTTCTTCATCAAGCATCTCCCCCTGCCTGATTTCAGTAATAACTGGAGCCAGGCCCCTGAATGAAGAGGGGGCAGCAGAGAGGGCAGAAATTTGAGCCGAGAGAGAGAGGAAATGGAGGTAGCAAGAGGTGTAATGGCCTCTGTTATTAGAGTTTTGAGGAGAGATATCATGAGAGTAAAGACAAATGAGATGGTGGAGGGATCCAGTGATGGAGTGGCAGATGGTGGTGAGGTGGAAACATGTGGAGGGATGGTAGATGTTGGGGAGGATGGAGGAGGAGCATCTGGCATTTGGATATCTTGGATGGATGCATTTTGAGGAGAGGGAGTGTTGGGAGGAGATGATAATAGATTGAAGGATGGTATGGAGGACAAATGCGGTGGAAGAGGAGATGAGGGTGGTGTTGGGGCTGGTATATCATGGGGGGATTGTGGTGATTGAGGTGGAGTGGGTTGATGGTATTCTTGGGTGGGTGAGGAAGGGAAGTCAGTAAGGTTTATTGGTGGAGAGGTGGCAGGTAGTGTAGCTGTAGTAGGGACATGAACAGAGGGTTGTGGTTGTTGATGTGGTTGAAGGTGTTGTTGGAGTTGTTGATGTGGTTGAAGATGTTGTTGGAGTTGTTGATGTGGTTGAAGAGAGGGAGTATGAATTGTGGAGGGTGATTGTTGTTGGGTTGCTGGAAGGGATGGAGGTGTGGGGATGATCTCTTCAGCGGGGTGTGAAGTGGCCCTAATAGCCCTTGTTCTTTCAGAAGCTGGGGTGGAAGAGGTTGAAGCCTTGGATGGCTTGGATATGGTCCTCTCCCACCGGCCAAACAAGGCACATGTGAGCCTCTTGCTGGCATTAATGAATATGGTCGGGGAGACCAGTGATTCAGCAGCCTTCTCTTTCAGGAAGATCCCTAGGATCCTTCCAAAACACACTTCCTTTTTATTATTCTTTTTCTTTATTAGATTAAAGATGATCTGTGCCCAGTTCACCTTCTTCTTGTTAACCACTACACACATGACCAAAAACTGATGCCTGGAAATATAATCATGGGCAGTGTGCTTGCCTAGCAAGACTTTCCTAACAATATCTGCCAGAAATTTGTATTATGTAGATAAATATTTCTTCAACAACTTATTGGGGTTATCTCCAGTATAACCCATCAAACTCAACATCATATCATATGCTGCAAAATCTATTTCCAGTTCTTCTTCTCCATTATCCAATCCAAAGATTTCAGTTAATAAGGCAGGAGATAGGGAGATAGCGTTACCCGCAATTGTTCCAATCATTGTATTTTCTTCTGTTGTTGATGTTGTATAGACCCATTCTCGTATCTCAGTTCCAGATAATTTTATTCTTTTTGTCATCAAATTCTTCAGTTGTTGCTCTTTCAGAAGTTGCAGAATGTTTAGAAATATCGAATCTGAATGCTGAAATGAATCAAAGTCAACATCAAATCCGGTGTCGAACTTCATTGCAACCAATGTTCCCGCTGGAATCTCCATGAAATCACCTATAAGAGAGAAAAACAGCGATCAAGTGCAAGGGAACAAAAATCACGGGATGGAGGTCGAAGAAAACCTAGATATAAGGTTTTCCAGAATATGAATCGACAGACTCCGTTCCACGAAAATTAAGGAATTCTTCGACCTGAGATCGACGAAATAATTGATAGTTATATAATTCGTCGAGCACAGCCTGAAGATTTGAAGACATTTCATCGAGCTTCGTTCGACGAAAGTTTTCTGAAGTGGATTCGTCGATCTCCGTTCGACGAAAACAACTTCACTCACAGAGAGTTCGTCGACCTCCGTTCGACGAATATCTCCCGAAATTTCCCTAGTTCGTCGAGCTCCGTTCAACAAACTCTGGAAAATTCATCGAGTGCAGATAGAAACTAAACTAAGTCTTCTCCATTGATCATTCCAAGCTGATTTATAAAGAACAAGTGATTTTTCTCATCCACAGGTTTGTTGAATATATTAGCTCTTTGTAAATCAGTGTAGAGATAGACAAGATTAATTTTGTTTTTGTCCACACACTCTCTATTGAAATGATGTCTAATGTCTATATGCTTAGTCCTACTGTGATGGACTGGATTTTGTGTTATTGCTATCGCACTTGTGATCTCACAAAAGAGAGTTGAATTATTTAAGTTTAATCCATAGTCTAGGAGCTGGTTTTGGATCCACAACATCTGAGAACAAAAACTGCCTTCTGCAATATATTCCGATTCAGCAGTTGAGGTGGATACAAAAGAATGTTTCTTGCAAAACCAGGATACCAACCTCATACCAAGGAACAGACAAGTCCATGAGGTGCTTTTTCTATCAACCCTGCATCCATCAAAGTCAGCATCTGAAAATCCAGTTAAATCAAATTCTGACTCAGTAGGATACCATAGGCCTAGACTAGGACAATACTTTATATATCTCAAAATTCTTTTTAAGAAAATTAGATGAGATTCTTTAGGGTTCACTTGGAACCTAGCACAAAGGCATGTGACAAACATGATATCAGGTCTGCTTGCTGTTAGGTATAATAGGGACCCAACAATGGCACTATATAATTTCTGATCCACAGGTTTCTCATGTGCATCAGAGTCAACCACATCATTAGTAGCCACAGTTGAAGCATCAGCCATCCCAAACTTCTTTATAAGCTCTTTAGCATACTTAGCTTGGGAGATAAAGATGCCATCAGGCAACTACTTCACTTGGAGACCAAGGAAGTAGGAGAGCTCACCCATGCTACTCATCTCAAATCTTGAATGCATGAGGTCAGAGAACCTCTTGCATAATTTGGAATCAGTAGACCCAAATATGATGTCATCCACATATATTTGCACTAACAATATTTGATCCTTATAATGTCTCATGAAAAGTGTTCTATCTACTATGCCTCTATTGAATTTATGCTCTATCAAAAAGCTGGCTAGGGTCTCATACCAAACTCTTGGAGCTTTCTTGAGACCATAAAGAGCATTATGCAATTTGAAAACATGATATGGGTGAGTTGGCGAGACAAAACCTGGAGGTTGTTCAATATAAACATCTTCTTTAAGTACTACATTAAGAAATACAATCTTCACATCCATCTGATATACCTTGAATCTATTGTAGGCTGCATAAGCCAGGAATATTCTGATTGCCTCTAACCTTGCCATAGGTGCAAAGGTTTGGTCATAATCTATTCCTTCCTCTTGCCTGTATCCTTGAGCAACAAGCCTAGCCTTGTTCCTCACTATTGTACCTTGAGCATCCAATTTATTTCTGTATACCCATTTGGTTCCAATGACTGGATAGTCTTGGGGTCTTGGAACAAAATCCCAAACTCTACATCTCTCAAATTGGTTTAATTCCTCCTGCATTACAATGATCTAGTGGGGATCTTGCTCTGCATCATGGATGGATAGAGGTTCAACCTGAGAGAGAAAATAGGCATGCATCAAATCTTGCTTGAGTTGATGTCTGGTCTGTACACCTGCTAATATGTTTCCAATCACTTGAGATCTGGGGTGATCCCTTAGTGTGACAAGATCAGTGGGTAGAGTTGGTTCTGCAACAACATTAGGAACTAATTCCTCTTGTGGAATTATGTTTGCTGTTGGGGGAAGATCAATTCCTTCAGTGCCTTCATCTTCACTTTCTTCAATGACTTGTGGAGAAGGATGTGTTGGAACCTCTTGGGTGAGGTTTAGTCCATCCAAACTCTTATACAAGTGAGGTACTTGCAAAGTGCTATCGGTAGAAATCTCTTTCTCCTTGCAAGACATGTTAGCTTCATCAAATGTAACATGAATAAACTCTTCAATTTTAAAAGATGATTTATTAAAAACCCTATAGGCTTTGCTTACTTGGGAATATCCTAGAAAGATTCCTTCTTCAGCCTTAGCCTCAAACTTTCTAATATATCTTTTGTTGTTATTGTGAATATAACATATACATCCAAATACTTTAAAATAGTTGATTTTAGGTTTCTTCACTTTAAGTAATTCATAGGGAGTCCTATTTTTATTTTGTGAATTAAACTCCTATTCATGACATAATTTGTTGTGCTTACAGCCTCTGCCCAAAATGTTAGGGGTATGTAAGCATCTACAAGCAATGTTCCTACAGCTTCAATGAGTGTCCTATTTTTCCTTTCAGCTACCCCATTTTGTTGAGGAGTTTTAGGAGCTGAGAAGTAATGCCTGATACCTTCCTTCTCACAGAACTCATGCATAAGAAGAGATTCAAACTCTATGCCATGATCACTTCTGATCAATGCAACATGAGTAGAGAACTCAATCTGTACGGTCCTGAGAAAATCTGTAAGAACCTTAAAGGTATCTGACTTAGATCTCAGAAAGGACACCCAAGTAAACCTAGAGAAGTCATCCACAATAACTAAGGTGTAGGATTTCCCTCCTAGGCTTTGTACATCAATGGGTCCAAAGAGATCCATGTGTAGCAAATACAAAATCCTGGGTGAATCACTTTTATTAATAGATTTAAAGCTAGATTTAGTTTGCTTGTCGAGTTGACAAGCCCTGCAAAGGCCTTCCTTCCTATAGGGACCAGAAGGTAGACCTCCAACAAGGTTGTTTTTTGATATCCTAGCAATGTTTTTCAAGTTTACATGAACTAGCCTTTTATGCCATAAATCATTCTGATTACTAGTTATATTAAGTAAGCAGATATCAGAAGTGGCAGAAAGAAAATCAACTAAGTATATGTTACCTTGTCTATTCCCAATTAAAACAGTTTGGTTTTTTTTTTGTTAGAAATAGTGCACGAAGATGAGTTGAAGTGTACCTGATAACCTTCATCACATAAATGACTTATGAAGATGAGGTTATGCTTGAGTCCTCTAACATATGTTACTTTCTTGAAAGTAACAGCTCCAATTTTCATTTCTCCAAAGCCTTCTGACTGGCCACATTTGGAATCCCCAAAGATAACCTTTGGCCCTAGCTTCGACTTGTATTTGTGTAAGATGTCCTTGCTACCAGTCATATGTTTGGAGAAATCACTGTCCAGGTACCATGTTTGATTCTTTGCAGGACAGCTCTTCACCTTGTCAACTTCAGAATCTGAAACTGCTTCATTGTCTGAGTCCTCTTCTTCTGAATGGCTCATGGAAGCATCAATTGCCATGAGGCAAACCTCCTTAGCCCTTGTCTCTTCCTCATCTTCACTGGAGCTAGATGATGTTGATTTATCTTCAGTCTCACTCTAGGTTTCAGCCACAAAACCCTTCTCCTTCTTCTTGTATTTGCTGGAAGAAGGTCTGCTGTTGTGCTATCTCCTGGTATCTTTCTCTCTTCTCTTTTCTTTCTTCTGATTCTCTGGACACTCAGAGATGAAGTGTCCAGCTTTACAGCAACCAAAGCATACCACTTCTTTAGTTGGTGTTTTATCATATCTTGCTTTTTCATCCTCCCTTGATGACTTTGTCCTGAAGTCCTTTCTTGCCATTTTGTAGAATCTTTTTGCAAAAAAGCTCATCAGCTCTTCATTCGTGGTTGGATTCTCTGTCTCCTCGGCAGCCTTGTATGCAATGCTTTGTTCTCTTCTTGCTGGAGGAGGTGTTCTTCGCTCAGCTGCCTCTCTAGACTTGATCAGCTGTTCATAGGACTTGAGCTTGCCTAATAGAGATTCAGTGGAGATCTCATTTAGGCTTCTGGCCTCCTTGATGGGCCAGATCCTTGAATCCCATGAGCTTGGGAAGCACATAAGGATTTTGTCATTCAACTCAGTGAGGGTGATGTCCTTGTCCAAGGTTTTTAGCTCATTGATCATTGAGCTTAACCTATTATACATTTTAGCTACTGACTCAACATCCTCTTTTTTGAAATTCTCATATAAGGATATGAGGTTGGATATCCTATCCTTTCTTTCATATGCTAATCTAGCCACCATTTGGTTTAGGGAATCCCAGATGGCTTTGACTGAAGTTCATTCAGCAACCTTTTGGAGGTTATCATCTGACATAGTCTGTGCCAGTATATTCATTGCTTTAGCATCAGCAATCTTGGCCTTCTTCCGAGCCTCAGTCCACTCAGGTGGTGGAACTGCATTTGTGCTTGAAGATGCTGCAGATGTAGAGGTAGTGGCTTGGGGAGGACCTGTCAAGATGGAATTATATATATCTTCATCAATAGAGTTCATATACAATTTGATTCTTGCCTTCCAGATGGCAAATCTATTTAGGTTGCAAACTGGAGGTCTGGTGCTTGCATAGTTTTTGTTCTGTGCCATTGTTGTGTATATAATCTAAATAGAAATAAAGATAAAAGATGAAATCTAATCTAACATAGGATCTTTGGTTCAAGGGTTAGCTTGTACACCAAGGAATCTAGGCTCTGATACCAATTGAAAGTGAGCTGTTAGATCAGGAATAGTCTAGAGGGGGGGGGGGTGAATAGAGTATTCGGGTTTTATAAAATGTTCAATTGATTTTATCTAGTGCGGGAATAAAATTAAAAGCATAAACAACAAACCTAAGAACTAACACAACCACAACAAGAAACAAAAGAAAAGGGTAATCCATACAACACAAGAATTTATAGTGGTTCCCCTAAACTTGGGTACATCCACTTTTCTACCACCCTGGTAGGAATCCACTCAATTTTTTGATCAGATGCCTGACACCAATGAACCTTTGATCAGGTGCTCAAAAATCAACCTCAAGTCGTTTGATCAGGTGACTTGCAACCAGGAATAACTTTTGAAGGGAGTTATAACCCTTAATATTGTGGGGGGTGAGAGATGATATGGTCTTCCATTTCTCAATATACAACTGAGAAGAGTTGTGGAAATTGATTTTAGCAAAGGCTCCCCCTGAGGAATAGAATGGTTCAGAGAGATGGAGCCTTGTTGTAGGGTGATAGGCCTTCAGTAGTCAGCCTTGATCAGCAGCTGTTTAGGAACTTCTTTGATAGATAAAGTTGTAGTTGTCCTTTGAAGTGTCCTGGAGTGTTGAAGATAGAAGACTCTTGATTTTGATTTGGTGTTCTTCTTCTTCAGATAGCTGATCATCTTCAGATATATGGCTTCTTTTCTGTATCATAAATCTATGGAAGAAAGTGCAGAGAGTTTTCTTTATTCCGACTGATTGTTATTCTTTGTCTGTGTGTGACTATGTTCTTCTATATTCTCTATCTGATCAATCTGGGAAAGGAGAGAAAATTGCTTTTATATTTCCTGTCAAAATTCTCTTTCGAAATTTGAATTCCTCTACAATCAATGATGACGGCCTTGAGAATAATCTGCATTGATTTATTTCCCCAACTATCCCATGGAAAAAAGGCAGGCAATAATCCTGGAGAAGACCATAATCAATGCTCTGTCTAACGGTTATATTCCAGAGAATATTTGAGCATTAATTACTTAGGAATTATTGCAGTAAGATGGGGACAGAAGGATGGAAAATAACTAAGTTTGGATTCGTCGAACTGATAATCGAAATCGTCGAGCTGAGTTCACAGTTCGTCAAGCTGAGTTGCTGAGTTCGTCGACCAGATGACTTCTGTTCATCGAGCTGAGTTCCAAGATCGTCGAGCAGAGAGCAGAACTATATACTCTAGAAACTTTGCCTTTTCTGTGTATGGAGTTCGTCGAGCTGATAACTGGTTTCGTCGATTGAAGTTCAGCAAAATATTTCTGGACTTAGAATAATTTCAGATGCTTCTGGATGAAAGTGTTGAAGTGAAGTATCCAGAATTTGGTTTCATCCAGCTAAGGATCACTAACTGCTATTGGATAACTCTAGCTATTGTGGTCAGAGTTCGTCGAGCTGAGAATCCTGAGTTTGTCGACCAAAGTCTGACTCTGGACTTAGAATAAAGAGATGCTTTCTGATCTTGAAGTGTTGAAGTATAGTGTCCAAAGTTCGCCGACCAGAGTACCAAGTTTGTAGAGCTCAGCTCAGAGAATTTACTCTGAGATCGTCGAGCTGAGCAAGACTTTCATCAAACTGCATTCGACGAACATCGAACTCATTTTACTTAGTATGAAATCTATCTGAGTCTTGTGTCTCTGGCAGTGTTGATGGCTGGTCCTTGCAAAGTTGATTCTAAGAACTTGGCCTAGACTCTAGGACACAACTATGACCCTGGCTATACATGTTGGGTCAAATGATCCTAACTTAGTGAACCTAGCCCAAATCAAACTAGGGATCCAATAGCCTGGCTCTTTATGGAATTCGCAGTACGGATCTGAGTCTTTCGATCTTTGATCAGCTGGTCGATAAGGCCTTTTATAATGATCCCCATCCTTCATGACTTGACTTACTTCTAGCATGGCCTATTCGAGTTCACACACTTGCAAGTCATCATCTTGCTGCTGATGAACTGAGGTTGCTTGTGAAGATGGAGCAGGTAGTAATAGCAATTGTTCTTGAGTTCGATCATGGTCCAGGAAGGACTTTCGATGACGTTGAAATCTTCTTCCCTTCCTTGAGTGAGATGGGAAATCTTTGCGAGGAGACCCCAGAGGTTGCTTGTGAGAAGGAGGATCTTTCTCTACTATAAGCTTGGAGATGAAGCTGGGGTTTCTCTTTTCACCTCGGATGTATGAGTTGTCTAAGCCAATCAACTCTTGATAAGTTCTTGGTGCTCGGACATTCGCTTCAAAGTTGAGCGGCCCTTCACGGGACTGTATATTATAGCCACATGATACATCTCTTGATCAACGATCTCAATGTCCAAGATTTCTCTATGGAATCGATCAACAAACTGAGACCAAGTTTCATTCTGACGTTGCCGGATCTCAAAGAGGGCTTCTGGTCTTCCCTTTCTCTTTGTTGAAGTAGAAAACTTGAGCAAGAACTCCCTTCGCAGATCAGCAAAGGAAGTGATGGACTGATAGCATAGACCATAGAACCAATCCCTCACTTGTCCATCAAAGGTTTCGACAAGGAGCTTGCACTTAGTAGCATCTGAGAGTGTCTTGAGAGCTGCGGCTGATTCAAAGGGTTTAATGTGCTTCATTGGATTAGTCTCTCCTGTGTAAATTGGTAACCGCGGCTCTCTAAAATTGGCTGTAGTTGGCTTATGACGGACATTCTATGAAAATGGTGACGACTCTTCTTGCTCTCCTGCAACATAAGGAAAGATTGTAGCATAAGTTGTAGCTGCAAAAGAAGTAGGTGGATAGAAGGGAAAAGTTGTTGCAGGAGCAGAGACAGGAGCTGATGAGTAAGGATGACTTCCCTAAAAGTTCAGAAATCTTGATGGGCTTCCCCGGGCAGCTTCCCAGAAGAAGTTTTGACGAGCTACAAACTCATCATTTTGAGGCCGCAAAGGGGCTGCCGGCCCTTGTGGACAGGTTGGTGTGTAATGAGGATAGACCGGAGGGTAAGTTAGAGGATAGGCTTGCTGATTCTCCAATGTTGGGGTTGGATTTACTAGAGCAGCTGGAGCAATTAGAGCTACTGCAGATTGTGTTTCTAATCGCTACGCGATTGAGACAAGAGTTTGGTTGATTGCTTGGAATTTTTGGGCAGTTTCATGATGTGATTGCTCTAAGGCTTCCCAAAGTGAGTCCTCACTAGGACTTAGAGCAAAGTTCTCGGCAGATTGATGATCTGACATGGCAAACTGTGGGCTTTCACCATCTATTCGGATCTGAAGGTCATGTGTTAACTGTTGATGAGCAAAAACGGATGAGAGGAGAAGTAGAGGGTTGTCGCGGGCACCAGCAGCTAACGAGGTGTGTTCGGTCTCATGGACAAGGTGATGAGGTGAAGAGGTTGACGGTTGCATGGATAGAGGAGAGGAGAAAACTTTTGAGTGCTTGAGAGTGGAGCAAACACTTGCTCAAGGGTTGCACGGATAGAGGAGAGAAGGATGTTGATCCGCGTGCGGAGATGGTAGGGAAGGTTGATCAGGAGCTGTAGAGCAGACGGTTACTTTTACGGTTGTGCTTGAAGGTTGATGCCGAGAGAGTTGAGCTGAGAAGAAGAGAGGGGCCGCTAGCAGCGGTAATAGTAGACTTCACCCGCCGTGGCTTAAATATCATAGCTAGTTCTGCTACTTGGCGGACTGGGAAGAGTCCGCCCCTGCTGTTTTGAGCGATCCCGCGCCAAGGTATGCAGCTGAGGAGGTATCCGTTAGTTGCTGGGAAGAAGCGGGTGTCGGGATGCTGATGTTGAATGGCGGGCTGCATGGCGAATCCGCCGAGTCCGCGGCGGATAGGCCGAGTCTGCCTCTATTGCTGAATGGAGACAAGGTTGTCTGTTGTTGAGAAGCTAGAGCTAGGGTTCATTAATGCATGCGGACTGAAGGGTTGGACTATAGGACGAGTCCGCCCAACCCGCAGCGGAGGAGATGAGTTGGAACAAGGCCATGCTCTTTGGGCGGACTAGGATGGAGTCCGCGAGCTGCCAGTGGTGCTGATCGACTGGCGACTTGGAATACTGAAGAAGCAGGCCGCCCATTCTGCTGAAGTCCGCCACCTGTTGGATGGAAAGGCTTGCTACTCCTGAGGGCCCGGCGACCTGGCGGATTACGGAGGCAGGTCGCGCATGCTAGCGAGGTAGAGCACGTGGCTATTGCTGACTGGCACCCTGGAGGCAGGTCACCATTCTTGACTAGCGGCCTGGAGGCAGGTCACCATTCCTAACTGATAGCATGGAGGCAGGTCGCCATTCCTGACTGACGGCCTGGAGGCATGTCTCCATTCCTGACAGGCGGACTGGAGGTAGGTCGTCATTCCAAACTGGCGCCTTGGAGGCAGATCGCCATTCCGGACTGTTGGCCTGGAGGCAGGTCGTCATTCCTGACAGGTGGCCTGGAGGCAGGTTGCCATTCTTGATGTGCGGTGAGCTAGAGTTGTCGCCGCTGTTGATGGTGGGAGGCCTAGAAGCAGGTTACCGTTATTTGAGCGAAATGAATGTGGGCGGTCTGTGCGGACGGCGATATGAGTCCGCCACAGTTGGCTCGGTTGTCCTGTAGGAGTGATGGGAAATACAGCGCGGTTAGTTGATCAAACCGTGCGGCCTGCAGGGGTGGACAGAGGGAGCAATCCGCACCCCCTACAGATCAGGCGGCTGAGGTGCGACCTGGGAGGTCAGATCGGCGAGGTAGCCGTAGCCTCGCGGCCTGAACAGACAGAGAAGTCTGTCCGCCCATACTTGGAATGGCCGCGACCTCCAGAGAGAATCTGGTGCAGGCCGCGACTAGCAAGCAGGCTATCTTGTGATGGATTGCCGATTTTGGGATTAACACTACCACTTCAGGAGAAGGACCATAGTTGATGTCTATGGAGCTGGTATGGATGATGGAGGATATGCAGATTACCTTGGTGTCCTCGGATGACTCAGAGCTTTATGAGGAGTATCTGGCCACGATGAGCACTACCGATGATATTCAAAATCGCATCACGGCTGAGTAGAGAATGGATGACAAACTAGAGACAATATTCAGGACCTTTGAGGCAGGCATGGCCGGAGAGTATAAAGAGAGGGATGGGTTATTATGCATTAGAGGACGGGTGTACATACCAACTGGAGGCAGGATTTGGGAGGACATTATGACCGAGGATCACTACAGCAGGTACTCGGTGCACCCGGGCATCACCAAGATGAAGGCAGACCTGAAGAGGATGATGTATTGGTCAGGCATGAAGAGTGATATCACATACTTTGTGACCCATTGCGAGGCTTGTCAGCTAGTGAAGGCAGAGTGTAAGATTCCGGCTAGATTGTTGCATCCACTTCCGGTGCCGGAGTGGAAGTTTGATGATATCTCCATGGATTTCATACATGGTCTTCCTCGGTCACATGCGAGAAACGACTCGATATAGGTGTCGTCGATTGATTGACGAAGGTGGCCAGATTTCTACCGATCCGGAAGGACGCTCTAGTGGGTGACTTGGTGCGGAGGTTTGTGGAGTAGTTCGTCTGATACCCTGGAGTGCCGAGGAAGATAGTGTCTGATCGTGATGGTAGATTTACATCTAAGGAGTGGAGGTCGGTCCAGGATTATTAGGGAACCCTGTTTACATTTAGTACCACCTTCCACCGTCAGACGGATGGGTAGACAGAGCGCACCAATCAGACACTGGAGGATTTGTTGCATCTTTGCATACTGGACCGCGGAGAGCCATGGGAGAGGCAGCTATTGTTGATCGAATTCTCGTACAACAACCAACAGTCCAGCATCGGCATGGCCCCTTATGAGGCTTTATGCGGGCGGAGATGCATGAGAGTTTTGCCTTGGATCCAGGATGAGGATCAGAAGGCACTTGGCTCAGAGTTCATTGAGGATACGGATACTCAGGTGTGGTTGATTCGAGACAGGATGTTGGAGGCCCAGAGCAGACATGCCAAGCATTACGACACTCAACATCATCAGGTAGAGTTTCAGGTAGGAGACCGGGTGTTTCTGAAGATACGACTGATGCATGGAGTCTCGCGAGTGTGTGGTCGGAAGAAGCTCAGTCCGAGATACATGCGGCCTTACAAGATCCTTGAGCAGATCGGTCCCTTAGCTTATAGACTTGAGCTGCCACCACAGCTAGCGGGTTTGCACGACGTCTTCCATGACTCCTCCATCTGGAGAGCTCTACTTCGGCAGGAGCAGTAGATTACGACTACAGATGTGCCTATAGCTTCTAATCGATCGGTGAATGATGAGTCCGATTTATATAGGGTTTTTTGGACTCATCTGTGCTAATTTTCATGCACTTGCACTTCACTTTTAGTATGTTATCATTGATATTTTATTTATACCATTTTCACGCTAAGTGCACTGTCTTGGCCCATTGGTGTGCAATTGCGCATTCTATTTCTGGGGGTAAGCACGTGGTGCTCCCCATGGCCCTTTCCGGCTATTTTCATTGCATTTCTATGATGCTGGAGGGTTCTCTTTGGATTTATTTATTTGTATACAGGTAGTGCGTTTTACCAAAGGCTGGAATGCAGGTTTGAGGAAAGCACACGGTTGTTCATTTTATTGGCACACGGTTGTTTTTGATCATGCATTTTATTTGTGTAGGAGAAACGTCGAACTGAGCTCGACGAATTTCTTAATGCACGGTGGATGCACGGTTTCTTCGGAAGCGTGAGCGAAGGAAACACATAGTTTTCCTATAGCTTCTTGGTTGTTTCTTGCTGGGGCTAATCGTGTGTTGTGTTCACGCACGGGCGGCAACGCCCGTGAACGAGTAAAATGCACGGTTCCCCCGTTTTATTCTATATTCCAGCTTTCTGTCGCTACTTGTGTGATTTCCTTCACGCACGGGCGGAATCGCCCATGCACGAAGTAAAATTAACGGGTCATTGCTTCATCTTCTGCAAGCTTGGCCTGTAAGTTAATAACGTACGGTTAGCGCACGGTCGTGCGCCAAACCGTGCGTGCCTATTTTTCTGACCTGCTTCTATTTAAAGCTCAGATTTCTCACCGTTTACACAGACAAAAAAAGAGACTTTCTTCCCCGCTGTTTTCTGCCTCCAACGAAGGGTTCCGCCATTTCCCTTCATCTTCCACCTTAGGGAGGTGCTCCGGGCAAGATTTCATTGCCATATTCAAGCCAGAGCTTCCTCTCGGCCTCCTACTTCGTCCTTGAGCTTCAAGAAGAGTTAGATCTAGCTTTCTCCATCAAGCTAGGAGAAGTTTGTGCAATCCTCCATCGGTTCGTGACATGAAGAAGACAGGTCCTTTGGGAGTGAGTGACAACCTCCTCTACCCCGGACGTAGTTGAGGACCGAACTAGGATGCAGATTGACAACCCGGCGATTCCTTCCGTGAATCCTCCGTAAGACTTCGGATCCGGTCGATTTCACACACTTTTTTTCTCTTATTGTTGATAGTAAAGCTTAATCTCTTGTATATGATGAAGTATGTTTAGTTTGTAAAACATATGTATACAATCATGTCTATGTGATTTCATATTTATATTATTTGCTTGAGGTGCGCCTTTATTTTCCACCCGTGTAGTCTTCCATCCCGCCTGTCGAAGCATCGCATAGCGGTATTTCATAGGAGTAATTGTTAGCATTTTAATTTCTGTTTCCGCAACCATCAAAAACCTCCTTAGTTAATTCTGCCCTAAGGACTTGAATCTCAAGTCCTCCTCGAAATTAACTCCCCCTTACTGTGTTCCTTGAAGAGATCGATACATAGGGAAATTCACCCATTTTATATTACTTGTGCGACCGGTACACTTGCCGTCCAACACATCAGAGAACCTATAGCCGATCCGGATAGACGATACTGGAATACGGGTCTTGCGGTGCAAGAAGGTTCTGCTGGTCAAGGTCTTCTGGAGGAATCATGGATAAGAGGAGCACACGTGTGAGCTGTAGGACTTGATGCAGCAAAGGTACCCGGATCTTTTCACGTTAGATGTCCCCTTTAACCTCTTGGGATGTTACATTTTATTTCTCAAACTTGAAACCCTGTAGGCCTAACTTGAATTTCGAGGACAAAATTTTTATTTTTATGTATTGGGATTTGTAACATCCCTCAGGCTTCTACACCCCTAGGATGGTTTTGTCATGATTGGGTCATGACAAAACCCTGGGAAGCACTAAAGGGTTTAGGTGAATATGGGAATTAGGGTGTGAACCAGCTTGGTCTGCAAATAGTAGAATTTCAATTACTAGCTTAGGGATGACCATAGGGCTTCACCATGACTCCATGACCCCACCACAACATCACTAACCGACTAGATGGTCCATTAGAGCCATAGAGACCCATTGGAGTCAACATAAGAGGACAAGTTGAACAAAGTCAACTCTAGCCCTATTTTGGTCAAAGTGCCCTAAAAAGGGGTAATTGACCACCAAGATGTCCAGTTGATCCAACCTAGACCTTCCTAGACCTTAGGGAGGCTAAAGGGTCACTAATCACTCATTGGGGGTCAACCCAATTAGTGAAATTGACCAAAGTCAACCCATGGTTCAATTTGGTCAATTTGGGCTAAACTAGCCCAATCCAAGTGGGCCAATCCCAAACTTGTGTGGCCCATTGGTCTAGGAGGTGGGGAGACACCTTTGGGTCCCACCAATTTCAGAGATTGGTGACTAGGAGAAAGAGAATGAGAGTTTCCCCAATTTGGAGGAGAGAGAAAATGTAAGCTTAATGGACATCATGACCATGGAGTCTCCATAAGCCCCCACTTTTATGGGGCTTTTACTCCTCTACGGAAGAGGAGAAGTTCTCAGTAGGTGGCCTGCCATTAAGATGGCTCAGCCCCCTCTACTTGGCTGAAACCGGAAAAGCCCGTTTATGGCCATTAATGGAGTTTTTCAAAATTGAGGAGTTGTAAGCCTCCTCTCCTCAATTCCCTCTTTAAGGAGCTTCACCGGAGCAAGGACAAGCATTTCCCCCAATCCTTTCTCAATTTCATTGACGTTGGTGTAGAAGTTGCAGAAGTGGTGAGGAAGCAAAGCACTCACGTTCAAGCCGCAAACCAGGTCCTCCTCTACACCTTCATGGGTTAGATCTTAGAAATTGTTAGAGCAAAGAATCGAGCTCAATTGAGCCCGATAGGGTGGAGTTTTTCCACTGGTTTTCAATGAAAAAGAAGGGGTGTGCGGTTTGCCGGAATCCGCCGTCTCCGGCGGCCAAACCACCTCCAGCCGATAGCCCTTACCTCGACGGAGGTGATGGTGGCAGTAGTTGGCCGGGGATGTGGCCGGAGGGCCGAGAATTGGGACTGGAGTTGTCTCCATGTCGGGCGCATCGGGACCGTTGGCTGGAGGAAGAAGAAAGCCAGCCGCCGTTTGTTGGGTACATTGGAAAATGTGTACCAGATTTGGAGATGCCTCACCTAACTCAATGATATGCATCAAGTTGTATTTGATGTTGTGTTGAGTTATCATGTGCAGGTTAAGTAAATGGAAATGAAAATTTTTTAAGTACAAGTTTCGACACTTGGGAATGGCTGTGTCGACACTAAGGGCCAGATTGTGTTGACATCCAGAATTTATGTCGACACACAGAAAATCTGTCGACAACGCTGTGTCGACACCAAGGGCCAGATTGTGTCGACATCCAGAATTTGTGTCGACACACAGAAAATCTGTCGACAATGCTGTGTCGACACTAAGGGATAGACTTGTGTCGACATTATCAGAAGTTGTGTCGACACACATAGATGCTATCGACACATTCCAGAATTCTATCGACAACGACTGTGTCGAGACACAGAACTTGTGTCGACACACACCATAATTCTGTCGACACCAACTTTGTCAAGACAAGGAGTGTTTGTCTCGACACACAGGACTTGTGTCGACACATTCCATAGAATCTGTGTCGACAACAACAAGACTTGTGTCGACACATGGACTATGTGTGTCGACACATATGAAGTATTCAGTCGACATTCTCTGCTGTTAAGTCAAAGAAGGCTGAAGTAATACAAGTGAAGACTTGACAGTTATCATTACTGAGATTGCTGTCATATCTGTCAGTGGTGTCAGAAGACTGTTTGAAACTGGAACATCCGGTTACCATGGATGAAGCCTATACATAGATATGCTCTCTTAACAATTGAGAAAATAACTACAAGAACAAAAAATACAGAACAGAGAGAAGTAAATCAAGCCAATCAATTATAATATCTGAAGGATTGAGAATTCAGAAGAAGAGAAAGAAATAGTCAACAAATTGTAGAGAGATAAAAACAAGAAGGAGAGAAGTTCTCATCCAGTGAAGGCAGATTCTGAACAGTCTGTCTGAAGAATTCAGATCAAGTCTGAAGAAGAATTCAGATTAATTTCTGAAGGAAGCTAATTGAAGATCAACTCTAACATCAAGAAGATCAACCCTAATTTGTTCAGATTCAAGAAGCTTTGAAGAAAGCTAGGACAGGTTGATCCTTAAGTAATCAGTTCTATTAAGAACTGATCAAGAAACCTTCAACCAATTCTCTCTCCATCTGGTTGAAGATATCAACAACTTTTCATCAATAAGTCTTGTAGGATCTGTAATAGATCTGAGTGTAGGAGATTTACATCTCTGAGTTTTAAGCCTAAATTATAAATGCTGAGGTAGGGCTGAGTGCCTGAGGTAGGAGAATCTGTTCCCTGAGTTGTAGGCCTATAAAAGAGGCTGAGGTAGGGCTGTTTCCTGAGTTATAGGAGTGGAGTGTCACTCTGAGTTGTAGGCATGTGGAAGAGGCTAAGGTAGGGCTTGTGCCTGAGTTATAGGAGTGTGGATTCACTCTGAGTTGAAGCAACCAGTCTTGGTTCTGAGCTGTAAGATCTGTGGATCTGAGAAGAAGGAAGGAAGTTAGGCCGAATCTAGTACACTGCTAGATAGGTGAAGGGGAAAGTGGATGTACCCATCATTTGGGCAACCACTATAATACTAGTATGAAATCTGTGAATGCTGTGTATGTGAATGTTGTGTTGTATTTTCTGCAGAATACATTGCTAAACAAGTTAGAATTATCTGCCTAAATCAGAAAAAGAATTGAACCTATTCACCCCCGCTAGGTGTTTAGAACATCTTGAAACCAATTCTTTCAAGTGGTATCAGAAGGAGGTTACTCAAACAATAGACCTAACAGTCTAAGTAGATCTCCAAGGCAGAAATCTATTAGGAAAAATGGGTTCCATAGAGAATCATAAGTAGTTTGGTTCCATGAAGTTACCCATATACAAGAAAGAGATTTTTGGCATATGGAAAGAAAGAGTTAGATTGTTTATGGAAGCTTCAGATCCAAGAATCTACATGACAGTCAAAGAAGAGCCATTCATCGCAATGAAAGTCTCAGTTCTTGATGCAAATCTCAGGACACCAAAAGAGTATTCTGAAATGACAAAGGATGAGATCATCTTGGCTACTGTGGATAAGAGAGCATAGAATATAATAGTCAGTACCATAGATGATTCAAAATTCCAAAATTTGATTCACTACAAGACCTCCAAAGAAATGTGGGACACTCTGATTGTCTACATGGAGGGTTCGGAAGAGGTGAGAGAAGACAAAACGTCTATGCTGAATCAGGAGTATGAGAGTTTTAGACAATCTAAAACAGACAGCATAACTGAATGTTACAAGAAATTCTTCAGAATAGTTAATGAATTGATGTCATATGGAAGAGTATTCAGCACATATGAGTTAAATGATATGTTTCTGAGATCATTAACTAAGGACTAGGACACCAAGATATGTGCTATTAGGGAAGTGGCCAGACTAATAGAAATTTCACCTCCAACATTATTTGGCAAACTGCTTTCATATGAAATGCAGCTGATGGTCAGAAAGGAGGAGGAGAAAAGAAATAAAGTTGATTACATAGATAAGTTAGTGGCTTTCAAGACTGAAGCCATAAGAAAGGATAGGAGGATGTCTCCATCACCTCCTAGAAAAGCTGCAAAAGTTGTTTCAGAAAGTTCTGACAGTCACACATCAGATAGTCTCAAAACAATTTCAAAGGTTTTTGAAGAAGAAATAGTGGAGATCCAAGCCATCCTCTTCACAATCCAAGGATGATTACTATCAGAAAAAGAAATCCTCTAGGAAGGACAGACCTGGACATGTGGTAACTGATTATCATGACAAAAGAAAAGAATCTAATAATAAGAAGAAACTAAAAAACAAGGGCAAGAAGGAGAAATCCTTTGTAGCAGAGAAGCAAAAAAGCTGGTCAGATTCTTCATCATCAGATTCTGAGGCTGAAGCTGAAGCTGAAGTATATATAGGACTGTTGGCAACTAAAGAGGATGTAGAAGAGGCTGAGTTCTTGAAGTGGCTGGATTCAGTAAATGAAATTGAAGAACCTTGTTGTAAAGGTCTGATGGCCTTGACAGAAGAAGATCAGTGTCAGGATCAGCCTGGAACTAGTAAGGTGGGTCCAAGTTGCCATACCCCTATATGGTACTTGGACAGTGGATGTTCCAGGAACATGACTGGAATAAGAAGAATGTTAAAGGATTATACTCCCACAGAGAATGGATCCAAAGTGATCTTTGGTGGATCAAAAAAAGGGGTCATAAAAGGGTTTGGTAACATTTCTTCTATTTCCATAACAATCACTCAAGTGGCTTATGTAAAAGGTTTGAAACATAACTTGATAAGCATAAGTCAGCTGAGTGATCTTGTGTATGACATTTCATTTATTAAGAATGGGTTTCAGATCAAAAGGACAAGTGATCAGGAGATGATCTCGTCTGGTTATAGAAAAGGGATTGTTTATTGTTTAAATTTTGATTATGACAGCATGAACTCTCCTGTATGTTTAGTTGCAGATGAGAACGCATCTTAGTGTGTCCAATGATACAAGAGGCTAGCTCATCTGAACTATAAGACTATAGGCTAGCTCTATAGTTTAGAGTTAGTGAGGAATGGTCCTCAATTTAAGTGCATAAAAGAGGGTATATGCTCAGCTTGTGAAAAAGGCAAGCATACCAAATCCTCTTTTTATAGTCTTGGTACCAAAGACTCTGTGAGGTGTTTTTACCTCTTACATATGGATCTATTTGGTCCTATGCCTGTTCATAATCTAAGTATTAAAGTCTATACTTTTGTGGTAGTAGATGACTATTCTAGATATACATGGGTTTTCTTTTTGAGGCAGAAATCTAAAACCCCTACTGTCTTTTATAATTTTATTAAACAAATTCAGAATGAATTTAACAATTTAGTGGTCAAAATCAGAAGTGACCATGGAACTGAATTTCAGTCTGAGTGTATGACAAGGTTTTGTGAAGAACTAGGGATTCATCAGGATTTCTCCTCACCTAGAACACCTCAGTAAAATGGAATTGCTGAAAGAAAGAATGGAACTCTTATTGAGGATGGTAGAACTCTACTAAGTGACACTTCACTCCCAGAATATTTCTGGGCTGAGGCAGTAAATACTGCTTGTCATGTTCTCAATAGAGCATCTATAACTAAGAACCACAAAAAGACTCCCTGTGAGATTATGAAGGGCAGAAAACCAAACATATCCTACTTTAGGATCTTTGATAGCAGGTGTTATGTGCTTAACACTGGCAAGTCTCACCTAACTAAGTTTGCTGCCAAATCCCAAGATGGGATATTTGTTGGGAACAACAATAATAGTAAGGCTTATAGGGTCTACAATTTGACTACATAAGTTGTAGAAGAATCAGTTCATGTAGTGTTTGAGGAATCTGAGCTAATTAACTGTGAGTTGTCTAGAAATCCTTGTAGCTCAATAGGTTTAAAAGAAAAGTTGGACATGCTGACCATTAATGAAGACCAAACTGCAAGACAGGATGTGGAAAATGATGGTTACTGTCTAGTGGGAGTACAAGGTCCACAAGCTGACATTGAAGATAATGAAGCTCAGCATGGTGGAGAAATTGAAGAAGTTCAAATTACTGATAGAATGCCTCCAGCAATAAGGAATCTAAAGGATCATCCAGCACAACAAACCATTGGTGATCCCAGACATGGTGTGCAAACCAGAAGCAAACACATGAACACAGTGCTTTGCTCAAGTTTCCTGTCACAGTTGGAACCAAAAAGATTTGAAGAAGCCATACAAGACTTCAATTGGATTGATGCAATGCAGGAGGAGCTGAATCAATTCAGAAGGTGTAAAGTATGGTAGCTGGTTCCAAAACCAAAGGATCATAACATTATTGAGACAAAGTGGATCTATAGGAACAAACTGGATGAAAATGGCATAATAGTGAAGAACAAAGCAAGACTGGTTGCCAAAGTTTATAGACAGGAAGAGGGCATTGATTTTGATCAGACTTTTGCTCCAGTGTCAAGATTGGAAGAAATAAGGCTATTCCTTGCCTTTGCTGCTTTCCAAGGTTTCAAAGTATACCAAATGGATGTCAAGTCAGCTTTCCTAAATGGTAATTTAAAAGAAGAAGTTTATGTTCATCAGCCCTCAAGTTTTGTTGATCCACTTTATCCTGATTATGTTTATAGACTTAAGAAAGCTTTATATGGTTTGAAACAATCCCCTAGGGCTTGGTATGAAACATTGTCTACTTTTCTCAGTGAAAATAAATTTTTAAGGGGGAAAATATACAAGACACTATTCCTTAAGGAGTCAAAGGGCAAGATGATCCTAGTACAGATTTATGTTGATGACATAATCTTTGGATCTACAGAAAACAACCTTTGTAGGAAGTTTGCAAAACTTATGCAAGGGAAGTTTGAGATGAACAGTATGGGTGAGCTCAAATTCTTCTTGGGACTCCAAGTAAGACAGACTGATGATGGCTTGTCCATTTCACAGTCTAAGTTCACCAAGGAGTTAATTAAGAAATATGGTATGGAGTCATCCACTACCATGAGAACTGCAATGGGGACAAGTATGCCTTTAGGCAAAGATAATGCAGGAAAACTGTAGATGAGTCTTTGTATAGAGGGATAATTGGCTCCCTCCTATACTTAACTGCCAGTAGACCAGTCATTATGTATGCTACATGTGTCTGTGCTAGGTACCAAGCAAGCCCTAAAGAATCTCATTATACTGCAGTCAAAAGAATAATGAGATATCTTAAGGGCACACCTAATCTCTATCTTTGGTACCCTAAGAATAGAGACTTTCTACTGACTGGTTTTTCAGATGCAGACTTTGCAGGTTGCAAATAAGATAGAAAGAGCACCACTAATACATGTTAGTTTCTAGGTGCTAGACTAGTATCATGGAGTAGTAACAAGAAGACTAGTATGGCAATTTCCACTGCAGAGTCTGAGTATATTACTGCAGGCAGCTGCTATGCTCAGCTTCTATAGATTCAACATCAACTTGAAGACTATGGTCTCAAGGTAAGTAGAACTCCACTATTTTGTGATTCTACAAGTGCTATTTCTATTGCTAAAAACCCTGTATCACATAGCAGAACAAAGCATATAGAAATTAGATTTCACTTCATTAGAGAGCACGTTGAAAAAGAAGATATTTGTTTGGAATTTGTCACCACAAATAATCAAATTGCTGACATGTTTACTAAACCATTAGATGAAACTAAGTTCAATTATTTCAAAATTGAATTAGGCATGTTAAACCTAGAGTAACTTGGTAATTCTGGCTAAGTAAGTCAATGTTAACATATAGTAGTGTATGTCGACACAAAAGGAAATATGTGGCGACATATAGTAGTTTGTGCCGACACTTAAGATAAGTTGTGTCGACACAACAAAATAGTGCTAATATAGTGGTGTTGACACTCAGAGTTTGGTGTCGACACATAGAATTTCTATCATTTAGATAGCTGTGTCGACACATACAGACGTCTATGTCGACACACATATATTAAAGTCGACTATTAAGAAGTCTGTGTTGACATATCGCAAACTGTGTCGACACATAGTGTTGTCTGACTTTGTCGAGATACTAGAAGTCTGTGTCGACACAATCTCTACAGTGTCGACACATTAAGTATCTATTATACCACCTTTTGGCCTTGTGTGTTGACAAACATATAAATAGGTCAAAGATCAACTTTGTCGACTAAGCTCTCAACATTTTCGAGTCCAAATCCTTGAGTCGACAAAACTTCATCTCTCTTCTACTCAAATTTCTCATCATCAATGGCGCCAATGTTGGAGACCAACATCAACGAAGGCTATGAGTTAGTTCGCAATGCTTTTAAGTGTGTGGAGACTGAGATTAGGGATGTGATAACCCTAATCCAAGAAAATGGTTTAGAATATCTAGTTTCCGAACCTGCCAAGATCTGGAAGACAGGAATTCTTGAATTCTATACAAAAGCAACCTTGGATTCAACTTGATTGAAGATTAGGTCATCAATTCAAGGCAGCAAGGTGAAACTTACCCAAAAGCGTATGAGGAAAACACTTCAATTGCCAGGACTCAGGAAGATGATGTAGTTACATCTTCAATGACAAAAGAAGCTCTTCAATGGTGTGGCCTGGATCCCACCACTAAGATTGAATCTTCCATGCAAAGGAAAGGAATGAACTCACAAGGAAAATTTCTCTCAGAGATTGTGGGAAAAGTAATTCTCTGCAAACCAGGTGGACATGATAGGATCTCAGCCTATATGTTCAGCTTGATGAACAGAATTATTTTCGGAATAAAAACTAACTGGTCTGCAGTGATTTTTGACAAGATCAAGGAAAGTCTGAAGAAACCTAGTCTGTATTTGGCAATAAATATTCCTGAAGTGCTAAGCCACACAAGTGGATCTAGAATAAATCACATGAGAAAAATGGATATGAAAATACTTTCAAGATGGTAAAGAGTTTTGACAAAAGATGGTTCTACACCACAGAAAGAACCACAAATGAAAATGAAAAAGACAACCCCATGGAAGCATGAATTTTCTAGTGATTCAGAGGAACATGTAATCTTCAGTTCAGATGAAAACCAACAAGAATCTACAAGGAAATCATCTGCTCTTAAGAATGTAGATGATAGTCAAAAGCAGGGGGAGTATATTCCAGAAAAGACCATCCCACTGGATCAAGTTCAGGATGTTCCTCCTCTAGGGGGAGCCAATGAACTTTCGCCAGTTCAACAAGAAGTCTTGCCTCCAGAAAGTGCTCCAGAGAAAGAGCAAGCTGCCTTAGACAGTGAAACTACCACTCAAAAAATTCTTGAGGTAATAAATGATATTAATCAAACTATACTAGATACTGAGCCAGATTCACTGACTGTGCTTCTAACTAATGTTGAACAGACACACCATGACAACATCCCTGCACAGGATGTATCTATGGATAATACATCTGCATTAGATGATATTCCATTAAATGTTCAAGCTACAGATATTCCTCCAGTTCAACTACAACAAGAATTTACTCTTGAGGAATTATTCCCTGATTTATAAGAAGTAAGAACTGAGGAAGTAGTGCCAAGAACTGAGAGAGAGGAGCCAAGGACTTAGGGGGAGTTGCCAAGAACTGACAAGGAGCTGCCTTTAAGTCCAAAGGACACAGTGAATCTTGAAAAATCCTCTGAATCTGATGATGGAGAAGCACTAAGAGCAAAGAAGAGAAAATTGATGGTTTACAGGAAGAAAAGCTCAAATTACAAAAAAGCTTTACAGACTGCCTCACAACCCTCAGCTCCAATAGTTGATTTCAGTTCACTGTTGGTTGTTCTGTAAATTAAAATAGATGAGCAAAGAGCAGCCATGGAGAAATGTATGGATGAAATACATAAGGACCTTCAATTCACTTTGGCACAAGATATAAAATCCATCAGATTTGAATTAAACCAAAATAAGAAAGAGATGACAGATTGCTTCCATAAAGGAGGTAATGATGTAGTTTATCTGGCAAAACAGCAACAAGAGGCAAGGACACAGATTGATGATATAGTGGTCAAGCAAGGCTATGCCCTAGAAAATCAACTTAGGATGAATGATAATCTTACTGAATCACATAATGTGATTGTTACTGAATTAAAGAATAAAGCAACTGCATTAACTGAGGAAAGGGCTAAAGAGAAGTCAGAGTTTGATAAGAAACTTCAAGAAGATTTAGCCACTTTCCAATCTGCACTTCAAGCCTCTCAGAAGATCATATCTACTCAGCTACAGAAGTTTAAAGCTTATTATATAGAGGGAAACAATTATCTGGTTAATCAAATCAGGTTCCAAAAAGATGACTTAAGAGATCATATTGAAAGAGAAGTCATAAAGGGGGAGAGAGTGATAGTCAATGCTAGCTCAGAGCATGCCAAATGGATAACAAATGCTGTTAGAGAAACTCTGGGATATCCACCCCTATGTGATGATGATAATACAGCCGAGTCAGGAATTCAAGCTGGGGGTCAGCAGGAGGTAGCTCAAATCATATACCACCCTTCTAATTTTGAAGGAATTTAACAACTTGTTCACAGATGTATAGCCCTCCAGAGGATACTAAGAATGTTATAATTGAGAAAGTTAAAATGTCAGAGGCACCACTAAATAAAGAGCAAGAAGCTCAACTCTTAAAGAAAAGATTTAGAGAGCAGGGTGAACTGAAGCCTGATTTTGAAAGATGGAGTCCAACCTCCAGAAATATAATACTAACTGTCTGGCAAGCTGTCAAAGACAAAATGCATGATAGAGGCAAGTGGTATTCTGAAGTTGAGTGGAATAAATATCTGCAAAGACAAGATGTTATTCAGCAGTTCAGAAGGGATCACAAGGCTGGGAGAATACCTGCAACAGCAGTAGAACCCAGTAAATACTTTCTCAAGCCTTGTCACTATTTTGAAAGGTAAAGAGCTAAGGCTGAAGAACTTAAGAAGAAGGGTCTCAAAGGCAAGAAGCCAGCTGAAGATACTGAAGCTCCAGTACAAGCAAGGATCCAGTCTAGAAAAGGCATAGTGATCAAGGAGCCTGATCACCCTTAGGATAGATTGACTAGATTATAAAACATTGTAATTTTCAGTTTTAAACTTCATGTAATCTATTGTCAACAAACTATTGTGAAGTTTTAAACTAAACAATGATTCATGCTTGTTATTGTTGTATCATATTCTGTGATGATATTATTTACTTGTTTTGTTTATATGTTTCCCTATCATTGAATGTTTTTATACATCATATTGTTAATTTTATTATAAGTGATGTATATCATTGACTAAGGGTTATGACTTCTCCAAATAGGGGGAGATTTTTGGGTACATTGGAAAATGTGTACCAGATTTGGAGAACCCTCACATAACTCAATGATATACATCAAGTTGTATTTGATATAGTGTTGAGTTATCATGTGCAGGTTAAGTAAATGGAAAGGAAAATTTTCTAAGTACAAGTGTCGACACTTGGGAATGGTTGTGTCGACACCAAGGGCCAGATTGTGTCGACATTCAGAATTTGTGTCGACACACAGAAAATCTGTCGACAACGTTGTGTCGACACCAAAGGCCAGATTGTGTCGACATCCAGAATTTGTGTTGACACACAGAAAATCTGTCGACAATGCTGTGTCAACACTAAGGGCCAGACTTGTGTCGACATTATCAGAAGATGTGTCGACACACATAGAAGATGTCGACACATTCCATAATTCTATCGATAATTACTGTGTCGACACACAGAACTTATGTCGACACACACCAGAATTCTATCGACACCAACTTTGTCAAGACAAGGAGTGTTTGTGTCAACACACAGGACTTGTGTCGACACATTCCATAGAAGCTGTGTCGACAACAACAAGACTTGTGTCGGCACATGGACTATGTGTGTCGACACATATGAAGTATTCAGTCGACATTCTCTGTGGCTGAGTCAAAAAAGGCTGAAGTAATACAAGTGAACACATGACAACTGTCATTACCGACATTGCTGTCATATCTGTTAGAGGTGTTAGAAGACTGTTTGAAACCGGAACAGCCGATTACTCTGGATGAAGCCTATATATAGATATGCTCTCTCAACAATTGAGACAACAACTACAAGAACAACAGATACAGAATAGAGAGAAGTAAATCAAGCCAATTAATTATAATCTCTAAAGGATTGAGAATCCAGAAGAAGAGAAAGAAATAGTCAACAGATTATTGAGAGAGAAAAACAAGAAGGAGAGAAGTTCTCATCCAGTGAAGGCAGATTCTGAGCAGTCTACCTTAAGAATTCAGATCAAGTTTGAAGAAGAATTCAGATTAATTTATAAAGGAAGCTGATTGAAGATCAACTCCAACATCAAGAAGATCAACCCTACTTTGTTCAGATTCAAGAAGTTTTGAAGAAAGCTAAGACAGGTTGATCCTTAAGTAATCAGTTCTATCAAGAACTGATCAAGAAACCTTCAACCAATTCTCTCTGCATCTGGTTGAAGATATCAACAACTTTTCATCAATAATTCTTGTAGGATCTATAATAGATCTGAGTGTAGGATATTTACATCTCTGAGTTCTAAGCCTAAATTATAAAGGCTGAGGTAGGGCTGAGTGCCTGAGGTAGGGGAATCTGTTCCCTGAGTTGTAGGCCTGTGAAAGAGGCTGAGGTAGGACTATTTCCTGAGTTGTAGGAGTGGGGTGTCACTCTGAGTTGTAGGCATGTGGAAGAGGCTGAGGTAGGGCTTGTGTCTTAGTTGTAGGAGTGTGGATTCACTCTGAGTTGTAGGAACCAGTCTTGGTTATGAGCTGTAAGATCTGTGGATCTTAGAAGAAGGAAGGAAGTTAGGCCGAATCTATTACACTGCTAGATAGGTGAAGGGAGAAAATGGATGTACCCATTATTTAGGGATCCACTATAAAACTGGTGTGCAATCTGTGAATGCTGTGTATGTGAATGTTGTGTTGTATTTTCTGCTGAATACATTGCTAAACTAGATAGAATTATCTGCCTAAATCAGAAAAAAGAATTGAACCTATTCACCTCCCTCTAGGTGTTTAGAACATCTTGAAACCTATTCTTTCACCGTTGGATAGAGCTTTAAGATTCGAGCAGATCTAAATGCATTAAATATATTATATGTCCATTTCTGCACATAATTTCACCTCTATTGGAATTTAAACTAAAAATACTTAGAGGCCTCTTCAGAAATATTGGTCAACATGACACTTGTATCCCTATGAGTCTATTTATTTTAAAATTAGTTTGAATCAATTTGGAGTTCGGGTTAGAACTCAGCACTCATTTTGGTGAGGTCTATGCATAGGGTTGAATAGAGATTGATTGGGGTGCCCCCATCAATCCTTACCACCAAATGACTTGAAATTTGGAGCCTAGTCCATTCATATCTATACCTATAACATATCCAAAAATGAGAAATTTTGGAAAAAAGTTTCTAAAGTTTTGGTAAACATTTCATTTTAAATGTATGAGTTAATTAATGGGACTAATTACCTTCAAATTCCTCCAAATTTTGGGGAGAGGTCCTTGGGGTCAACAATATAAGATTCTGTATAAAATTTAAACCCATTTGGAGATGATATGGTTGGGAATTATGCAAACCCTAGTCTTGACCTAATAGGGCAAATTAGGTTAAGTACCCCTTTTTGCGTATTGAGTGGTCAAATCACCTCAATAGAGGTTGAAACTTAGGTCATCGACTTTATGTGACATTAGACAACCTAACATGGAGTTTGGGGTGGAATAGAGTGGATATGCCCTAGGACCCTAGTTCAAACTATAAGGTTGAACTTTGGGGGTTTGTTAAGGACATAGGGTGATATGTCCTTGTATGTACATGGTGTTTAGTCCATATGATCTTAGGGTGGTGAAATTCCATTGGAAGGAATTTGGTTGTATTTGGACACATACACCCCACTTTAATCACTTGAAAATTATTTACATCTGTACACCTTATGGATTAATTTAGGGGTCATATGACCTTTGATCTTCATCAGATTTTGATAAGAGTAATTTTATAGTAATATTAATCTCTGAAATTTATTATAAGATGTTTAGAAAATAGTAGCTCATAATTGTTGTTATAACCTTCATCTTGCCCCATGATAAGCCCGGAATCCGCGACCTGCCCGCGCAGCTTTCCAGACCGGGCGGCCTGCGTATTCAAGCCGCCAAGCCTCCCAAGCCGGGCGGTCTCCATGTCAGGCAGCTGCCAACGCCGACCCTGCTCAGCGACGAGGCCCAAGGACTCAGCCGTCAGCTCGCCAGGAGGAATCCGCCAGGCCGCACGGCTTCCCTCCTTTCTTGTTTCTTTCTCTTTTGCTTCCCCTCACCTCTGCCCGGTTCTCCTGTACCCCGGGCAGCCGGTAATTTTAGCCCTGCCCGTTTGGGCAGGCCCCCGAGCCTATAAATAGGGGGAGGGTGCACTCCCCAAGACACGCTGACTGGGATCCAGTAGCTCGCCTGTTAAGAGCTGCGGTCTCAAGTCTAGTGTATTGTAGCTTGTAGCCCGGCCGGCTTCTTCTTTTACTCGTTGTAACTGTTTCTCATTTTTAAGTAAAGGAAAGCCCGCCGCAAGAGTGGCATTTAAGCCGCGGCGGGCGAACTCTGCTGTTGCCGCTGCCAGCGGCCCCCTTCTCCGGTCCTTTAGCCGCGACCGCTAGTAACCGATTGGTCGACAGTCTTCTCTTTTCCTCCCCTATTCCCCGGTGTTCGAACCGTTAGCTGGTGGTGCCCGACTCCCTGTCCGTTTTCGTGCATCAACAGTTAACACGCGACCTTCAGATCTCGACTAATCGATGAAATCAGCGGTCTAGCTAATTAGACCGCTCTATCCTCTAGAGTTCGGCGGCCTGTCGAGCAAGCCACGACTTCGCCGGCTAAGGTTTTCAGCCCGCCTCCAGTGCTGTAGAACCTGGCTTTCTATCCGCTCTCTTTTCAGCCGGTCTTATTATCGGTTTGCAGTATCGTCTAGCCGCCACGTTAAGCCGCCGCTGTTCTACGGTCTCTTGAAAAAGTTCGGCTATTCTTTCTTTTTAGGATGAATCCTGCAAAGGGTCATGATATATCAAGCCGCATCTCAGTGACTACAGATCTCTCAGAAGTGCAGGATTGCTCGTATTTTAATAGTGAGGTTGTGGACCCTCATAAAGAAATTTTTGCAAACAGTGTTGAGCGTGGCCTAGAATCTGTTGCAAATGAACCTCTTTATGAGGAAGAAGAAGAGGCCTCTTCTCCATTCATTAATCGTATTCGGTGGGATACTGTCTCCGATAACTTTAGAGTACCGCGTCTCCCGGAGTATTCTGGATGTGATGATCCGTTTTCTCATTTGCAAGCTTTTGAATCAGCTATTTCATTGAGAAAAGTGTCAAATGGAGTAAAATGCAAACTCTTCGTTTTATCTTTTGGCAATGTTGCAAGAGAATGGTTTTATAGCCTCCCATCTCGATCAGTAACCAGCTTTAAGGATCTTCGAAGTCAATTTATTTCTAGATTCGCTATTTACAGGAAGCGGAAAAGAGACGTTGGAGCTCTCTTCCGAATCAAGCAAGGAATTGACGAGTCTAATCCAGATTTTGTTGATCGGTTTCAAAAGGAGGTTTTAGATATTTGTAGCGTCCATCAAGACTATTACTTGCATGCTTTCATAAATGCACTTCAAGAAGGCCCATTGAAATTCAAGCTCACCACAAAATATCCCAAGAGCTACGGAGATCTTATAGATATAGTTAATACATTCATAATGGGCGAAGAGGCAAATAAAGATTATGTTTCATTTCTGAATCAAATGGCCAAACAATCTCAAGGGAATTCTGGTCAACAGCAATCTATTTCCTCACAAGATGTTTTGCAAGTTGAATATTGCAAGTCTCCTTATATTCTCCAGGATAAAACTCCAAAGTATGAAAAAGGTTCAGGTAAGTATGTTAAGTTTAAAATTCCTATAGAAGATCTTTTGATAATCATTCAGGGAATGCCTGAGTTCAAGAAGCCTCGGCGTATGAAATCCAAAATCAAGTATCGGCACGAGCAACTTTTTTGCAAGTATCATAAAGATATTGGTCATCTAGCAGAAGATTGCATAGCACTCAGGGAATTGGCTAATCAACTTGTAAGAGCTGGAAAGCTGCAAGAATATGTTATTTAGTAACTCTCTAAGGCAATCTTCCATTTCTTGCTCAATGGATCAAGCAGTGATTCCTCTTTCTTTCTATAATGAAAAGTGCTTATGTTCAGAATAATACATAACATCTCCTTCGCAATCGGTATTAATAAGGCATGATAAAGCTACAGATATATATCCTTTATCACTTCCTTAACATCATGCAAATGTTACTTTTTCATTTGAAGCTTATTTTTAGCTTTCCCCTTTTTATGCCTATATGCATGCATGTAGGGGCAAGAGCCCCTTTTGAATTCTTAAGCTCTCCACATCCCGCTTGACTTCAGTCACAGACAGGCATTACGTACTTGTCCCGCTTGACCTTCGTCGCAGACATTGCGAACTTGTCCTGCTTGACTTCAGACGCAGATGTGTAGTGGGTTTTCCGCTTGGCCTTCAGTCGCAGACATTGCGTACCCGTCACGCATGACTTCAGTCACAGATAGGCATTACGTACTTGTCCCGCTTGACCTTCGTCGCAGACATTGCGTACTTGTCCTGCTTGACTTCAGTCGCAGACGTTGCTTATTTGTCCCGCTTGACATCGGTCATGGATTTTAAGAATTTCGATCTCGCTTATGTGTTCTTTGTGTGGAAAGCAATGCCGCGCGCACCTGCCCACATTGACACATAAGTGCATGTCTTCACCTATTTTTGCAGGACAACACGCGCCTATCCGCTATCTCGCGGCTTTACTAAGCGGCCTGTGCAGGTTTTATAATTTATTAGACAAGCCGCCCGGTTTCATATTCCGGCTTAAGTTTTTTAACTTTCCTGTTCCTACCTGCCGGATTATCATTAATATATTTCGGAACTCGGCCGACTTACGTCCGCCTATCCGCTATTCAGTATCTTATTTGGCTCAAATATATCAATTGCCGGTTTGTTATTCATATGTAAAGGAAGTCGCCCGACCTGCGTCTGGCACTTAATTCCTGGCATTGATCTGCCGGCTTATGGTATTAATTATATTAGCTAATCAGCGAACTGTCGTCACAACAATTCCCGGCTTCCATATGCCTATATCGGCCTGTATTATCGGAAGCCGAAGCTTGTTTCTCTATTCTTGTTCCTTTAATCAAATGGGCAATTCGTTTCAGAGTTCGCCCTAGCCGCAATCTAATATTTCAATGTTGTGGATGTCTGCCGACTGCGACAAGTGGCCGCGCGGCTTAGCGGTCACGGTTTATGTATGAGCAAGCCGCGGCAATTCATCTCTTCCAGCAGATAACGTTGAATAATTCATCAAGGAAAATTGCGGTTTAAGTTATTAGCCGCTCGGCTTATCGTCGACGTGCACTCCGGTATAAACCGCAGGAAAATATCTCTCTCTTGCGGATAGCTGTGTTGAAGTCGCAGCGCAAACTCAGCCGGTTTACATACTTATATTTTAAATCGGAAGCTAAACTGAGACCGCGCGGACTTAGTCAAGTAAGAAAAGTGAAATATAACAAAGAGAAAGGTAAAATGCCTTCATTTCCATTTCATTAAATATTACAAAGTCCTAATCGCGCGGTAACAAAAACAATACCGCCGATTTCAAAAAAGTTCAAAATACAAAAACAGGTTATAGATTTTCTAATCGCTCGGTTTGAGCTTCTTAGTCGCAGGAGGGTCCAAATCACTGCCATCGCCAATGTCGACGGATGATAGAGAGTATCCGCTGCTAGTTGCTGAGCTCGCTGAACTGCCAGAAGTTGTCGAGTCTGGCCGCGCGGTCTCCGATTCTTGGCCGCCGGAATCAGGCGATGTGCGTGGACTCCGGCTTCCCTAGCCGACCTCTTCCACCGCGTCTCCGACCACCTCGCCGACTTCTTCCCCGACCTTGGCCTTGCCCTTGATCGACTTATAGACGTCGGCCACCTGCTCTTTCAGGGAGGGGTAGATGTCGGCACATGTGAAGTCGGTGAAACCGGTGGCCAAGCCGCCAAGGTCGCGGAGGCGGTTAAGCGCTCCATCAATCCCTTGGACGAGTTGGGGGAAGACTTGGTCTTGGAAGACGGGACTGTCCGGGTTGTACATTTCCTGAAAGCAAAAGTAAATGTAAGGTCGCGCGGTTACATATTGCTAACCGCACGAGTATTGGTAATGACTTACCGCCTCCTTTTCCTTAAGCCGCTTGTTCTCCTCTTGTTGTTCGCCTAACTGTGTCTTCAGGCCGCTGTTCTCCTTCATCAGTTGCTTGTAGGCAAGCCCCATGAAGTGACTTGCCACGAAGCTCCTCGCGCCGACTTGCGCGGCTAGCCGCGGCAGGTCGTCTGGAGGAACTCGCCGCATCGCCTTCAAGTTGCGCTTACCGTACAGCGCACCGCCAACCGCGCTCGCGTGGCGGCTTACTTCTTCTTGCCCCCAGTAGGGGAAGGCGGTGGAGATCGTCACCGACTTGCCGTCCGGACTCCACCGCAAGGCCGGATCGTCGTGGACATCCTTCAAGCTGCTGCCGGTTCCTTGCAGAATGAACTCTCCAGAGGAGTCCGACTCCTCCTCCTCCGCAACCCGCGCCGGCTTGGCACGCCTCGCTCTCTTCTCTCGTTGAGTGAGAGTCAAGCCGCCAGGAGTTTGCGGCTTGTTCAGCGGGACCGCCACAGCAGCTGCAAAGATAAAGGCAAAGTTAGTTTTCAGGCCGCACGGCTAAGAATTCAGGTCGGCCGGCTTAGCACTTACTGTCTTCCGCCTCAACTCCTACTAGCGACGGCAACAGCGGGATGTAGTGGTTTACATCAAGCCGCTCGCCTTTGAAGAAGTCGTAGATCTCCTTCTCCATGCCATCCAAGCTGCTGCTGCCGAAGGCGGCTTCTTCGCGAATTTGGGGGTCGACTGGCAGCAACCCCAGGTTTCCCTCGAAGATGAGAAACCGCTCCGGCCAGTTCGCGATCTTGTTGGCCAAGTTGACTATCTTCAGCCCTCTGCAGCCGAAGTAAAGGTGCCCCCGAAAGATCTTTGTCCCGGAGTCCGGGATAGACCGCACCGAGAAGCATTCTCTGAAGAGCCTCATAGAGAAGCGGACTCTTTCCGACCTGAGGTAGGAGATGAAGCTGTAGATGGCGGCTATCGAGTTTGGGGGAAGTTGTCCGGGCACAACTCCGTAGTGGTCGAAGACCGCTACGGCCTCTAGCATGACCGGGAAGCTGAAGCCTCAGTCGAAATGGTCGATGGGGACCGCGATCTGATTTGCATTGGAGGAGTTGATCCGCTCATCCTGTCGGGGAAGCCGCGCGATCAGCGGACTTCCTTGCATGTGTTTCTCGACAAAGTCATCCAGCTCGGCTTTTGTAAGCCGGCATTCTTTATGGTCAGCTGAGTGGAAAGCGGAGGCCGCGTCTGTCCTGACCGCAGTGGCCTTGTCAGACCGCAACGACTTGGACTTAGCCCGCATCCTTCTAGATTTGTGATGAAATCTACGGGATCTGCTCTATTTATAGAAAATCCGTGAAGCTACAGTGCCCAACGTCAAATTGCGGCTAGTCGTCACGCCGCGCGGCCTAAGCCCGCTGGAAGTGCAGATCAGCTTAGTGACCAAGCCGCCGTCTAGTCCGTCAGCCCGCACGGCTATTTCCCTGCACTTAGAAAAATTCTATGGCGAATCATGTGGATATCAAGTATTCAAGTCGGCGTTCTGTTCGCCAGACCGTGCGGCTACTATCCAAAACTTTAAATTTCTCAGAACAAAGCAGCAGACATGTGGTTTATAAATTCAAGCCGCATAAGCCGCATTCAGTTCGCAGCATAATATAATACAACAGTTTACAGCAATCAAATTGTTCAACATCCAGAGAAAAAATATATATTACAACATAATATACGAATGTCCGCGCGGCTTAAATCACTCAAGTCGCTCAGGATCGTTTGTCGTCTTCCGGCCTGTCTCTTCCTATGTGAGCGACCTGCTCACCGGTCTGCACAATCGCAACGTACACCTGGCTAACCAGATTGTGAAGCGCATGCAGAGACCGATGAACTCGCGCAGCGTCGCGCTCTACTCTCGCAAACGGAATCATGGGGATCGCCTGGACCCCCAGACCGCTTGGAACTGCGACCTGGTTAGGCGCCGCGGCCACCGGCGGATGCGAACTCTCGCCAGAGGCCGGGCGGCTAGTTCCCGGCAACTCTGCAGGAGTTGGTAGTGCAGGCCGCTGTTCTCCGCCGGTCTCCGCCGGCAGGTCTTGGTTCTCGCCGCCTTCCGCATGTGGGATCTCTTCTCTGTCTCCTTCCAGCCGCGCGGCCATCAGCAAGTACTTCTCCGCCCTTTCCTGCTCCAAGGCGACCTGCATCTCAGCAATCTTCGCCGCAGCGGTTTCCATCGCGGTCTGGAGCCTGGCGGTCTCTTCCTTCCTCACGGTCTGGAGCCTGGCGGTCTCTTCCTTCATCGCGGTCTGGAGCCTAGCAGTCTCTTGTTCCATCGCAGTCTTCATCCTCGCGGTCTCCTGCTCAAGCGCAGTTTGCAACCTTGCGGTCTCTCGCTCTAGGGTGGTTTGCAGCTCTTGGATCCTTTTTTCCGCGGCCTCCTGGGCAACCCGCTGCTGTTCGTCTTTAATCCGCAGGGTTTCGGTGGCCGCGTCCAAAGCCGCCTGCAGCATGCCGACGTCCTTCTGGAAGTCGGCCATCTCCTTCTCGCGAACACTTGGAGGCGGAGGCGGTGGCAGCATAGACAAATATGACGTCAAGTCGCCCGGTTTCATCGCGGTCTCCGGTACGCCTGTAGAAGAGAAACCGCAGTCAGGTTCAGCCGGATTGTTGCGACCTTCTAGTAAGGAAATCGGTAGGATGAGACCGCCGGTTTGATGTTTATCTCCTCCAGAGGCCGCAATATGGATTTTACTCACTGGCCGCCCGAGCCGCTCAGGATCTATCCTCTTCAGCTTTTCTTTCCATAGCCGCTCGGTTTCCTTAGCTCGGCTTTTCAGTTGAGCCGTGGTCAGGAAAAAGCTGGCCGGCGGATTTAATATAATATTCGTCCCCTTCTTCCTTGACCGCGACTTGTAGAATTTAATAATTCGCCTAACGTCCCGGTGTTTACCTCGCAGCAATGGATGTGTGGTCACCACCGGCTTCTCGGCAATCAGTTTCTTCATCTCCTCCATCTTCTCGCGGAGCTTCAGTTTCTCGGCTCCTTTAGAAGCCGCGGAAGCCGGTTCGCCAGGCTTCTCCCCAATAACCTGGATATCGGGGCGGTCAACCTCCTCAGAGGCCGCTGGTGTCGACAATAGCGCGTCTTGCCGCTGGAGGGTCTCCATCCCCTTCAGGAGCTCGCTGAGCGAGTCGCTAACCGCGGGCGTATTCTCCAGTTCGGTCAGCTTGTGATCGGGTGTAGCCGGGTTCTCGGGTACCTCCTTCTCGTGCGGCCTGTGTTGAAGACTGTCCGCGCCGGTCTTTTCGGAAATATTCCGGTTTCAGGCGTGCAGCTTCCTCATTTTCCTCTTCATCCTTTCTTCAAGGGTTTCGCTCCTTTCTTTCCGCCGTTTCAGGGAGCCGAACACCTTTTCAGTCCGCTTGCGCTGTTCGCCTACAATCTGTTCGGTCTCCAGCGCCTTCCCCGGCTCGTTGTCATCCACAACGATTAAGTCGACCTTGCCCGGCAATTCGGACGGTTTCCCAGAATCAACACTCTTCTCCTCCGTCCCACCGATTTTTAGGAGTGGCTCTCCTGATGGAGAGAAAGTCAGGTCGAAGGATTTGGCAATTCCGGTTTGTGGTGGAGCAGCCTTCGAAACCGCTTTGTGATCTGCTGCGGCCTGCGATGGTCCCTCGACGATCTCTGTCGGCCTCTTTTCAGCTCCAGAAGCCGCTGATGTCTCCGGCTTCCCAGTCTTCTTGGCAGTCTGGCGGGCAGAATCATTCGAGTTCTCGCTCCGGCTCTGCTTCGTTTTTGGCGGTTTCTTGTTGCGGGCTAACATTGATGACATCACATCCATCGCTAGAGAAATCGCGTCGGCTTGCAAAATTCTGACCGCAAGTGGCGAGTAGAGACCCGTGGCTTGGCAGGAATCCTGGAGAATGTCAAGGGTCAGGGGATTTTATAGACGACGATGAGGCAGTCGCGGTCTCCGGCTTAGTTCTACATTTTTGAAGTTTTTTGGAAACTTAAAAATGTGCGGGGATTATGATAAGCCCGGAATCCGCGACCTGCCCGCGCAGCTTTCCAGACCGTGCGGCCTGCGTATTCAAGCCGCCAAGCCTCCCAAGCCGGGCGGTCTCCATGTCAGGCCGCTGCCAACGCCGACCCTGCTCAGCCACGAGGCCCAAGGACTCAGCCGTCAGCTCGCCAGGAGGAATCCGCCAGGCCGCGCGGCTTCCCTCCTTTCTTGTTTCTTTCTCTTTTGCTTCCCCTCACCTCTGCACGGTTCTCCTGTACCACGGGCAGCCGGTAATTTTAGCCCTGCCCGTTTGGGCAGGCCCCCGAGCCTATAAATAGGGGGAGGGTGCACTCCCCAAGACACGCTGACTGGGATCCAGTAGCTCGCCTGTTAAGAGCTGCGGTCTCAAGTCTAGTGTATTGCGGCTTGTAGCCCGGCCGGCTTCTTCTTTTACTCGTTGTAACTGTTTCTCATTTTTAAGTAAAGGAAAGCCCGCCGCAAGAGTGGCATTTAAGCCGCGGCGGGCGAACTCTGCTGTTGCCGCTGCCAGCGGCCCCCTTCTCCGGTCCTTTAGCCGCGACCGCTAGTAACCGATTGGTCGACAGTCTTCTCTTTTCCTCCCCTATTCCCCGGTGTTCGAACCGTTAGCTGGTGGTGCCCGACTCCCTGTCCGTTTTCGTGCATCAACACCCCATGTGATGATATTGAAGTAACCATGGTTAAACTAAATTAGAATGTTATGAAACTTTAGCAATGCTGATTAAATATCATTTAGATGCACTAGTAAATAATTTGTAATGATTGGACATTGTCTTATAGTACTTCATGCGTAAAGTGAACTAGTGCACCTTATTTTGATGAATAGATAATAAATATAATATCTTGCTGGAAGATTGTGTTACCTGGCCAGAGAACGTTTTAAGGCAAAATAAAGCTTAGAAAATTATTACATGTTTGGAAGAGTTTTCAAGTGTGTTTCTTCACAAAGTGCACTATCATGAATTTATTTGAGGTATTTTTTTTATATCGGTTACTGACCTTGGAATTGCATGAAACATAGTCTGTAATGTTTTATGATCATAATAAGGCCCTGATAAGTTTTTGTATAATTTTTGGACTATGAATTGTGGTACTCCCTTCATTACCTCTAATTATTTGAATTACCTTGAATTAATTATCCAGGGGCTAGTACTTTCATAAAAAAATTTGTGAAACTTGGTATTCCTTGATATTTTGGCATCATATAGTGTTCATAATTTTTTGATGGACATAACTTAAGTAAATCTAGTACTTCTTGTTCAAAATCACCCATGACCTAATTTTTGGGAAAATTAAATAAATGCCAAATTAATTAGGAAAATTACAATTTTCTGGATTTAGTCTAATTATTTCATGATAGACCCCCAATAATTATCTTAGGAAATTTGGATGAATATTTGAAGGGGTCACCATTCATGCACACAATACAGCTCGGTTGGTCTGCATATAGTAAAAACTGCATAATTATGATAGCATGTGGAATGGTGATGAATTGTAAATATACCAATTTTATGTACATTACTTAAGTCGTTTTCATTTATTTTTGTCATTTTTACTTGTTTTTATTTAATAAAATGCACCTATTTTTGTAAATATTTTACTAACTTGTTTTATTTTATTTTTCAGGAAAAATCAAAAAACTGCCCAAAACAATAAGTACACGCCCGTGTACTTACTGTTCACGCCCGTGTCCAGGGCGTGACAATCCAATTTCCCGTGAAATCAGCTTGACGAGCTAGACGATCGTCGACACGCCCGATCACACGCCCGTGTCAATCCGACATGGGGCGTGACCCAAGCCCATGTCTATCCCGCTCGACGATCGTCGAACCCATTTTACCGCTCGACGATTTTTCAGCTCGACGATCGTCGACCAACCCGACACGCCCAGCGTCACGCCCGTGACCAAGGGCGTGACTCCTCCACCTGGCTGACAAAGATACGCGCTCGACGATCTTCCCGCTCGACGATCGTCGAACCCATCTTCCCACTCGACGATTTTGCTGCTCGATGATTTGTCCTGCTCGACGATTTTTCCTGCTTGACGATCTTCATGCTCAACAATCATCGAACTCCTCCACATTCGCGATCGATGATTTTTCAACTCGACAAGACCCGGTGATAGCTCAAAGACCCGCACCCAGATCTACCTCCCCGACACGCCCAGAGTCACACCGTGACCTGGGGGGTGACTTCTCCACCTAGCCGACAAGACCCGCGCGATGACTTTCGGCACGACCCGCGCCCAGATCTACCTCCCCGACACGCCCAGAGTCACGCCCGTGACCTGGGGCGTGACCAACGCGAGACCGACACATGTCCAGCCCGAAGTCCAATTTCCCGTCAAATCGCCGGCCGCCATCAGGAATAGTGCTGACACGCCCACTGACACGCCTGTGTCAGAGGGCGTGCCCATGTAATTTTTTGTCTATAAATACCAGCTTGCTGGATGTAATCCTGTTCCCCTTTTGGATCCATTTTGTATAGGGGAAGTACTGCGTAGATGATTCCAGGACCTATGTAAGGGATTTTCTCCCCCTCCTTTTTGGTTTAGCTTTGTAATATCCTTTTTAGATTAATAAAATTTGTAGTTTTCTTCCCTTTCTATGAATTTGGACATCATCTATGTGCCTTCTCTTTATGCAATCTTATATTTTAACTTAATTTTTGTTCTCTTTTAAATGGGTGTGTGTGTGTATGAGTATAGCTTTTTAGTTTTATGTTTTAGTTAATTTTCTTACTTAGTTTTGTTAACTTAGGAATTTTTATAGCTTTTATGCATTCCTATAAACCCGTAAAAACTGTTTTCAAAGTTTTTTTCATTTTTCTTTAAACTAGATTTTCATTTTTATGTTGTAAAACTTTTCTTCCTTTTTACTTTATTTTCACTTTTTAACAACTTTTACGGAGTTATAGGAATGAAAATATAACCTTTTTAATTTTTCATGCACTTAGTTTTTTATTTAAAACTTTTGCTTATTTAATTTTTTCGTTCTCTTTTTATGCATTTCTATTGCATTCTAGCGGTAGAAATACATTCGTTTTAATTTTTTGAGCATTTCCGTTATTGCGTTTATTTGCAAACCTTTTGCTCATTTTATTTTTATTTCAGCTTTTTATGCATTTCTACCGCATTCTAGCGGTAGAAATGCAGTTGTTTTAATTTTTTGACAACTTAGCTCTTCTTAATTTTTTGTACTTGTGCATTTATTTCCGCCTACTCGTTAAGAGTTAAATGGCGCTTTGTTTTATTTCATTCAGTAGAGTGTGTGAGTGTGTTTACTTTCCTGCAATGTGCGTGTGTTTTCATTTTTATCGAGTGTGTGTGTGTGTGTGTGTTTATTTTATGTCGAGAGAGTGTGTGCGTCAGTTTTACTTTCTGTTGAGTGTGTGCTTGTGTTGCATTTATTTAGTCCTACTCGTTTGAGTAGGACCCGCTTTCTTTCTCCCGCCCACGAACTTGCGCCGAGACTCGCAATTTACAGCTTTCTTCAGTCTTACTCGTTTGAGTAGGACTTGCAATTTTCTGCTTTATTTTCCTGCTTTCATTTACTGCTTTCTTTTACCGCTTTCTTTACTGCTTTATTTTCTGCTTTTCCCGCAAGCCGTCCCCATTCCGATGAGTGGCTAACTGTTCTTATCCCGCATTATCGAAGAGCATTGGGATAAATAAAATAGCTTAAAATAATTAAAGGTCCTTACTTTCTAATTAATTAAAATTACATAAGGTTTGCATAGGGTTTACGATGCGTAGGACCACATAATTGATGTGTGGGCCCTATTTCCGTAGTACATATGCTAGCTAGCCGAGAGGCCGTGCGTATGGACCGATCACCTCTTAGCAAAGAGAGTTCCGCACTAACCATCGAGAGAGGAGGCGCGCCAACTCTACCGGATTGGGTTCCCTACCCAATAGCGGGGTTCTTAGCGTAATGCGGGCATTAAGAGGAATCCTTCATCGGACTAACGTTCAGTCGAATAGTCTTAGCGTTCAGGTGAGCGATAGCCCTATAGCTAGGTGAGCTCATTCTAGTGGAACCTTCACGGCCAAGTCTCCGCCTTAATTAATTAGAAATTTAGGAGCTCTTTTTATTAAATTTCTATTTTGGTTGAATTGTTTTTTCGGTGCAATCGAGCTAAGCTTTTCATCGGCTCCACCTTCAAGATTTCATTTTATTGCTTTCATTTTTATGCTTACTTTTTTTGTTTTTTAAGTCATTTTTATTATATATAAAAATATATCCCGACAAGATAATTATCGGTAAAATAATAGTCCCCTACAGGGCAGCGTAGAAATAATCGAACCGAATGAGAGAACAATACGACCTCGATATTCCACCCGGAATATCATGTACTACTCACAATAGGTGCACTTGCCTCCTTTTGTTAAAACTCGATCACATCTTTTTATATCCAAATAAATAAATACGCGCGCCCCGTTTTCTAAATAAAAACCAAATCCGCTTTCCTACTTAAATAAAATCGCCCGGGGTGCCGCGCATCCTCACCTATTTTTGGAGTTTTAACCGCATTAAGTTTTCGGACTTGATGCGAAAAATATCAATCAAGTTTTTGATTTTTCAGAAAAAATCAAAAAAACTGCCCAAAACAGTAAGTACACGCCCGTGTACTTACTGGTCACGCCCGTGTCTAGGGCGTGACAATCCAATTTCCCGTGAAATCAGCTCGACGATTTCAAGCTCGACGATCGTCGACATGCCCGATCACATGCCCGTGTCAATCCGACAGGGGGCGTGACCCAAGCCCGTGTCCATCCCGCTCGACGATCGTAGAACCCATTTTCCCGCTTGACGATTTTTCATCTCGACGATCGTCGACCAACCCGACATGCCCAGCGTCACGCCCGTGACAATGGGCATGACTCCTCCACCTAGCTGACAAAGATACGCGCTCGACAATCTTCCCGCTCGACGATCGTCGAACCCATCTTCCCACTCGATGATTTTGCAGCTCGATGATTTGTCCTGCTCGACGATTTTTCCTACTTGACGATCTTCCCGCTCGACGATCGTCAAACTCCTCCACATTCGCGCTCGAAGATTTTTCAACACGACAAGACCCAGTGACAGCTCAAAGACCCGCGCTCAGATCTAACTCCACGACACGCCCAAAGTCACGCCGTGACCTGGGGAGTGACTTCTCCACCTGGCCGACAAGACCCGCGCGACGACTTTCGGCGCGACCCGCGCCCAGATCTACCTGCCGACACGCCCAGAGTCACGCCCGTGACCCGGGGTGTGACCAATGCGAGACCGACACGTGTCCAGCCCGAAGTCCACTTTCCCGTCAAATCGTCGGCCGCCATCAGGAATAGTGCTGACACGCCCACTGACACGCCCGTGTCAGAGGGCGTGTCCCATGTAATTTTTTGTCTACAAATACCAGCTTGCTGGATATAATCCTGTTCCCCTTTTGGATTCCAGGACCTATGTAAGGGATTTTCTCTCCCTCCTTTTTGATTTTAGCATTGTAATATCCTTTTAGATATATAAAATTTGTAGTTTTCTTCCCTTTCTATGGATTTGGACATCATTTATGTGTCTTCTCTTTATGCAATCTTATCTTTTAACTTAGTTTTTGTTCTCTTTTAAATGGGTGTGTGTGTGTGTGTATGAGTATAGCTTTTTAGTTTTATGTTTTAGTTAATTTTCTTACTTAGTTTTGTTAACTTAGGAATTTTTATAGCTTTTACGCATTCCTATAAACCCGTAAAAATTGTTTTCAAAGTACTTTTCATTTTTCTTTAAACTAGATTTTCATTTTTTTATGTTGTAAAACTTTTATTCCTTTTTACTTTATTTTCACTTTTTAACAACTTTTACGGAGTTATAGGAATGGAAATATAACCTTTTTAATTTTTCATGCACTTAGTTTTTTATTTAAAATTTTTGCTTATTTAATTTTTTTGTTATCTTTTTATGCATTTCTATTGCATTATAGCGGTAGAAATGTATTCGTTTTAATTTTTCGAGCATTTCCAGTTTTGCGTTTATTTGCAACCCTTTTGCTCGTTTTATTTTTATTTCAGCTTTTTATGCATTTCTACCACATTCTAGCGGTAGAAATGCAGTTGTTTTAATTTTTGGACAACTTAGCTTTTCTTAATTTTTTGTACTTGTGCATTTATTTCTGCCTACTTATTAAGAGTTAAATGGCGCTTTGCTTTATTTCATTCAGTAGATTGTGTGAGTGTGTTTTACTTTCCTGCAGTGTGCGTGTGTTTTCATTTATGTCGAGTGTGTGTGTGTGTGTTTACTTTATGTCGAGAGAGTGTGTGCGTGAGTTTTACTTTCTGTCGAGTGTGTGCGTGTGTTGCATTTATTTAGTCCTAATCGTTTGAGTAGTACCAGCATTCTTTCTCCCGCCCACACACTTGCGTCGGGACTCGCAATTGACAGCTTTCTTCAGTCCTACTCGTTTGAGTAGGACTTGCAATTTTCTGCTTTATTTTCCTGCTTTCATTTACTGCTTTCTTTTACCGCTTTCTTTACTGCTTTATTTTCTGCTTTTCCCGCAAGCCGTCCCCATTCCGATGAGTGGCTAACTGTTCTTAGCCCTTAGTATCGAAGAGCATTGAGACAAATAAAATAGCTTAAAATAATTAAAGGTCTAATTTTTCTAATTAATTAATTACTTAAGGTTTTCCTAGGGTTTACGACGCGTAGGACCACATAATCGATGTGTGGGCCCAATTTCCGTAGTCAATATACTAGCTAGCCGAGAGGCCGTGCATATGAACAGATCACCCCTTGGCAAAGAGAGTTCCGCACTAACCCTCGAGAGAGGAGGCGCGCCAACTCTACCGAATTGGGTTCCCGAACCAATAGCAGGGTTCTTAGCGTAATGCGGGCGTTAAGAGAAATCCTTCATCGTACTAACGTTCGATCGAATAGTCTTAGCGTTCAGGTGAGTGATAGCCCTATAGCTAGGTGAGCTCATTCTAGTGGAACCTCCACGACCAAGTCTCCGCCTTAATTAATTAGAAATTTAGGATCTCTTTTTATTTAATGTTTATTTTGGTTTAATTTTGATTCGATGCCGCTGTGTTAAGATTTTCATCGGCTCCACCTTCGAGCTTTCTTTTTATGCTTTCATTTTCTGTTTTCTGTCTTTTTATTATATATAAAATATTACCCGACAAGGAATTATCGGTAAAATAATAGTCTCCTCTAGGGAAGAGTAGAAATAATCGAACCGACCTCGAGAACAATACGACCTCGATATTCCACCCGGAATATCCTGTACTACTCACGATAGGTGCACTTTCCTCCTTTCGTTAAAACTCGATCTAACCCATTTTATATCCAAATAAATAAATACGCGCCCCCCGTTTTCTAAATAAAAAACCACTTCCACTTTACTTAAATAAAACCACTGGGTCGGCGCGTGACCGTAAATATTTTTGGAGTTTTAATCCATCAAGATTTTGGCGCCGTTGTCGGGGATATTCGTGTCGTTTTTTTGAATCTTGGAAATCTATTAATTTTACCTATATCTATATATATAACAAAAATTAAAAATGGCCAACAAAAATATAATAATAATAATAACTATAAAAAACATTATTACAAAATTATAAAACAAAAAATTGAAAAACTTATAGAAATACAAAAATTTTGAAAAACCTTAAAAACAAAAAATTTGACAAAACTATAGAACAAAAAAAAACTAAAAAACAACTAAAAACCAAAAAAATGAAAAAAAAACTTAACAATAATTATTTGATTTTTTTTAAAAAATAATGTATATATTTTGCTTATTTTCTTTTCACTGGTTTTGCTTCGGCGCGCTTCCAATTTTTGTGCGCGCTAAGGGAGCGCATTTCTGTACACTCTCAAAAGCTAAGATGTTAGCTTCGAGTCACACACACCTGCCCCCTACCGCCCGCATATCTTTTTGCTGAATTTATCTTTTTGCTTTTATCATATCCTCTTTTGCTTCTTTTCTTTTCTTTTAATAATGCAGGGATTTAATTGGGCATCCCGAACTCGTCTAAGGGAAGCTTCTACCTTCTCTTTTTCTTTTTGTACTTATTATATTTTGTATATTACTTATTCTGCATACTTAGATTACAGAATTGGAGACAATGTTGGGTTTAAGTATGAGAGTGTTTTTCTATTCTGCATTTTTTATTCTATAGTCATAAAAATACAAAAAAAATTTCAAAAATTAAAACCTGAAAAAATTTTCCTTGTTTTTTTTATTATCATAAAACTCAAAAAAATCATAAAACACAAAAAAATCACAAAACAAACTTATAAAACAATTTTAAAAAAAAATTTCTTTTTACTTTGTAAATAGTTTTTGTAAAAATCTCCCCCCCCTTCTTATTTATAAAAACTCGCATTTTGCCTCCCCGCGGCGTTCGACTCATCGAACCAACCACCCAAATAAAAGTTTGTTCGCGGGGCCGCCTTCGAGTTTTTACTTTGAACATTATTTTAAAAAAAACGAAAAAATAATAAAATTTTCTCTCTTCCCCCCTATCTTCTTTGTAAATAACTTTTGTTTCTCATCCCTTTCTTGTAAATAAATCTAAAAAACCAAAAACATCAAAAAATTATAAAAACCAAAAATCCTAAAAAGATGATAAACAAAAATTTTAAAAAAAAGGATGATAAACAAAAATTCAAAAAAAAGATGATAATAAAAATTCAAAAAAATGATAAAAACTCTACAAATTCCAAAAAAAATGTTTTGTTAATTTTGTAGCAAATAAATTGAATATCTCAATTATTAACACTTTTTGCTTTCCAAAAATCTTGTTTCGACTTAATTTATAAGCGAATTCTTTTTATTATTTGCTTACTATTCGTTTACTAATTAAATTTTGATAGCTTTAAGTGTCTGCGGTTAAGATTTAAAGAATTTTTTTATATTTTTTCCTTATAATAAGGAACTTGTTTTTCACCACCACTTCTAATTTTTAAATAAAAGCTAATTTTTTATGTTAGAAAATAACATCCATGGATTTCAATTATTTCTACTTCATGCTTTTAGAAACATCGGAACGTTCATTTTAAAAAAGTTGCTACCCACTTCCATTTTTTTCATGTCTCACTTGACATGATTACCCCTATTTCACCCCTTAAAAGTTCTTATGTCAATGGCAATAAGATTTCATTCCGCAAACATAGGCACCCAATATTTAAAAAGATTATATGTTATGGTGTAAGAGAATAAAATTCATTACTCCTACACATATACATTGGGTTAATTTTATTATTATGAAGTTGAGAAAGAAAAAAAAATCATTATGTGTTAGGAAAATAAGATTTCATTTTCCTTAACATTCATCCAAAAAGAGAAAAAATATATGTAGAGGTTCGAGAAAAAATTTCCTCGCCTCTAATTCCAAGCCCTCTTCATAAACCACCAAACCACTTATCCTATTTCAATGATTCTAGAATTAATTCAAAATTTTTTGAGAGCATACTTTTTAAATTGCATTATTTCCTTTTAACTTCTTTTGAGCTAAAGTTTTTTATATAATTTCAATCCATCTTTGTTAAACTAACAAAAATAAATTGTTGCTTTCTATTTTATTTTATCTAAAAGTGTTTTTGAAACTCTTCCTCTATTTATAAAATTTTCATAATTTATGATTTAACTCTAGTACCCCGGATGTTTAATTTGATCCTACTTTTAATTAATTCAAGTGGTAGCTAAACTTAGGATTTATTTAATTCCTTATGAGTTCATCTCCAACTTTTTCTCTGGAATAACAAAAGCTTAAGTATGGGGTATTTGATGAATTGTAAATATACCTATTTTTATGTACATTACTTAAGTCGTTTTCTTTTATTTTTGTCATTTTTACTTGTTTTTATTCAATAAAATGCTCCTATTTTTGTAAATATTTTAATAACTTGTTTTATTTTATTTTTCAGGAAAAATCAAAAAACTGCCCAAAACAGTAAGTACACGTCCGTGTACTTACTGGTCACGCCCGTGTCTAGTGCGTGACAATCCAATTTCTCGTGAAATCAGCTCGACGAATTCAAGCTCGACGATCGTCAACACGCACGGTCACACGCCTGTGTCAATCCGACACGGGGCGTGACCCAAGCCCGTGTCCATCCCGCTCGACGATCGCCGAACCCATTTTCCCGCTCGATGATTTTTCAACTCGACGATCGTTGACCAACCCGTCACGCCCAGCGTCACGTCCGTGACCAAGGGAATGACTCCTCCACCTCTCTAACAAAGTTACGCGCTCGACGATCTTCCCGCACGACGATCGTCAAACCCATCTTCCCACTCGACGATTTTGCTGCTCGATGATTCGTCCTGCTCGACGATTTTTCCTGGTTGACGATCTTCCAGCTCGACGATCGTCGAACTCCTCCACATTCGCACTCGATGATTTTTCAACTCGATAAGACCCGGTGATAGCTCAAAGAACGACGCCCAGATCTACCTCCCCGACACGCCCAGAGTCACGCCGTGACCTGGGGCGTGACTTCTCTACCTGGCCGACAAGACCCGTGCGACGACTTTGGGCATGACCCGCACCCAAATCTACCTCCCCGACATGCCCAGAGTCACGCCCGTGACCTGGGGCATGACCAACGCAAGACCGACACATGTCCTGCCCGAAGTCCACTTTCCCGTCAAATCGTCGGCTGCCATCAGGAATAGTGCTGACACGCCCACTAACACGCCCGTGTCAGAAGGCGTGTCCCATGTAATTTTTTGTCTATAAATACCAGCTTGCTGGATGTAATCATGTTCCCCTTTTGGATCCATTTTGTATAGGGGAAGTGCTGCGTAGATGATTCCAAGACCTATGTAAGGGATTTTCTCCCCATCTTTTTGGTTTTAGCTTTGTAATATCTTTTTTAGATTTATAAAATTTGTAGTTTTCTTCCCTTTCTATGGATTTGGACATCATCTGTGTGCCTTCTCGTTATCCAATCTTATCTTTTAACTTAGTTTTTGTTCTTTTTTAAATGTGTGTGTGTGCGTGTGTATGAGTATAGCTTTTTAGTTTTATGTTTTAGTTAATTTTCTTACTTAGTTTTGTTAACTTAGGATTTTTTATAGCTTTTATGCATTCTTATAAACCCGTAAAAATTGTTTTCAAAGTGTTTTTCATTTTTCTTTAAACAAGATTTTCATTTTTATGTTGTATAATTTTTCTTCCATTTTACTTTATTTTCACTTTTTAACAACTTTTACGGAGTTATAGGAATGGAAATATAACCTTTTTAATTTTTCATGCACTTAGTTTTTTATTTAAAACTTTTGCTTATTTAATTTTTTTCGTTCTCTTTTTATGCATTTCTACTGCATTCTAGCGGGAGAAATGTATTCGTTTTAATTTTTCGAGCATTTCCGTTTTTGCATTTATTTGCAACCCTTTTGATCGTTTCATTTTTATTTCAGCTTTTTATGCATTTCTACCGCATTCTAGCGGTAGAAATGCAGTTGTTTTAATTTTTGGACAACTTAGCTTTTCTTAATTTTTTGTACTTGTGCATTTATTTCCGCCTACTCGTTAAGAGTTAAATGACACTTTGCTTTATTTCATTCAGTAGAGTGTGTGAGTGTGTTTTACTTTTCGGCAGTGTGCGTGTATTTTCATTTATGTCGAGTGTGTGTGTGTGTGTTTACCTTATGTCGAGAGTGTGTGTGCGTGAGTTTTACTTTCTATCGAGTGCGTGCGTGTTTTGAATTTATTTAGTCCTACTTGTTTGAGTAGGACCCGATTTCTTTCTCCCGCCCAAGCACTTGCGCCGGGACTCGCAATTTACAGCTTTCTTCAGTCCTACTCATTTGAGTAGGACTTGCAATTTTCTGCTTTATTTTCCTGCTTTCATTTACTTCTTTCTTTTACTGCTTTCTTTACTGCTTTATTTTCTGCTTTTCACGCAAGCCGTCCCCATTTCGATGTGTGGCTAACTGTTCTTAGCCCTCAGTATCGAAGAGCATTGGGACAAATAAAATAGCTTAAAATAATTAAAGGTCTAATTTTTCTAATTAATTAATTACTTAAGGTTTTCCTAGGGTTTACGATGCGTAGGACCACATAATCGATGTGTGGGCCCTATTTTCGTAGTCCATATGCTAGCTAGCTGAGAGGCCGTGCATATGAACAGATCACCCCTTCGCGAAGAGAGTTCCGCATAAACACTCGAGAGAGGAGGCGCGCCAACTCTACCGGATTGGGTTCCCAACCCAATAGCGAGGTTCTTAGCGTAATGCAGGCATTAAGAGGTATCATTCGTCAGACTAACGTTCGTTCGAATAGTCTTAGCGTTCAGGTGAGCGATAGCCATATAGCTAGGTGAGCTCATTCTAGTGGAACCTCCACGGCCAAGTCTCCGCCTTAATTAATTAGAAATTTAGGATCTCTTTTTATTTAAAGTTTATTTTGGTTTAATTTCGATTCGATGCTGTTGTGTTAAGATTTTCATCGGCTCCACCTTCAAGCTTTCTTTTTATGCTTTCATTTTCTGTTTTCTGTCTTTTCATTTTATATAAAATATTACCCGACAAGTAATTATCGGTAAAATAATAGTCCCCTCCAGGGAAGAGTAGAAATAATCGAACCGACCCCGAGAACAATACGACCTCGATATTCCATTCAGAATATCCTGTACTACTCACGATAGGTGCACTTGCCTCCTTTCATTAAAACTCGATCTAACCTATTTTATATCCAAATAAATAAATACGCGCGCCCCGTTTTCTAAATAAAAATCCAGTTCCGCTTTACTTAAATAAAACCGCCGGGTCTCCGCGTGACCGTAAATATTTTTGGAGTTTTAATCCATCAAATGGACATAGGTAGCTGAGGTTAATAGTATACTGATTTTTGTGAAGTGAAAATGAGTTTATCATTGGGAGTCGTGCTACGAAGAGTGTTGGGTTGATTAGTGTTAAATGTTGCTCGGGATTGACGAAACATCGTCCTTCCTGTGGAGTGAGAGAGCCAAAATACACTTGTGTTACATTAAGTATAACTTTAAATGGGATTGGATATGGTTAGATACCAATAATAATAAGTACCTTGTGAAAAGGGAGATTTGGGCTTCAGCCCATCGTAATTCCTAGTGTCCTTGAGAGCCCTTCACAGGGAATGACCTGGGCAGCCGAAGGTTAACGCAAGTCGTAAGACTAAATGAAATACAAGTGTAATTAGAAATACTCTAGGATTAAACTTACACTCACATTCCCTGGGGTTGTGGGAGTTAGATTAGGTCACACGAGCGGTAGGCTTAGTGGTTTTGGTGATGGGCAGGTTAACCCGGCAAGCCGATGGCTCAGTAGATATTTATTACGGAACGATTAGTCCGGGGAGCTTTGGCTTAGGGGGGAAATACATTAATATTGCATATGCATAAAATATAAGGTGGTGGGTCTTTGTATTGGATAGTCGTCACACTGACACCAATACATTGACTTGGCAAGTGTGATTTAGCACTTAGCCAAATATAGTCCGGTGCACCATCCGGCAATAGTATGCAGGAGCTCTGCTTAGTGCACCAACATTGAGGTGTATGATAGGTCTGACTGGTAATGCTGATACTAGTTTAGAGGTGGGAGAGGCCCAACCTACCGCTTTCGTTTGCCACTACGGATGTTTCCTGGGAGGTTAGGCTCCAAAAAGTGGGAACTAAAGATCTGTGTGCACAGAGTCGGGTATGTGTATTGCACTTGCATGTTCATATCATAACATACTTGCTTGACATAACATAATCATTGCATATAACCCTTGACACCTATTGTATAATTGGCATGTGACACTTTATACAATAGGCCTTGCAAGACGACTCCTTGGTCTATAGGTTTGTATAGGCTTTACTATAGGTCATGGTTACTTACTTAGTTTACCTTCTTATACTTTTACTTGCTCACCTTGTTCATGTGTATACTCATATTGCTTATCTACTATTTGCTCACTTATACTTACAGTGGTTTTATAGTCATGATAGACTAGTTCCGCCGTCACCTGCTTTATTTGTACTCCCCACCTTCATTACCTTCCCTTTCCTTCTCACATCTTGGTGCCTAGGAGCCATTGGGAGAGGGGTGGGGGATGATATGACATAGTATTTTTGACTAACGGTCGTTGACCAAATCATTTTAGGGGATCGTGGAGCCGAACCTGGAGATGCAGCCCCAAAGGTCAGTGTGCTTGGAGATGGGACAGTCTAACACGGGAGTTCAGGCAGCAGGGACAGTGAGTCCCAATCATTAGCAGTTACTATAGATTTGCTTCCGCGTTGAGTGACTTGTAGTGAGGATCATGATGTATCAGGATGGAGCCCTCTTATTAGTACTTTGATTAATCATTTCTCTGGACTCTCCCTTCATATGGATTGATCTTATATTCACGTGATTTTTGGTTTGCTAGTATTTGAGTTCTACTTTACTCTTTGTACTTACTCTTATCTTTTGCGATGTGTATGGCTGGCAGGATCAGAGTTTTATAGTGATGACCTTCCCGGGTGTGTTGGTATCACCAAAAAGCGATGGTTCTGGGCATAAGACCTTGTTGGTTTTGCAAAACAATGGGGTCTTACAAGTTGGACATTGAGGCCACCACCCTAGTGCTTTATTGAGACATTTGGAATGACTTGTTTTGTTGGACAATGTGGCCACCACCACAGTATATTCTTGAAATATTTTGGGTCCGTAAGTTCGTGTTGGATAATGTATCCACTGACTTAGGACCATTTCTTACAAGTGTTAATGATCCACATGAGTAGAGTTGTTAAGTCTTTTTCCTTGTTTTGTGCAGGTATATGTTATTCTTCTTACTTTTGCAAATATTCTCGAAGCATGGCTTCGTTTCGCACTTGGTTCAACTTTCTTACTTTTGAATAAGTTAATCTTTTATCATTGTCATATGATTCATTGCTAAAATTTGATAGGTTACTTATGTTTGGGTTGGTAACCCTTTATTCCTTTTGTTTATTACAAACCTTTTGATATTTGATCACCACTTGTATAATCTTGCTGAGGTATTCTCTTTATATCAATGCCTCAGGTTTGGAGCAGTAGCTGGTTGAGCTGCTAGAGTTCTGGTTTTTCGCTGTTGTTCTGCAGTTGTCTTTCCCTCACCGATTGTAAGGTAGTTATTGTTCTTTTCCTATGTTTCAGACATACATTCTGTTGGTGGGTTCGTGTTAGGTTGTTGTCACCTACATGATTATGTTTAATGTTAAGTACTTGCTAACTGCTAAGTCTATTTCTTTATAAACTGTTGGTTTACTTGCTCTTTGGGAAAGTTTTATGCTAGGTTGCATGTTAGGTATTTTAAAATTATAAAATTATTAATTTTATCATCTCATACATGTCTTCTTTTAAAGCTAAAGTATTATACTTAACGAACGTATAAACTATTATTATACTTATACAAAATCTAGAGTTATGCATAACATGAGTTGTCCAATTGAGATGTTTATGCTCATGTAGGATGTTAAGCAATATAAACAAAGTACTTTCCGCGATGTATATGTATACTTTCACTCGTGGACTAGTTGATCCACTGAGCCGAAAGATACGACCATCAAAACTTACTTAATTGTGGTTTCTTCTTAAGACAATTGTAGATTTCATATAAAATGTAGAGTTGGAGTTTGCCTGAACGTTTGTAGTTAGCCCCTACATAGCGCGGCATCACGACATGTGTTTTCACTTACTCTGATATTCATTTAAATTCAAAGAAAATACGGGTTGTGACAGTTGGTATCAGAGGAATATGTTTGTTTGACAATTGGTCAAACAACTATCTTGAGTAAGCTTTAGTTGTCTTGTTCCATTGCATACACACACAGATGTGTCATCAATACGTCTTGGCTGAAGTATGAACACTACCCTCATAAGCATGACAAGATGTATACGAGACATATTATGTACTATAAGATGCATAATATGTGTTTGTATATGGATCCTCATAGAAGGCAACATGTGACTGTTATATAGTATGAGATGCATAACAATCATCACATGAAGGAACATTAGATTTTTCTTTTTGTTGCATGCGATATTATGTAGTATGGGATGCATAATATTTCATGTGTACGACAGTCATAACATGGACTAAGGCCTTTACAAATTGCATCGCACATGCATGACATAACATTGCATTAACACACGTGTCAAGCTAAAGATTTACATGATGACATATGTACATATATGGTTTTGAGTCAAGAAGGAATAAGGAATTCATGCATTCATGGTATATGCACATGGGTTAGTGGGATGACGGTATATCATCCTATGTTTAAGCGTGATATCATCAAAAAAATCCCAGATCAAGTTAGCAGCTTGAGGAAGTATTTGTACATGTATTGTCTGAATTAAGTTGTGTAATTCTAGAGGTATGCTAGGTTTTGATTAGTTGTTTATTGTGTTACTAGAATGCCTCTAAAGCGTCCTGTGACAAGGTCTACTCCCCAGTATGAGGGAGAGTCATCTAGAGCCCGAAATGAGGCTGTGATAGAAGGATTGCGACAGAGTAATGAGGCTCTATCTATGTAATTGGTGGAGAAGCAATTGCAGATCCAAGCCTTGTTGACTATTGTGTCAGATCAACCGCTTAGAGTGCTGGACCCTGCTGTGGGTCAAGCTGTTCTGGTTCCTCCTGCTCCTCTGGTGCCCCCAATTGTGTTGCCACTAGAGATGAACTTTATCTCTCATTTTCAGCGATTGGGACCCCCTACCTATGATGAGAGAGCTGATTTTATGGCTTTGGACGACTGGATTATAATAATCGAGGAGATGTTCTCTTACTCAGAGGTTTTTGCCGACCGAAGAGTGATGGTCACTGCCTACCAACTAAACGATCGGGCTAAGAGCTGGTGGTTGAGAGAAAAGGAGAACTTGAAGGACAGATGTTCGTGGGAAGCCTTCAAGGAGCTATTGCTGAGAAAGTTTCTGTCGTCGGTGGGCAGGACCGCTTAGTGAATAATTTTTTTCACTTGAAGCAAAGGAAACTCACAGTGAGTGAGTATGAGGTGGAGTTTAGTAAGTTGTGTCGATTTGCTTCGGACTTGGTATTCTCTGAATCTAATAGAGTTAAGCATTTTATGGGTGGTCTTCGGAATGACATCCAACAGCTAACCAGTGCATATGGATCTAGAAGTTATGATGAAATTATAGAAGATGCATTAAAGGTCGAAGTAATCGACAATGTAAAGAATCGAGGCCGACGGATGAGGAAAGATAAAAGGAAATCTAATGAGGGTAAGAGCACGAAGGAATCTAGTTCTGCTTCACGAAAGAGAAGCAGGGAAGTGTGCTGTTTCTATGGCCGATCAGGCTACCTGTTTGAGAAATATTTCAAAGGATTGGTAGCTCAGAAGCAAGAGCAGGTCCATGCAATTCATAGCGCTCCCAAATGAGAACGTGTTTGTACTTTGTGCAAATGGAAGGGGCACGATGCTGCCCATTGCTGGTATAAGGAGAAGGTCGGCTTTCAGTGTTGACAGAAAAGACATTTCAAGTATAAGTGCCCGCAGCCTCAACCCACGTTGCAGCCTGTTCTAGTTCAGGCTTTGCCACCACGGCCGCATTTTGACAAAGGGAAGGGCAAGCTGAACGTGGTGTCTATGGAGGGAGCATAGACATCCACCCAGGTGATCTCAGGTTAAATCCAAACCTAGTTTGTTTTTAGCTCATCATTATCGTTTTGATGTTGCTCGGTTAGTTATGTATGTGATTTTATAGGGAAGTTTAAGGTAAAGAACTGTTGGGTGAGCGTTCTTTTCAATTCTGTTGCTACCCGCTCGTTTGTGGCTAGGACCTTTATGAAGCGCCATCGTTTGACTCTTGAACGAGTTGGCGATGCTTTTCGTGTCAAGTTTCCCTCTGGTGAATTAGTGGTGTCAGACCAAGGTATACTGGGATGTCTGATTCTTTTGGTTGACTTTCTAACTTTTGCTGATTTGAAGGTGATTAACCTAAAGGACTTTGATGTGATCTTCGGCATGGACTGGTTGTCCAAATATGATGCGGTTATCAAATGCAAGGTCATGTATTTGGAATTCAAGTAGGAAAACGGTCACCTCAGGATTGTTTATCGTTATCCACGCCAGGATTCTCCGATTATTTCTGCGGTATGTGCTCGGAAGCTTTTAGATTCTGGTTGTTTTGCTTACTTGGTTTCCATTTTGGGAACTGTTAGTGGTTTTCCGCAAGTCGAGGAGGTTTCGGTCGTACGAGAGTTTCCTGACGTCTTTCCAGATAATCTTCATGGCCTTACGCCTGAGAGACATGGAATTTGTTATAGATCTGCAGCCGGGTACTCGTCCTATTGCTAAGGCATCGTACTGTATGGCCCCGCGAGAGCTGGAAGAGTTGTGCACCCAGCTAGATGAGTTATTGTTGTCTATTTTTATTAGGCCAAGTTCTTCGTCTTGGGGTGCTCCCGTTTTCTTTATAAAGAATAAAGATGAGTCTTTAAGGCTGTGCATCGATTATAGAGAATTGAACAAGGTAACTATCAAGAACAGATATCTCTTACCGTGGATAGATGACTTGTTTGATCAGTTGCATGGTAGTACTGTGTTTTCGAAGGTTGACCTTCCTTCACGCTACCATTAGTTGAGAATCTACGAGTTGGATGTTCCGCGGACTGCTTTCCATTATCGATACGGGCATTTTGAGTTCTTAGTAATGTCCTTTGGATTGATAAATGCACCCTATCCATTTATGGACATGATGAACCGAGTGTTTAAGGATTTCTTGGATCGGCTTGTGGTTGTTTTTATTGATGATGTCCTGATTTATTCTCGGAGTACTGAGGAGCATGCATAGCATTTGGATTTAGTTCTGTCTTCTTTGAGAGAGCTCAAGTTGTATGCCAAGTTGAGCAAGTGCGAGTTTTGGATACCCTAGGTTTCCTTTCTGGGTCATGTAGTTAATAAGGATGGTATTTTTGTTGATCCAGAGAAGATTATGGTCGTGTTCGATTGGAAAAGACCTACCACACCCAAAGAGATAAGAAGCTTCCTATGGTTGGCAGGCTATTATAGAAAATTTGTGGAAGGATTCTATACGTTGTCTGCGCCGCTGAATAATCTTACACAGAAGAACACAACTTTCATCTGGAGCGATAAGTGTGAAGAAGCTTTTCAGGAACTGAAATAGAGATTGTGCACAACTCCAGTTTTGTCTTTGTCTACCGAGAGAGTAGAGTATTTTGTTTATGTGGATGCATCACATGTCGATCTGGGATGTGTCCTGATGCAAGAAGGAAAAGTACTTGCGTATGAGTCTAGACAGTTAAATATTCATGAATGAAATTACCCTACGCATGATTTGAAATTTGTGGTTGTGGTTTATACTTTGAAGCTGTGGAGGCATCTATTGTATGGCGTCGTGTGTTAGATCTATACGGACCATAAGAGCTTGAAGTTTGTCTTCACTCAGAAGGAGCTAAATTTATGCCAGCATAGATGGTTGGAGTATGTCGCGGACTATGATGTTGACATTTTGTATCATCCAAGTAGGGCTAATGTGGTAGCCGACGCCTTGAGTAGAAAGACCGCATAGATCTTTAACCTTTCTGTAGAATCCTTGGTGGAAAAAGTTTTCTTAACGAACATTTCTGTTGGGAGTAGTGACTCGCCGAGCAGCTTGGAAGTGCCAGAGCCCTCTTGAATTAAACTTACAAGGCTGCATCAGAAGGATGATCCTGATTTGCTGCACCTCTATAATATATCTGAGAAAGGTGAGTTACCATACTTTTCCATTGATGACGCATGTTGTTAACCCCTCAGTCCGCAACATACTGCAAGTTTCCAAAGTCCCCCCTTTCAGCAGGCGCGGACGAGATTTGTCAGTCCGCCCAGTCCGGCATTATCACCAGTCGGGCGCCAAGGGTGGTACTCCAGCAGCGGACGCAAGGACCTGTCCGCTCAGTCCGCCGGCGCTTTGGGTATCAGGTTCTCTACAGCGACGGACGCAGTATCTCGTCTGCCCAGGCCGCCGCCCTCCAGTGGGCGCGCCCAGCAGCAGTGGAAGCTCCAGTTCGCGAGCCCAGTCCGCCACTTCTGTGCGGACTGGCATGTTCTTTCTTTTTGCTTCCCGTCACCGCTGCCCGGTTCTCCTGTACCCCGGGCAGCCGGTTATTTTAGCCCTGCCCGTTTGGGCAGGCCCCCTATCCTATAAATAGGGGGGGAGGTGGTGCACTCAGGGCATGCTGACTCGGACCCAGGAGCCTACTTGTTACAGGCTGCAGACTCGAATCCTGTGCCTTGCGGACTCCCCCTTGCTCTGCTTCCCTCAGTCTTTTCCTTTCACTTGTAACTGAATCCTACTTCAATCAAGTGAAAGCCCGTCGCAAGAGAGGCATTCAGGCCACGACGGGCGAAGTCTGTTGTTGCCGTGGTTCACGGCCCTGCTCTTCTTCCAGCTCTCATCCGCTTAGTAGATCGTTACTCGCAGTCTCCCTATTCCCCTGTGTTCGAACAGTTAGCTGGTTGTGCTCGACCTCCCTTGTGTTTTCGTGCATCAACAGTTAACACACGACCTTCAGATCCGAGTAGTGTTTTGAAATCAGCGGACGCAAGATGTCAGACCGCAGAGCCCGCTCTTCAGACCGCTCCAGCTCTTCAGAAGACTCCCTTTGGGACGCGATTGAGCAAGCTTGCCTTGAGGCCGAGCAGTCTCGCCAGCAGACCGACCAGCGTCTTGACACAATCAGCCAAGCTCTGCTCGCGCTGGCCCAGCGGCTTGCTCCTCAGGCCGCAGCGGACCCAGCGAACTCGCCAGTCCGCCAGACCCCAGCTCGCCGAACTCCGCTTCGGCAGTCGCCAGAAACTCCTCGGAACCCTGCTCAGTCCGCTGCCCCTCTGCGCCCTCAAGAGGAAGAGTTTGCTTTCAGAGATTTCTTCAGAGAAGCTGCCAGGGGCACTCCTGCCCGCCAACTTCACTTTGCTGATCGCCAGTCCGCCGAGCCCGCGGACTCCTCGGCTCCAGTCTGCCCTTTCTACCCTGTAGAGTTTGACACCCCGTCTCCCTTTGTTGACCGAATTCGATGGGAATCGGCTTCGAGCAACTTCAGGGAGCCTCGCATCCCATTCTATTCAGGAGCGACAGATCCCGTTTCTCACCTCCAAGCATTTGAGGGGGCAGTTGCTTTGAGATGCCTCTCAGATGTAATTAAGTGTAAATTGCTGGTTACCACTCTCGAAGGGCAAGCGAGAGAATGGTTCTACGAGCTGCCTTCGGGCACTATCTCTTCTTTTGCGGAGCTTCGTAGCCAGTTACTGCTGAGGTTTGCTACCTCAAGGAAGAGGAAGAATGGGCCAGCTGCCCTATTCGAGATCAAGCAAAGGGATAATGAATCAGTAGCAAGATTCGTTGATCGCTTTCAAAGAGAAATTCAGGGGGTGAGGAATGTAAACCCCGATTATTATAAGGTCGCCTTGATCCACGGGCTTCGGGAGGGCCCTCTGAAGTTTAAAGCAACGACCAAGGCCCCTGAGACCTATCAAGAGTTGATCGCCATGGTCAACCGTTTCATCAAAGGGGAAAATGCCAATCCGACTTACGTCTCATCCCTGACAGCCAAGGCTGAAGGAAGGGATGCCTCCGCTTCTTCTTCCCGTGGCAAGCCCCCTCGCCCAGACTTCCAGCCTCCGTCTCAAAGAGGCAGGAACTTCCGCAACAAAAAACCTTTCCAAGGCCATCAACAGTTTCATGAGCAGAGACTGCCGTTGGCCACCACTCCCGCCGTTCCATTGCAAGCTCTACCCATCCTCCAACAAGCAGCCTTGCCTGCTCCGATCCAATTTGATGAGAGCCCCATGGAGGACCCTGCAGATCTGGACCTTGACGAAGTCATCCAGATCCTGCAAAGGAGATCAGAAGAAAAGAGGCAAGAGCCTCAGAAGCTGTGGAAGCCGAGGAATAACGCACAATACTGCCAGTTCCATAAAGAAAAGGGTCATCTGACTGAGGAATGCTTGGCCCTTCGAACGCTGATAGAGAAGTTGCTTGCCGAGGGCAAGATCGACCTGGCCAAGAAGGATTCTCCTTCCTCTTCAAAACCATCCACCTCAAAGGGCAAAGAGGTAGCTGAAGCATACTAGGAGTGTGTGGATGTGGAGGATGAGGGCCGTCTGGGGCCGATCAACGTCCCGGTAGAGTGCTTCGATGCAAATGATGAGGGGATTCTGGGACGCCTCTTCTTCATCCATGGTGGAGCTGGGACCGAGTCCACCCGGAAATCGTCAATTTCAAGGGTCACCCAGGCAGAGGTGTCCTCTTCTTCCGTTGCTCCTCCAAGGGAAGTCGTCACCTTTGGTCCAGAAGATCTTCCTCGAACAGCCAATCCATTTGATGATGCAGTCGTAATCCAGGCTGGTATTGGGGACTTCACGGTGGATAGGATTCTGGTTGACACGGGCAGTTCGGTTAACCTCCTCTTTAAGTCTACTTTTCAGGCCCTGAGGACCGGAAAGCCTCTGCTTTCCACTGAGGGGCCACTCTATGGTTTCTCAGGAGAGAGGAAAGAAGTGGAGGGCAGCGTCATCTTGTTAGTGAAGCTTGGAGGGGCAACAAAGCAGATACAGTTCATAGTGGTCGACGCCCCCAGCAGCTACCATGCCATCTTCGGCAAGGCCTTGTTAAACAAGTATCAAGCGGTGGTTTCCACTTACAACCTCGCCATCAAGTTCTTTGCCGATGGAAGGATGTGTCGGGTCCGGAGTGACCCAAGGAGGGCAAGGGAGTGCTATGTCCGTACTGTCAACATGGTTGAAGCCAGCCCTTCCCTTGCTCCAACAGAAGCTGCAGAAGCCTCTCCCAGTTCGAAAGTTGCTGCTGATGAAGGTGCTCACCTGGAACCTGCCCAGGTGATGCAAGGAGTCCCCATTGCTGAAGGGGAGGAGAGGAAACTCTCCATCAACTCGGAGCTACCTGAAGATCAAAAGGCTGAGTTGATTTCCTTCCTGCTAAAGAACCTGGATGTCTTTGCCTGGTCAGCAGAAGACATGCCGGGGGTGGATCCTGATGTTGCTTGCCACCACCTGAATGTTGATCCCGGCTGCAAGCCTATCCAGCAGAAGAAGAGGGACGTGGCAACAAAGCTTGCAGAACCAATAAGGGAGGAGGTTGCGAAGCTCCTCAAGACAAATTTTATTAAAGAAGTGCAATATCCCACCTGGATTTCAAATGTTGTAATGGTTAAAAAACCAGGGGGAAAGTGGCGAATGTGTGTAGACTTTACTAAACTTAATAAAGCATGTCCTAAAGATTGCTACCCCTTGCCTCGAATAGATTCTTTAGTTGATTCCGCGGTAGGGTACTCTTACATGAGTTTTTTAGATGCGTTTTCTGGTTATCATCAGATAAGAATGCATAAGCCCGACGTTCCTCACACGTCGTTCATTACTAACGATGGATGTTATTGCTATCTTGTCATGCCCTTTGGGCTTAAGAATGCTGGCGCAACCTATCAACGGATGATGGACCGTGTGTTTAACCATCAGAAAGGGAGAAACCTAGAAGTTTATGTAGACGATCTCTTGATTAAGAGTAAATTGTTTTCGCTGCACTTGCTAGATCTAGCGGAGACGTTCGCTACTCTGCGTAGATACAAGATGAAGCTCAATCCTTTCAAGTGTACTTTTGGAGCGAGTAAGGGGAAGTTTCTTGGTCATCTCCTTACTCCGGAGGGACTTGCCCCCAATCCTGACAAGGTAAAAGCTATTCTTGAAATGCCTACCCCTCGTTCACCGAAGGAAGTTCAGCAGTTAGGGGGAAGGCTAGCAGGTCTTGCAAGATTTCTTTCTCGGGTTGGAGATAGGAGTGCCCCCTTCTTTAAGACCCTCCGACGTGCTTCCAAGTTTGAGTGGACAGAAGAGTGCTCCCAGGCTTTTGAACAGTTAAAGATGCAGCTTACCTCATCGCCTCTGCTTTAGAGCCCCCGCACAGGAGAGGTTCTTTTCTTGTACCTAGGGGTTGGCCCTGAGGCCGTCAGCTCCGTTCTTCTTCGGGAAGAAGGCAGAAAGCAATTCCCAATCTACTATGTCAGCCATATTTTGAAGAGTGCAGAGACGCGATATCCGATCCTGGAGAAGTTAGCCTTGGCACTGGTCATGTCAGCTCGCAGGCTTCGCCCGTACTTCCAAGCACATTCAATTCAAGTCATCACCGATCAACCTTTGAAGGGTGTGTTGGAAAAGCCCGAGCATTTCGGCAGACTAGCTAAGTGGGCAATAGAGCTAAGTGAATTTGAAATTTCTTATGTGCCCAAGACAGCCATTAAAGCTCAAGTCCTAGCAGATTTTCTGATCGACATGCCAGAGTCCAGTTCTGATCAAGCAGAAAGGTCACCTTTGGATTGGACCATCTATGTTGGTGGTGCCTCAGGCAGAAGTTCTTCTAGAGCAGGAGTGGTTCTCATCAATCCAAACGGAGTCAAATTGGAGCAGGCCATCAAGTTTTACTTTCCAGTAACCAACAACCAGGCCGAATATGAATCTCTGCTAGCAGGCTTGAGGCTCGCAAGGGAATTAGGAATCGATCATGTTCACATCAAAACCGATTCTCTGGTAATGGCGTCGCAAGTCCTCGGCAACTTCGAAGCAAGGGAGCCAGTCTTGAAAAAATACCCAGCTCTTGTGAAAGTAGAAGTCGGAAGGTTTAAAAGCTTCACCATCGAACATATCCCCAGAACAGAGAATGAGGAGGCCGATTTTCTCTCTAAGCATGGGATGCCTTCAGGAGGCACAACTTCTGAGCTCTTCCGCCCGGCAGTAGTGGAAGGAGATCTGATGCAAGTAGATCAACGCGCCTCTTAGATGGACCCATTCATCCTATATCTGTCAACAGGAAATTATCATCATACGGTTAGAGACAAGAAAAAGTTCAGAATAAAAGCAGCTCACTACTTCCTAGTGGCGGGAATCCTTTATAGAAAGACCTTCCTCTCAACCATGGCCCGGTGTGTTTCAGAAGAAGAAGCTCACACAGTTTTGCAAGAGGTTCACTCAGGAGAGTGTGGAAGCCACTCTGGAGCAAGAACTCTTGAAAAACGAGTCCTGCGGCAAGGTATTTCTGGCCCACAATGAAGAAAGACTCAGAGATCTACGCCAAAAGGTGTGTTCAATGCCAGAAGTTTGCTCCACTTCAGCACCAAGCAGCTCAGTCCCTCAGGTCGATTGCAACTCCTTGGCCCTTTGCGGTTTGGGGAATGGATCTCATTGGTCCTTTTCCCTTGGCAAGCGGGCAACGGCGTTTCATCATCGTAATGATCGACTACTTCAGCAAGTGGATCGAAGCCAAGGCATTGGCTAAGACAACTACTCAGATCGTTAAGAACTTTATTTGGGGAGAAATTGTCTGCCGGCACGGGATACCAATGGCAATAATCACTGACAATGGGCCACAATTCAACAACTCAGAGATGATAGATTTTTGCAGGCAGATCGGAACAGAGCTGCGTTTTGCATCAGTTCATCATCCCAGAAGCAATGGCCAGGTGGAAGCTGCAAACAAGCAAATCCTCAACTTTCTCAAAAAGAAAGTGCAGAATCTCAAGGGCAGTTGGGCTGATCAGCTTCCATCAGTCCTCTGGTCCCTTAGGACAACGCCATCATCCGCAACCGGGGAGACTCCATTCAAACTCTCTCATGGCTCAGAGGCACTCATCCCGATTGAGTTTGAAGTCCCGTCACCCAGAGTACTGCTTGCAAGAGAAGGTGTTGATGATTGGGTTGAGTTGAATAACGAGGAGATGAGGTTCAGCTTGGAACACATCGAGGAGGTCAGAGATCAAGCAGCCATAAGGCAGGAAGAGGTCAAAAGGAGGATGGCCCGTTACTTTGATCAGAATATAAGGATCAAACACTTCCAAGTGGGAGATCTAGTTCTAAAGAAGGTTGATGCTGCTGCAAGAGCTGGTTCAGTTGGAAAGCTTAATCCAAATTGGGCCGGCCCTTTTGTCGTCAAAGAAGCGTTAAAAAGCGGCGCTTACCGCTTGCAGACTCACGAAGGAGAGGATATACCACACACGTGGAGTGGGGATGATCTCAAGCAGTTCTATTCTTAAACTTCCTTTTTCTACTTTGTGTATCCTCTTCAAGAATTATTATGAATAGAAACTGCTTGCTAACACTTCTTCGAGTGTTTTGTTGTAATCATAACAGATAAGGCGCTAAGAGAGATTTCAAAAACGGTTCTACACCCGAACTCCCTTTTTCTTTCTTATGCTTCCTTTGCAAATGCATTTTCTTAATCAAAGAATCCATACTGACATTTTTTCTAGTGTTTTCTATCTCTCCCAAAGACCTATAACGGTTCCCTGATACCAGGAGACATCGCCGAGTTCAGCTAGACCTCCCCTAGAGCCATTGTCATTAGCGTAACACCACGAAGACCACGTGTTGCGAGGAGATTTCGCACCGTGTAGTGGGAGCTTGCAGGCTCTAGCGCGGTTGGATTCTAGACTTTGGATCCCGGCAGGTACCTGACCCCACCTTTGATTATGGAGGGCAAGGTGGGTGTAAAGCTCTACCATGCCGCTTTAGGGATATTGTTACAACTTCGATGATCACATGAGGAAAGTATGCCGTTCCGGCTCACCTGCCCGCGGGTCATCTTAGCTTGTAACCCTCGAACACTGCATGGTACCCTCAAGCAGTGCCTGCAGGAGACCCACAGCTTAGACTGTACTCCAGGCAAGAGGGCAGGGAACCGTTCCGCCAAGTGAGCATATTGCTTTTTGCAGGAAATAGTATGCGGACTGATTTTTTCTCTATCCGCAGAGTCCGCCTATTTGGGTTGATCTTATAGCTTGTAGCCCGGTGAGGAAAGTATGCCGCCCAGGCTCACCTGCCCACCTGGTCGCGAGTTATGGGTCATTTCTATCTTTAGTGGACTGATTTTCTCTATCCGATCAGTCCGCCGACTTGGGTTGATCTTATAGCTTGTAGCCTGGTGAGGAAAGTATGCCGCTCAGGCTCACCTGCCCGCCTGGTCGCAAGCTATAGATCACTTCTATCTTTGGCGGACTGGATTCGTTATCCACACAGTTTGGTAGTTTCCTTGGGATTGCAAGCTGGTTATCTTTAGCGGACTGATTTTCTCTATCCGATCAGTCAGCCGACTTGGGTTGATCTTATAGCTTGTAGCCCGGTGAGGAAAGTATGACGCTCAGGCTCACCTGCCCGCCTGGTCGCAAGCTATAGATCACTTCTATCTTTGGCGGACTGGATTCGTTATCCACACAGTTTGGTAGTTTCCTTGGGATTGCAAGCTGGTTATCTTTAGCGGACTGATTTTCTCTATCTGGTCAGTCCGCCGACTTGGGTTGATCTTATAGCTTGTAGCCCGGTGGGGAAAGTATGCCGCTCAGGCTCACCTGCCCACCTGGTCGCAAGCTATAAATCATTTCTATTATGAGCGGATTGGTTTTCTGTATCCGCTCAGTCTGCAGGGTACATATTCAAGTTTATTTTCCTGTTATAAGCGGATTGGTCTTCTATATCCGCTCAGTTCGCAGAATGATTTTCATGTTATATAAGTTTGATCACTTCTATTATGAGCGGATTGGTTTTCTGTATCCGCTCAGTCCGCAGAATGATTCTCGCATTATTTGTTAAGTTAATAATCAATGTGCTTTTATATTATGTGCGGTCTGGCTTGCGGACTACAGCTATAACTCAAGTACCCCAGGCATTGTTATCAGCTGGCTGTTCTCTGAGGCGGATACTGAATGAGTTGATGTCTAATTCTTTAATCAGCAAGATTCGTTAAATGATGTGATGAGCGGACCGTAACTTAAACTCAATAGGGTCCGCCTGACAAAATTCTTCTTTATGCTGTGATTAATCAACGCATCGTGCTGACTGCTAAGTATCGGTGCGGTGAGCGTGGAAAAAAGAGCATTGCAGGAAGCGCACATACAAAAATATCCTTTCTATTTCATCAAAAAATTGTTTACATCGTTCTATATGTTTGGCGGACTGCAATCTTGCGTCCGCCACTTTTACAAAAAACAAAAAATATATATATGTACATTGATCAATCAGTCCTCTGTTTCTTCTCGGGAGGTGCAGGGCTGTCACCGATGATGTCGACTTCTGGAGAATAGCCCCCCGAGCCTCTCCCGCTGCTACCTGATCCTGTACTAGTGGCGGACCCGCTATGCGAGCTCCCAGTAACAGAGGAAGATGCAGAGGTGTCGCACTCGGCGGACAGCTCCTCTCCTCGTCGGCTCGATGCAGCATCGTCCGCATTTTCCCTGGCGCCTTGCTCTTCGCCCTGCGAGCCTCCGTCTTCTTTCTCTTCTTCTTCTTCTTCGTCATCTTCTTCTTCCTCATCTTCACCTTCCTCAATGACGTCCTTTCCTTTTCTATCTCTCTCCATCGCTGCGACCTGAGGGGCCAGCTCAGGGAAGATCTCCAGAAAAGGGACGTCGCCCACTCCCTCCTTCATGAGGCCATCGCGGGCAAGTCGCTCAACAGCGACCTCGACAGTCTCCATCACAAAAGGGAGCGTGGCGGCCTGGAATTTATTGTTCTCCAAGTCGTAGGCGACCTGCGAAAAGCAAGATTACAAACATCATACAGATCGCGGCGGATAGAAAATTAAGACCGCGGCAAATTCAACTCACCCCCAGCTCCTCTCTTTGCCGAGCATTCCTCTCTCCCAGCCGCGCGTTCCTTTCCTTTAGCACTTTGTTATCCTTCTGAAGTTGTTCATTCTGCCTCAGCAGGTCCCTGGCCAAAGTAGCGATGTAGTGGTTTGTTACCGCGCTATTCGCAGAAGCCTGGGAGGCCAGCAGAGGGAGGTCGGTGGCGGACACCTTCTTGAGGTCGCTCAAGTTGCGCTTTCCGTAAAGAATGGAGAGCGCAATATGGGCGTGGCGTGTTATCCGCGGACTCCTCCACGAAGGAAGCGCGGTGGATAGGCGGACATGCTTTTTCTTGCTGTGCTAGTGGACCATAGGGTTCCCCCTAAGGTCCCTCTGGCTGATACCTAAGCCGGTCATGGAGAAACTTTCGGAGGAAGAGTAGTCCGCTGCGGGATCCCCTTCCTCCTTCCTCGTTTTTGCAACTGCTTCCTTCTTCTCCCTTTGTGTAGGGACGAAGCCGCTCGGCGTCTGCGGCAAGTTGGCGGGCACCGCCAAGGTCGCTGCAAAAAGAGAACCAGAGTTAACGACATGGTCGCGTCGGATACAAAAGCTGAGTCCGCTAAACTACTTACTGTCCTCAGGCATGACATCCGCTAGGCTCGCCAGCAGCGGAAGGTAGTATTCGATATCAAGCCTGGCGTTGGCCAAGAACTCGACGATTGCGGACTCCAGGTCGTCCAGCTGCACATTTTTAAAGACAGAGTCCGCGCGCACCTGCGGATACGTGTGCGCGAACCCAAGGTCGCCCTCGAAAATCAAGAACCTCGAGGTCCAGTTGTGGATCTTGTTTGGAAGACCCACTACCTTCATCCCCCTGCAGTAGAAGTAGATTACTCCCTTGTAGGGGCGGCCTCCGGAGGCAGTTATGGAGCGGACGGAGAATATTTTGCGGAAGATGTTCATCGAAAAAGCAATCTTTTCAGATCGCAAATAAGAGATGTAGCTGCAGATCGCGGCAAGGGTATTCGGTGCGAGCTGGCCAGGGACCATCCCGTAGTGCTCAAAGATTGCAGCAAGCTCCCATAGGAGCGAGAACCTGAATCCGCTATCGAAATGGTCAACGGGAATGGCGATCTGGGTCGCCGTCGAAAAGTTCAACCTTTCCTGATGGGCGGGTAGGCGGACAAGTATGTTTGAGTCCGCCATCTTCTTTTCGACGAAGGAAGCCAGATCAGCCTCTGTCAAAGTACATTTTCCGTGGTCGGCAGAATGGAAGGCGACTGCAGCATCAGTGCGCGCGGACACCATGTTGCAGGCCGCAGGATTCTGTTTACTTCGATAATTTCCTACATAGAGAAAGCAGAAGGCAGTATTTATAGATAAAGATTCTGACAGCTTTTTGGCCAGTCCGCGCAGGTCGCATATTCAATCCGCACAGTCCGCAAAGAATTAAAAAGCAGCCAAACAAATAACACGGATACAAAGACAAATTAACATTCCAAGGGTAATTCAGAACCAAGTTGTGGCCGGTGCAGTTTCCTGTCCGCCCAGGTCGCATATTTTCCCACCAGGTTAACAAGAAGCGGACACAGCGCTAGTCCGCACAGTCCGCGACAGATCAAGCCAAGGATTAAGCAACATAAAATTGCGGATTTATAATCTGAGTCCGCATAGATCGCAATAAAAGTTCAATCAAACACATCACACAGCATTGTTTGAAGCGCAATTATACAGACGATTATACAAAAACATAAAAAATCAGAAGCACCGCGGACTTAGCGGTCCCTATTTTCAGTTCGCGTAGGCTTCTCCGTCCTATCCCGACATAGATGAGCCGCCTGATCGCTTATCTGAAGAATTTCACTATATACACGGTAGAGGTGGCGGTGGATAACATTGATGGTCCGGTGCATGTGGGCGGCTTCCCGGTCTACCCGGCTGAGAGGCACCATTGTCTCCGCTGCTGGCCTCGGCTCCTCATCCGCAGCATGTGGGACACCGCCTGTGGGTGCGGCGATCTCCGAAGCCGCGCGATCTGATACTCGTGGCCTTCGGTCAACGATCTCTGCGGCCCGCTTCCCCTTCTCCTCACGCACTGACGCTAAGTGCTTGCCCTTATAGTAGCGGACGTCATCCGCAAGCCTTTTCTTCTCCCTATCGGATCTCTCCAGCGCCATGGAGATGCTAGCAATCTGGTCCTTCAGAGCCATCTCGCGCTCAGCGGATTCTTTTTCGCGCACCGCGGACGCTTTCTCGCGCTCCTTTGCTTTCTCTAACTCTCCTTTCACGCATTCCATTTCAGATTGGAATTTCTGCTCTAACTCTTTTATGATGTTCAGGAGGGACGGCTCATCCGCTGCGGTTTCCATATGGGAGATCGCGTCAGCACCAGTGTTCGGCGTGGCCGCGATCTCGCCACTCTCGGTAGAGTCCGGCGGCAACTTCCCACCTGCAACAAGCAAAGTCAACTTCACATTCAAATGCAGTTCGCGGCGGACACAAAGGAAGGAGGAAAGATCACTTTGAGACATGGCGGCAGCAAGTTGCCGACTATCGAAGATGATTGGACGCCTTGCCCGCTCCGGGTCAAAGGCGCTTAACCGCTTCCTCCATTCGCGGTGGACCTTTGCTCTTTTCTCGACAGCCGCGCTTCTTGAGACCACAATGTCGTCCGTCTCAGTGATGATTCTGACAGGTCTTGACGTCCGCGGCGGCGACCTGTAAAGCCACTTGCGCTGAAAATATTTAGGTGCCGGTTGAAGTTTACCTGACCGCAGCAGCTCCGCGGCAACCACCAGGTCCTCAGCGGCTTTGTCCGCCGCGGCCTGCTTCGAGGCCGCCCCAACTGTAGCAACATGAGCAACGATTTGTTTCTTTTGCTCCTCTATCTTCTCCTTCAGCCTCTCTCTCTCCTCTTCCTCCGCAGCGGACAAAGATGGAAGTTCGTTACCTTTATTCGCAGCGGCCTCCACCTCATTCTGCTGCAGTACAACCAGCAAGGAGTCGTGGATTAAGTCAAGTTGATCGATGTCTATGGTATCAATTATCTCATCCGTGGAAATACTGACCGTTGAAAGGGAGTTGTCTCCCCGAATTTGGGCCTCCGGCGTTACCAGGTCGCCGTCTGGGACTTCTTTGTCGCGCGGCCTGTGTTGCAGGTCCGCTTCCCCAGTCCGCTTGGAAATATTCTTGTCCTTCATGGCGCGCAACTTCTTCTCAATCCGCTCGGCGACAGTCGCTCCGTCCCTTTTCCTCTTCCTCCGCTTGGCAGTTTTCTCAGCTGGATCCGCGGCGGACCCCCCTAGATCAGGCTGGTCTTCACGGACAGGCTCAGGATTCACAGCCGTCGGCGCTTTTGAAGGCGCATCGTCCTCTTCCTCAGTCGGCCTATTTTCTTCATCCAGGTTAACAATGAGCACCTGGGCATTGGGAGAAGATATGTCGGCCTCAGTGTGTTCGTCAACAGTGTCCGCCGAGGTCGCGGTTTTCTGGGAGTGGGCGGAGTCCGACAGGGTAACCATCTTCTCACTTCTCAATGGTTCGGCGTCGACTGCGGCTTCTTCGCGAGAAGATACATCGGTAGGGCGGACTGTCTTCTCCGCAGGCCTCTCGCTCTGGGAACTCTCTCCTGTGAGGCGGACAGGGTCTTTTCTTGCCGACCTCTTTACAATCTTCTTGGTCTTCATAGGCGTTGTCAGCTCCATGTCGCCTTTTACAGTAACGCTAGATAAGAAACTCCAAGCCTAGCCATGCCGGACTGGAAGGTGGAGACCGCAAGTGGTGAATAGCGCCCCGTGTCGATCGAGATTCTCAGCAGATCCAGACCCTCCAGCGATATTTATAGCGTTGGCGGCGTTTTCGAGGTTTGCGGACTCGGCGGTTAAGAAAACATTTTCGAAGTTTTCTGGAAACTTAAAAATGTGCGGGGATTATGTTAACCCCTCAGTCCGCAACATACTACAAGTTTCCAAAGCCCCCCCTTTCAGCAGGCGCGGACGAGATTTGTCAGTCCGCCCAGTCCGGCATTATCACCAGTCGGGCGCCAAGGGTGGTACTACAGCAGCGGACGCAAGGACCTGTCCGCTCAGTCCGCCGACGCTTTGGGTATCAGGTTCTCTACAGCGGCGGATTCAGTATCTCTTCCGCCCAGGCTGCCGCCCTCCAGTGGGCGCGCCCAGCAGCAGTGGAAGCTCCAGTTCGCGAGCCCAGTCCGCCACTTCTGTGCGGACTGGCGTGTTCTTTCTTTTTGCTTCCCGTCACCGCTGCTCGGTTCTCATGTACCCCGGGCAGCCGGTTATTTTAGCCCTGCCCGTTTTGGCAGGCCCCCTATCCTATAAATAGGGGGGAGGTGGTGCACTCAGGGCACGCTGACTCGAACCCAGGAGCCTACTTGTTACAGGCTGCGGACTCGAATCCTGTGCCTTGCGGACTCCCCCTTGCTCTGCTTCCCTCGGTCTTTTCCATTCACTTGTAACTGAATCCTTCTTCAATCAAGGGAAAGCCCGTCGCAAGAGAGGCATTCAGGCCGCGACGGCGAAGTCTGTTGTTGCCGTGGTTCACGGCCCTGCTCTTCTTCCAGCTCTCATCCGCTTAGTAGATCGATACTCGCAGTCTCCCTATTCCCCTGTGTTCGAATAGTTAGCTGGTTGTGCTCGACCTCCCTTGTGTTTTCGTGCATCAACACATGTACTTTGAAATAACATGATAGATATTGTGTGCCCCCTATTATGGATATTCGAGTAAGGATAAGCAGTGAAGCACATGAATCTAGTATTTCACATCACCCTGATTCTACTAAGATGTACCGATATCTGAAGCAGATCATTTGGTGGTATGTCATAAAAGCTGATATAGCCAGGTTTGTGTCAGAATGCCTCAGCTGCAAGCGAGTTAAGACTTATCATAGAAGGCCGGATGGCAAGTTGATGCCTTTAGAGATTCAAGTTGGAAATGGGAGAATATTTCCATGGATTTTATTACTAATTTGCAAAGATCTCCTCGAGGGTATGATTCTGTTTGGGTTATAGTGGACAGACTGACGAAGTGTGCTCACTTCGTGTCTTTTAAGATTGATTACTGCGTGAAGAAAATAGCAGAGTTGTACCTGGACGAGGTTATCAGGCTATATGGAGTGCCGGTGAGTATTGTGTCGGATCGAGACTCCAGGTTTACGTCTCGCTTTTGGAACAGTTTACAGGAAGGGTTGGGTACCGATCTAAGGTATTCCACCGCTTATCACCCGCAGACCAATGGTCAGACAGAGAGAGTAAACCAGATTATGGAGGACATGATCAGATATTATATTTTGGACCACGGGGGAGTGTGGGATGAGCGACTCAGATTGATGGAGATTGCTTATAATAATAGTTATCAAGAGATCTTGCAGATGGCCCCGTTTGAGTCATTGTATGGGAGACATTGCAGAACTCCTTTGTTTTAGGCCGAAGTTGGTGAAAGACCATTGTTGGGTCCTGAAGCTTTAGAAGAAATGGATATATTCATGAGACATATTCTAGAGAAGCTACGAATAGCTCAGGAGCGTTATGAGAAAAACGCTAATCGTCGAAGGATTTATTTGGAATTTGTTGTTGGGGAGATGCTTTTTCTTAAAGTTTCCCTGATGTCTGGTGTAAAGAGGTTTGGAAAGCACCACAAGCTGGATCCTAGGTATGTGAGACCTGTTAAAGTTGTTGAACTCATTGGAGTGTCAGCTTACAGGCTGGATTTGACCGCAAGTTTTCCCGGTATGCACGATGTGTTTCACGTGAGCCAGTTGCGGAAATGTGTGCTTAGTGACCGGCAGATTCTTGATACTATGCCCCAGTTGGAGCCTAATCTTTCCTAGGTTGAGGTGCCTGTTCGTATTATGGATACTCTAGATCGAGTGTTGCGAAGGAAGACCATCGTCTTGGTTAAAGTTTTGTGGCGGAACCAAGACGTGGAGAGCGCGACTTGAGAGTTAGAGCCAGCTATATGGAGACTCATCCTCATCTGTTCTCCTAGTTTCTTTTGGTATGTGTTTTTATTTTATAATCTTTGATTATTTTCCTTTTATAGTGGAATCTTTTGTGCGTAAAGTTTCGGGAGGAAACTTTCTTTTAGGGGGTGTGGTTGTAATGCCCTAATTTTCCAAGGTTTATTTAAATCCGTTTTAGTGACGTATATTGACGTTAGGGCATTACGTTGACGTGTCGTTGACGGGAACCGTTATTGGAGCATGAATTTTTCTCATTTGGTATCCGAGATTTGACTTAGAATATTTGCATGACTAATTTCTTGTGAGTTTAGATATTTTCTTGCGAGCTCGGGTTCGTTTTGGAATACGACGGAGCCTTTTTGGGATAATTGGTGTTTTAGGCTTCGGGGAAGATTTTACCCGAGTTTGGTCTGTTGAATCCTAAATTCGACCTTGTCGCTGGATTCATAGCGTCGATATTTAGCTACGGTGTGAATTTTGTAGAAATTCGAGTTGATTTGAGTAATATTACAATATAACATATGTATATAATATGATATTATATTATATCATATAATAATATAATGTGATAATTGGAACCGAGTGCTATTAGAGATAATATATAATATCATATCAGATATTATAACCGAGTACTATTCATATTCTTCCACAAGCTATCAGATATAAAATGCGGAAGAATGAGGGCAGCGGGTTTCGCTAGACTTTCGACCACCACTTGTAGGAGCTCCGATGTACGAAATCGTCATTGGAGAGCAGATCCGGAAAGCTCTCGTCGAGATCTATGCGTTGGTGGTAGGTAATTTTGATTTTGTAGACTTTTGGTGTTAGTGTTTCTCACCTTGACCGTCTTTTGTCCTGAAATGTTTCAGGAATTGTTGCCTAAGGATTTTGGAGGCCAGATCCTCGAAGAGGGGCGATGCGTGGCCGGATTTTGGCCAGATCGAGGCAAGTGGTGACTTCTTCCCCTTGCCAATATTTTCTTTTCCTTGTATATTCTCTGTGCTAGTCAATTAAGGGTCGGGTAGGATTCGGCCATTGTCGATATGTTGATTCTGTAGAAAATTTGGTGACTTTGGGAGGAGATAATTAATTGATCATCATAGGTTAATTCATCACAAATACAAGTCTTAGTAAAGTCGTCAGTTATAGCATTTAAAACCCACGAGAAATGCATAGAGAATCTAACCGTTGAGTGGTCTGATAGACTAAGTAAAAAAACATTGAGTGTGCTTGATACACACAACGCAGCGTTGAGTGTGCTGAGAGGCTAAGTAAAAAGGGTTGAGTGCGCTGAATGCACTCAATGCAACATTGAGTTAAGACTTTACGTGGAGTGAAAGAGCGTTAAGTATGCCGAATGATCTCAACGCGGCGTTGAGTGAACTCGACGTGGCATCGAGTGAACTCAACGCAATGTTGAGTGAAGGTCAGATCATTTAGTTAGCTTGTATGGCATTGAGTGCATTGAATACACTCAACGTGGCGTCGAGTGTACTCAACACTTTTCCCCAGACTTAGTGTGGCTCTTAGTGCTTTGACTACACTCAACGCGGCATCAAGTATACTCGACGCTTCTCCCTGGACATAGTATGGCATTGAGTGCATTGAATACACTAACTGTGGCATCATGTATCTACTGCATTCGTCGTGTATACTCGACAAATCAGCTGGAGCTTAGAAATGTCTCACCAAATTAAGTTGAATTCGACAAGTATGATTTGGGGGGATTTATTATGGTTTTTAAGTATGTCTTTTGGTAGGCAATGAATACAAGAACTCGAACCTAGTGCCAAATTGTGAATCATTAAAATGCTAGAGTTATTCCTGGGACTGTAAGGTTAAGTTGGGTAAAATGGCCATCACCACAGTAGTTTGTTTGTATGTTTGAATTGATGGGATGAGTTGGACATTGAGGCCACCAGCCTAGTGCTTTATTGAGACATTTGGATTGTCTGGTTGTGTTGGACAATGTGGCCACCACCGCAGTACCTTCTTGAAACATTTTGGTTCCATAAGTTCGGGTTGGACAATGTGTCCTTCGACTCAGGACCATTTCTTACCAGTGTTAATGATTCATATGAGTAGATTTGTTAAGTCTCTTTCCTCATTTTTGTACAGGTATATGTTATTCTGCTTACTTTTGCAGATATTCTCGAAGCATGACTTCGTTTCGCACTTGTTGCAACTTTCTTACTTTTAAATAAAAAAATCTTTTATCATTGTCATATGATTCATTGCTGAAATTTGATAGGTACTTATGTTTGGGTTGATAACCCTTTATTCCTTTAGTTTATTGCTAACCTTTTGATCTTTGATCACCACTTGTATAATCTTACTGAGGTATTCTTTTCTTGTGAATGCCTCAGGTTTGGAGCAGTAGCCGGTTGAGCGGCTAGAGTTCTGGTTTTTGGCTGGCATTCTGCAGCTATCTTTCCTTCACCGATTGTGAGGTAGTTGTTGTTTCTTTTCCTATATGTCAAACATACATTATGTTGGTGGGTTCCTGTCAGGTTGTTGACACCCACATGATTTTGTTTAATGTTAAGTACTTGCTAGCTGCTAAGTCTATTTCTTTTGAACTGTTGGTTTACTTGCTCTCTAGGAAGGTCATATGCTAGGTTGCATGTTAGGTATTTTAAAACAAAAAAAGTTTTACTTTTACCATCTCATACATGGCATCTTTTAAAGCTAAAGTATTATACTTAACAAACGTATAAACTATTGTTATACTTATACTCAATCTAGAGTCATGCATAACATGAGTTGTCTAATTGGGATGTTTATGCTCATATAAGATGTTAAGCAATATAAACAAAGTACTTTCTATGGCGTATATTTATACTTTCACTCGTGGACTAGTTGATCCACTGAGTCGTGGGATACGACCATCAAAACTTACTTAATTGTGATTTATTCATAAGATAATTATAGATTACATATAAAATATAGAGTTAGAGTTTGTATAAACGTCTGCAGTTATCCCCTGCATGGCGCAACATCACGACGTGTGTTTTCTCTTACTCTGATATTCATTTAAATTCGGAGAAAATGCGGGTTGTGACACTCTCCAATATCTTCCACCCTCAAATGTATGGTCAAATAAAGAGGGTGAAATATAGTACTTGATTGCAACTTACAACACTTTGTGAGTGCAAATCAGCAGGATTGAGCAGAACTCATGGATGTGACACAATTTTCTTACAACTTGCAATTGAGTGATGCCACATGAAGGAGCCCATTCAAGCTTGTTATAAGAATCCAACCTCTTACACTACACACTTTAAAAACCATGATGGATGATGGAAAGAGTAAAAGAGCATGGAAGATGGCTATGTCATGGGAGGAGCTTATCGACTTAGCTAGCACATGTTTAGATAAGGAATACAAAAGAATGAAAATGTGAGTCAATGCAAAGCATTGATCAGTGGAATATTCAATGACACACAATATAATTTTCGAAATTTTATATTAAAACATTTAATATATAATTTTTGAATGGAGCCTTGTTTGGTGTTTTGTGTTGGACACCTCATTCTTGATGAAAAGCTCCAAAACCAATGGAGGGAATCCAAATTTTTAGAGGAAAACCTTTCATAAAGGAAATGATGAACTCTCTAGTCCCACCTTGCATATCACCTCTCATGTAGGAGAGTATATAAATGAAGTAACACCATCATATTTGTTCAGAGGATCATAATGAGAAACTATGAACCACACACGCGCAGGCGCGTACACCGCACCAGACTAGATTCTGATTTCGAATTTGGCATTTGGGGAATAATTGAATTGAATTGTGTTTTTTGTACAACATTGTTTTGACACTTTTGAATCCTAATTTTCCTAAGTTACGTCGACATGCGTCAAAAAGTATTTGACATACCTGACTTGCGTCGACTGGGGTTGTGTCAATAAGAACCTTGTGTTGACTTGCGTCGATAAGTTCTCAATGCATATGTCGATATGAACTACGTCAATTTGTGTCGACTTGAATATCGTCGTTAAGGACTCGACCTGCGTCGACAAGAACTTGACGCAACCAGCATCGACTATTTTTGTTACGCATGTGTCAACTTCTCTGTCATATTATATTACACGTTCTGTTTTTATGTATTTTAGGCCATTAATATTCTAAGTTGGAAATCCAACATTTCTCTGCTCGATTAAAACTTACTAATTACATTCCGTCTAATTTATTATGTGCTTAATTTTTTACTGTTTTACGATGCTCCTATGCAGGAAAATTTTCTGGTTCATTTTATGCATGCTCTCTAGAAAACTGATTTGTTCTTGCTCGTTTTTACGATGATCTTCTTTGTGATTCTTTTTCTTAATGTTAGATTCATCAAGTTAGAGTTCGTGTATTCACTGTCAGCGCACATAAGAGTTTTGAGATCTAGCCAGACGTTGTACCTTGGAGGAGTGAGCATCGGTTGAAAACCCTGCCAAAGGGTGGTGCAACTAATTTAAGACAGTGATTACACATCTTATCCAGACTTGATCCTAAACTATATATATATATTGTGATTTCTTTTAATTTTCACATCTCTGTTTATGCAATTTTATTGTCTTCATGTTATTCTTTTATATGAGTTTTCAAAAATGAAAAGCATACATTATTTTGAAATATACATAAAATTATTCTTACATATAATGGTAAAAATCCAACTACAACAATTTAAGACTTTGCGCAACATGCACAAATGCATAATATGGAGATATAAAGGCTCATTCCTAATCTTGGGGAAGGAGGTAAAGATTCATACCGACTTGACCTACCTAGTTCTTTGAAGATATATCCAGTATTTCATGTAACTATACTCAATCCATACTTTGAGGATAATGATGATCTTCAAAGATAAGTATGTTAACGGGAACTACTAATGAGGACTAAGGGTCTGTTTGACACTCCGTCCCGGTGGCACGGCGGCGGGGAGAGACAACAAAAGGTCAGAATGGCGGACTAGTGCTCGACAATCCAACAATAAAATGACTGTGATGTTACCCTTTCAGGCTGATCATTTTCAAAGGGCGTTTACCAATCCATCATAAACAAGATTGTTATGGCTCGTTCCGGCCGAAACACAGTGGTGCTGGATTGTCAAACGGGGCTCAAGTCTTTTGACAAATCCATAGAACGAGTGCATGCAAATACAATGTTACAAAGAAGAGGTGTGCAATCTTGCACATAATTCTTAATAAAATTGTAGAGATTGCTAGAGTACGAGGTAACAAGAGAGACATTAGTAGACTTATGGTAGTTTAAAAACATCTTTTAAGAGTATGTATCGATAAGGATGTCACTTGAATATATGGTGGAGGATGTTACAGATCATCATCTTTGGGGTTCTAGTGAAAACTGGAGCCTTTTACATAGAAAGAGGCATGAAGATGATGAAGAATTCTAAAGTTGCCTCAAGATAACATTCTAGAATAAGACGAGGATTCATGTATCTTGTAAATACTGTAAATTTATAAAATTATCTAGAAAAATCTTTGGGGCCTATTGTACTGCCCCAGATTTTATATGATGAAAACAACACTATGTTACTTGAAGTTACCGTCAGACGGTAGAGCTACCACTGGCGGCATCCAATGAATTAATTCAACCATTACCACTGGAACATACCTACGATAGTAGAGGAACCGCTAGCGGTAAGCGTGTCATGTGTAAAGGGGTGTTAAGGTGGCCGTTGAGCAACAGAGCAGTGCTGGATGAGACCACCACCACCGTCTAAGCTATCGTGAGGTGCTAACGAGTTACCGCGTGATGGTAGCTATTTATATTTAAAGCTTAATTGAATCTTGGTCATCCACTTCTTAGGAGATGGAGATCCTGTGACTGAGTGAGCATCCTAGATTGCTAAGCAGTTGAGGGGAGAAAAGACTTGCTCATTCTCACTTACACACACAAACTCTCTCTCTCTTGTTCATTGAGAAAGAAAGGAGGAAAGAGGAGAAGAGAAAGAAGAAGGAGAAGGAGAAGTCTATTGTAGGCCTTCAGAAGAGTGTGAAATGTTCTTGTGATCAGAGTAGCGAGCCGAAGCTAGGACGTAGAGAGGAAAGTTTTGCGAACATTTCCATTTGGATCAAGTGCAAGCTCATGTCTCATAAATGATTGACAAGGGTAACGATATTCCTTCTTGGACAAGTGAAATCCTAATTTGACATGTGCATGGAAACCCTAACTAATTGGTGAATAACGAGAAGTTTCCAACGGGTTGATCAATGATATCCCTGGTAATAGACTTGCATATAAAATCCAGAATCGAAGTACGTGATAGACATGCTATGTGAAGTTCATCCGGACAAGTTATTCTGGATTGGTAATGATTGATTTGTGTGCCTACACCTCCTTCTACTGAAACAATATGATAAATTGTTGAAACCGTGTTCGCATTAATCAATGCACAACTAGGAGGGCAAGTACAACCTCCTACCCCTGGGGTAGCCCAGGAGCCGGTTGGCGTAGTTGATCCTGTGGTAGTGAGACAAGTGACCGTAGAGCTAGTGGCCACAAGGCGAGCAACAAAAAAGCAATTGAAGCATGAGATGAGTTTCAACCCTCCTATGTTTGCGGGTACTGGAACCCCAATGCAAGCCGAGGATTGGATCTCAGGAATAACGAGAACCATGACGACAACGAAACTAGAGGAGTGGCAGAAAGTCACCTTCGCTACCTTCTTGTTAGATGTAGAGATGAGGCTATGTGGGATGAATTGGAGTTGCACCACTTTGTTGTTCGATCGTTGACGGAGGTCTCGATGGAGGAGTTTTTGAGGCTGTCTTTGGCGAGATATCTCTAACCTGCTCAGAGGATCACAATGGAGAACCAGTTCCAGAGATTATCTCAGGGTGATAGTTATGTTGATGACTACTTGCATGAGTTTACTAGATTGGGGTGGTATGTGGGTTCTACATTTTCTGAAGAGGAGCGCAAGACAAATAGGTTCTATGAAGGTTTGCGTGACGATATAAGGCTGCTTCACTCAGGTCTGATGATGCAGGGCTTTTTGATGTTGGTAAATATTGCCCGATCCCTGGAGTAACTTCTGGGTGAGGCCCAATTATTTGTTATACTTGTTGCAAGTCGAGACACATAGCCCGAGAGTGTCGGAGTGGCCCTCCGAATGCATGTGTGACATATGCGGAGAAAGGGAAGGGAAAGGCGTCGTCTACATCCCATTATGCTCCAGTATTGCCCCGAGTGTACAATATTGGCCATCAAGAGGCCATAAAATAAATCGATGTGGTGACAAGTACAGTTTAGTATACAAATTTTACTATTTATATACTTGTTATCATGTGCATTGCTTAATGTGTTTGAATTAGACTTTGTCCTGATCTTCGACTAACCGACAAGAGCACTGTTTGATATAGGAGCTTCTCATTCCTTTCTTTTTGAGGACTTCGTGTTACGTATCAGGGTGCTTTATTTTGTGTCAACATATAAGGTGAATGTATTGCTGCCTAATGGGTACCTGATGTGCAATGTTAGAGCCTGTTGTGTTCAGGTGCAGATTGAAAGCCAGGATTTTGGATAAGAAGCATTTGTGTTGTTGATATATGAGTTTGATATGATCTTTGGTATGGACAAACTCTCAAAGCAGTGAACTTGTATTAATTCCCACTTGAAGGAAGTCACACTGGGGTAGAGCACCGAATGTGAGACTAAGTTTACTGATATGCAAGGATCTAGCTAGATACTGAGGTTTGCTCTCCAAGTAGTCAAAGCGATTTGGAAGGGCACAAAGTTATTCTTCACGCTATTGTAGGTTGAAGAGCTGAAGCCTAGTTTGAGTGGTGTTCCAATTGTGTCAGAATTTGGGGATGTTTTTCCTAAAGATCTTCCTAGGATTCCACCTCAACAAGAGATTGACTTCACTATTGAGTTGGTGCCAGGTGTGAATCCTGTGTCACGCTCACTGTACTAAGTAACATCAAAGTAGATGGTGGAATTGAAGGTTCAATTGCATGAGTTGCTAGATTAAGGCTATATACGTCCAAGTATGTGACCTTGGAGCACACTGGTTCTCTTTGTGAAGAAGAAGGACAGAAGCTTGTGTCTATTCATTAACAACAATGAACTGAACAAGCTGACGAAAAAAACAAGTATCCAATTCCGAGAATCGATGATTTATTAGATTAGCTGGTTGGATCAACTGTCTATTCAAAGTTGGATTTGAAGTCCGACTATTATCAGTTGAGGATCAAGGAAAGTGATATTCTCAAGACAGTGTTTGGTGCACGCTATGGTTATTATAAGTTTACTGTGATGTCATTTGGGTTAACGAATGCAGAATCTGCATTCATGGATCTAATGCATAGGATCTTTAAAGAGTATTTAAACAGATTTGTGATCGTCTTTATAGATGATATATTGGAATACTCTCAGTCTGATAAGGACTATGCGAATCACTTGAGATTGGTTCTGCATACCCTGAGGAGAAATCGACTCTATGTCAAGTTCTCAAAATGTTTGTTTTGGCTAGCGTCGGTGACATTTCTTGGTCACTTGGTCAGTGGAGAAGGTTTTGTTGTGGATCGGGCAAAGATAGTTGTGATACGAGAGTGGCCTATTCTTGCTACTGTGACAAAAGTTGGGAGTTTTCTTGACTTGTCGGCTACTATAGTCACTTCGTGGAGAACTTCTCGAAGATTGTTTTCCCTCTCACTAAGTTGATAAGAAAGGATCAGAAGTTTGTTTGGATGTCAGATTAGGCGCGTGCTTTTGAGGAGCTAAAGGGTCATCTCACCACGATACCTGTTTTCAGTTCGCCATGTGGTGCAGAAGGCTTTGAGATCTATATCAATGTCTTAGTGAGCGGCTTAGGCTGCATTATTCTACAATTTAGAAATGTTATAGCTTATGACTCGCAAGTTGAGGGTGCAAGAAAAGAACTATCCAGTACACGACTTGGAGTTGGCGGCTATGATATTTGCTCTGAAGCTATGGCAGCAATACTTGTATGTCATAAAGTTTGACATCTTTACGAACCATAAGTGCCTAAAAAATCAATTGAATCGGAAAGATCTGAACATGGGACAACATAGGTGGATGGAGTTCCTTGGGGAAAACACCTTCGAGATTCATTACACTCCCGGTAAGGGAAATGTCGTCGCAAATGCGTTGAGTCGCAAGGGCTCCGACAAAAGCAAATTGGTTACAGATGCACGATGAGAATCTGATTCATGAGCTGGATGTCTTGGATATTTCATGCTCTCATCAAGCTCCAATTCCTGACGAATCCTGTTCGTTCTATGGCAGAAACTGTGGATGTGTCAAATTTCCAATTCATTATGAAATACATTCTTTTATGGAAGGACAGTCGGTTATGTGTTCGAAATGTTGGAAAATTGCGGGAGGAGCTGATGTATGAGGCACACTTTACAAAGTACTCAATCCATCCGGGGAGCACAAAGATGTTCAAGGATATAAAGATGCTTTTCTAGCGATCAGGGATGAAGAAGGACATGGCTCTTTATGTGGCAAAGTGTCATACTTTAGCCCAAGTAAAGGCTAAATGTCAGAAACCCGGTGGTTTCCTGAAGTTGTTACCGATACTGGAGTGGAAGTTTGACAACATATTTTTAGATTTTGTGCACGGCCTGTCGAGATCGTAGAGAGGGAACGATGTCGTTTGTGTGATTTTTGACTGATTGACAAAGGTGTCACACTTCATTTCGAACAGGAGGGACGAATCCGTGAAAGATTTGGTGAAGCTTTATGTTGACAATATCGTACGATTGCACAGTGTGCCCCAGAGCATCGTTAGTGATCGAGATGAGCATTTCACGTCAAATGATTGGAGGCTTATTTATCAATTATTGGGTACCAAGCTGAAATTCAACACGACCTTTCATCCTTAGAAGGATGGTCAGACCGAGAGGGTAAATAAAATGATGGAAGATAAGCTTCACATGTGCGCCTTAGATTTTAGGAAGCGGTGGGAGGACCATCCCTTTATGATAGAGTTTGCCCACAATAATAACTATCAAGCAATTATTCATATGGCTCCATTCGAGGCCTTATACGGTAGGAGTGTCGTACTACATTGACTTAGGTAGAAACATGTTAATCAAAGTTGTATAAGCGTAAAGACATTGAATATGCGACTTCAACGATACGGTTGATTCAAGAGTGTTTGTTGATGTCTCAAGATAGGCAAGCAAAGTACTACAATGACAAAAACCGAAATGTAGAGTTTGCGGTGGGTGATTGAGTGTATCTCAAGATAAAGCTATTCAAGGTCGTATCTAGGACTCGATACTTGAAAAATATGAGTCTGAGACACCTTGGGCCGTTTGAAATTGTTGAGCAGATTGGTGAAGTTGTATATCGGCTGAATCTTTCTGTTGAACTCAATTATTTGCACGATGTGTTTCACATATAGGTATTATGGAAAGCTGTGCAAGAGCCTACACAAGTGGTTGTTGCAGATCAAGTGTCGGTCGATAGTGGGTTGATGACGAAAGTCAAGCCCATTCGAAACGAGTACGGAGGCGAAGTAGTTGCGGAACAAAGAGATTAGAATGGTCAAAGTCCGTTATGACCACTATGGTCATGAGGAGCTATCATGGGAGCACGGACAGACCATGCGAGAAGAGTTCCCTGAGCTATTTTGTTGAGGTACATTATATATGTTTTGTATTTCTGTGTTATTTTTCTATTAAGTATAATTTCAGGATGAAATTTCTTAAAGGAGTGGAGATTTGTAATGCCCTAGATATCCTGTGATGAAAAGAATACTGTGTTTTTGGAAGTTACCGCCATGTGATAGAGTTACTGTTGGTGGTAGCCAATGAATTAATTGAACCATTACCATTGGAGCATATCGCGCGACGGTAGAGGAACCGCTGGCGGTAAGCGTGCCACAGGTCAAGGGGTGTTGAGGCGGCCCTTGAGCGACGGAGCGGTGCTGGATGAGACCACTGCCACCGGCTAAGCTACTGCACGATGCTAGTGAGTTATCGCACGACGGTAGCTATTTAAATTGAAAGTTTAATTGAATTTTGGCCACCCACTATTTAGGAGGTGGAGATCATGTGGCTGAGATAGGAACCTGGATTGCTAAGTGTCTGAGGTGATGTAAGACTTGCTCATTCTCACTTACACATACTCTCTCTTGTTCTTTGTGTAACACCTCCATCAGTCACATGAAATATACCAGAGGGTCCGGCTGGGGCCCCACGCCATATTCCACAGACAGTCATCAACGTTTCATATGAATATCAAAACAAGTACACGTATCCAAACTCAGAGTATTCTAGCAGAAGCTTTAGGGGTTATTACTGAACTTTTCAACAATGAATGTCCACTATATATAAACAACCACATTTATATATATCACAGGAATATATATAGAAGTACACAATAGTGTTTGGCTTTAAGGCCATACAGTTACACTTCACAAGTGTGGATGACAAACATCGGCATGCGGGCCGGCCACACATGAAAACAGTAAAACTTTTCTTCATTCGGCCTTCAAGAGCCTGCATAACAGCGGCAAGGGCTTCAGCCCGCAATTTCCCACTCGGCTCTCCAGCACCTACATAGGTACAATCCACTGCGATGGTGGTAAACAAGGCAATGGTCAGCATTCAGCTGACCAATTTATAACGGCCCTACCCCTTTCCCAGGGAAGTGGTATTCCTTCCCTGCAGGCAAAGCATTTTCACAATAGATATATCACAAGAACGTGCACTCACGCACAATTTCATATATATCAAACGAATGCCTCAACGGCCAAACGTTCCGTGCACTCAGGGCACATATTCGGTGTGCCGAAGTGTCAGGCCCCACCACTATTCCCAGAATGGCAACACTTGAGCATTTATGATCCACGGCCCACGGCCGGAGACTTTATTTTTGATGGCATACAGTCCAAGACTCTCATTATGTGATCTTAACGAACGCCAATAACTTAGGCATTTAGGTTAGACAACCATAATGCGGAGACAATTCAGCCTTTACTCATTGCATAAATCGTCAAATCTAAGACTAGTCTAAAGCGGGTCGACATCCCCTTTTCAGTTCGGCTCGACGGCCTTAAAGATCTCGCAGCTCACAAATTAGCCTCACAGTCTCCCAGAGACAGGCTTTACAATCAAAAAGGGAATTAGTGCCAGCCTTCGTCACGATCGCTTGGCAGGACCAACAAAAGTTCTCTTTCTGCACCCAAACTCTGCAACATCCTACAGTGTCAGAAACACTGGACTTTCATAGCAGAAATAGCTCACCAAGATCTATCGACATCGGCGACACTCACTGTCACCTAACGATATCAACAATTCTCCAAAACCGTAATTTTCCATGGGTATTTTCCTGGAATTCAAATCCAGTACTTCCTATTACTCCCTTTCACAGGCACAACCCATAGACTTCGTAAAATACTCGTTTATACGCGGAGTCTTCTTCGGTTCGCAAATTAAAGCATCACCAATCCAGACTAACCTATCTGGATGGGCTACACATAACATGTCTATTCCGTACTACCAATTTTTGGATCTATATGTAAATCTAGCTGGTGATAACGAAGATCAACCTAACGGAATCTCTTAACAATTCCACCTTTTGGTGGCGGATTTCATGCACATGCAAAATTAGGACTTCACTTATCCAAGAAGTGAGATCGTTACCCTTGTAGTTTTCCTCAGAGCCATGACGAAGCTTTTCTACTCAGATGGAAGTGAGCGCCTAACTTTCCCCTTTGCGGATCTATCCTCGTATCCTGCTTCCGATGTGGAAATCTCCTTCAGCACCTTCACAAAGGTCAGCCCAAACCCTTAACTCCAGCCTTTAGTTCTCTTCTCAAGAACTTGGATGAAATGAAGAGAGAGTGTGAGAAGGAAATAATGATTTCCTCATCCTAACCCCTCTGCATATATGGTCTCGGGTAAACCCCAGCCACACAATCAATCCATCAAAATAAAGCATTGGCCTGGATTTGAGTTGAAAAGTCAACCTAAATGCTTTGACCAGCTAGCCGGCGCAGCTGTTACTCGAGAAATCCTTTCGCCGTGTTGGAACACCCTATTACTAATTTGGGTCAGGATCACTATGTCTCTAGGAACCTTTGCTTGACCTTCTGTATAGCTTAATAGGTCAATTAGAATTGAGTCTAAGGGTTAGAAGTCTAGGTTTGGAAGCTGCCCTCAAGATCAGGATTCTCTGTCTGAAGACTAAGTCATATCGTCGAGCTCAGCACGACGATTCGTCGAACTCCGGTCGACGATCGTCTAGCTCAACTTCGACAGATCGTCGAACTCCATTCGACGATCGATGAGCTCAACTTCATAATATCGTCGAACTCCATTCGACGATCGGTGAGCTCAGGTCGACGATTTTGACTCTGCATTGGATCTTTATCTCTGAGCTCAGTTCGACGATCTGTGAGCTCAGTTCGACGATCTTTGAGCTCAGATCGACGATATTTTGCTGCTGTGTGTTTCCAGGTCGCTGAGCTCAGCTCGACGATAGCAGAGCTCAGTTCGACGATTTCAGATAACTTCCAGAATTCAAATTCAAAATCAGTTAGGAGTTATTCTGCAATTAATTCAGAGATTTGGTAGCCGTTTTCATTTATTTCTGGACCAAGTTTCAAGGGATTTTTCAAGGAATGTTTTTGTGGACTTTCCTCCAGAAGAGATTATGCAGTTAAGGATGCAATTAATGCAGGCCAACGGCTATTTTTGACAGAGAATGATATTCCATTTTGTACCAGAGAATAAGTGACAGGTTTTTTGAATCTCTCAACAGAGAACACACAATACAGAGAGAGAATACTGATTATAGAGATACATTCAAAATCTTCTGTCACATAGAATTCTGAAGAACACTCATCCAAGGAGATCAAGTTTTCTCAAATCTTCAGATCTCTGTAGTTTTCAAAGTGTTCAAGGCCAACATATTTCAAGACTCCAGACACTCAACATTTCAGCTATTGCTGAAATCATCCATTGCTGGAGTTCAATCTTTGAAGGCCTATCACCCTCAGCAAAGCTTTTCTTCCTGAAGATTTCAAGGATTCAGGGGGAGCTTTGACATCAATCCACATAGTCTTCTCAGTTGTTTGAGAAAGAGAAGACTTCCATCACTCTCTCACCCCCACTCTGTAAAGGGTTTTTCAAACTCCCTTCAAAAGTTTGAGCTTGGTTTTTGAGCACCTTGTCAAAAGCTCATTGGTGGCAAGACACCTGATCAAAAAATCTGGTTTGGTTTTTGAGCATCTTCTCAAAAGCTCATTGGTGCCCAGGACACCTGATCAACTCATCATGCAGTGGATTCCTACCTAGGGTGGTAGAAGAGTGGATGTACCCAAGTTTGGGGAACCACTATATTTCCTTATGTCTTCTGGTTTTGCTTGTGTTTATGTTTGTTTCTGGCCTTGATTTTTCTGTGCTTAGTTTTTGCTTAGCTTAGTGCTGTGATTAGATTTATTTTTGCTTCCCTGCTCACACATATTACAACAATTGTTGTAAAAGTTTGTAAAAGTTTTTAAAGCACCATATACTCTATTCACCCCCCCTCTAGAGTATATCAGATCTAGTTGCACTTTCAATTGGTATCAAAGCGAGGTTGGTTAAACATATCATACCTGATTGGTTGTACAGGCTAACACCTGAACCCAAAGATCCCAAACGAGATCTGTTCTTCTTTTGTAGTGTATTATTAGATTTTGTTTGCACAAATCATGGCCCAAAACAAAGATTATGCAAGCACCAGACCTCCCGTGTGCAATCTATCCAAGTTTGCACTCTGGAAAGCAAGGATTAGGCTTTACATGAATTCTATTGACGAAGATATCTTTAATTCTGTTTTGACAGTATGTCCAAGACCCCCAGAGAATACAAGTACAAATGCTGTTCCACCTCCATCAGGAACAGATGCTGATGTCAAGAAATGGAAGGTAGCTGATGCTAAGGCTATGAATATCCTATCCCAGACAATGTCAGATGACATATTTCGAAAGGTAGCTGAATGTAATTCAGCCAAGGAAATTTGGGACAAGCTCTCAGAAATAATCTCAGGCTCAGCTGATGAGAGAAAGGATAGAAGATCCCATCTCATTTCTCAATATGAGAATTTCAAAAAGGGAGAAACTGAGTCAGTGGGAGACATGTACAACAGACTAAGTCTAATTGTCAGTGAACTAAGGATATTGGACAAAGAGATCTCTCTAACTGAACTTAATGACAAGATCCTAATGTGCTTCCCCAGCACTTGGGATTCAAGAATCTGGCCTATTAAGAATGCCAGAAGTCTGAATGAGATCACCACTGAAGCTTTGTTGGGTAAGCTCAAATCTTATGAGCTACTCATCAAGAATAGAGAGGAAGAACAGAAGGCTGCTTCACCAGCCACAAGGAAAGAGAAGACCATAGCCTTCAAGGCAACTGAGGATCTGCCTGAAGATAAAGCCACAGGCAATGATGAACTACTCAGCTTGTTGGCCAAAAGATTCTACAAGATGGCCAGAAAGGGCTTCAGAAGAAGATCATACAAGAAGCAGGACAAGCCAAGGTATGACAAGTTCATTAGCAATAACAAAGACATTATTTGCTTTGGTTGCAGGAAACCAGGGAACATAGTTCCTGACTGTCCAGAGAACAAGAACAAGGACAGAAGGGACAGAAAAGAAAGAAGAAAGGAGAAAGACTCCAAAAGGAATAGAAATGACAAACCTTCTTCAAGCAAAAATAAGCATACAAGAAAAGGGTTTGTTGCTGAATCCTGGAGTGAGACAGAAGAGGAGTCAGAAGCCTCATCCAGCTCCAGTGATGATGAGGATGATGCAGAAGAAAAGGAGTTCTGCATGATGGCAATCAATGCCTCACAGCATAACTCAGAAGAAGAGGAGTCAGAGTCAGACTCAGAGACTCAACCTGAAGAAGATCAGGTAATTGGTTCTTTTGATTTTAGTTCAGAAGATTTTAAATCTGAATTTAAAGCACTGTGTTTAGACCTGCTAAAGTCTGAGAAAGAGATTATCTCTCTCAGAAATCAATTATCTGAACACAATGCTCTAAAGTCAGAAAACCTCAAACTCTCTCAGGAGTTGGAGTGCTGTAGGGAATAGATAGCTTCACTGAAAAGTGAGCTCTCTGAGGCCAAGAAGCTTGAAGAATCCTTTAATGGGAGAAGCATCAAGCTGATGGACATCACAAGCACAGTGAACTCTAGATTCAATAGTACACTGGGCTTGGGTGCTTCGTCCAGCCAACCTATAGTCCTAACAAATTCCATCAAATTCATTTCTGACAAAGGAAATGGAGTTGTAGAGGTTGCTAGGAAAAATTCTGATCTGCCTCAGAAAACCAAGTCCCAGCAGAAATCGTCGAACAGAGATCGACGATCGCCGAATGAAGATCGACGATCGCCGAACGCAGCTCGACGATCTCAGGAAAAATCGTCGAACGCTGATCGACGATCTCATCCAAAGTCATCGAACGCAGGTCGACGATCTCATACACCTGACCTCACTCATAGTCGACCGTCGAACGGAGCTCGACGATCTGACCCAAGATCGTCGAACGCAGCTCCAAGATCGTCGAACAGAGGTCAGAGCTCTGGAAAATTTTTCAAAGGCAAATCAAAATTGAATCCTAAGAGTTCTTCATCCCAAATCTTTAACCCTTATACTGAATGGATTTTACCTCCAAGGAGATATCATCCTGAAGGATATAAGAGTCAACCTGGGATGTCTTTCATTTCTAAATTTAAAGGTTATCAACCTAGGCCCAAGGTAAACTGGGTCAAAAACAAATAAATTGTCTTATGTGCAGGTGAAGACCTATCCAACATCTAACCAGCATTGGTATTTGGATAGTGGGTATTCTAAGCACATGACATGGAACAAGGACAACCTCACATCCTTCAGAGCCAAACTTGGACCCAAAGTTATCTTTGGTGATTCAAACTTTGGACAGACTAAAGGATATGGTACAGTCCAGATTGGTTCAGTAACTTTCAAGAAGGTAGCCTATGTGGAAGGACTGAAGCACAACCTAATCAGTATCAGTCAGCTGTGTGATGAAGGCTACCAGGTGACCTTCAGCAAAGCCTTATGCAAAATCAAGTCAGAGGACAACACAACAGTGTTGATAGGTAAAAGAAAAGGTAACATCTATCTAGTAGACTTTCTTTCAACTAATGTAGATATTTGCTTGTTTAACTCTGTCTGTAAACCAAATGTTTTATGGCATAAGAGATTAGGACACCTAAACCTTAGAACTATTGTTAGGTTATCCAAGAACAACCTTGTTAGAGGACTACCTTCTGGCCCCTACAAGAAGGAAGGACCCTGCAGGGCTTGTCAATTAGGCAAGCAAACTAAAAACAGCTTTAAGTCACTTAATAAGAGTGATTCACCTAGGATATTGTATCTGTTACACATGGAACTCTTTGGACCCATCACATTACAAAGCCTAGGAGGGAAATCCTACACTTTAGTAGTTGTAGATGACTTCTCTAGATTCACTTGGGTGTTCTTTCTAAGAAAGAAGTCTGATAACTTTAAGTGTCTGACAGAGTTTCTCAAATGTATACAGATTGAGTTCAATACTCACATTGCCCTGATCAGAAGTGATCATGGGACAGAGTTTGATTCTCTTCTTATGCAAGAGTTCTGTCAGAGTGAAGGGATCAGACATACTTTCTTAGCTCCTAGAACTCCTCAACAAAATGGGGTAGCTGAAAGGAAAAATAGAACCCTTATTGAATCTGCCACCACATTGTTGTCAGATGCTCATCTACCTCTATCCTTTTGGGCAGAGGCAGTGAACACCTCCAACTATGTGCTGAACAGAAGTCTGATACATAAACTAAAGGGAAAGACTCCCTATGAATTACTCAAAGGGAAGAAACCTAAAATTGACTATTTTAGAGTCTTTGGTTGTATTTGCTACATTCACAATAATGACAAGAGATATTTAGCAAAATTTCAAGCCAAAGCTGATGAAGGAGTTTTTCTGGGATACTCCATGATCAGCAAGGCCTATAGGGTATATAATAAATCATCTTTGAAAATTGAGGAATCTGTTCACATTTCTTTTGATGAATCTAACATGTCTTTCAAGGAGAAGATTTCTTCTACCATAGAACCTTTGCAGGAACATTCTCTAGTTGAAGACTTGAACAGGTTACAGGTTACTCAAGAGGATGAAAGCAGTGAAGATGAAGGGAATGCTCAACACATTGAAGCACAACTTGAAGAGCCAGTTGTTGTACCACAAGAGGAAACAACAACACAGGTTGGTTAACAATCAACACCCCCTGTTGATTTAGTAACATCAAGAGACCATCCAATTTCCCAAATAATTGGAGAAATCTCAGCTGGTGTGCAAACCAGAAATCAGGTCAACCAAAACCTGTTGCACACCTGCTTCCTATCTCAAATTGAACCTCAGTCCATTCAAGATGCAGAGCAAGATCCACACTGGATCATTGCAATGCAAGAGGAGTTGCATCAATTTGAGAGGAATAAAGTATGGGAACTAGTGCCAAAGCCTAAGGATCATTCCATTGTTGGAACAAAATGGGTATTCAGAAACAAACTGGATGATTAAGGAGTAATTATAAGGAACAAGGCAAGACTAGTTGCTCAGGGATACTCTCAAGAAGAAGGAATTGACTACGACCAGACCTTTGCACCTGTTGCAAGATTGGAAGCCCTCAGAATATTTCTAGCTTATGCAGCCCACAAAGGCTTCAAAGTATATCAGATGGATGTCAAAAGTGCTTTCTTGAATGGAGACATCAAAGAGGAAGTTTTTGTCATACAACCTCCAGGTTTAATCTCTCCAACTTATCCTGATTATGTTTTTAGATTAAATAAAGCATTATATGGTCTCAAGCAAGCTCCTTGAGCATGGTATGAGATCTTAGCATGCTTTCTCTTGGAAAATGGTTTTATAAGGGGTAGAGTAGACCAAACTCTTTTTATTAGAACCCATAAGTCTCATACCCTACTAGTACAAATTTATGTAGACGATATCATTTTTTGTTCTACTGACTCAAAATTGTGCAGAAGGTTTTCTAACCTAATGCATTCTAAATTTGAGATGAGTAGCATGGGCGAGCTATCCTTCTTCCTAGGATTGCAAGTCAAGCAACATGCTGAAGGCATCTTCATTTCTCAAACCAAGTATGCACATGAATTGGTTAAGAAATTTTGTATGTCTGAGGCATCTTGTATGAAAACACCCATGCCTACTAATGTTGTATTGGATGTTGATGAACATGGGAAACCTGTTGATCAGATAACATATAGAGCAATGATTGGCTCTTTACTGTATCTTACAGCTAGTAGACCAGATATAATATTTGCTACATGTATATGTGCTAGGTTCCAAGTAAGCCCTAGAGAGTCACACCTAACATTAGTAAAGAGGATTCTCAGGTATGTTAAAAGTTGTCCAAATCTAGGCCTCTGGTATCCAAAAGATTCAGCATTTGAGTTAACTGGATTCTCTGATGCTGATTATGCTGGATGCAGAATTGACAGGAAAAGCACCAGTGGAACTTGTCAGTTCCTTGGTGACAGACTTGTCTCTTGGTTTTGTAAGAAACAAACATCTGTGTCAACTTCAACTGCTGAAGCTGAATATATGGCTGCTGGCAGTTGTTGTTCACAAATCCTGTGGATTCAAAACCAACTCCTAGACTATGGCTACAACTTAGAGAAGTCTAAAATCTTTTGTGACAATACAAGTGCTATTTCCATAGCTCAAAATTCAGTCCTCCATAGTAGGACAAAACACATAGAGATTAGGCATCACTTCTTAAGGGATAATGTTTAAAAGAATAAAATTGAATTACAATATATCCCAACTGATTTACAAAGGGGAGATATTTTCACCAAGCCTTTGGATGAAAAGAAACACACCTTCTTCCTAAATCAGTTAGGAATGTTAGATGGAAGAAGTCTTATATAATATCCAAGATTTTGAAAGCTTAAAAATTGACCAATACTAGGCAAACATTCTGATTTTTCTTAGTGTCTAGAATTCTTCTGATCTCTGAACTGCGCTCGACGATTTGCCCCAAGATCGTCGAACGGAGATCGACGATTTCCAAAATCGTCGAACTGAGTTCAGCGCCTCTCAGATAGTATGAACTATCTCTTTCGGTCAGCGATCGTCGAACGGCGTTCGACGATTTTGTTCTCTGAACGATCGTCGAACGGAGCTCGACGCTCTCCAATATCGTCGAACGGAGATCGACGATGTTGAAGTCTCTTCAGATTCCTTTAGGAGCCTCGATCGTCGAACTGCGTTCAACGATCTTTCCATTTCTGTGTCGAACCCTAATATAAAACTCTTTTTTCGCCGTAGTTCTCTTTTGTGCTTTCGATTTCTCTGCAAGAATTTTCTTTCCCTCCAAACAGTTCTACGCTTGGTCGTTTTGTTTGTTGAGTTTTTGCAGGTACAATGGCTGTGTCAGTTGCTGTCCTAGATGCAATGAAGTTTGATGCAGGTTTTGATATTGATATAGAATCTTTCAGCGCCACTGATCAGATCTTTCAAGACATACTGGGTTTGTTCCAGGGTCAGAATCTGACTGCCCTCATGACCACCAGAATCAAGTTGGCTTCTGATGAAATCAAGGAGTGGGTTTATACTGCTCATAATCAAGATAACAGCACTATAGTTGGGTCAATAGCTGGAAATTAGGTACCCTTGACCCCCACAATTTTAACAGAAGTTTTTGGATTGAGAAATGGAGAAGAATCTGCTGAGTTATCTGGATAAGAGTATTCTGACCTGCTTGCCAGGATGGGTCATCCAGAGGGAAACCCTAGCAAGATCTTCAAGAGGAATCTGTCTGTTGAATATAGGTTCCTGGCAGATGTGGTAGGGAAAGTGCTACTGGCAAAGCACTCAGCCCATGATACAATATCCAGATATCAGCTCTGTCTCATGGGAGCTCTTGTGGATAAGAAAACTCTGAACTCAGGAGAGGTCTTCTTTGACCTAATCAAAAAGAAAATAAATAAGAGTTTTGTTAATTTTGGTAGAATTATTGGAGTTTTTCTGCAGACCAGGTGCCCTGCCTTGCTGGTCTCCTCTGGAGTTCACATCAATGCCTCCAAGAGACTAACCTGTGCCCTCTTTGGAAAGTGGGACAGGCAAATAAGCAAGCCTATCAGGCCCTCCTCCAGTGCTCCTTCAAGCACCAGGACTCAAAGAGTCACTCCCCCACAGGTCTCTGCTCCTGCAGATGACCTGGCTGCTGCTGCTGCCTCTCCTCCTCCTCCTATTCCATCCCTGCCCCTACCATCCACCATTCCAGCTCCCTCCACCATCACCATATCTAGCCCATCTCCAACATCAACAACATCCCCAGAACCCATTCCACCTCCACCAGAAGACCAATTCCACCCACTATTCTCCTACCCTCCACCAGATGTCACCTCCTCACCCTCTATTCCATCCTTCACCCTACTGGATGACTCCTTTATGGATGATTCCCCATCATCTCCTCCTGGGTTACCCTCCTCCTCCACTTCATTCCAAGACCTCCTACACCACATCATAGACCAGCCCACATTCACTCCATCCATATTAATTCCCCTGTCCTCCATATCCACCCTACCAACACCTCAGCTATACATACCAACATTCTTCAGCCCTTCCCTTCCAGCATCCCCAGCTGCTTCCATACCATCTACCTCTGCTCCAGCTGTTGAGCAAGTAGACCTCTCAGCCCTAGCTGACAGGTTGTATGAGTTACTTGCCCCCAGGCTAACTCTACTATTGGAGACCTCCTTGGCTCCTCTACACCTGTCAGTGGCAGCTCTTTCTGCCAGGCTCTCCTCCCTCTTCCCTCAGGCAGCACCTACAGCAGTGTGCCTTGATCCAGATGTATCTGCATCTAGGCAGGGGGAGATGCCATATGAAGAAAGCCTTCATGCTGTTGCTGCTGCTGTTTCTGTGACTGCTGCTCCTCCTCTTGCTGCTGCCGCTGTGCCTCCTACTCCATTTCTGGCAATAGACCTCAAGTCTCTGCTATCTGCTTTTGATTCTGCCTTCTTCAGCTGTCTGCCAGAGGGTAATGCTGTCCAGCCCCCAGAAGACTTATCCAAGGCTCTTGTGCCTCTTTCTTGCTGTGACCCTAGCATGATCACCTCTTTTGTACATTCAGTAATTGCTGCTACTGACAATGTTGCTCCTGATGCCTCCTCTGAAGAAAGGATTGTTGATACTGCTGCTGAGATTGTTAACACTGATGCTGAAGTTCCTACTGCTTCTGATGAGCCAATATCCAAGGAAATTCTGATGTCAGAGGCCACTGAAATTGAGCCTACTGTAGATTTTGATGCTGTTTCTGTTGTTTCTGCTATTGTCAGTGAAGTTGTTACTGCTATCAACTCTTCAGTTTCTGTTGCTGATAGTGTATCTGCTGTTTCTGCTGATGTTAGTGAGACAGTTGCTGCTGTTGTCACCTGTCCAGAATCTACTGCTGCTGTTGCTGTTACTGCTTCACCTTCTGCCTCATCTGCTGCTGTACAACTGAAGAAAGATCTTATGAAGAAAATAGATGCTCTATATGATGATCAGAGTTCTGAATCTGATGAATTCAAAACAGACTCTGATGACTCATCTGCTACCATTGCCAGGAAAAGGAAGGCAAGGAGCAAAGCAATGAAAAGGGTTCCTCCTGCTAAAGTTAAGGATAACAATGATATCCCTTATTATATCCTTCATAATTGCCCAATCTCTGAACAATGGATGCAGTATTCCAAGAACCAGCTGAAAGCCATGAAGAAAAAGAGAAAATATGAGAAGGGTTCCTCCCCATTTAAGCACTCTCATCCTCCTCCACTACCTCCTCCTGATGCAGGTGCAGGTGGAAGCTCTGCAAGTCAACCCCCAGCCAGAAGCCAGGCTCCCTATCAACCTCATGCCAGATCCTATCAAAGGGAAAGCCAATCCAGGGGTTCATATTCTAGGAGAGGAGGATATAGAGGTAATCAGAGAGATATTCAAGTTTATTCCAAAGGGTACTCCAGGCAGCACCCATATTCTAGCGGAGGACATGGTTCTTCTGATACAACTTCTGGTCCTTTCCCCTACAAGCTAAAAGAGACTGTGTCTGGCAGGCCCCCTCAAGACAATCCTTCCAACAGGTATGAGCCACCTGTACCTTTTGAGGACCCTGAAAATAACCCAGCTGCTTGGACTGCCAGGTTAAAGGAATTAGCTGCACTGGACCAAATTAAAAAGGCCAGAGATCAAGGATTAGATTCTTCTAACATTTCAACAATGTCTGAGCAAAGACAGAAAAAATTAGAGAGATATGCTTCCAGTAAATTCTTTGATGCTGACAGATACATGGAATTACATCCTGCAGCTGTGCTTCCCAGGCCTTCAAAGCAAACATATTTGGGTGCAGCAGATGACACCAGGTCCAACAAGGAAGCCCTAAACCCTAACAGAGAAATTAAAATGGTTAAAGGCAAAGAGAAGAAGTGATATTGTAAGGTGACAATTTCTGGAACTTCTGATTATCTGGATGCTATATATATCTCTGTGATGTTTCTGCATGTCTAGCTGTTGCTTTTATGTTTTTCTGATTGTATGTTGTTATTTAAAGCTTTTCCAAAGTCTGTAAATAGTAATCCTAACTCAAATAGGGGGAGATTGTTGGAACACCCTATTACTAATTTGGGTCAGGATCACTATGTCTCTAGGAACCTTTGCTTGACCTTCTGTATAGCTTAATAGGTCAATTAGAATTGAGTCTAAGGGTTAGAAGTCTAGGTTTGGAAGCTGCCCTCAAGACCAGGATTCTTTGTCTGAAGACTAAGTCATATCGTCGAGCTCAGCACGACGATTCGTCGAACTCCGGTCGACGATCGTCTAGCTCAACTTCGACAGATCGTCGAACTCCATTCGACGATCGCTGAGCTCAACTTCATAATATCGTCGAACTCCATTCGACGATCGGTGAGCTCAGGTCGACGATTTTGACTCTGTATTGAATCTTTATCTCTGAGCTCAGTTCGACGATCTTTGAGCTCAGATCGACGATATTTTGCTGTTGTGTGTTTCCAGGTCGCTGAGCTCAGCTCGACGATAGCAGAGCTCAGTTCGACGATTTCAGATAACTTCCAGAATTCAAATTCAAAATCAGTTAGGAGTTATTCTGCAATTAATTCAGAGATTTGGTAGCCGTTTTCATTTATTTCTGGACCAAGTTTCAATGGATTTTTCAAGGAATGTTTCTGTGGACTTTCCTCCAGAAGAGATTATGCAGTTAAGGATGCAATTAATGCAGACCAACGGCTATTCTTGACAGAGAATGATATTCCATTTTGTACCAGAGAATAAGTGACAGGTTTTTTGAATCTCTCAACAGAGAACACACAATACAGAGAGAGAATACTGATTACAGAGACACATTCAAAATCTTCTGTCACAAAGAATTCTGAAGAACACTCATCCAAGGAGATCAAGTTTTCTCAAATCTTCAGATCTCTGTAGTTTTCAAAGTGTTCAAGGCCAACATATTTCAAGACTCCAGACACTCAACATTTCAGCTATTGCTGAAATCATCCATTGTTGGAGTTCAATCTTTGAAGGCCTATCACCCTCAGCAAAGCTTTTCTTCCTGAAGATTTCAAGGATTCAGGGGGAGCTTTGACATCAATCCACATAGTCTTCTCAGTTGTTTGAGAAAGAGAAGACTTCCATAACTCTCTCACCCCCACTCTGTAAAGGGTTTTTCAAACTCCCTTCAAAAGTTTGAGCTTGATTTTTGAGCACCTTGTCAAAAGCTCATTGGTGGCAAGACACTTGATCAAAAAATCTGGTTTGGTTTTTGAGCACCTTATCAAAAGCTCATTGGTGCCCAGGACACCTGATCAACTCATCCTGCAGTGGATTCCTACCTAGGGTGGTAGAAGAGTGGATGTACCCAAGTTTGGGGAACCACTATATTTCCTTGTGTCTTCTGGTTTTGCTTGTGTTTATGTTTGTTTCTGGCCTTGATTTTTCTGTGCTTAGTTTTTGCTTAGCTTAGTGCTGTGATTAGATTTATTTTTTGCTTCCTTGCTCACACATATTACAACAATTGTTGTAAAAGTTTGTAAAAGTTTTTAAAGCACCATATACTCTATTCACCCCCCCTCTAGAGTATATCAGATCTAGTTGCACTTTCACGCCGTTCGTCGAAAGAATGCAGAACCACGCTCGTCGAACTTCCCGAAATCCGTTCTACGTTCTCCGAAAGGATACAAGAAATATAATAACACCATGTTCGTCGGACTCCGTCCGATGAACGTTTAGCCTGTTACTTCCTACTCAGATTGGGGTGTTACAATCCTCCCCTCCGTACAGAATTTTTGTCCAGAACTTTGCATGCAACTATAAGAAAGACAACAACAAATATGTTTCAACATATATTCTCTTCACAAAAAAATGTTACAACATTTTATACAAACAACTCGAGAAATTTAGCATGCATGGTTTGCTCCTGCTCCCATGTTTTCTCCTCACGGCCATAGTTGTCCCACCGGACCTTGACCATCCCGATTATCTTGTTCCGCGGCTGCTTAACCGCCTTATCCTCGATCCAAATGGGTATAACCTTCATCGTTAGCCCAGATTTGACCGGTACTCGATCATTCGCAATCACCTGAGCTGGATCTTTCACCGCTTTTTGAAGCACTGCTATGTGGAACACATCATGCAAGCGACTCAGTTATGCCGAAAAAGCTAGCCGATAGGCAGCTTCTCCAACTCGCTCCACTACTTCGAACGGAGCAAGATACGTCGGACTTAACTTTTTCAAGCGCCGAATCCGGGACATGCCCTTGAATGGTTTGATTTTCAAGTATACCCACTTACCAACCGCAAACTCTACGTTTCAGTACTTGCCATTATAGTACTTTTCTCACCTATCTTGGGCTATCAGTAGCCTCTCCCGGATAGAACGTATCATCGAATTAGCCTCTTTGACTTCCTTATACTTATACAACTTAGATTCGCCTGTTTCCGCCCAAGCTAACAGTGTACGACACTTCCTACCAAACAAAGTTTCAAAAGGCACCATATTATTGTTTAACTTGATAGCTATTACTGTATGCGAACTCTACCATATAGAGATTGTCTTCCAACCTCTTCCCAAAGTCCAAGATGCACATCCGGAGCATATCCTCCATAGTTCTGTTGGTACTATCAGTCTGACAATCCGTTTGCGGATGAAAGGCCATACTGAACTTTAATTTTGTCCCCAACAATTGATGGATTAGCCTCCAATCATTCGAAGTGAAGCACCTGTCTCAGTCCTAACGATGTTATGGGTACGTCGTGCAATCATACGATATTATCCACGTACAACTTAACCAGTTTCTCAACTGAATCATCCTTCCTGTTCGGTATGAAATGCAACACTTTTGTTAGCTGGTCAATAATCACCCACGCGACATCGTTTCCGCTCTGTGATCTCGGCAGCCCATGCACAAAATCCATAAAAAATTCATCGAACTTCCATACCGGAATCGACAACGCCATCAGGAAACCTACAGGTTTCTGACATTCAGCTTTTACCAAGGTGCAAGTCTGACATTTTTCCACGTAATGGGCTATATCTTTTTTCAGACCTGGCCACCAGAACATCTTCTTCATGTCCTTGTACATCTTTGTGCTTCCGGGGTGAATTGAGTACTTTGTAAAATGTGCCTCGTACATCAATTCCTCAAGTAGTTTACCCACATTTGGGATGCACAAACGACCTACTTTTCGCAAAAGGCCATCATTCTAGGAGAATTGGGAATTTGACCCATCCACTGTATAGTATTATAGATTTTCATCAAGTTTTGTTTCCTGTCGTACCCTGTCCGCCAGGTCATATTGTACCTCTGTCCAGTTCAGGCATGCATTTGCAATGAAATTCTTGTCAACACAAGAAATCTCCGAAGCTTCCAACTCCTGAATCAGACGCTCATCATGCATCTGCAACCAATTTGTCGTAACCTGAGTCCTACGACTCAAGTCATCTACAACCACATTTCCCTTCTCGGGAGTATAATGAAATTGGAAGGTGTAGTCTCCAAGGAACTCCATCCACTTATGCTGTCGCATATTCAGATCCTTTTTATCCAATAAATATTTCTGGCTCTTATGGTCTGTGAAGATGTCAACTTTCATGCCATATAAGTAATGACACCACAACTTAAGTAAAAAAAATCACCGCCGCCAACTCCAAGTCATGGACGGGATAGTTCCGCTTATACACTTTCCACTGGATTGGATTTTGCATGTCGAAGAAGACTCCGAGTATAAACGAGTAATTTCTGTGGTCTACGGGGTTGTACCTGTGAACTGGAAGTAGCGGGAAGTACTGGAGCTACACTCTAGGAAAATACCCATGAAATACAAACAGTTTTGGATGATTGTTAAATGCCGTCGGACGATAGTGAGTATCGCCAATGGCGATAGCTCTTGGTGAGCTATTTGTGTTGTGAAAGTCTAGTGTTTCTGGCACTGCAGGTTACTGCAGGGTTTTTGTGGCTAGGTCTGGTAGAGAAGTGAATTCTGTTGTTAATGCCGGGCGACAGTGACTATGGCTGGCGATAGCTTCCAGATACCCTTTTGATTGTAGCGACTGTCTCTAGGAGACTGTAAGGAAAATCTATGAACTGCGAGCTCATATTGGCCTATGAGCCGAACAGACAAGGGGAAGCTGACCGATGCCAGATTTGCCGTAGATTTGATGATTTGAGCAACGGGAAAAGGTTGAACTGTATCCGCATTATGGATGCCTATCATATAATGACAGTCTGAGGCTATACGTCTTTAAGACTAAAGTCTCAGGCCGGAGGCCATAAAGACTGGGAATGCTCATAGTAAACCATTAGGTCTGGGACCTCTGAATGGTGGTGGGACCCTGGCAACAGGTACACCGAAAATGTGCCCTGAGTGCACAGAATGTTTGGCCGCGGTGCATTCGTTTGTGATATGTTGATCTGTGTGTGAGTGCATGTTCTTGTGATATATCTGCTTGTAAAAATGGTATGCCCATAGGGAAGGAATACCACTGCCACTGGAAAGAGGTAGGGTCATTATAAGTTGGTCAGTTGAATACCGATTGTTGCCTTGTTTGCCACCATTGCGGTGGACTATCCTTATGCAGGTGCTGGAGAGCCGAGCAAAAAATAGTGGGTTGAAGCCTTTGTTGTTGCTATGCTGCCCATCAAAGGCCGAATGATGAATTTTACTATTTTCTTGTGTGGTGGGCCTGCGTGCCGATGCTTGTAATGCATACTGGTATAATGTAACTCTAAGGCTATAAGGCAAAGTACGTTTATGTATTTTTGTATACCTTCCTGTTTGTGGAATATGGTATGGGGTCCCGGCCGGACCCTCTATTATATTTCATCTGACAGACGGAGGTGTTACAATTTGGTATCAGCTTGTCTTGGTCTTTCTCCTATGAATTCGTGGTCGAATTATTTTGAGGGGTGGTGGGAACGTGTAAGTGTGCACCATTATAACATAAATGAACTCAAGAATGTCCACTAAGGAATGAAAATACACCTGTTTGAGGAACTTGTGCGTTCTTGTTATTGCTTTGCAATATAATGAGTTGCTGAATTATGTGTTTCACGATTATAGGTGACTAGAAGTACTGAAAACCCAACAGTTGATGGGGAGTAATGCACCAACTGCGGTGCTAACACCTCCTCCTTCGATATAGACGGTCTGGTTGATCACTAATGTGGTCTTCTCAATGATCAATTCCCAACCTGACAGGTATGTACAACCCCCTGTTCCTATGACGGCATCAATGCCGGTTGGTTTTTTAAGCAGATTGCAAGGGAAAGAGAATCGACCCAACCATTGAATATGTGTTTGATGCAAGGAATGCACACGGTCAAAGAGTACTTGCATGCATTGGTCATGCTGAGACAGCATGCAGAGTTCGTGTTGGAAACTGAGGACAGTAAGATCAACTGATTTTATTATGGTCTGCGCCCTGGACTATGTTTTCGGTTGTTGGGTCCTAAGTTAATGGGATTCCAAATATTGTTGGAGTCAGCTCGACGGTTGGAGATGGGCTTGACAAAAGTCCACCAGATGCCAGAGGTTAGGGAACAGTGTTCTATAAGGGCTGGAAAGTCTGCTCATCGCCAGAGGAGGAAACACAAGGCTAGAGCATCGAGGAGTCAAGCTCTGCGTGTTTGTTATACTTGTGGCAAGGTGGGAAATATGTCCCGAGACTTTTGTGGCGGGGTCTAAAAGTCAACGAAGTCTAAGACTGGAGCCACTGCACGACGAACTCCACGTACTTGCTACTTGTACGACGAAGAGGAACATATTACCCGGGAGTGTCGTAGTGGCCCTTAGACGACATCACGCTAAAAGGGAATGTTGGGTCTTCATACATAAGTAACTGTAATTGTGTACCATACATTTCCTCATAAGTAATGATGTGTACAATTTCTATTTTGTGTATATACACACGTGATGAATACACAAGCAGTAGTTTGATTAAGGCTTAATGTATACCTTGTGTGTAGCTTTTATATGATTTGTTTATATTAGGCTTTGTCCTAATTTGGGACCTATTTGATATGGGTGCTTCACATTCATTTATATGTGAGGACTTTGTGTCTCAGATTGGCAGGACAACTTGTGTGCAGTTAGAGAGCCTATCGATTTTGTTGCCTAATGGATGCGTGATGCAGACAAATACGTCTTGCAGAATTGAAGTGAAAATAGGAAGTCGGGATTTCAGATCGGAAGCATATGTGCTGCCGATATCAGAATTTGATGTAATTTTTGGTATGGACTAGATCTCGGAGCAGCGTGCCTTTATAGATTGCAACTCAAATGAGATCACAGTAGGACAAAATACCGAGCTAGAGATGAAATTCACTGGTATCAAGGAGCGAGCATATTATTGATGTCTGGTCTCCAAGTTATAAAAGTTGTTCGGAATGGTGCGGAGTTATTCTTCAAGCTTATACAGGCTGTCAAGCCAAAAGCCAGTGTGAGTGATGTTCTGATTGTTTCGGAGTTTGCGGATGTGTTTCCTAAAGATCTTTCGGGGTTAACGCCCCAACAGGAGATTGGCTTCTCTATTGAGTTGGTGCCAGGTGCAAAACCTGTGGCCCGCTCACCGTACCGTGTTGTGCTAAAGGAGATGGCAGAACTTAAAGTTAAATTGCAAGAACTGTTAGAGCAGGGATATATACACCCAAGTATGTCACCTTGGAGCACACCTGCTCTCTTTGTGAAAAAGAAGGACGGTAGTCCGCGGTTGTGCATCAACTATCAAGAATTGAAGAAGCTGATGGAAAAGAATAAGTATCCGATTCCACGGATTGATGACTTGTTCGATCAGCAAGTAGGATCAGCTAGATTTAAAGTATGGCTATTACCAGTTGAGGATTCGGGAATGTGACACTCCTAAGACAGCATTTGGATGACGTTATGGTCATGATGAGTTCAGAGTAATGTCGTTTAGTCTAAGAAATGCACCGTCGGTGTTCATGTACCTAATGTACCAAACATTTTGAGAGTACTTGGACTTGTTTGTAACCGTCTTTATTGACGACATTCTACTATACTCTCAATCCGAAGAAGATCAAGCGAACCATTTTTGGATGATGGTACATACCCTGCGAAGAAACAAACTTTACGCCAAGTTATCCAAGTATGAGTTTTGGCTGACGTCGGTGGTCTATATTGTCCATATGGTTAGTGGAGAAGGTATAACAGTGGATCTGGTGAAGATAGCTGCAAGCTAGGAGTGGCTGGTTCTGTCTACCATAGCTGAAGTCATGAGTTTCCTTATACTGATGGGCTACTACAGACATTTCGTAAAAAAAACATCTTACGGATAGCCTTTCCTCTTACCACACTAAAGAGGAAGGATCAGAAGTTCGTTTGGATGTCGGAATTCCAATGAGCTTTAGAGGAGTTGAAGAGTCTGTTGATTCATGAAAACAGATAAGGAGAGTCGAGGGTTGTTATCGCGGGCATCAATAGCTAACGGGATGTGTTCGGTCTCACAGGCAAGGTGTTGAGGTGAAGAGGTTGATGGTTGCGGGGATAGAGGAGAGGAGAAAGCTTTTGAGTGCTCGAGAGTGGAGCAAACGATTGTTCAAGGGTTGCGGGGATAGAGGAGAGAAGGATGTTGATCCGAGTGCGGAGATGGTAGGGAAGGTTGATCAGGAGCTATTGAGTAGACGGTTACTTTGATGGTTGTTCTTGCAGGTTGATGTCGAGAGAAGTGGGTTGAGAAGAAGAGGAAGGCCGCTAGCAGCAGCAACAACAGACTTCACCCACTGCGCCTTAAATGTCACTCTTGTAACGGGCTTTCCATTGATTAATATTGAGTATTACAGCTTAAGTTACACCTTTACATGAAAAGCAAATAAAGGTACATAGGGGGAAGCTTGCGGCTAAGGTAAGAAGGTGCAGAGAGGAGGCCACGTGGACTGAGAAGTAAGGTTGGCAGGTCATGCTGTTAGCTGAAGAGGGTGCGCGGACTGATAAAGGGAATCCTCAGGGTTGATTCCTTGAGCTTGTCGTCGGCAGTCCTTGAGCGTGAAGCGATGTCAGTATACTACAAAATGAGAGGTATGGGAGCCTATTTATAGGGCCGGGGAGGTAACGACTTTCAGTAACGTTATCCCCGATGCGTCGGTAAGTGGTGCGAGTAGAGAGTTGAGTCTGTCGGGTCCGCAACATGCCGCACGGTTTGGGACTTGTCTTCTAGAGTTGGTATGCTATTGTCGGACTGAGAGGAGCCCGCCACTGCTGTGTTGAGCGAGCCCGCACCAAGGTGTGCGGGCTGAGGAAGGTATCCGCCCGCTGTTGGGATGAAAAGTGTGCCGGGATGCCGATGTTGAACAGCGGGCTGCATAACGAATCCGCCCAGTCTATGGGGGATAAGCCGAGTCTGCCTCTGCTGCTGAATGGAGGCGAGGTTGTCTGCTGTTGAGAAGCTGGAGCTGGGGTTCATCAATGCCTGCAGATTGAAGGGTTAGACTGAAGGACTAGTCCACCCAGCCCGCGTTTGACAAGATTAGTGTTGGAGCAAGGCCACACTCATTGGGTGGACTTGGACGGAGTCTACGTGCTCCCCGTGGCCGTGCTGGTCGACCTGGCAGACTGAAGAAGCAGGTCGCCCACTCTGCTGATGTCCGCCACCTGTTGGAGTGAAAGGCTTGCTACGAGAGACATGCGACCTGGAGGACTACAGAGGCTAGTCGCGCATGCTGGCGAGGTAGAGCAGGTGACTTTTGCTGACTAGCGGCCTGGAGGCAAGTCGTCATTCGTGACTGGCGACCTGGAGGCAGGTCGTCATTCTTGATATGCAGTGAGCTAGTGTTGTCGCCGCTGCTGATGGTGGGCGGCCTGGAGGCAGGTTGCCGTTATTGGAGCGAAATGAATGTTGGCGGTCTGTGCGGACGGTGATATGAGTCCGCCATAGTTGGTTGGGTAGTCCTATTAGAGTGAAGAGAAATACGGCGTGGCTAGCTGACCAAACCGTGAGGCCTGTAGGGGCGGACTGAGGAAGCCGTCTGCACCCCCTGCAGAGCAAACGGCTGAGGAGCGACCTGGGAGGTCAGATTGGCAAGATTGCAATAGTTGCGCGGCCTGAGCGGACATAGAAGTCTGTCAGCCTATAATTGGACTGGTCGCGACCTCCATGGAGAATCTGGAGTAGGCCGCGACTAGCAAGCTGGCTACCTTGAGATGGATCGCCGATTTAGGGGTTAATAGAGTCACTTGATGACGACGCCAATCTTGACGTCTCCATGTGGTTCAGACAGCTTTGTAATTAACAGTGATGCATCAGGAAGCGGCTTAGGCTGCATTCATCTTCAGTTTGGAAAATTGATTGCTTATGGCTCATGCTAGTTGAAAGTGCAAGAGTGGAACTATCCCGTCCATATTTTGGAGTTGGCGGAGGTGATCTTTACGCTTAAACTGTGTCGTCATTATTTATATGGTGTGAAAGTAGACATCTTCACGTTTCATAAGAGCCTTAAATATTTCTGGATTAGAAGGATCTTTATTTGCGACAAAGAAGGTGGATGGAGTTTCTCAAGGACTACACCTTCCAAAAACAGTATACCCCCAGAAACGGAAATATAGTCGCAGATGCCTTGAGTTGCAGGACTCCGGCAAGGGTAAGTTGGTTGCAAATGCATGATGAATATCTCATTTAAGAATTGGAGAACTTGGATATTTCTTGTGCGGTTAAGAATACTACGACAAATGTGAGCTGAACTGGATGGAGATTCACTATGACCTTGCGGACAGAGTTTGGCAGGCAACGGAGCTCAATGCGAGTCTACAACGCTATACATTGGATGGGTCAAATGCCCAATTCTCCTGGGATGACGGCCTTTTGCGAAAAATGGTCGTTTGTGCACCCAGAATATGGGTAAACTTTGTGAGGAATTGATGTACGAATCACACTTTATGAAGTATTAAATTTATGCAGAGAGCACAAAAATGTAGAAGGACATGACGAAAGTTTTCTGGTGGCCTGGTTTGAAGAAAGATATAGCCCATTACGTGGCAAAATATCAAACTTGTGCCTTAGTAAAAGTTGAACGGCAGAAATCTGGCGGTTTCTTTATGTAACATCCCATTTCCAACTAGACCCCTAGGAGTGGTTTTGTTCATGACTAGGTCATGACAAACCCTAGGAAACCAGGAATGGGCCAAGAGATAGGAGACAAAATGTGGAAAAATCATCATGGTCTGCAAATAGTAAAACTCTAAACAATGATTTAGAATGACCATGAGCTACACCTTGACCCCAAGACCCTACCACAACACCCCCTAATACCTTGGGAGGCCCTTTAGAGCCATAAGGACCCATTGGGGTCAACCAATGAGGCTCAGTTGACCAAGGTCAACCCTATCCCTAAATGGGTCAAACTAGCCTACTTAGGGTCAATTGACCTACTCCTAGCCTAGAGGACCCCACCTATGCCCTCCTAACCCTAAAGTGAGGTCAATGGGTCACTAAAGACACATTGGGGTCAACCCTAGAGGCCAGGTTGACCCAAGTCAACTCAAGCTCCTAATCTGGTCAAAGTACCCTTACTAAGGGTATGTGACCTCCAAAGTGCAGGGTAACCCTGCATAACCCTACCTAGACCTTAGGGGAGGCCAATGGGTCACCAAGGACCCATTGGGGTCAACCCAAATGGTCATGTTGACCCAAGTCAACTCTAGCCCTAAAATGGTCAAAGTGCCCTTACCAAGGGACATGTGACCCCCAAGATGCCCAACCAACCCTATTCAAGTCTTCCTAGACCTTAAGGGAGTCCAATGGGTCACTAAAAACCCAATGGGGTTAGCCCAGATGATCAAATTGACCCAGGTCAACCCTAATTTGAACCAAGTCAAACCTAGCCCAAAAGGGCTAACCCAAACACAAGCCACTTCTTCCTTAGGCTAACCTCATTTCCATGTTCAACATGACTAAGTGGGCTGCACTTAGCCTATAGGGTTGACCAGTCAACCAGGGGTGACTAGGAGAGAGAAGGGAGCTTCCCTCCATGTTAATGGAGGAGAGAGAAGATGGGGGAGAGGAAGGGAGAGAGTGGAGCCGGCCAAGGGAGGCTAACAGCCACCTTTAATGGCTTCAATCAACTCCTCTAGGGAAGAGGAGTTGATTCCAGCCGTTTCCCGGCCACCAAGGGGTGGATTTAGCCCCCCTCCACTCTACCCGAGCCACACCATAAATTGTGTTGATGGCCATTGAAGAACCAGCCACCACCCCTCCCCACTTGCCATTTAAACACCATCAGTGGGCAGAGGCGAACATTTTCGAGCATTTACCTGAAGTAGACGGGCCGTCCCACTGTGCTGTTGCAGAAGCCGGGCGCCGCCGCCGTCAACAATGGCATCCCGCCGCTCCTCTCGCATTCAGGCCGCCAGGAAGGTCCTCCCCCTCTCCTTAACTCGCGGGTAGATCATAGGACTCCTTAGGTTTAAGATTCGGGCTCAATTGAGCCCGATCAAATCCAGGACTTTCATGGTTTTCGGCAAGAAATCTTCTTGCTATAACCGCCGGAAAATGCCTCTCCGGAGGCAGAGCCGACGCCTGGCGATAGCCATCACCTCAACGGAGGTGGTGGTGGCGGTGGCCGGCCGGGCAAGGGGCTGGATCGCCGGCGGCAGGGCTTGGAAACGGCTCCAGGCGGGATAGATCCTGGCCGTTGTCTCAATGTAGAAGATGACGGGATTCCGTCGATTCTGCGTCAAGATTCGTGCTACTCCTGATTCTAAACTATAGGATATTAAATTTTGATATTCTGATTTATGTCACAGTTTTAGTGTTATTTGGTTTTAATTTTTACAAATACCTAGGCTCACCTGGTGGAAAAACCTCCAACATGAAAGTTGTATCCCTTTGAGTCTAAGTTATTTTAAAATTTGTTTGAACCCATTTGGGTGCATGGTCTGACCAGGGCACCCATTTTGGTGAGACACGTACCTAGGGCTTGGCAGACATTAAACTGAGTGCCCACACTTCATCCCTAGCCCAAATCAAATGAAATTTTGGCAGGTAGCCTACCCTAGCTATACCTAGGGCTTGCCCAAAACTTAGATTTTTTGGACACACGTTTCCTAAAGTTTTTTGCTTTTATTTAATAAAGCTAGGGTAATTTAATTAGGTTGTCAAATGGCCTCCAAACCATCCCAAATTTTTGGTAGTGGTCCCTGACATCAAGACCTAGTTCTGTACAAACTTTGAGCACATTTGGATGTGTTTTGGTTAGGGAATCACCAAACCCTAGTTTGGCCTTAAGAGGGTATTTTTGACCTCAATTGCACTATGGACTTAGGGTGGTCCCCTCCCCTCAACAGAGGCAGAGGCTTTGGACACTGACTTGGCATGGACAATGTCACCCCCTTGAGGAAAATAGGATGATTTAGGCTTGAATTACACTAGATTTCAACCTCAAACCCTAAGGAAGGACTTTTGAGGGTTGTGAAGGACATGGGGGCAAATACCCTTGTATAGCCTTGAAAACCCAGTAGAATTTAGGGTAATGTAACCTAAGATCTCTGGTAGGAACTTTAGAAGAATTGGTGCAAGGTAGACACCTCAAAACCCTAACCCTAGTTTTAGGGTAGGAGAACAAAATTGAAGATTCAACCACTAAACCTCCCCCAAATGTTATTAAACTTGGGTAAAATAGGTTTTAGGTCACCTAGAACCTCTGGTGAATTTTGTAGAATTTTATGGATTTTATTCTTGGTACTTCATTTGTTAATTATCAAAAGGCCCAAAATGATGTTTGATTTTATTATGAATGTTATGTGCTTTAAAATATGATGAAACTTGGTCCGAGGTTATTATAGGGCTAGTTGATCATCTCTGAATTTTATCACAATTTTCATTTAATTTTATTTGGTTCTTCCTTCATTAATTTAAGAAAGGGGCTTTGCTAAAGAAAATTCATTATTGTTGATATATCTGTTTAAAAATCACAAGGCTTAGGTTTTGAGGTATCTAGGCCAAAAAGTACTTGTAGAAATTTATTTATAATTTTTAGAGGTCTGTTTTCAGAACTTTCTTTACAAGGCCATATTTTTGAGAATAGGATAATTAATTAATTTGGGGAATAATTGTTTCAAACAAATTATGAAAGTTTACATAGAGGTTTTGTGTGCCCTTACCATCATCCTGAAATTTGCTTTGAAGTTTTGGAAGTATTTTTATTGTACACCCCCTTTTAATGAATTATTTTGGAATAAATTGGAAATAAAAGTTAAGGGCTAAAATCTTGCTGGAAAATTTGGAGATTCTGGATTTTTAGATGATTACCCATCTTGCATTTATCATAATTTTAGTGGAGCTTTATCTTGCTTAAATCTTGTACTTCATGTTCAAACTTGGAACTTTTGGTTATTAGAATAAATAAATAAATTATCAGTTAAATTATGAAAATTAGGAAATTATGGATTCAGGCTACAAATGCCAATATAGTCCTCTAATAATTATTATATGAGTACTGGATGATCATTTGGTATACTTCCCATTTTACGGGTCATATAGCTTAAGTGGTGTGCATTTAGTAAAACTGGAGGAAATCATTCGGGTTATGAATTAGAGCACATGTGTTGGGCTTTGTTGGTTTGCTGGAAAGGATAAATAGAATTAGGTGTATCATTGGAAGATAAAGTGAGTAGGGTGTTATTTTGTCTAGGGTTTAGAGGTGCTCGGGTCCGACGAAAGATCGTCCCCCCCGAGGTGAGTGGAGTCAAATCACCTTAGGATTAGCCTATCGTAACATGAGGAAGTAATGGGTAAGGGGATCAACCAATAACAAAAATAAGTACCTTGCGAAAGGGAACATTGGGCGTAATCCCAACACAGTTCCTAGTGCCCCTTGAGAGCCCTTCACAGGGAATACCGGGGGCAGTCCTGGGTTAACGTAAACTGTTTTAACAAGATGAAAAGAGTAACTTAGTAATTAGGGTTGCACATTTCACAAACACTATTGGCACCGGAAGTTAGCTGGGAGCTTCGGCTCGGATGGTTAAAAAACGGACTTTGGGTCCGGGGAGCTTCGGCTCGATTGTTTGTGACGGACTTGTTGGTCCGGGGAGCTTCGGCTCGGGTTTTGATTACGCTAAATTTTCATATGCATAAAGGAAAGGAAATTAAGGTGGTGGGTCTTCGGTATTGGAGGGTCGATGCACCGACGCCAATACGTTGACTCGGCAAGTGTGGTTAGCACTTCGCCAACAGAAGTCCGGTGCGCCAGCCGGCAAGAGTACGCAGGAGTTCGCTTCGTGCACCAAGCGTTGAGGCGTACGATAGGTCTGACCGGTAGTGCTTTACTGGTTTAGAGGTGGGCGAGGCCCAACCCACCGCTTTCGTCTGCCACTACGGAGGTATCCTGGGAGGTTACGGCTCCAGAAAGAGGGAACTAAAGGTCTGTGTGCACAGAGTCGGGTGTGTGTGTTGCACTTGCATGATCCATCATACCCACTTGCATGTCATAGCATAATCGATTCATTTAACCCTGACACCTAAAGTATAAGTGAAATGTGACGCTTATACTTTAGGACCTGCAAAACGACCCCTTGGTCTATAGGCTTGTGTGGGCAAGTTTATAAATTAAGGTTAATTTTGACATATATATTTACTGTTGTGTGATAACCGACACCCCAACGTATAAATTGGTATGAGACTTTTTATACGATGGGAGCATTGCAGAAGACCCCTTGGCTTATGTGTTCTCACATAAGTGAAGGTTACTTTTCATATTTCAGCTTATTGTCTATACATGTTATAGAATTGCTAGTATAGGTCCGCTGCCATCTGCTTTTGATTTTCTCCACTTTCAAGTCCTCCCCTTTCTTCGTCTCCGCTCGGTGCCTAGGGGCCGTGGGGGAATGGGCGGGGGATGATAGGACTTAGTCTTTTAGACTAACGGTTTTCGAACCGCATCATTTAGGGGATCGTGGAGACCAGCATGGAGGAGCAGCCCCAGAGATCGGTGCGCTTGGAGGTGGGGCAGTCTAGCTCCGGAGTTCATACAGCCGGGGCCGTGAGTCTCGACCTTGAGTAGTTTTTCTGCTTTTGCTGCTGCATGAGTGATCTTGTAGTGAGGACATGATGTACCGGGCATAAGCCCGTATTTTGCTACTCTGATGTATTCTTCTATGGACACTCCCTTCGTGGAGATATATTTACTATGATATGTGATTTTCTGTGTACTGATAGTTTCCATTACTTCTTTATGCTACTTTTCTGTGATCGAAATCGGCCGGCAGAATCGGCGCTTTGTGGTGATGACCCTTCAGGGCGTGAAGGAGTCACCGCAAAACGGCGGTTCTGGGCCTAAGACCCCGGTGTCGATAAGAAAAAATGGGGGGGGGGGGGGGTCTTACAAGTGGTATCAGAGCAGACCTCGATCAAAAAGTAGCAGTCCACAACCCTGGGTCACCCCCGCGTGAGTTTAGTTTGGGGACAAACTAAGTAGCGGAAGCAGTGGTGTGCCCATATGAGGGATCACATGTAAATTGTCCACTTTTTATTAGGTATTAAGTCGATTACCTACTAATGTAGCTCGTTTTTGCAGCCCCCAGCTCAGCCCACCCCACAAGGTGGAGCTCAGCAAATTCCAGACATTGCACCACCTCCCATGGTCCCCACACATTTCCTTCAGTCAGACATGGGGCAAACTCTTACAGCTATCCTTGAGGCCTTCCGGGCTCAGCAGGCTCCTGCCCAGCAGCCAAACCCAGGGGCCAACTGGATGAGCACTTTCCGAGGACTCTCTCCCCCCCCCCCCCGTCATACTTGGGGACAGAGTCGGCAGTACGGACAGAGGAGTGGCTGGATGTTATGTACGAGATGTTGACTGGGATACGGTGCCCTTGGGAGGAGAGGGTGGCTTTGGTGGTATCTTGCTTGGAGTCCCATGCCAAGAGGTGGTGGAAGACGCTGTTGGACACGAAGTTTGCCGATACGGAGATTGCAGAAATTACTTGGGAGGAATTCAGGGCCACGCTGCTGGAGCACTTCGTTCCGCAGTCGGTCAGGGACTAGTTGGAGGAGCGGTTCTTACAGCTGAGGCAGGGCACCAGGACGGTGGTGGAGCACCACCGGGAGTTCGACCATTTGGCCCGATATGCGGGTTCTTACCAGCTGGACGAAGCAGGATACGTCAAGAGATTCTATAAGTGCCTAAAAGAGGAGTTGAGGGAGGCCTTGCTGTTTGTATCTGACGGGCCTATCTCCCGGATTTTGGAGATGGCAAAGAGGATCGAGGCCGATTGGCACACCACTCGGGGCCGGAAGCGGCAAGCGGAGGATCAGTGCCGGAGGGACCAAAATGATCAGCGGCGAGGCATCATACCAGATGGGAGAAGGACAGAGGAGCAGCCTCGTCAGGAGGTGAGGCAGGAGCCGAGAGAGCAGGTGGTTTTGGCCCCTCAACCTCTTCGGATACAGGAGATTCCGAGACTCGGGGGTATGGCGTATCCCCCACCGGATTGCTTCCATTGTCATCAGGTGGGACACCTCCGGAGAAACTGCCCCATGGGGGGGGGGGGGGGCACCACCTCAAGCACCACAGGGTGGCCCACCTACTCAGCATTTTGGAGGCCGAGGACGCGGCCGAGGACGTGGTTACCAGGGAGGAGATCGAAGACAGGAAAGGGAGCAGACATATGCCTTGGATCTGGCACAGCCTCGAAATCCAGAGCGGGTCATCACAGGTAAGCTAAGATGTTTTTAATTGTTTAAATTAAATTTCCGTTCTCATTTGCCCAACAAGTAGAACTGCCCTAAGTAGAATAAATAGGAAAGAAAACGCGTTGTAAAATACTAAGACATTTAATCATCCCAGGTATAGTCTTCATCAGCGGCAAGCCCGCCTATACTCTGTTCGACACGGGTGCCTCGCACTCGTTTATGTCGGAGGCCTTTCTGGAAGGGCTGGAAGGAGTGGAACGGTTCACAGGCCAGATGAGGAGGGTGCGTCTACCCGACGGATCAGAGATACTCACCTCAGCCCACTGCAGCATGGAGGCGGAGATTGGAGGAAAGTCATTCGAAGTTCCGGCAATGGTCCTGAGGATGCCAGTATTCGAGCTGATTCTGGGCATGACTTGGTTGCAGTGGAATCATGCCCAGATTGATTGTCAAGCGAAGAGGATCACCGTGAGGCACGGGGACTCTACTGTAACATCCCATGTTACTCCTGTACCCCTCAACTTAGATTGGGTTAGGCATGGGGTGAGATTTAAGGAGATCAACTAGGTTTGACCCTAGGTAGTGGGTGGTAGCCATGTGGAGCCCACTATAGGATCAAAGTCAAACTAGGTCAAACTAGTCTAAATAAAGACCCTAGCCACACCATGACCCCACCACATTGCCCTAACCCTAAAAACAATCTAAGTGCACCCTAGGGCATGTCTCTAGGTCAACACTTTGACCCCAATTGACCAAAGTCAACCTTGGGCTTAAATTGGTCAAACCCACACTTATAAGCCCAATTGGCCTAAGTAGGGCACCCCCTTGACCCAACCCAAGTTTGGTGGTGCCACTAGACCCATTTCCACCAAGTAGGGTCAGCCCACCAACCATGTTGACTAAGTCAACTCCCCAAGTCAACAAGTCAACAAATTGACCTAAAAGAGTGAAATGAAGACCAAGCCATCCTCCATTGGACCAAGCCCACCAAAATTGGCCCATGGCCAGCCCAAGTGAACAAGACCAGTCCTACCCCTCTAAATCAGGAGAGAGAATACATGCAAGGGGGTAGAATTGCGATTTTGAGAAAAGGAGGAGAGAGAAATGGAGAGGAAGGGAATGGTGGCCACATGGACACCCCTTCAGCTGGATTTATCTGCCCAAAACAAGATGGCCGACCTCCTCTCTCCATTCCAGCAGAAAATAGGGGTTGTGTGCCAGTTGGCAGCAGGGGCGGAGCAACCAAAGCTCAAACCGAGCTCACTTAAGTGATATCTCCATGTACAGCCAAACTCAGCCCAAACAGACTTCACCAACAGCTTCAGGAGGTAGAAAGGAGTGGAAATCGAGTGCTGGATCATGGAGAATGGTGGAGAATCAAGATTTCGGGGTGGAGCTCGCCGGCGCACCACCACCATGGCAAACCGCCACCTGACCCACAGCCAAGCCCCAATTCAGGTTCGTTTCACCTCACCTCTACCCGTACTAGCATCTTAGATCGCTTAGGTGAGATATCGGGCTCAACTGAGCCCGATGCCATGGGAGAAAAATGAGAATTTTCCAAGCTTTAGAAACCGCTCGGGTTCGCCGTCGCCGCCGTCTCCCGCCGCCCCATCGTCGGGAAATGATAGCCACCACCACCGTGAAGGTGATGGCACCGTTGGCCGGAGGTGACGCCGCCTCAGCTGGCCGGAAACCGCCAGCAAAACCCCTCCAGGTCGGCTCAATCTCAGCCGTTAAACCGTTGGAGAAGATGAACGGATCCCATCGGTTAGGCTTTAAGATTCGTGCAGATGATAATAATATGATTTAATTATTAATATGATGAATAGTGTAAATTCTGTCGCATAATTACAGCCACTTTGCTTGTTATTTTTAGGCCTCTTAGAGGCATTTCCAGGAACTAGTACCTAAATGAAAAGTGTAGCTGACTGTCTTACCTTTACGTTTCCACCTTAAAATTGTGATTTGGGGTAGTGTACAGTCCTGTAGGGCATTTCTCCTAGGACTGGTCCTAAACTAGTGCAGAAATTCATTTGGATGCCCAAGTCAAACCAGCAATCACCATGGCCCCAAATTTTGGGTACATTCATGATTAGTGCATACTAAGCCCCTGCCAAAATTTAGGAATTTTTGAAACAATTGTTCCTATAATTTTGGTCAAAATGTCAAAATGTAAATAAGTGAAATATATGGAGCTATATGCCTCCCCATGGCCCCAAATCTTGGTGGTAGGTTATTGGGAACATCCTTGGTGCATGATAAAAATTTCAGCACCTTTGGATCACTGCATGTTGGAGAATCCACTTGCATGTGTTAGTTCATATTTGTCTTGGTGTGCTAATAGAAAAAGTTCAAATATTGTGTATTCAGCTAAATGGAGGCATGCAAAAATCTTGGATTTGTTTACAGTGGTTCATTAGGGTACATTTCATCCCTCAAATTAATCATGGGATTTTTGGAATCAAAAATCCCATTTATTGGAATTTATTTTAAATATAGCTCTTTTGGAAATAAAATTGGAAAATAGGTTTTCCTCAAGCACAAATCCTCAAACTTTGCCAAGATATATAAAAGGTTACATTTGACTTAGGAAAAAATATGATCCTTCTGTTTGAACAGCTTTTGGAAAAGATATCTCAAATTGCCCATTTTACCCTTATTTCATTTAATTCTTGAAATGATGGATATGCACCTCAGAAAAATTTGGAATTTATTCTAGTGCTATAAAAGTGTATTATTAGTCTTGCATATATTTCTCAGAATTAATGGATGTATTGTTAGTTGTTAAATTAATACAATGGCATTTTTGGTAAATGTGTTATAATGGAATTTTATCGGCCATTACACAATAAAAATTGATGAGACTCTGCCAATAGTAATAAATTAGTGTTTTATATGTTCTGTAATTTTCCTGGAATTTTGGATTACATATTGACTATACTTCATTTGGAAAATGGAATTTATGAGAATTTGGTATTAAATACGAAATTGGAATAAATATTTAAAGGAAAATTATGCAACTCTGTAGACAGCAATATTCTATCATTATACAACTCAGGAAAAATTACCTAGGTCAGTGGATGTTTAATCATACTACTTCATGTGTAACGTTACCTAGTAATTAATTTAAAAGATTTAATTAAAGGATTATTTGGCCACGGAAAATTATGAGAATTCATAGGGTAGTTCCCTTAGACCATACCACCCTAGGATAAATATTTAGGGTCAAGATGCCTTAAGGTTTGGAAGATCCCATTTTTAGGGTAATAATAGGACATGGTCTGCATATAACATAAATAAGTCTTGCCTTAGGGGTTACCCGGGGATTGATTATCGGAAGAAATAAGAGAGTGCAACATGTATAACCCTGGTGGGTAGTATTGTCTTAGTGAGGGATCACAAGTGCAAGTCTTTAGGTAGCAACTGGAGTGGGGATCGGCGGAAGACCGTCGGTTTCCCGGTAACACCTTAAGTCACTAGGGTTGTACTAGAGCAATAAAGAGAGCTGGTGTGAGACATGAGTAGCCATCAACTAAAATAAATATCCTTGCGAAAGGGAACGCTGGGCGTAATCCCAACACAGTTCCTAGTGCCCCTTGAGAGCCCTTCACAGGGAATACCGGGGGCAGTGCTGAGATTAACCTTAAATCTCTAAGTATAATAACCCATAGAGAAGAGTAGTCTAATAGTTTAGGACATTATTGTACCTTCTCACCCGTGTAGGGTTGGAGAGATTCATGATATATGCTGACCCGTTTAGGGTTTGAGGGAGTTGGTATAAAGACACTAATGTGCGTTCTCACCTGGGTTTGGGTTTGAGGGTTTCAGGACGGGTTTGGTCCTGCGAGCGGGAGGCTCGGAATGAAATACTTGCATGTGCATAATTATAGTGGCGGGGCATGCAGTACTGGTTATTCGTCACACCGATGGCAGTACGGTGCACCAGGCGGTTGTGAGGGTTAGAGTGGCCAGTGGGTTGTTTTACACTGCGGTCTGGAGGACGATCCCCGATAACGCACATCCGACCCAACAAGACTGACGGGTTGTCAGCAAAGTACGTACGTGAGACTCTAGAGTGCACCTTGGACGTGTACAGAGGCATATGAGAGGGGTCTAAGGCCTGGTAGTGTGCATACCAGTCTAGAAGCGGAGACGCCCGCTCCGCTGCTGCCGTAGCCACAGCGGTGGTACCCGAGAGTGATGCTAGCTCTCAAAAAGTGGGAACTAAAGGTCTGTGATCACAGAGTCGTTGTGTGTGAGTTGCACTTGCCTGTGCATAAAATTGCATCATAACATTCATTCATATTAGGTCATACGCTTCATAGATCCTTATCATATAAATTAGTATGGGCTCTTTTATATGATATGTTAAATTTCCTGGAAATCCTAACCTATATATTTGTATGGGCATTTATATAAGTTAGGGTACGTTCGTGATGATAGCATAGTGGTAGTTTATTTTATTTACTTGCCCATACTACTGTTCTTTACTTCTTTTACTGTACTGCTCTTACTTACTACTTGTACCATACTTAGAACTGCTAGAGTAGATCAACATTACTTATTACAACTGCTAGTTAGATTCTGTCACCTGCTTCCACTTTTGCTACCCATTGTTGTCCTCCGCTTCGTCCTCCCGCTCGGTGCCTAGGAGCTGCGGGGTGAGGTGCGGAGGAAACGACTTAGTATTTTTGACTAATGGTCGGTAACCAACTATTTTTAGGAGCCCGTGGAGATGGAGCACCAGCACGTCGAGGAGGCAGGACTTGAGGAGCAGATACCGCTTTAGCAGGCTACTACCACTACTATGCGTCCTCATGTGGGACGGGATCTGATACACTAGGATAGCTTCCGCATTTATTTATTTTGAGAGAGAATGGATTTGATGTACTAGGCATAAAACCTTATTACTCTTTCTTTGTACTCTTCTGTGGACTATATTGGTGTACTTTTCATTCCATTTATATGATTGTACTATGTGGCTTGTGGACTGATGGATTTACATACTGTTTTGCTTCTTTCTTCTCATATTGGCCTACAGGTCAAATGATCGTACTAGCCGGCAGGATCGGCGTGTTGCGGTGTCGACTAACCTGTGTGTTAGTGCCACCGTAAGACGGCGGTTCTGGGCATAAGACCTGGTAGCCCTCCTTGGTAAGGGGTAGGGGGGTCTTACAAACTGGTATCAAAGCGAGGTTTCGATCCTCGAACCTGTGGGTATCACTTGAACAACGATCATATGAGAAAGAAGTCCACAACATGGGACCACCCCCGCCCGAGCATTAGTTTGCGGACAAACTATGCAGCGGAAGCAGTGGTGTGCCCATGTGCAAAAGTCAAATAAATGGTCCACAAAGTACAATGAGTTACGCCAGTTCTGTTTTAACCTTAACTTTATACAACCTCCACAGGTCGCCGCGCCGCAAAATGTGGTTCCTCCCCCTCCAGCTGCCACCCCATTCCTACATACGGAGATGGGGCAGACCTTGACGGAGATTCTAGATGCCTTCAGATCCCAGCAAGTCCCGGCTCCACAGCCAAATTCGGGGTCGAGCTGGCTGAGTGCATTCAAGAGCCTGTCCCCACCAACGTACCATGGGACAGAGGATGCGGTAAAGACGGAAGAATGGCTGGAGGCCATACACGAGATCTTAGCGGGCATCAGCTGCCGAGTCGGCGAGGCAGTACCTCTAGCCACCTCTACGCTGGAGGCTCATGCGAAGAGATGGTGGAAATCAGTCCGGGAGTCTACTTATGCGGACTTTGAGCTGTCAGAGATATCATGGGAGAAGTTTGGCGATGTATTTCTGGAGCACTTCGTCTCTGCTACGGACAGAGATGCCTTGGACGACTTGAGGCAGGACTTGCTGTTCATTTCTCATGGCACTTCTAGGCAGATCATCGAGATGGCAAAGAAGCTGGAGGCTGACCAGCTGATGGTGCAAGCCGGAGGGAAGAGACCATTTGATGGGTCGACATCAGTAGAGAGCAGCAGGGGCTCTCAGAGAGGCAGGACTATCGGATACAAGAAGGGTGGGGGACGTCGTCGTCCCAACTTCAGGCAGGAGCAGGGGCCTCCTCCAGCATCGGCTCCCCCACCTCTACAGATGTATGATCCGAGGAGACAGGATGACCGAGGCCACCGACAGGTAGTTTGTTACGGATGCCGCCAGCCAGGGCACATCAGGTCGGAGTGCCCGCATCGATTCCATCCCCCTCCTCCTCCTCCTCCACCTCCAGTGGCCCCAGTACAGTAGGGCCGAGGCCGAGGCCGAGGCCGAGGACGAGGCCGAGGCCGGGGATATCACGGCAGGAGACGCGAGCAGGAGCAGATATACGCCTTGGACCTCACAGAGCAGAGGAACCCCGAGGAGGTTATCACAGGTACTTAAAGTTAATTATTGAATTTCTTGAATTTTTAATTATATATAGTACCTGGAACTATAGGATAACGGTTAACTTTCACGTAAACAAACCTCAGGCATAGTTATGATCAGCGGCAAGCCCGCTCATACTCTCTTCAACACGGGTGCTTCACACTCGTTCGTATCCGAGGCCTTCATCGACGGACTCGAAGGCGTGCAGAGGTTTCCTGGACTAGAGATGAGGGTGCGTCTACCCGATGGGTCAAAGCTGCGGACTACTGCACATTGTGATATGGAGGCCGAGATTGGCGGCAAGGCATTTGAGGTGCCAGCAACTATTCTGAAGCTGCAGGACTTCGACTTGATCTTCGGCATGACATTGTTACATCAGAACCATGCTTAGATAGATTGTCCGTCCAGGAGGATCACGCTAAGGCATGTCGATTCTCATGTTATCATCGAAGGTATTCAGCCTATTTGCCACCTATTTTTATCTTCTGTACAGGCTGTGAAGGCCCACGAGCAGGGTGAAGAAGTTTATCTTATCTGCTTCGAGATGGTGGGAGCAGAGACGACTATCTCAGATATTCCGGTGGTCCGGGATTTCTCCGACGTATTCCCGGAGAAATTGCCCGGGCTACCACCTGCTAGAGAGTTGGATTTCAGGATTCAGCTAGTACCGGGAGCGGGGCTGGTGTCCCGGGCACCCTACAGGATGGCTCCCAGGGAGTTAGCAGAGTTCAGGACTCAACTACAGGAGCTAGTCGAGTCAGGATTTGTGCGGCCCAGTTCATCGCCATGGGGAGCGCCAATTCTCTTTGTGAAGAAGAAGGATGGGTCATTGCGACTATGCATAGATTACCGGGAGCTGAACCGGTTAACGGTCCGCAACACTTATCCCCTGCCTCGGATAGATGAGTTATTTGACCAGCTGCAGGGAGCCTTCTGGTTTTCCAAGCTAGATTTGTGATCCGGCTACTACCAGCTCCGTATCAGGGAAGAGGACATACCGAAGACGGCATTCAGTTCACGCTATGGATTATACGAGTTCACGGTGATGCATTTTGGGCTCACGAATGCCCCTGCTGCATTCATGAGTCTAATGAACCATGTATTCGAGCCTTTCTTAGACCGCTTCGTGATTGTATTCATCGACGACATTCCTATATATTCTCGGACTCAGGAGGAGCATACGGAGCACCTGGCGCAGGTCTTGCAGAGGCTGAGGGAGACCCAGATGTACGCAAAATTTTCAAAGTACCAGTTCTGGCTGCAGGAGGTGGCTTTCCTGGGGCACACGATCAATGGGGCTGGATTAGCAGTGGACCCAGCCAAGATAGAGACAGTGAGGGATTGGCCACGGCCGAAGACCGCATCTGACATCCGCAGTTTCTTGGGACTAGCAGGGTATTATCGCAAGTTCGTGGAGGGTTCTCGAGGAAAGCACTCCCCCTCACGTTCTTGACGAAGAAGGACACAGATATTTTTTGGTCAGAGCGGTGCGAGACAGCTTTTCAGGAGCTGAAGGACCGACTCATCTCATCCCCCATTCTTGCACTTCCATCCGGGAGCGAAGGATTCCAGATCTACACGGACGCCTCTTATCAGGGGAGGGGTGCAGTCCTGATGCAGCATGGACATGTTATTGCTTATGCTTCAAGACAGTTGAAGAAGCATAAGCATAACTATCCAGTACATGACCTAGAGCTCGGGGCTGTGGTTTTCGCCCTAAAGATATGGAGGCATTACTTATACGGGATTCATTGTGACATCTTTTCAGATCACAAGAATCTTAAGTATATCGATACACAGAAGGACTTAAACCTGAGACAGAGGAGATGGCTGGAGTTCCTCTGTGATTATGATTACAAGATCCACTACCATCCGGGAAAAGCGAACACGGTAGCAGATGCTTTGAGCAGGAGGGCCGGTACTTCTGGACTGGAGCCCCGGTTGATGTCTATACAGCTGCTACAGATGATGGAGGACATGCACATTACCATGGTATCCGAGACAGAGCCAGTAGTGTATCGAGAGTATTTGAGCTCAGTGATCAGTGGTGATGATATACAGGAGCGCATCCGAGCACATCAGAGGCTGGATGCTGCGTTACAGCCGATTTTCAGTGCCCTGGAGAGGGGCATGGTCGAGGACTACACGCTATAGGATGATCTTCTTCGATTCCGGGGGCGCATCTACATACCAGTAGGGGCAGTATCCGGGATGACATACTTAGAGAGGCACATTGCTCGAGATATTCAGTGCACCCCGGCATCACCAAGATGTGGGTAGATTTGCGAAGATCTATGTATTGGCCTGGGATGAAGAGGGAGATCACGGATTTTGTGACCCATTGCGAGACCTGCCAGCATGTGAAGGCAGAATGCAAGAGCCCGGGAGGTTTACTACAGCCACTGCCAGTTCCAGAATGGAAGTTCGAGGACATTGCTATGGACTTTGTACACGGATTGCCTCGCTCCCACTCTAGGCATGATTCTATATGGGTTATAGTGGATAGACTGACCAAGGTAGCGCGGTTTATTCCAGTTCGAAAGGATGCCCTAGTTGCAGTTCTGGTGAGATTATTTGTGGAGCAGTACGTCAGATATCATGACATTCCCAGGACGATTGTTTCGGACCGTGATGGTCGGTTCACTTCGAGCGAGTGGTGGGTCGTGCATGCTTACTTGGTATCTTGGCTTACATTTAGTACCTTATTCCACCCGTAGACCGACGGACAGACCGAGCGGACCATCCGGACCATGGAGGACCTACTCAGACTATGCATATTGGATACGGGGAAGCCTTGGGAGAGGCTGCTGCCACTGATTGAGTTCTCGTACAATAACAGCCACCAGACTAGCATCAGGATGGCTCCATACGAGGCACTTTATGGGAGGAGATGCCGAACACCGCTATCATGGGTTCAGGATGTGGATACCAGGGCTCTTGGACCTGATTATATAGAGGATACTGAGGATCAGATTCGATTGATCAGAGATCGGCTACTAGAGGCCCAGAGCAGGCAGGCAAAGTATTATGATGCTCGGCACCGGAAGGTGGAGTTCCAGGTTGGAGACAGAGTATTCTTGAAGATACGTCCAGTACACGGTGTCTCTCGGGTGCGGGGCATAAGAAGCTCAGTCCACGATACATGGGGCCATACCTGATCCTGGAGCGGATCGGCCCCTTGGCTTACCGACTGCAGCTGCCACCAGAGTTGGGTGCATTACATGACGTCTTCCATGTCTCTTCCATGCGAAGAGCTCTCCTTCGGCCGGAGCAGCACATTACTACTACAGCCGGACCGGTAGAGCCTGACAGATCAGTTAGATTGGAGCCGATCCGGATTGACGATAAAGCCATCCGAGTGTTGCGGAAGAAGAAGGTCCCTCTTGTGAAGGTGCTGTGGTCCAACCATGGACGGGAGGAGCACACCTGGGAGCCGAGGGATCTGATGCTGGAGCAACACACGGAGCTATTCGCATCAGGTACTTTCAAGTCATTTTTTTTAAAGTTTCTTAAAAAATTCTTGAAAGTAGAACCCCGTACACCCGAACTTAAATTTCGGGGACGAAATTATTTTCTTGTTTATTAGAATTTGTAACATCCCATGTTACTCCTGCACCCCTCAACTTAGATTGGGTTAGGCATGGGGTGAGATTTAAGGAGATCAACTAGGTTTGACCCTAGGTAGTGGGTGGTAGCCATGTGGAGCCCACTATAGGACCAAAGTCAAACTAGGTCAAACTAGTCTAAATAAGGACCCTAGCCACACCATGACCCCACCACATTGCCCTAACCCTAAAAACAATCTAAGTGCACCCTAGGGCATGTCTCTAGGTCAACACTTTGACCCCAATTGACCAAAGTCAACCTTGGGCTTAAATTGGTCAAACCCACACTCATAAGCCTAATTGGCCTAAGTAGGGCACCCCCTTGACCCAACCTAAGTTGGGTGGTGCCACTAGACCCATTTCCACCAAGTAGGGTCAGCCCACCCACCATGTTGACTAAGTCAACTCCTCAAGTCAACAAGTCAACAAATTGACCTAAAAGAGTGAAATGAAGACCAAGCCATCCTCCATTGGACCAAGCCCACCAAAATTGGCCCATGGCCAGCCCAAGTGAACAAGACCAGTCCTACCCCTCTAAATCAGGAGAGAGAATACATGCAAGGGGGTAGAATTGGGATTTTGAGAAGAGGAGGAGAGAGAAATGGAGAGGAAGGGAATGGTGGCCACATGGCCACCCCTTCAGCTGGATTTATCTGCCCAAAACCAGATGGCCGACCTCCTCTCTCCATTCTAGCAGAAAATAGTGGTTGTGTGCCGCTTGGCAGCAGGGGCGGAGCAACCAAAGCTCAAACCGAGCTCACTTAAGTGATATCTCCATGTACAGCCAAACTCAGCCCAAACAGACTTCACCAACAGCTTCAGGAGGTAGAAAGGAGTGGAAATTGAGTGCTGGATCATGGAGAATGGTGGAGAATCAAGATTTCGGGGTGGAGCTCACCGGCGCAGCACCACCATGGCAAACCGCCGCCTGACCCGCAGCCAAGCCCCAATTCAGGTTCGTTTCACCTCACCTCTACCCGTACTAGCATCTTAGATCGCTTAGGTGAGATATCGGGCTCAACTGAGCCCGGTGCCATGGGAGAAAAATGAGAATTTTCCAAGCTTTAGAAATCGCTCGGGTTTGCCGTCGCCGCAATCTCCCGCCGCCCCATCGCCGGGAAATGATAGCCACCACCACCGTGAAGGTGATGGCACCGTTGGCCGGAGGTGGCGCCGCCTCAGCTGGCCGGAAACCGCCAGCAAAACTGCTCCAGGTCGGCTCAATCTCAGCCGTTAAACCGTTGGAGAAGATGAACGGATCCCGTCGGTTAGGCTTTAAGATTCGTGTAGATGATAATAATATGATTTAATTATTAATTTGATGAATAGTGTAAATCCTGTCACATAATTACAGCCACTTTGCATGTTATTTTTAGGCCTCTTAGAGGCATTTCCAGGAACTAGTATCTAAATGAAAAGTGTAGCTGACTGTCTTACCTTTAATTTTCCACCTTAAAGTTGTGATTTGGTGTAGTGTACATTCCTGTAGGGCATTTCTCCTAGGACTGGTCCTAAACTAGGGCAGAAATTCATTTGGATACATGCATGATTAGGGCATACTTAGCCCCTGCCAAAATTTAGGAATTTTTGAAACAATCTACCCTATAGTTTTGGTCAAAATGTCAAAATGTAAATAAGTGAAATATATGGAGTTATATGCCTCCCCATGGCCCCAAATCTTGGTGGTAGGTCATTGGGAACATCCTTGGTGCATGATAAAAATTTCAGCACCTTTGGATCACTTCATGTTGGAGAATCCACTTGCATGTGTTAGTTCATATTTGCCTTGGTGTGCTAATAGCAAAAGTTCAAATATTGTGTATTCTGCCAAATGGAGGCATGCAAAAATCTTGGATTTGTTTACAGTGGTTCATTAGTGTAAATTTCATCCCTCAAATTAATCATGGAATTTTTGGAATCAAAAATCCCATTTATTGGAATTTATTTTAAATATAGCTCTTTTGGAAATAAAATTGGAAAATAGGTTTTCCTCAAGCACAAATCCTCAAACTTTGCCAAGATATAGAAAATGTTACATTTGACTTAGGAAAAAATATGATCCTTCTGTTTGAAGAGCTTTTGGAATAGATATCTCAAATTGCCCATTTTACCCTTATTTCATTTAATTCTTGAAATGATGGATATGCACCTCGAAAAAATTTGGAATTTATTCTAGTGCTATAAAATTGTATTATTAGTATTTCATAAATTTCTTAGAATTAATGGATGTATTGTTAGTTGATAAATTAATACAATGACATTTTTGGTAAATATGTTATCATGGAATTTAATAGGCCATTACACAATAAACATTGATGAGACTCTGCCAATAGTCATAAATTAGTGTTTTATATGTTCTATAATTTTCCTGTAATTGTGGATTACATATTGCCTATACTTCATTTGGAAAATGGAATTTATGAGAATTTGGTATTAAATAAGAAATTGGAATAAATAATTAAAGGAAAATTATGAAACTCTGTAGACAGCAATATTTTATCATTATACAACTCAGGAAACATTACCTAGGTCAGTGGATGTTAACTCATACTACTTCATGTGTAAAGTGACCTAGTAATTAATTTAAAAGATTTAATTAAAGGATTATTTGGCCACGGAAAATTATGAGAATTCATAGTGTAGTTCCCTTAGCCCATACCACCATAGGATAAATATTTAGGGGCAAGATGCCTTAAGGTTTGGAAGATCCCATTTTTAGGGTAATAATAGGACATGGTCTGCATATAACATAAATAGGTCTTGCCTTAGGGGTTACCAGGGGATTGATTATTAGAAGAAATAAGAGAGTGCAACATGTATAACCCTGGTGGGTAGTATTGTCTTAGTGAGGGATCACAAGTGCAAGTCTTTTGGTAGCAACTGGAGTGGGGGTCGATGGAAGACCGTCGGTTTCCCGGTAACACCTTAAGTCACTAGGGTTGTAGTAGAACAATAAAGAGAGCTGGGGTGAGACATGGGTAGCCATCAACTAAAATAAATCTCCTTGCGAAAGGGAATGCTGGGCGTAATCCCAACACAGTTCCTAGTGCCCCTTGAGAGCCCTTCACAGGGAATACCGGGGGCAGTACTAGGATTAACCTTAAATCTCTAAGTATAATAACCCATAGAGAAGAGCAGTCTAATAGGTTAGGACATTGTTGTACCTTCTCACCCGTGTAGGGTTGGAGAGATTCATGATATATGCTCACCCGTTTAGGGTTTGAGGGAGTCGGTATAAAGACACTAATGTGCGTTCTCACCCGGGTTTGGGTTTGAGGGTTTCAGGATGGGTTTGGTCCTGCGAGCGGGAGGCTCGAAATGAAATACTTGCATGTGCATAATTAAAGTGGCGGGGCATGCGGTACTGGCCGTTCGTCACACCGATGGCAGTACGGTGCACCAGGCGGTTGTGAGGGTTAGAGGGGCCAGTGGGTTGTTTTACACTGCGGTCTGGAGGACGATCCCCGATAACGCACATCCGACCCAACAAGACTGACGGGTTGTCAACAAAGTATATACGCGAGACTCTAGAGTGCATCTTGGACGTGTACAGAGGCGTATGAGAGGGGTCTAAGGCCTGGTAGTGTGCATACCGGTCTAGAAGCGGAGACGCCCGCTCTGCTGCTGCCGTAGCCACAGCGGTGGTACCCGAGAGTGATGCTAGCTCTCAAAAAGTGGTAACTAAAGGTCTGTGATCACAGAGTCATTGTGTGTGAGTTGCACTTGCCTGTGCATAAAATTGCATCATAACTTTCATTCATATTAGGTCATATGCTTCATAGATCCTTATCATATAAATTAGTATGGGCTCTTTTATATGATAAGTTAAATTTCCTGGAAATCCTAACTTATATTTTTGTATGGGCATTTATATAAGTTAGGGTACGTTTGTGATGATAGCATAGTGGTAGTTTAGTTTATTTACTTGCTCATACTACTGTTCTTTACTTCCTTTACTGTACTGCTCTTACTTACTACTTGTACCATACTTAGAACTGCTAGAGTAGATCAACATTACTTATTACAACTGCTAGTTAGATTCGGTCACCTGCTTCCACTTTTGCTACCCCTTGTTGTCCTCCGCTTCGTCCTCCCGCTCGGTGCCTAGGAGCTGCGGGGCGAGGTGCGGAGGAAACGACTTAGTCTTTTTGACTAATGGTCAGTGACCAACTATTTTTAGGAGCCCGTGGAGATGGAGCACCAGCACGTCGAGGAGGCAGGACTTGAGGAGCAGATACCGCTTCAGCAGGCTACTACCACTACTGTGCGTCCTCAGGTGGGACGGGATCTGATACACTAGGATAGCTTCCGCATTTATTTATTTTGAGAGAGAGTGGATTTGATGTACTGGGCATAAGCCCTTATTTCTCTTTCTTTGTACTCTTCTGTGGACTATATTGGTGTACTTTTCATTCCATTTATATGATTGTAATATGTGGCTTGTGGATTGATGGATTTACATACTGTTTTGCTTCTTTCTTCTCATATTGGCCTACAGGTTAAATGATCGTACTAGCCGACAGGATCGGCGTGTTGCGGTGTCGACTAACCCGTGTATTAGTGCCACCGTAAGACGGCGGTTCTGGGCATAAGACCCGGTAGCCCTCCTTGGTAAGGGGGAGGGGGTCTTACATCTACCATCATCATCGAGGGTATAAGACCTGCCTCACGTATACCCTTATCTTCAGTAGAGGCCGTTAAGGCCTATTTACAGGGGGAGGAGGTCTACGAGGTGCTGTTTGAGATGGAGGAGGCCACGAGTTCTATATCGAATATTCCGGTGGTGCGGGAGTTTGAGGACGTCTTTCCAGAGAAATTACCCAGATTACCCCCGCGCAGGGAGCAGGACTTCCAGATATAGCTTGTGCCGGCGGCCAAGCCAGCATCCAAGGCACCTTACCGGATGGCCCCAAAGGAGTTGACAGAATTCCTGAGCCAGCTTCAGGAGTTAGTGGAAGCCGGATTTGTCCGGCCAAGCTCTTCACCTTGGGGAGCCCCGGTATTGTTCGTCAAGAATAAAGACGGTACCCTCAGATTGTGCATCAACTACCGAGCACTAAATCGGCTGACGGTCCGGAACACCTATCCACTGCCAAGGATAGACGAGCTTTTCGACCAGCTATAGGGAGCGCAGTTCTTTTTGAAATTAGATTTGAGGTTGGGATACTACCAGCTTCGGATTCGGGAGGAGGACATTCAGAAGACTGCTTTTAGTAGCAGATATGGTTTATACGAGTTTACGGTGATGCCCTTCGGACTCACCAATGCACCATCAGCGTTCATGACCCTCATGAACCAGGTCTTCAAGGAATATCTTGATGTGTTTGTCAATGTGTTCATCGATGACATCCTCATTTACTCGAGGACGGAGGAGGAGCACACTCGCCATCTGACACTGACCCTGCAGAGACTGCGGGAGAATCATCTATATGCGAAGTTAGTAAATGTCAGTTCTGGCTGAAGGAGGTGGGATTCTTAGGCCATATTATCAGTGGAGCCGGATTGGCAGTGGACCCGGCAAAGATTCAGGCTAATCGGGATTGGCCGCAGCTCAAGACAGCCACCGACGTACGGAGTTTTCTAGGACTTGCCGGTTACTACCGGAAGTTCGTGGAGGGATTCTCTCGAATCGCCCTCCCGCTCACATCCTTGACGAAGAAGGAGGTACCATTCGTGTGGACCCCTCAGTGCCAGGCAGCTTTCCAGGAGCTGAAGGATCGGCTAACCACGGCTCCCATTCTTACTCTCCCCTCGGGGAGGGAAGGATTTCAGGTCTACACTGACGCTTCCTACCAGGGTATGGGAGCTGTACTGATGTAGAAGGGCCATGTGATTACATATGCATCTCGCCAGTTGAAGAAGCACGAACAGAACTATCCAGTGCACGACCTTGAGATGGGGGTGGTCATTTTTGCTTTGAAGGTCTTGCGCCATTATCTTTATGGAGTCCACTGCGATATCTATTCCGACCACAAGAACCTAAAATACGTGGACACGCAGAAGGAGCTGAACATCATGCAGAGGCGCTGGGTGGAGTTCCTTGCAGATTATCAGTATGAGATGCACTACCATCCAGGGAAGGCAAACGTGGTGGCGGACGCATTGAGTCGGAGAGCTGCCACTTCCAAAGTCGGGCCTCAGGTTATGTCTATGGAGCTGGTGAGGAGATTGGAGGATATGTACATAACACTGGTGTCATCAGAGGACCCCGAGCTTTACACGGAGTATTTAGCAGCGGTGAGTGCTACAGACGATATCCGGGACAGAGTCAGAGAGGGACAGAGGCGAGATGTCAAATTGGAGCCGATATTCTGGGCCTTGGAGAATGGTACAGCATGAGATTACACGATGAGGGACGGCGTGGTATGCTTCAGAGGTCGGACTTATATACCGGAAGGAGGCCAGGTCCGGGAGGATATCATGGCGGAAGCCCACCACAGCAGATACTCGGTGCACCCTGGCATCACGAAGATGACTACGGATTTGAATAAGACTATGTACTGGCCTGGCATGAAGAAGGATGTCACTCGGTTTGTGACACACTGCGAAGCTTGCCAGCTACTGAAGGCAGAGTGCAAAAACCCCGCGGGTTTGTTGCAACCACTCCCGGTACCAGAGTGGAAGTTCGAAGACATCGCGATGGACTTTATTCACGGACTTCCCCAATCACGAACAGGGAATGACTCGATTTGGGTCATCGTCGATCGGTTGACAAAAGTAGCCAGGTTCATTTCGATCAGGAAGGACGACGCTGTGGGAGTATTAGTACAGAGATTTGTGGAGCAGTTCGTTCGATATCACGGGGTGCCCAAGACGATCGTGTCGGATCGGGATGGCTGGTTCACTTCCATGGAGTGGAGATCCGTGCAAGCTTACTTAGGCACGCGGTTGACCTTCAGCACTGCATTCCATCCCCAGACGGACGAGCAGACAGAACGCACCAACCGGACGCTGGAAGATCTTTTGAGGCTATGCATTTTGGACCGTGGGGAACCATGGGAGAAACTCTTACCCCGAGTCGAGTTCTCCTATAACAACAGGTACCAGTCCAGCATCAGGATGGCACCTTACGAAGCCTTGTACGGAAGGAGATGTCGGACCCCGCTTTCTTGGGTTCAGGGCGAAGACCCGAAGGTGTTGGGTTCAGAGTTTGTTGAAGACACCGAGGCCCAGGTGAGGCTGATCAGAGACAGGATGCTAGAGGCACAGAGCAGACAGGCTAAGTATTATGACGCCCGGCACCGGCAGGTGGAGTTCAAGGTGGGAGACCGGGTGTTTTTGAAGATCCAGCCCATGCATAGAGTCTCGCGGGTGCGTTGTCGGAGGAAGAAGCTCAGCCCTAGGTACATGGGCCCTTACAGGATCCTGGAGCGGATCGGGCCCCTAGCCTACAGGCTGGAGTTACCACCAGAGCTGGAAGCGCTGCACGACGTCTTCCATATTTCTTCGCTGAGGAGGGCTCTGCTATGCCCGGAGCAGCAGATTTTGACCACCGAAGGGCCGGTAGCTTCAGACCGGTCAGTTCGTTTGGAGCCGGTTAGGATCGATGACCGAGGAGTACGGGTCTTGCGTCGCAAGAAGGTCCCACTAGTCAAGGTCCTGTGGAGGAACCACGGCCACGAGGAGCATACCTGAGAGCCGCAGGACTTGAAGAGACAAAGATACCCAGAGCTGTTCAGTCAGGTATACCTCACAAACCCCTCAAGATGTTTAATTATTTTCCTACTTTAAACTAGTAAGGGTTGCTTTAGGCGGGTAAAGGCTTATCTTTTGTTTATTGGGGGCTTATCTTTTGTTTATTGGGATCTTGGTTTCATCAATTGGGTGAATTGGGCATAGATTAGGCTTACCTTGAAACCTAGTTTAGCAAACACAGCGTCGTGATGGGATGTTACAAGTTTCCTTCTTCGGTAGAAAGTTTCCGTAGGCTTAACCTTGATTTCGGGGACGAAATCTTTGTTTTGTTTATTGGGATTTGTAACATCCCATTTCCAACTAGACCCCTAGGAGTGGTTTTGTTCATGACTAGGTCATGACAAACCCTAGGAAACCAGGAATGGGCCAAGAGATAGGAGACAAAATGTGGAAAAATCATCATGGTCAGCAAATAGTAGAACTCTGAACAATGATTTAGAATGACCATGGGCTACACCTTGACCCCAAGACCCTACCACAACACCACCTAATACCTTGGGAGGCCCTTTAGAGCCATAAGGACCCATTGGGGTCAACCAAAGAGGCTCAGTTGACCAAGGTCAACCCTATCCCTAAATGGGTCAAACTAGCCTACTTAGGGTCAATTGACCTACTCCTAGCCTAGAGAACCCCACCTATGCCCTCCTAACCCTAAAGTGAGGTCAATGGGTCACTAAGGACACATTGGGGTCAGCCCTAGAGGCCAGGTTGACCCAAGTCAACTCAAGCTCCTAATCTGGTCAAAGTACCCTTACTAAGGGTATGTGACCTCCAAAGTGCAGGGTAACCCTGCATAACCCTACCTAGACCTTAGGGGAGGCCAATGGGTCACCAAGGACCCATTGGGGTCAACCCAAATGGTCATGTTGACCCAAGTCAACACTAGCCCTAAAATGTTCAAAGTGCCCTTACCAAGGGACATGTGACCCCCAAGATGCCCAACCAACCCTATTCAAGTCTTCCTAGACCTTAAGGGAGTCCAATGGGTCACTAAAAACCCAATGGGGTCAGCCCAGATGATCAAATTGACCCAGGTCAACCCTAATTTGAACCAAGTCAAACCTAGCCCAAAAGGGCTAACCCAAACCCAAGCCACTTCTTCCTTAGGCTAACCTCATTTCCATGTTCATCATGACTAAGTGGGCTGCACTTAGCCTATAGGGTTGACCAGTCAACCAGGGGTTACTAGGAGAGAGAAGGGAGCTTCCCCCATGTTAATGGAGGAGAGAGAAGATGGGGGAGAGGAAGGGAGAGAGTGGAGCCGGCCAAGGGAGGCTAACAGCCACCTTTAATGGCTTCAATCAACTCCTCTAGGGAAGAGGAGTTGATTCCAGCCGTTTCCCGGCCACCAAGGGGTGGATTCAGCCCCCCTCCACTCTACCTGAGCTACACCATAAATGGTGTTGATGTCCATTGAAGAACCAACCACCACCCCTCCCCACTTGCCATTTAAACACCATCAGTGGGCAGAGGGGAACATTTTCGAGCATTTACCTGGAGGAGACGGGCCATCCCACTGTGCTGTTGCAGAAGCCGAGCGCCGCCGCCGTCAACAATGGCATCCCGCCGCTCGTCTCGCATTCAGGCCGCCAGGAAGGTCCTCCCCCTCTCCTTAACTCGCGGGTAGATCATAGGACTCCTTAGGTTTAAGATTCGGGCTCAATTGAGCCCGATCAAATCCAGGACTTTCATGGTTTTCGGCAAGAAATCTTCTTGCTATAACCGCCGGAAAATGCCTCTCCGGCGGCAGAGCCGCCGCCTGGCAATAGCCACCACCTCAACGGAGGTGGTGGTGGCGGTGGCCGGCCGGGGAAGGGGCTGGATCGCCGGCGGCAGGGCTTGGAAATGGCTCCAGGCGGGATAGATCCTGGCCGTTGGCTCAATGTAGAAGATGACGGGATTCCGTCGATTCTGCGTCAAGATTCGTGCTACTCCTGATTCTAAACTACAGGATATTAAATTTTGATATTCTGATTTATGTCACAGTTTTAGTGTTATTTAGTTTTAATTTTTAAAATACCTAGGCTCACCTGGTGGAAAAACCTCCAACATGAAAGTTGTAGCCCTTTGAGTCTAAATTATTTTAAAATTTGTTTGAACCCATTTGGGTGCATGGTCTGACCAGGGCACCCAATTTGGTGAGACATGTACCTAGGGCTAGGCAGACATTAAACTGAGTGCCCACACTTCATCCCTAGAACAAATCAAATGAAATTTTGGCAGGGCACCTACCCTAGCTATACCTAGGGCCTGCCCAAAACTCAGATTTTTTGGACGCACTTTTCCTAAAGTTTTTTCTTTTATTTAATAAAGCTAGGGTAATTTAATTAGGTTGTCAAATGACCTCCAAACCCTCCCAAATTTTTGGTAGTGGTCCCTGACATCAAGACCTAGTTCTGTACAAACTTTGAGCACATTTGGATGTGTTTTGGTTAGGGAATCACCAAACCCTAGTTTGGCCTTAAGAGGGTATTTTTGACCTCAATTGCACTATGGACTTAGGGTGGTCCCCTCCCCTCAACAGAGGCAGAGACTTTGGACACTGACTTGGCATGGACAATGTCACCCCCTTGAGGAAAATAGGATGATTTAGGCTTGAATTACACTAGGGTTCAACCTCAAACCCTAAGGAAGGACTTTTGAGGGTTGTGAAGGACATGGGGGCAAATACCCTTGCATGGCCTTGAAAACCCAGTAGAATTTAGGGTAATGTAACCTAAGATCTCTGGTAGGAACTTTAGAAGAATTGGTGCAAGGTAGACACCTCAAAACCCTAACCCTAGTTTTAGGGTAGGAGAACAAAATTGAAGATTCAACCACTAAAACTCCCCTAAATGTTATTAAACTTGGGTAGAATAGGTTTTAGGCCACCTAGAACCTCTGGTGAGTTTTGAAGAATTTTATGGATTTTATTATTGGTACTTCATTTGTTAATTACCAAAAGGCCCAAAATGATGTTTGATTTTATTATGGATGTTATGTGCTTTAAAATATGATGAAACTTGGTCAGAGGTTATTATAGGGCAAGTTGATCATCTCTGAATTTTATCATAATTTTCATTTAATTTTATTAGGTACTTCCTTCATTAATTTCAGAAAGGGGCTTTGATAAAGAAAATTCATTATTGTTGATATATCTGTTTCAAAATCATGAGCCTTAGGTTTTGAGGTATTTAGGCCA